>JAQPPZ010017034.1:0-1207548 GCA_028583015.1 Wollemia nobilis | reverse complement strand
CTTTTTATCATAATATTCTAGGTTCAAAGGAGACCGAATTTCTTAATAATAAACTTCTTCAAGATGTTCCTTCAGTTATAACGAATGAAGACAATAGGAAACTGATGGAGCCTATTACTCTATAAGAATTTCATTTTCCTCTTTTCTCTTTTAAGAAGGATAAATCCCTAGGTCCAAATGGGCTCCTTGCAGGTTTTTACCAACATAATTGGGATATTGTAAAGGATTCTTTATTGGTGTCAGTGGAACAGTCTAGGGTAAAACAATACATACCTTATAAAATAAATGCAACATATCGTACCCTAATTCCAAAAAAGAAGGGTGCTAAATTGCTTGATTATTTTAGACCCATAAGTCAATTTAATATGGCATATAATATTATCTCCTAAGTGATGGTGAATAGATTAAGTACATTGTTAGATAAAATTATTTTAGAAGAGCAAAGAGGATTGGTGAAAGGGAGAATAGTAGCTCATGAAGTTATACATTCAATAGCTTCAAGAAAATAGAAAGCAATGATATTAAAACTTGATATGAATAAAGCCTATGATAGGGTTAAATGGGATTTTCTTTTTGTAGTTTTAGAAAAGTTTGGTTTTGAGAAGAATTGGGTTAGATGGATTTAAGCTTATGTCTCTACAGTTTCTTATTTAGTGTTGGTCAATGGATTAGTGACAAAATATTTTAAAGCCAAGAGAGGCCTTAGACAAGAAGATCCTCTATCTCCTTATTTATTCATTATTATGGCAAAGGGTTTGAGTAGGAGCTTAAAGAAGGCTTAAAAACATGGGCTTATAAGTAGACTTAAGGTTAGTAATAACATCGATGACATCACCCATCAATAGTTTGTAGATGATACAACCCTTTTTGAAAGGGCAAGGATAAATGAGGCAAGAGCTTTGAATAATTTTTAAAAAGAGTACAAAAGAGCTTTAGGGCAAAAATTTAATAGGATTAAATCCAAAATTTACTTCCTTAACACTCCCATTAATATCAAATCAAGAATTTGTAAGTTGCTTCAAATAGAGGAGGTAAATTTACCAACAACTTATTTAGGGATGCCTTTATTTGAGGGGAGAATGAGGATAGATTTATGGAGTCCAGTTATTAGCAAAAGTTCAAAATAAACTTCCATCTTGGAAAGGTAGATGGTTATCGTTAGCAGTAAGAGTGCAATTAATTAAGTCAGTCCTACAAGCCATTCTAATATATTATATGTCATTGTATTCTATGCCAAAATTTATTGAAAAAAGTTTAATCTATATTATACGATCCTTTTTATGGTCAAGTTTACATGATCAAAGGAAAATTCCTTTGGTGAAATGGATCAAGTTGTGTGATGATAAAACTAGGGGAGGTCTTGGTTTAAGAGTTCTTACAGATGTAAACTTAGCTCTTAGGGAAAAAGTAATCTGGAGATTGTACAAAGAGAGTCAAATAAAATGGGTAAGAATTCTTCTAAGTATGTTGATCCCAATGACCCAAGTTTAATATTTATTGCATTCTCTCTACCAAATGGTTTTGCTCTTTGGAATGGTTTAAAAAAACCTATAGATCTTATGATTAAGGTTTAAGATGAGTGGTGGGAATTGGAGAAAAAAGTTCTATTTGGTAGGATACTTGGTGTGATAATAAATCACTAAATTTAGATCCAATTTTGAAACCTTGGATGAGATTGCTTCAAGACAAATATGGTGATAGGGTTTCAAACATTTTGTACAAGGATCAAGAAGGAAGATACAAATGGAAAGAATATTTTTTACAAGTATACAAGATATTGATGCTAGGAGGCAATTGAGTAGAAAGATAACAATTGTGATTATTCTGAGGGGAGCCAAGGATAAATTGATTTGGGAGTTGAATAGCTTAGGAGAATACACAAAAAGAAGTGGATATAATGTACAACACCAACAAAATAATAATATCATTAGAATATGGAGAGATATTTGGGATAGTCCAAGCATTTCTAAAGTTAAAATATTTGTTTGGCTAGTAGATCATAGAAGAATTTTATCCTATGATAACCTTATGAAAAGGGGTTTTTATGGCCCCTCTCAATGTGTTTTTTGTAAAAAGGAGGAGAAGAGTATATCCCATCTCTTGGGACATTGCTCAATAGTCTATAATTTATGGCAATGGATTCTTAATATGTTTGGTAAATGCATGGTGATGAATACCAAAATTAAATATTAGATAAAGCAATGGTAGAGCACTTACAAAAGTGAAGCGTTATAGACAATATGGGATATATCAAAAGACACAATACTTTGGACTATATGGCTAGAAAGGAATAGAAGAATATTTAAAAGAAAGGAAAGCAATTTAGAGGTAATGAAAAAGAAGATATGTTTAGCCATAGAGGAGTCTAAACCAACCCTATCAACTCACCCAATCTCTAATTTGGAAGCAAAGATCCTTGATAGATGGAGTCAGTCATTAAATAGAATTATGATGTTGAGTACAAGAGAAGCAAAAAGAAGACACAAAATATAAAGTGAAAACCACCAGATGTGGAGTGGGTTAAAATAAATTTTGATGGAGCATCTAAAAGAAATCTAGGATGAGTAGGAAGAGGAATAATTATAAATAATAGAGGAGAGATTTTATCTCATTATGATTTCAATAGTGGGTTTAAGACAAATAATGAAGTTGAAGCTTAGGTGACTTTAGAAGGCTTAAAAAAATGTAAATGAATAAAATAGAATAGAGTATGGATGGAAGGTGATTCTCTCATAGTAATATATGTAATTATGAGGAAAGCAAAGGCTCCATGGAACACACAAGAGATAATTGTGGAAATTAACATCTTGCTAAAGAGTTTGAAGAAATCAGGTTTACACATATATTAAAGGAAGGAAACAAATGTGCAAATAATCTAGCCAATAGAGTTTTTTTTTAATTGAGGATTGTGAAGTTAAATTCTCCTTTCCTTGGTTAGAGGAAGTAGAAAGTTTAGTTAAAGCTGACAATAAAATGTTGATTGGCTGAACCAATTAATGTTTAAGATTTAATTTAATATTTTCCATTGGTAATATCTGCTTTATTCTGTAACAATAATGTGTTTTCATTTAGACTATTAATAATAATTTGTGTGGTTGCACTTGTGTTTCAAGGAAACTAGCAATCTAGATTTGGTAAAGTGGACTATGATAATGTGATGTTTTGGAAATATTTCTCTATCAAAATGCAAGGCATAGATAGTAGAGATGAAGTTTTGGCATTGTGAAATATTCTATAGGAAAATTTCAAGAAAGATGCTAAATTTTGGAATAATTGTATTCATACAGAAAATTGAAAAGATCCAGAAAATAAAAATAAAGAATTCATATAATTTATGTAAAATGATGTAGGTTTCTAGCTATAGCATCTCAATTGAGATGAGAAGTGTATCTATTTATAATTTCTTAAACTCTAAAGAAAATAGATGTAATTTTTCAAGGGTGGGGGACCCAAGTACAACCCCTTATTATCCAAAAAAAAATATGTACCTCCATGGTACCTTTATAGTACAATTATAAATAATAGATTAGGGTTGAGTTATAGTTTAGAGTGTGAGTAATATTTTCCCTTTTATGTAAGTGTGAATGTGCAAGAAATGAACAAGTGTCATGTAAAGTTGTAATGTGTAGGAAATGCACAAGTGTCATGTGAGTTAGAGTGCAAGTGTAAGTTGAGTCTATGTGCACAAGTGTCTTGTATGTATGAGAAAAAATATATAATGTAAAGATGTGTACAAGTGTCTTATATTAGAGTGTGCAAGTTTTATAAGTGCAAGATTCATGCATAGGTGGGCATGCATTATAGAGCCAAGTGTTCATCAAGTATGCAAGTGTCAAGTAGATAAGCCAAGAGTCATGAGATTTAACATATGGAAGGAATAGTCAAGAATCCAATACTACTAGTGCTATAAAATGGAGATAGTACTCCATAGAAAGGGAGGAGAATAATCAATAGAATATTATGAAATGAACTTCATTGTCATATTTGTAAGAGAAAGAAGAGCAATAAAGATTGCATACATTTTGAGCAATTAATATTGTAAGTTATATTACATGCTTAGTACATGTTCATTAAGGCTATTTACATTGATATTGTTGTTTATTATTGAATGTTAATTAGAGATATTTTTAATCCTTATTCTACATATTAATTTGCTCATATTATTCTACTCATATTATTATCTTGACCTTATTATATTATGGCTATATTATATTTGATCCTGTGATATTTAACTTGTGATATTTGTAGTAGTATTAAGGCTTAAAAAGCCATTAGGTCTACCTATACCAATGAAAAATATACAACTCCCTTAATCATCATCAAATCATTGCTTAGATATAGATATAAAAAGTCAAAATGATGATAACTAGATCAATGGAGCAAGTGCCACTAGGAAGTGTTATCCTCTTTTATTGTCTCTATTGTTATACGGGAGGGGACTAGATGGTATGGATGAGTGTGCCTCACATAGAGAAACATTGTAGGGAAACTCTTAGAGCATGGGTTTTGGCTCAATCAAGTGCCTTTGAGATTTTTTACAAGGCCAAATCCTTTTAAGATGTGATCTTGAGCACATAGTCTTATTCTACCAACTTCAAGGGGAAAAGGGTTAGAAAAATATAGAAAAACAAAGTTCTAAGCTAACCTATCCTAATAGTGATGTAAACTCAGCTACAAGAGACCAACAAAAATGGACTCCAATCACATAACACAGATGCAATATAATGGAAGAAACCTGCAAATCGATATTCTTATCATTCATGAATTCACATCCCTTCTCCAAAAGAATACAATTCATCATATAGCAACCAAAAACCAAAGAAACCCTAAAGAAACCCTAAAAAACGTCTTTTTTTCTAAAAACTGCTAAAAATAGAAATGAGTCGGATTGCGCCCAAATTCGGTGCACACATCCCTCTTACAATAATGAACCTTACTTTAAAATATCAGGTCTCAACTTAATGTATAACAAAAGATAATAAAATTCTAACATTAAAAAAAACCCCAAAAATTTGAGAACATAAATGAAAAGCTAATTTTGGGACACTATATGGAGGAGTTAGGTCCTGAAAGTATGTTTTTTGGAGAGTCAGGCACATCAAAGATGAGCCTAATGCAGAACATGCACATGGAACCACATGTTAAATTTCAAGGCAAATGGGCGTAAGGTTCACAAGTTATGGATCCGACAAGGTGCATCAAATAGGAAGGTTATCAAGCAAAAAAAATAGGGAGGTGATGCACCAAGATCTAAATAAGATCCTACTGCACAACAACCCTGAGTGTAATGCACTAAAAATCCTTAAAGAACACTTCCTCCTCTTAGCATGTTAAGCATAACTTTATGAATATAGGAAATAGGATATAGATAGTCACGACCTCTAGTACACACACATAAACTCATACACATACATGAAACACGATAAAAAACAGCCATGACCTCAAGCATGTATATATGAATATGAAATATTATAGATATGCCAGAAGTGGGGGCTTGAAAGCATGGCCATAAGAATCCAAGTACTATTATATAAAGGAAAATGAAGGGAAAGTTGTAGAACTCATTGATATACAACTTGCCCATGATATACAATTCTTAAACTACTAATTATAGATATAAATAGGGAGATTTTACCTCCAAAATTTGCAAGAGTTTCATAATGACTATTCTACTGCATGCTAGGCCATACCCACATTTATGTCATTTATCCTTTCATGGTCTCTATATTTGAAATCATTAATGTTGGATTTTTCTTTGCTTTTGGATCCTCAATTGCCTCTACTATTGTCATCTACCCTTTTTGAGGATCCCTAAAGTTTGATCATAAAAGATATCTATAATCAATGCACCAAAGGTTGCTTCTATTGCAAATATCATATTGATACCTTTATGAGTTCAAATACCCCCTCTGGAAGAATTTCTAGATGTAATGTATACTTTTCTAAAAAGGATTGTACACCTCAGCACAATGTGTGGGTTTTGAGGTTGTGACCCTAGTTAGTGGGCTATGGGGGCTAGCAAATATAGAGACCATGAAAAGATAAATTTTGGGGATGGGAGCCTTTGAAGAAAATTTTGGTTATCTAAAATATTGAGGCATAATCACTTTTAGTCCATTGCATTTTCATATATGTGATGTTGTGGGCTTCCTCTTTGATCAAATGGTTGACATATCTTGACGTTTGGAACTTTTAGATGCTTCATGACTGTTGAATTTTTTTCTTTTTCCTCACCTTTAAAACTTCTAAAAATTTTGATCTTTGGTCATTTTACTCTTCTTTACACCTTTTGGAACTTTTGTCATTCTCTAACTTTTGATATTTCAGATAGTTCAAGCCATAAATTCTTTTTTTCTTTTACTCTTCGTTTAAAATTTTAAAAAGTAGTGCTAGCCCTTGACTAGAATGTTTTGCCTTCCTTATTTCCTGATCTCAACAATTTGCTTCCTAAATTGTGAAAATTCTACTTAGACCTTCTCCTTCTAAGTGTAGTGAGAATTTAGTAAAAGAAGCAATAACACTGTTGGTATTTTTGCTTCTTGATGACTAACTTAAGATTACAACCCTACAATAATTTCTGCTTGTAAGTATGGTAAAATAAGTTCTTTAAGGTAGACCCTTTGACTTACATATTGTTGCCACCATAAAGCCCTTAACTAGGTAGATGCAAGGATTTCAATGAAGATAACAAACTAAAATGATAAACATAATGAGATTATGATAAATATTGATAGTCAAATAATGATAGCAATTGATTTATTTACTAAAAATAAATAGGATTAACATGCTATAAAATTAACATACAATGTTAAAATAATGGCTATAGGTTAATAGATAGAAAAAGGAATAGCTATAGATTAATAAATAGTAAAATAACAACTATAGACTAACATGCAATAATGCAAGAACAACTAAAAATTAATAAATAGGAAAAGATCAATGTTGATTAGAAATGACAAAAGGTGTCCTAATCAAATAAATCATAAAAGAAGAAGGGTGAATATGCACAACTAAGCGTCTTATAATAGACTGAAAACTTTAGAAACCTTGGTATATGCCCCACATCATAGCAAGCGAGGGTCAACTATGGATAGAGGGATGACCATCAATGGAATGCATAAATGTAAGTAATTCTCCCTTCATTGTAGTAAAACTTTGCTACTATGGGTTGTTATGTGGAGACCAATTCTAACAAGACTTTGCTATTTTAAAGAGCAAGTGATGGATGACATTGATAGGATTTTACTATCATAGAAGGTAGGAATGAGTTATGATTTCAATAGAAATTCACTGCTAATAATAGAATACACATGAGAGAGAGTTTCTATATAGCCTTGTTATCAAAAAAATAAACTCACAAAAAAATTATTTGTAGAGAAATTTTGGCAAAGCTTCATTATCAAAAAAATTGTTCTTAGAATTTTTTTGGCAAAGCTTCACTGTCAAAAAGATTGTTTGTAGAGAAATTTTATCGAAGCTTTTCTATTGAAAAAATATTTTTTTGGCTCATTTGAAGGTCGAATTTATAGAAAGCTAAGATCCTTGTGGTAAGCTTCTAGAGGATCTACCAAGATCGACATATGGCTAGGTGGTGGCATTTGTAATGCTTGGTGAATTTCAATACCACAATATGCTTAAGGTGTCATTGGACATGAGTGTTGAAACACAATGCAAATTTTATGAGCAATGGGTAACTTTTTTGTTGCACTTTTTATTTTTCCATTATAACAATTGATAACATTAACTTCATAAGCATTGGCAATGCTAAAGATACAACACTACTACCAAATGACTATTGTCAAGTTGAATTAGGAGGAAAATGGAAAACTTTAAAATGCTAGAAAAAACATTGTCAAGTAAGCAAAAGTACTATTGATGTTATCACTTTGACCTCAACACTACCACTTTGACATTAACACTTTTTCTTTTGTAGCAATAAATACTGCTAGTTTGAGCTTAAAGATGATCAACTTGATTAGGATGCTTAATTGGTTAGCTGATGAAGAAGTTGGTAAGTTTTGGAGGCTTGATGATGCACTCAAAATTGGGTGTCTATATTTACCCCTTTTTGATGCATTTATAAAATGATGAATACTTCAAAAATTGACTCTCTTGCCTCAATTTTTAGTATTTGTGATGTAAAACGATTGATGCTTTTGATTTGTTGATTATTGGTTATGTTAAATTTTGCCTTTTTTATAGTATTAGATGCTATCATGCCTTGATGTACTCCTTTGAGTAATAAAGGGAAAATAAAGTTTGATCAAGAAAACTTGACTTGACTATGGTTCACAATGGTGCAGTGATGAAATATTGATGATAAACAACAAAAATTAGTAGGATGGGATGGGGATGAAATTGTTAGGGGGTAAAAACAAAATCATTTTCACTATTCAAAATCATGAAGGGAGATTTGGATGTGTGGTATCAACTCAAACTTTGATGACATAACAAGGAAGATCAATGCACCATGCAGACTCCATAAAACCACCACTAATAGGAGGATAGGTCTAGGAAAGCCACTTGATGATGATGATGATATGAGTTTTAGGATAATAATTGTGATGATATTAGTGCTTGAAGATGTATGGATAATAAGATTTCATGATTAGATTTACAAATTAGCTTTGGATCTTGGAGGATATGATGTAGATAGATGTGTGATTGTGATTGTAAACTGATGCACCCAAGAACACCTGATAGTGATTGTTAGGAATTTATTATATTATTAGTATTTTTTAAATTATTTATTATTACACCTCAAGTTAGAGTGGGTATAGAAATTTTGATGATTTGGTAAATTTTGTGAAGAATAACTTGAACAAGTTGTTTGATATGACAGATTTAGGACTTTTATTATCTTGACTTGGTGGTATGACAAAGGAAGAGTCACATTATATCTCACAAATGTAGTATGCCAAGACATTGCTTAAAAAATATTGAATGATAAACTATAAATAGAATCAACACTAATGAAGCAAGGTATACAACTATCTTGATATGATGATACACCATAGGTATCTAGTACTCTTCATCATCAATTGATTGGGAGTCTCATATACCTAACTAGGCCCAATACCAACTTTATTATGAGTTATATTTTATGATTCATGTAGAATCCTAAGGAGAGTCATGAGAGGAAAAAAAATGTGTTGCATTATTTCCATAGTACAATGGAGTATGACCTAGAGTACAAGAAGAATGATCATTTTATTGCAAGGATACATGGAATCAAACTATGCTAGATTAATAGATGATAGTAGGTCAACATATAGATATGTGCTTCATCTAGGATCTGGACCTATATCATGGCACAATAAGAAATATAAGGTAGTAGCATTATCATCCAAAAAGGTAGAGTATTATGTTGCATGAGAAGTTGTGTGCAAATCAATATGGCTACATCGTATATTGTTAGATATAGGTGTTCCTAAAAATTAACCAAGAATATTGCATTGTGATAGTTAGGGTGTTCTACCCAGGTGTTGTAGGTGAGTTGGAGAGGAGAGGGCAATCCTCCAAGGGAGGTCCCATGTTCGAATCTCCACCCTACCAAAAAGCTGAATTGGGTACCCAAAATCCAATTGATAATGTTGGTGCGGGCAGGGTTGGGTGCGACTCTCGGGTGACTTTGACGGTATAGAACCCCCTGTTCATGGTCTTTCAGACCAAGGTAGCCCTGCAAGGGGTTTTTTCGCTTTAAAAAAAAAAAATTAGGGTGTTCTAAAGTTGGTCAAAAATCTAGTTTTTCATAAAAAAAGAATTATAGTAAAGTTCGATGTCATTTCATTCAAGAACAAATTTAGAATAACTAGATTTAGCTTCAGTGCTTTCCCACCAAAGAACAACTTGTGGATATTTTTACAAAGGCACTTGCATACATCAAAAATGAATTATTTCATAGTTCTCTTTGTATATCATATAATATAATAAGGGGGGATGTTAGGAATTTATTACATTATCAGTAGTTTTTCTACTATTTGTTATTACACCTCAAGTTAGAGCACGTGTAGTAATTAAGAGGTTAGAATATTAGTTATAATCAATATGTATGGTTATAACCTAATTGGATATAATTATATATGGTTATAACCATATTGTATGATTATGACCTAATTTCTTGTTTTAAATATTTGATGTTGAATCAACATGATTGGTTTTAACCCATAGTGCCATGGGGTATTGCTATAGTACAAGATATTGTATAGATAAAGCTTTGCTTAAGATATGCTACACATTTGACTAGGGGTATTTTTGATATAATAAATTTTCCTAGGGGTACTTTTGCTATGATACACACTTGCCAAAGGGAACTTTAGATAATGCCATGAGGTATTGCTATGACACAAGATATGATATAGATAAAAGCTTTGCCTAGGAGGACTTTAGATAATGCCATAAGGCATTGCTATAATACAAGATATGATATAGATAATATATTTACCTATGGGGACTTTAGATATTGTTGTAAGGCATTGCTATAATACAAGATATGATACAAATAAGAGCTTTGCCTAGGGGGCAATTAGATAATGTCTTAAGGTATTTCTATAATACAAGATATTATATAGATAAAATCTTTAACCAGAAAGACTTTAGATAATGTTTTAAGGTATTGCTATAGTACAATATAATATATTATTTTTGGTACCCTTAGGTATATGTCAAAGGAGCATTTTATGATTTATTTGAAAGATGTATAATAAATTTGCCTTGAAATAAATTCTTTGTGATGACTTTATAGATATACCAAACGACAAGAGCCTTGTCCATATACAAATACCATAGAGAAATTCTGCTGATATATTTACCTTTAAATAAATGTCTAAAGAACGTTTGCTTTACCTATAGCAAATGTTATATAGGAATTATATTGATGGATTTTTACCTTTAATTTTTTTTCTAAAGGAATTCTATTTTTCCTAAAGATAAATGTCATATAGAACTTATATTAAGAGATTTACATTTAAATAAAATATCTAAAGGACTCTACCTTGGTGTATACAAATGTCATAAAATACTTTTAACAAGGGATTTGCCTTTAAGAAAATGTCTAGAGGACTTATACCTTGCTTATAGATAAATATCATACAATATTTTTGATTGTAGCCTTGACTCTAGGATGAATTTTGCAAAAGACTTATGAAATGTGCCAAATGAAGATGACTTGACATAAAGGTATTTTACTGTAATTGATGTGGCAATAGAGTTTAGCCCCAGTTGAAGGAGTTTTGATATGATCCATATTTCCCCCATATAGAGGAGATATGAGATGACAAGATTGATCTTACCATTAAAACCTACGAACCATAAAGTATTCATTATGCAACAAGGTGTTGATGAGACAAAATATGAGGAGATAGGATTTGATTGATGCATTGTTTTTCTTTTTCCACATAAGTAGGGAAATGAGTATACCAAACTATTCCTAAAATTATATACAAAAGGGTTAAACAACCGTGATAAGAGGATTGGGTAGGATGATTTAGAGATGAAGATATAAGACTTTATGATAGAAGAAAGATGATTGGCTTATGCAAGATATGATAAGAGTTATGATTAGTTTGCAAGATGGGACTAGGGAGGATCCATTCACATCATTCACCTATTAAAATAAAATATTATATACTAACTAGGATCATCATTTACATGTCATCATAAATCCCTAACTCTCTATGCTATAGATAGTCCAAGAAAAGAGAGGTTTGTGCTTACAGGCAGATAGAAAGTTAGGCAGATGTAAGTAAACAATGATAGACAAAAATAAAATAGGAAGTCGATGTAGACCTTAGACATTATATCATTTAATATGCACTATGTTCATTAGTTTTTTTAAGTTAATTTTCATAAAGTGTTGTGAGGCGATAAGCACCTAAAGCATACTTGGTGGTTATGATATATGGACCTAACCAATTAGGCTCAAACTTGCCTTTGAGCTTGAGCTAGTAATGGTAATTTTTTAGTTCTTAATGAGAATAAGGTCATAAAATTTAAAGGAATGAGATCATACCTACTTGACATAGCCATGTTTAATCCTTTTCTAGTATACCCTTATGTGTTAGGGTATGGATCTTTTTTTCTTCAAGTAGTTCTAGCTAGTTAAGATAGGCAAGATGATATTCATCTCCAATAGAGGCATTTTGCAACAAAATATGCAAGGAAGGAACCTTAAGGTCAAAGGGGAAGACGACTTTGATTTTGTAGACCAAAGCATAGGGAATTATGCTAGTGGAAGTTTTGGCACTAATGTGATATATCCATCTCTTGAATATAATTATAGATGCCAATCTCTACTAGTCTTATTGAAAAAATTCTTAAGGACTTTGATGAGGGTTTTTTTAGAGGATTTAGTTTGAATGTTACCTTACGGATAGTAAGGAGTGGACAACTTGTGTTGAATATTGTACATGGAACAAATTTTCTAGATACTGTTATTCTTAAAAGGTGTTCCATTATCCAAAAATATGATAGAAGGGATACCATAATGACTAAGATATTGATTAAGGATGAACTTGGAGACTTGGGCTCCACTGGTTGAGGCTAAAGATATATCTTTGATTGAATTGGTAAAGTATTTGATAATTTTTATGATGAACGTGTGCCCATCAAAAGACATAGGGTTTATCTTCCTAGTAATGTCCAATCCCTAAATGGAGAAAGGCCATGGAAAGGTTAAGGATTGAAGGGATTAAGACAAAGTATGGGTATGGTTGTCATGCATTTGAAACTTAGAACACTTTTTGATAGTTGCAATAGGACTTTCCCATGGAGGACCAATAATAGCCCATTTTTAGAATTCTCTTGGCAATGGTGACACCACTAAAATGACCATTACATGATCCATCATAGGCATCTTTGATGACTATTTAAGCTTTTATTAAGTATAAATCCCTAAATAATACTCCATCAAGGGTATGCTGATACAAGGTATCACTAATGATGATATACCTATATTCTTGTTACTTGAGATTCTTACACTTGTTACGGTTCAAACCATTAAACAATATGTTGTCCTTGAGATAAGTGAATATATCCTTGTACCAAGGATCAAGGGATGATGCTGATTCTACAAAAAATACTTCTAGAGAAAAATAACTAGATTCTAGGGTTGAAGGATTCCTACTTTATTGAATGATGATTATAACTTGTTTTCCATCTAGCTCTAAGGGGATCAAGGATGCAACCAAGGCCATAGCATCAACGTGATGGTTGCTAGATCTAGGGACAACATCAATGATGCTTTTATCAAAAGTAATCATTAGATTATTAATAATGTTCTTATATGACTTGAGTTTATCATATTTAGTTTGATAAGAACCGTTGGCTTGGTTGACTACTAGCTAGGAGTCTCCAAAGACAAAAATAATTCTAACTTGGAGAGTTAATGCCACACATAGCCCAAATATAAGAATTGTACTAGGCAATGTTGTTGGTACAAGAAAATTTAAACTTAAAGGACAAAGGGATTATCTATTATTGAGGAGTGAATAAAGTTAATCTTACCCCCACTCCTTTGATACATCTAACACCATCAATGTATAGGGTCCAAGAGTTGAGTTGGTCCACTTCAATTGAAGACCAACTATTTAGAAAAGTCTACTACTTAGAGTTGGTTAGCCTCAAATGACAAAGTTGCTTGTTGTCTTGTAATGACATAATCTTTCATAGATTCGTTATTAATGAAATCAAGATCAAATTTACTAAGTGTGGTGATTTACTAAGTAGTTCTTCTCAAGAGGTGAGGTTTAGACATGAAGTATCATAAGGGCTCAATCCTTATGATGATAAAGGTTTTATGTTAACCATATAATACTTAAGCTTTTGGGAGGCAAACGCTATGACTAGACAAAACTTCTCTAAGGGTGTATTTTGAACTTCATAGTTGACCAAAGTTTGGCTAATGTAGTAAATAACCATTTATTTATGTTCGTCTTCATATTGTGCCAACATGTCACCTAAGGCATAATCATTGGTTGTTGTATAACAATAGAGGCCTATGGGTGTTAGGTGGAACAAGGTTAGATGGGGATAAAATGTAGGATTTGAGAGTATTGAAAGCAACTTAGTAGTTAACATCTCATTTGAAGATTGCATCCTTGAAAATTTGGTGAAATATTGAAACTTATTGGCTAACTGGGAAATGAATCTCTAGATGAATTGGATTTTACCTTAGAGGATCCTAAGTTAGGTTAGAATTTGAGGGGAAGACATATCAATAATGACTAGTATATTGTTAATGTTGAATTTGAGGGGAAGGCATGAGATTCCGAAAGCAAAAGGAAAACTATAACTATGCAATATAAGACAAAATGTAACACTTTAATCCTATGCACAAAAACAAAGAAAGGAGATAAATTGGAAATGAAAGAAAAGATGTAAGGAAATCATAGCCCTATTTATTCAAATTTCTTATCCTCGGTTACATAGACGTCTCCTCCCTTTTTAGGGGCTAGGAGCGTTAAATTGGTCTTTGTTACAATTTGTGACTTAGTCTTCCTCCTTCCGCATGCCCACATTTGAAACGGGCGAGCCAAATGTTGCCGCCGCTTACACCGATGAATCCTCACTTCCTGTTGCTCCTCCTGCAATCAAAGAAACAAACAAGGCGTTAGTAGCACCTGTGATAAGAAGGAAAATTCATGCTTTGAAATTGATAGAAGATGCATGTGAACAGTTGCTTAAAACAGTGAATAAAGCAAACCTAAATGACCTAAAAACTTGACAAAGGACAGAGGGAGTTACCAGAGGGCCACTGCCATTGAAACAGTCGACCAATCTGCTCTTGACTGGAATTCGTCCCTAGGCAGGACGGATTTTGCTGTTATTCGTCCCTGAGTGAGACGAATTCTACTGTGTTAAAGCGTCGAGTTGCTGCCTCTCCAATGTCAAACTTTGGGACCTCCAAAACACCTGCAAACAGAGGGGTTATGTAATTGGGGCCATTTTGGGATGACCCAGATGGTCGGATTCTCCCAATTTGGCCTCTATCCTCGGGAATTCAATGTCGCTACCTGCAAGTTAGAGGGACACCCAAGCGACAAAAAGCATGACAAAATATAATCAGAATGTTATGAAATTGAAACGATGAGCTAATTAAACAGAATAACGTGAAATGCAATATAAACTAATGATCTAGAAATGCTTTAGAAGAAAACTTTGAAAATGCGGGGGTGCCCAAGTGGGCCTCCCATCGTTGGCACTTGATTTCGATGCCAATCCACTAGGGATGGGCCCAAAACCTCTTAGGATTGGGGTGTCGGCAAATTGGTTGTTTAAGGTAATCAAATGTTGGATTTGGGTTGGATCCACGCTTCCAAAAGTCACCCAATAACCTCCCTTGCAAAAGAGATTAGTGGATGTGAGAAGGTGAATCAAAAAGGTGCAAATAGGTGTTCAATTGGACAACACTTCGTTGCTTGAAATCGCCTCCAATCTGTCCTCTTTTGGGTGGGAAAGGCCACCATTTTATAGACCCATGGGGTCTCTTTGGAGGGGCATGCAGGGATGCCATGTGGCAGCCATGCCTTCCCAAAGGGGGAGGAGACTCCTCCCTGACTTGGGCTTCCATGACTGCCCCTGTGATAGTCCATCAACTGCCAACCTACCCACCTGCACGTGCATGCATGGCAGAAGGCAATAATTGACTGTCCTTGGCTGCCACTTGGCGGCATTTTTATTTTTTCCCGTTTAACCTGGAATTCGTCCTGACCAGAGACGATTTCAGAATTCATCCCTGGGTGAGACGAATCCCAGTTAGTATTCGTCCTTGGGTGAGATGAATACTGGACAAAGTGCCTAAATGTGCCAAATTGCTTCTTGACCTTACAAAATTGCTATGAAAGTGGTTAGGACCACTGTTTGACCTCTGAGGGCTGCCCTGGGGGCTGTGTTTGTCAAAGCGATCAGTTTTTACAGTCACATAATCGGATTGGTGCTGTTTTGGTGTCTATAGATGCCCCTTTTTGGGATGCGCTGTGCATGGCACAGCGTCGAGCAAAAATAGATAGCCAAAGCACTAATGATTAGGGTTTCTTGGTAACCTAATCAACTTTTGATGCCCCAAGCATGGAAAGGGCATCCATTATTGAATCCTTGCTTCTAAAGAGCTAAGGAATTTGATTTCAAGTATTAACCTGTTTTGGTGAGGTGTGACTTGAGCTTGGACATTGATCAGTCATGATTAGGCAAAGGGCACAACCTTTTGTCCACAGGGGAACCTTGTGTTCATGATTCATGAATGCCAAGTGTTTGATCAATTTGATTGTTGCTTGTTTACTGCCCCAAGCAAGAGCGTAATTGTCTTTGTCAATGATTCTTTGAATGCATGTCGTTTTCCCTAATTGGGTGTGTGCTTGTTGATTGGTGACTAAGTGTGACTACCCCCTCAAGCGACGAATCGATGAGGGAATGACCTTCGTGAGAAAAGTGACGAGTCGCTTGACCCAAGATGACTTGTGCAAGGGTGCCTTTAGATGGTTTATCGTTAAGCATGTGCAATTTTTCCAACATTTGGACCTGTTTTTGGTGGGTGTTAACCCTTTTTGCGACGCTTTTTGGAGCTAAAATTGGTGAAAATCCGTCTTCCCATGGAGAAGTCCGGCTAAAGTAGCCTTCTTAGGGATTAGGATAATGACAATTTATGACCCCAACGTCTATTTTGTATGCCCGAGATGTCAAGTGCAACAACACTCTTATCGGGCAAATTTATTGTTGGTTTTTAGTGCATTTTTGTTCATTTTTTGATGTTTTTGAAGTTTTTGGCCTAAATTCGTCCCAGGGTGGGACAAATTCCAGCTATAGAATTCGTCCCTGGGTGGGATGAGTGCTAACCAGAGCACTCGTCCTAGTCAGGGGCGAATTCTAGCTAAAAAGGCCTATTTAAGGGCCAAAACTTGAATTTGGGCTCATTTGTGTCAAATTTTTCTTGCGATTTTGGAGCTTTGGGAGGAGGAGGTAATTCTGCGAAGCGAAGCGCTGCTAGAATTTTCCCTGCCATCATGAGTGCACAAACTGGTTCGAGCGGTGGAGCTAAAGCGAAACCTGTAAGTGCCTCCTAGAGTTTTATTTTTGTTTTTAAAGCTGTAAGTTTGTTGTTTTTCTGTGCAGTTTATTTTTCTATGATTTTAATTAATTTTTTTGTTGAATTTTTTTTTCTTTTGTAGGTTGTTAGGAGCCGGTGCCGTGTACCTGCTGCTTTTATTGAGGCATGGGGAGCACTATCTGATGATGACTGGGAATGGCTTGATGCCCTTGGGGTCAAGCAGGTGGCTCGACTGGAGCCTGTGGTCCCGAATCAAGCCTATCTGACGGCCCTGATCAAGCTTTGAGATCCGCGGACCAACACCTTCCATATTCCGATCGGGGAGATGACTGTGAATCTAGAGGATGTTTATCGGTTGCTTCAGATTCTGATAGACGAACTACCTATCAGGACATCGTCGCGTGATCAGTGGACTGCTGTACTGACGAGATGCTTTGGTCATGGGGAGCGGCTAGGTGTAGCGAACCCAGTGGAGACAGCCAAGGTGGACTGCCAGGCTAGTGGGATTTTGGTTGGATGGTGGCAAGAGAGGGGGGTGTTAGGAGTGAGGCACGCATTCTTGATGGGCCTCATTTCTAACATGCTACTACCTGACTCGTTAGGCATGAGGTTCCCGTGGAACCTACTGGATTTGGTGTGGCAGTTGGTAGAGTGCCCGATAGAGGCACCACTAATTTTGATATGGGGACAGAAACTATTGGCACAGCTCTACGGGAGCTGTACGGGGTCCGCTGTCGGTAGCAGAAGGGGGTCAACTGTAGTTATCTGTTGCAGTGCTAGGGTTGGCAGCACATAGCAGTTGAGAGGCCAACCGGGTTACCATGGACGACTCGAGCGACGATGGAGGATGAAGAGATAGGCTATGCAACTCTGTGGTAGCGGTCTACGAAGTAGGGGCAGAGTCGGCAATGGGCAGGTGCCGTAGAGCACTATACTGATGCCTTCTCTCAGCTCACTCCAGGGGATGTGGTTTGGCACCCTTATCGGGACTGTCCATCCTGGTCGGAGGCTGGAGAGTGGCTCCGACGGGTACGTAGGGAGCGGTGGTTGACTGGGCGACACGGGACCGAGCATGAGTTATTCTCGTATAGCCGGGTTACACGATAGTTTGGGGTGTGCCAGGGGTTGCCTGGCGAGCCTGTGGTCTATCGACGTCAGGGAGACGAGAGGGCTCTAGATCCACCGATCACCGTGCCATTGGGCGAGGAGTCAGATGCAGTGATTTACATCTTGGACGTAGATGACGTCGGGACGACCATTGAGTATGACTCGTGGTGGGTGCTATAGCGATAGAGAGGGGAGGGGCCACTAGGAGGTGCAGAGGCGACAATGGAGGGTGCTGAGGCAGTAGGGGATGATTGGGGAGGTCCGTTGGATGATGCGGACATGGTGGATGTGGGGGATGAGGATGTGGATTTGGGCGCTCCGGATCAGTCGGACATGCAGGACGTGGAGGAGTAGTGGGAGCCAGAGCAGGCTGCTGTTCTAGAGAGTCCTGTACGTCAGGCTGATACAGAGGAGATGGAGTCTAAGATACACACTAAAAATGCACGACTGACTGAGCTACTACGAATACGAGATCTGGAGCTAGGGGACGCACTGTGGGAGAGGGATCTCCTGCGGTCCCAACTAGCAGAGCGGGATAGGGTCCTGGCACAGCACGATGATGCAGTATCATACTACCATCGACGGGAGGAAAAGTGGTTCCGACACCGGCTAGACTTGGAGAGGGAGGTCATCCGCCTTGGTGGGTGGCTACTTGAGCCCTCAGGAAGTGGTTCTTCATGTCGAATGAGGGATAGTGTGACTGAGCAGTCAACATCATCTCGTTGCAGGCGATTAGATGAGGGAGGCGGTAGCAAGCATGATGCGAGGGCTAGCAGTAGCCACCCTATAGGGTCCCAGAGGACCCACACCACGGGGGGTAGTTCCCGTTGCATCGATCCTGCGTGATCATGGTGGTCGACGCCTTAGGTTGGATTTTTGATATATGATTGTAGGGTTTGAGGACCAGTTTTGTAGCCTGTAGACATTTTTTTTGACGATATATATATATATATATATATATATACCGGTTTTATTTTGGTTGTGTACATGTGATGATTTGATTTTTATGCATGATGGCTGATGACTATGGATGTATGCATGTTTATTTATTTTGATGAATGCAAATGTTTTGATGAATGCAAATGTTTTTGATTTGTATGATATGCAAAATGAAATGGATGAATGGAATTTGTGGTGTTTGGCTCTGGCACCATAGACTGTTTAGAGCTCTATTTATTTCGTTTTTAGGTGATTACTATGATGCATGACTTTGTATGTGTAACTGTAGTTTTTCTCTTTTTGTATTTTTTTTTATGGTATTGTAAGGATGAAAAGCAGCGCAATTGTTTTAGAAATGTAGCTAAGGTTTTCTGAGACTCAGATGGTTTTAACTCACTAGCCACGATTGTACTCTATCTTACAAGACTTTTGAACAAGGTATGAATCGGACTTGTTTTTGACCAAGCTATTTCACATCCTGTGTGTGCAATTGAGTTTATTTATGTGGTATTTGTCAGGATACCGCTAGTGCCAGATGGGCTTTCAATCGAACCTGTACTGAGGATCACCTAATTAGCTCCACTAACTCCTTTGTTGTATTTGGTTATATTAATCTGCGGTGTTATCCAGGATACCATAAGCTAGCTCATCCACATGCAAATATTGATCTGTACACAAGTTAATGTGATAGATATATCGTCATGCGAGAAGTTTACCGCAAGTGACCGATAGGCTATCAACCAAACCGGTACTGAGGTTTGCCTCATGACCTGTTGGAATGCTGAGAGTTCTAGGGATTCAAGTTCAAATCCCTTATTTTCTTCACTTGTATTGGGATACTTGCTCATTTGTAGTGATAAGATCACTATTTATTTTGATTTGTTTTTATTTTGAGCAAGGGATTGGGGAAATGGAGTGACGATAATCACTATTGTTTGTGCCTTTTGATGTGTGCACTGTAGGATGTCAAATTTTGATGTTTTGACTTTTTGCAAATTTTTGATGTTTTGCAACTGTTGAGAACTAGGGATTCTTAGGGAATTGGGTAGGGAGGATGATTGTCCTTTTGCCAACTCTCAGCATTCTTGGGGTCATTCGCACGTGGGGATGAACAAGATAACCGTTTCACTTATGGTGACCTGGATTACTGTGCAGGTTTCCTCTTTCATTTACACAACTTGGGAATTTTTATGTGTTTTAATTTGTGTTGGGATGCTACGTAACAAGGTGTATTTCAAGTGTAACTCTACCTTCGTAAAATCTGTTTGACTTGATACATTACATGGCTAAAGAGCAAAAGGATGACTGAATCATGAAAACTCTTGATACATTAAAAGACCACTGACTCTAGTGTGGTAAAAACAATGCATGGTGTTTTTGTTGTTTTTGTAAAATAGAACAGTGTGGAACAAGATGGACTAGCAGAGCAATTACAACTTATGGTGCCTTTGACCTGTACGACCACAAATATGCGATGTATGGATGCAATGCTTTAATGCATCGATGTATTTTTGTATTTTTGATGGATTGATTTTGGTGAATATGAAGATGAGGTGCGAGAAGAGCTCTCTATTGATGAATGTGAGTATGCCTAGAAATGAGATGCAAATTTTTGTTGTTTTTGATGATTTTTGTTGTTTTTGAATTTTCTTGATTTTTGACCAAGCGATTGTGGAAATCCTTGGAGCATTTTGGAATTGACCAAGCGATTGCAAGAATCCTTGGAGCCTTTTGGGATTGACCAAGCGATTGCAAGAATCCTTGGAGCATTTTGGGATTGACCAAGCGATTGCAAGAATCCTTGGAGCATTTTGGGATTGACCAAGCGATTGCGAGAATCCTTGGAGCATTTTTGGGATTTGGCTCTCTTAGATATGAAATGGTCGCAAATGACTGATATTCAAGGGTTCTTTTTCCTTGATACCGTCAAGAGAAGCTAGTCGGTATGTCCCGGGTCCTATTTTGCTATCAATGACATATGGACCTAACCAATTTGCCACAAAATTGTCCCTTAGGTGGGATGGCAAACTAGAATTCTATTGGTTTTCCTTCAAAACCAAATCACCAACCCGAAAGTCTCTGAGGTGAACTTTCATGTTGTAAGCTTTCTTAAGTCGCTCTTGATAAATACGTAAATGCTCGAGAGCATTAACGCGTCGTTCATCAAGCAACGTAAGCTGGTCTAATCGGGCCTACCGCGTAGTGTCATCATCGATGAACTCCTGCATTGATATGCACAGGGAAGGAATTTCCAACTCTAGAGGCATGACTGCCTTGGAACCATACACAAACAAAAATGGAGTGGCCCTAGTGGGTGTCCGAATTCTAGTGCGATAGGCCCATAGGGCAAGTGGGATTTGAATGTGCCAATCCTTATGACTGTCTGCGACGGTCTTTTTAAGGATGGCAACTAGCGTTTTGTTTGACGCTTCTGCTTGCCCATTCGCCTGCGGATAATAGGGTGTTGAAAAGCTATGCTAAATATTGTACTTTGTGGTCAAAGCAATCACGTATTTGTTCTTGAAATGCGTCCCATTATCCGAGACTATTTTGGATGGAATACCAAAACGACATATGATGTTATGCAAAATGAACTCCACAATGCGGGGTCTTGTCGTAGAGGTAAGCGAAATTGCTTCCACCCACTTGGTGAAATACTCTGTGGTCGTTATGATAAACGTGTGACGACCTGACGATGCAGGGGAGATCTTTCCAATTAGATCAAAGCCCCACTGCGAGAACGACCAAGTAGACTGGACTGTCTGCAAGGCCTGAGAAGGTACGTGCATCAAATTGGCATGATGTTGACACTTCACACACTTCTTGACATAGGTGCAACAATCTCGCTCTAAAGATGGCCAATAATAGCCCATGCGAAGAATGCGCTTTGCAATGGCCATACCATTGAAGTGGCCACCACATGTACCATCGTGTGCTTGGGCGACTACCCAAGTGGACTCTTGCTAGTCCAAGCAACGAAGGAGGATTCCTTCATAGCTACGACGATACAAAATGTCTCCTATCAAGACATACTTAGCCACTTTCTGCTTGAGTGCTCATTTTGCGGCATGAGTCAATTCAAGTGGGAGATTACCTAACTTGAGGTAGTCTCTGATGGGTAAATACCAGTCTTGTTGATCAGAAACCTCGACAGTATGAACAACCAATCCCTCTTGAAGTTCATCCTTAGAAAATGCTGAATGGGATAGAACCTGTAAGAATAGCGTTGTGTTGCTATTAATGGGAGTAGGGGAGAACAAGGACCCCTAATTGGCATGTTTCAGACGATCTTGGATTCGAGAGAACTTATCCGAGGATGGTTCAATCTGGATCATGTGGATTCCTTGCGTCAAGTTTGAACTTGTACGCTCCATCGCGGATTGCGATAAGGTTTTGACTTGAATGGTTGTCATATCACCGAAAAGGTCTTGCGGAATTAGTGACCCCAAGGAGGCCATTGTGTTCACAAAATGATTCGATGATCGAGGGAGTGCCTCAATGTCATACCACTCAAGTTTTGCCAAGAATTTGTCCACAAGGGCTTTATAAGCTTGTAGGATTGGGCATTTGCATTGATATACCCCTTTGACTTGATTGACTATTAACAGTGAATCACCAAAGATATTCAGTCATTTGATGTTCATGGTGATTGCTATTTGAAGACCTAGGAGCAAGGCTTCATACTCTGCATTGTTGTTGGTGCACGAGAAGTTTAATTTAAATGACAGGGGCATTGGAGCACCCTACGGTGTGAAGAATACAATTCCCGTGCCACCACCTTGCTCACATTTGGAACCATCAAAGAATAGGGTTATGTCGGCCTGTGACTTAGGCTCATCAGAATCTAGCGATTCTGAGACATGGAAGACCCCATCATCGGGTAGTTCTATGACCAGAGGCTGATCATCTTCAAGAGGAGCCTCTGCTAGTTGATCGGCTATGACTTGTCCTTTGATAGATTTTTTTCCAATAAACTCTATGTCAAATTCCATCAACAACATGATCCATTTCGTCGTGCGACTACTATGATAAGTACGACTCATCATGTATCGCAATGGATTCTCCTTAGACACAACATACGTAGTGTTGCTCAGCATGTAGTGGCGTAGCTTTTTGGTAGCAAACACCACTGCCAAGCCGAGTTTCTCAACGTATGCATAGTTAAGTTCATAACTGACCAAGGTGCGGCTAAGATAGTAAGTAGCCTGTTCCTTGTGAAGTTCATTCTTCTAGGCTAGCATGGCACCCAGTGCCACCTCAATAGCTGAGATGTATAAGTAGAACGACACTCCTGGTCTAGGTGGTGCCAATACTGGCGATGAAACTAGGTATTGTTTGATCTCGTCAAAGGCTGACTAGCACTCGTCATCCCAATGAAATGTAACCCCCTTGTGCAATAATTTGTTCATGGGTCGGCACTTGTCAGATAATTGCGCTATGAAGCATTTAATTGACGCGACCTTTCCCTACAGACTTCTGAGCTTGCTTGATTGTAGTTGGGGGAACCATTTCAAGGATTGCCTTGACTTTCTTTGGGTCCACCTCGATTCCTCGCTTTGAGACTATGAAACCCAAGAGTTTTCCATATGTGATGCCAAAGACGCACTTCTTGGGGTTTAGTCTAACTTTATGTTCCATGAGGCGATCGAGGATCTTGCTTAAGTCGTCGATATGATTTGAGCGCAAGAGAGACTTGGCTAGCAAATCATCCATGTAATCTTCCAAAGTTTTGTGCATGTAATCATGGAAGATATATGTCATGGCATGTTGGTAGGTAGCGCCAACATTTTTAAGGCCAAAAGGCATGACCTTATAACAAAATGTCCCCCAAGGCGTTGTGAACGCCATTTTTAGTTGGTCTTCAGGATTGATACGAATTTGATTGTATCCTAAGAAACCATCCATTAGGGAGAGCATTTCGTGACCTGCTGTAGCGTCTACCAATGTGTCGATGCTCGACAAAGAGATATCATCCTTAGGACTCGCTTTGTTTAGATATCAAAAATTAGTGCATATGCGAATCCTCTCGTCGGGCTTCTTGATGGGAACCATGTTGGACAACCATGGCAGATAATCCACGCATATGACAAACTGTGCATCCAACAGCTTTTGCAATTCATATTTAACCATAAAGGCCACTGTTGGGTGCATCTTATGTAGTTTTTGATTTATAGGCTTGATTGTCGGATCAAGCGTTAAATTATGCGTGACTAGCTGCGGGTCTAGTCCTGGCATATCTTTGTACGACCATGCAAAAACCTCCTTCTTCTATTTGATAAGGGTAATGTAATCGGCTTGCTCTTCAGGGGAAAGACTTACCCCCTGATGCATAGTCGTTATACCATCATTAATTCTCAATGAATCTATCAATCCAGGGTAGTGTACAAGGCTATATGCGGGAGAAGAAGTGAAACAGCTATAACTTAGGTCAATCTAGGGCAACAAGTCTTTATTGGTGGAACCAGTTTTGTGGGGGTTTTGGAACATTCCTATATCTAAATTGCATGAATTAAATCTTAGTCTAAGTTACAGAATTGGAAACTAATCACTAACTGTAGAAATGAAGTCCTAATTACAATTGCAGAATGAGACCTAATTATACTGCAGAATTAACAGTTGCAGAATTGAAAGTATGATCCTAATTGCGAAAAGAAAATCTAATTACTTTTACAGTAATGAAAGTCTATATCTAATGTGGAAATAAAAACTATCAAAATTCTGTAACAGAAGGTTGTCAATATTTTGTTCAGATTTTGACAGCAAAACATAAAAATGCAAGAAATTGCTGAAAAACAGTAAATTTTGGAAATAACAACCTAAAAATAAAGTGGAAACTTTTCTGAAAGTAAGATTGCAACTAAAAGCTTTAAGCACAAGATTAAAATTAGCATAAATAAACTAATATTGCAATTATTGTCAACTATTTACAAGCAATTTGACATAACAAGTTCTAGGACTCATTCTGTTGCAGCAAAATCAGAATAAAAACCTGCTTTGTTAGTCCTCCTCCTAGGTCCGGAAGTGGCCAGCCTCTTTGTCCAGAAGAAGGTGTAAGTCTCTCTCTTTTTCTAAATCTTAATCACACTCATTTACAAGTAATTTGAAATAGAACTGGTGCACTTTATTGATCAAAAGACATGATTACAAGAATTCTGTTGAAAAACTGTTACAGGACTGTAACAGTCAATTTCTAGTTATACTCTGTATTTTCTGCTAGCTTCCTCTATTTTTTATCTATCTTCTATTACTACCTGGCTCAACCTGAACGGGAGCAATATTTATAGCTATCCTATGATCTGATTACAAACAAAGAATATCTCAAAAGATCTAATCCTACAATGCTGCAACAAATTCTGGTTTTATCCTAGAAGAGGACTAAAACCTGATCTTTCCCTTAATGATGGCTTTGGTCGGCAATGAAGACAAAGACAGATGGAAGATATTTCTCTTTAATTTTTCCAACCTTTATTTCATTTTTCCCGGCTTTAGAAATTGGTCAAAAGGTCAAAAACACATTCTGTT
This sequence comes from Wollemia nobilis, assembly GCA_028583015.1. Classification (NCBI taxonomy): domain Eukaryota; kingdom Viridiplantae; phylum Streptophyta; class Pinopsida; order Araucariales; family Araucariaceae; genus Wollemia; species Wollemia nobilis. The sequence goes on along the minus strand of JAQPPZ010017034.1, from coordinate 1,181,939 downwards.
CTTCATTTCGAAGATAAGTGGCTTCATTCCGAAGACAGTGCAGTTTTCATTCCGAAGATCACTCATTTCGAAGATACTGCATTCTCATTTCGAAGATCGCTCATTCTGAAGATACTGCATGCTTCATTCCAAAGATCCGCTCATTTCAAAGACACTGCATTCTTCATTCCGAAGATCCTGTTCATTCCGAAGATACTGTGTTTCTTCATTTCGAAGATATCTGTTCATTTCGAAGATACTTTGAAATGAACAAATGTATGCTTTTCCATTGATTTCTTCTGCATCTCTCAGGTGGGTTATATCCTAAGATCAAATTCTAATGGTCTTCATCCCTTTTCTCATGGAATCACATATGTCCATGTTTAGATTCCATGACCTGTAGAATAACTTCTTGCCTATGTAATACTCCCTGGTTTCCTGAATGTTTCTGAGCCAATCTTCAAATTGTTCATCAAGCTGGGCATCTTCCTCAAAGTAGAATGGAACTGAAGTAATGATGGTTGGAGGCCTGAACCTGAGACCTATCCAGTTATGTTGCATGATCCGGATCAGTTGGACTACACCTTCTGCTCTTCTTCTGGACCACTCTAGATTGATGGGGGAGATAGGTTCTCTTTTTCTTAAAGACATGGAAAGTTCATTCCATCTGTCTCTGCATACTGACAATGCTGGGAAGAAATTGTGATCACAAAAATTGTTAAATCTGGTTACACAGTCCCTCAAATTGTTCAAGTACATTCTCTTAATATCATCCCTGTTCATCATTGAGAAGTGCTTCTGAGTGATATTTAGGTGATTTGGCTGGATTGCTCTGACTAACAACTTAGCCCTTGTTTCAATCACTTTATTCTGACTTTTCTCATGATCCCAATAAAGCTAATTTTGCACAGTAGACATGAATGCTCTCAACTGAACATCTCCAATGTAGATTTGAGGATGAGAGTCAACTTCCTCTGGAATGAAGAAACTATGCAAAAACAGTTCACACAAAATATTTTTCTGCTCAAAAGGACTGTCAAAATATGCCTCTAGAAAATCTTCAATAGTGTCCAATTTGTATGGAAGGTTTGAAGTAATCCTCATGACCTGCCATCTAAGGTATTTTTCCTTCAAAATAAGGCTGTAAAATCTAGTCGGCCGTCTAAATTGGACTAAAAACTCAGCAATTTGGCACAAGTCAGATACCTTTTCTTTCAATGCCTAAATTTTTGTGTCCTTGGCTTCTAGCTATTTTGCTTCCAGTTTGAATTTTTTAGTTTTATTGGCAAGCTGTTCATATCTAATCATCCAGCTAGCTATGTCTGCATTGTACTGTTCTAGGGACATAGTATTAGGTGGTCTTACTACAGGGGGGATCCTAGGCAACAAATTTATCTGAAATTCTTTTTCTGCCACTTCCACTGGCTGTTCATCTGTCAATAACTCTACTTGCACCCCCTTATTTGTTATTTATATGGGGTTGTTATCAGATAGTATTTCTACTTGTACCCCCTTATCTGTTGTTTCTATTGGAAGTGTAACAAGTTGAAATGCAGGGACCTCGGTAGGAGTACTTACTTGAGCATTTTCTTCTTTGTTGGGACTATTCCGTGTTGGTGGTTCATTTTCAACATCTTCCGTAATATTTCTCACCATTTCTGAAGCATCTTCAGAACAAGAAGGCACTACTTCAGAATGAACAGGCAGTTCTTCAGAATGAAGGAGTGCTATTTCAAGATGAACTTCTATGTCTGCCTCAACAGAGTCATCTGCTCTTGATAAACCCAGAAGCAATTGAACCAAATTATCTTCATCATGGGACATAGCTGGCTGTTTTTCAGATTGTGACAACAACAATTGTTTTAGTTCTGCCACTTCCTGCTAAAGTTTTGCAATTTTTCTTTCTTGCATCCCAATGATGCTTTCTTTCTCTGTGATCCATTTGGTCTGTAATTTGACAACACATTTTGCTACCCTCAGCTGCTCAATGATGTCTTCCACTTCTGTTTCTGCTTCAGAAGCTGATGCAAACAAATCAGTTGCAGTTGGCTGTTCAACCAAATTTTCTTCTTCTGCTACAACAGTTTGTTCTTATTTAGGAGGCTCTATGAGACTATCTATAAGGGCATCTACCATATCTGTAGTGTATTGAATTGTAGCCTCTTCCAAACCAACTTGTTCAGTTTCTGCCTCAGCTATCTATTCAGGGAATTCTAGAAAGTTATCAGATGCTGGTTGTATTTCTGTGACATCTGGGCTACTTGGTCTATCTTCTTCCTCAATGACCTGTTCTGCAGTTTCTTTCAAATGGATTCTTGTAGACCTCCTAGTTCCAGATGCAAATTTCTTCTTTTTTCTCTATTTTCTAGTGACAACAGGGGTCATGGGGTCAGTTTTTGATGCCTTTGTTTCCCTTGTTTCACTTCTCTACTCTGATAAGTCAGTTGCAGCTTCAGCAAACCGAACTTTCTTTTGTTTTTTTGCTCTGCTGCTAGTTCTAGATCCTCTTTTCTTTTGTCTCTTAGCCTATGAAGTTGATGGTTTAGGAGCAAGGTTTTATGCTGGTGCTGTGGGGTGTAGTTCTGTAACAGCTTCAGGGGCACCTTCTGTAGCTTCTTCTGCAGCATCCTCTGCAACATTTTCTGTAGCAACTTTTGCAATACTTTTTGTAGCAACTGTTTCCTCTTTTGCAGCAACATCAGCAGTATTTGGCTCCTCTTCTTCCTCACTTTCATCCCCAAAAATGACATCATTTAGGTTAGAGTAAAACCTGTCAAAACTCCTAGGGTTTCCTCTAAAATGATGTTGGCAAATTAATTTAATAAGGCCATGATGGCGAAGGCTTCCTTTACCCTCCTGATATCTTTTTGCCATGTTCTTTAACTCTTGATACAAATACAGGGGAAGATTTACCCTAACTTTTGGTTGTTGTCTACCATGTCTGAGATGGTTCAAAATTCGCAGATGATGCCCTGACAATAGCACATACTGCCCTTCACAGGTCAAAAACTTAATCACCCAGGTGGCTACTTCATCCTAGGGTTCCTACAGGATGGCTCTTTTTAACCCTTTGCATGTGTTGTTATGGGTTAAGTATTCAGGTTCTCTATCGTTTTCTTCTACGAACTGATTAACTACATTTGCCAATGTGTTCTTGCCAGATATAGTAATTGAAATTCCCTCTAATGGAAGCTCTGTAATCCGACTTAAAATTTCAGGGCTTACCTCAATAGACATGTCATTGACATGTGCTCGGTTTTTTCTGAACGTATGGGCAAACATGCCAGCTAAATCTTCAGAAGACCCATTGAATTTATCCAGAAATATCATAAATCCTCCATCTTCAAAAATTTGCACAACTGTCGGAATTTCTTAGAGGTAATTGGTGTCTGCAAGCTTTGTTATGATCTTTTGCCCCATTTTTCTCTGTTTAAAAATCGTACACTGCGGCTGTTGTTCTACTGTAGGATTTTTGGCTATTTTCTGTTGCAAATTTGCAGAGTTTTAAGTTAGAACCCTTGTTACCCTGTTTCTCGTCTTCTTCTTCTTTGGAATGAGTCGTATTCTGTGCATTTTACCTCACAACACGTCTTTGAAAAGAAGGATGGCACACATATCTACTTCTACACTGTACACCTGTTCGTTAATAATTGCATGGATGTCCTTGCCATCAGATCCACCTCATTAGTTTTGTAGATTCTCACGTGCATGTTAATTGACATTAAAAACTGGTGGCATATGGTTGCAGATTCTCCGTATTTCCAATGAGTGTAAAAATAGACCATGTGCTGATTGACACGTGTCCCTTCTTTGCATGCAATTAAGAAAAAATCTTGATTTTGTCGGACCTTATTTTTTTTAATGCCACATGGAAATGCTCTTTCCAAAAATGCAAACAAAATTTCATTTCGAAGATTATGACCTCATTTCGAAGACAGGTCTTCATTCCGAAGACAAATCCTCATTCCGAAGATTATGACCTCATTCCGAAGACAGGTCTTCATTTCGAAGACAAATCTTCTTTGTAGAATTTTCATTCTGAAGATCAATCCTCATTCCGAAGATTAATCCTCATTTCGAAGATCAAGCTGTATTGTGAAAGTAAATTGTCATTCCGAAGACAGACCCTTATTTCGAAGACAGATCTTCATTCCAAAGACAGATCTTCATTCCGAAGATAGATCTTCATTCTAAAGATGATGCAGCAAATCGTTATTCTAAAGACAAAGTTTATTTCTGAAGACAAAGTGCAACATCTATTTTACTGTCATTCTGAAGACAATCTTATTTCTGAAGATAATACAGCAGTCACTGTTTTTGGCATTCTTGTTTTGAAGATTAAGCAGAAATCAATATTGTCATTCTTAAAACATGTTTTTAAGTATGCCAACTCATATAAATACCTTTTATGCTAATGGTTAATTGTCACATACTATATACCAATCATTTTACAATGAAGAAATGTAAGAAAGATATACCTGATAAAAACAATTAATGCCAGTTTTGAAGAATGACTGCTTTTGTTGATATTCTGCTAATATTTTTTGCAACATTTCAAAACAAGTGCACTAGGTGAATTTGTACAATGATGGTTCAAAAATTTCTCAAGGTTTTGCATGCCAGAAAACTGGTTTTCATGCACACCAACTCAGTAGTGCCTTAAGAAAAGGTTTTCACTGCTGGGTTATTCATTTTTCTCTCCTTTTTTTTTTCTTGATTTTCCCTCTTTTTTTTTTCTTACCTCTCCTTTTCTCTTTTTTTTTTTTTTCTTGATCCTGACTATGCCCATGAAGGAATTTCATGATTTCCCCTGAAACCATGCCCATGAAGGAATTCATACTCAGAATTTATTCATCTTTTTTTTTTCTATTTTTTTGATTTTTTTTGTATTTTCTGTTTTTTTTGAAATCCACTGATCATGTTGATTGTTTTGAAGTGGAAGAAGGAATCTCTTCCACCTGCTGTGTATCCAAACTATCAAGTTGCTGCAAGAATTCTTCTTTAGTCAGAGGTGTATGGTATACCTTGAGGCGATGTCCATTCACTACCAACTTTCTTTGTGACCCATCAATGGGGGATAAATGAGCTGCTCCATTGTTAAATACCTCTTCAATCCAGTAAGGTCCCAACCATCTAGTTCTTAGTTTTCCAGGGAAGTCTTCATATTGAGAATCGAACAGTAAAGCCCAATCTCCTTATTGAAGTTTCCTCTGCTGAATGTGACTGTCATGCCACAGCTTCCTCTGCTCCTAAATTACCTCAGTTTGGTGCAAAGCATCCAATCTAAGTTCATCCAATGCATTAAGCTACAGAATCACGTCATGTCATGTGCCTACGACAAGTCAATTCCAATTTCTGAGTGCTATGTGCGTAATGTTAGTAGCTCAAATTCAATAGGTAAGAGAGGCTTTTTACCAAAGACTAGTTCATAAGGTGTGAATCCAGTAGTGGACTTCCAAGTAGTATTGTAGGCCCAAACTGCTTCAGGTTGTTTGTCTAGCCAATTTTTCCTATGAAAAGCTACTATTTTTGTCAAGATGGGTTCTAGTTCCCTATTTGTTACTTCAACCTGGCCATTTGCTTGTGGGTGGTAAGGTGATGATTTCCTATGTTTGATTTCATACAATTCTATAAATACTTTTATGACTTTGGATGCAAATTGGGGTCCTTGGTCTGTGGTGATAGACCGTGGAGCTCCAAATCTCTAAAAAATCTGAGTATACAAGAAATCAACGACCTTCTCTTCATGAGCATGTTTGAAAGCACGCACCTCTACCCACTTTGTCAGGTAATCAGTGCATACTAGAATATGCACCTTTCCTTGAGAAGGTGGATCAATAGGTCCTACAAAATCAAGCCCCCACCTCTCAAATGGTTCTAAAACCATTTGAGGCTGCAGTGGCATCTCATTTGTATGAGTGGGTTTCCCCATTCTTTGGCATGCATCACAATGCCTGATGTACTTTTTCACATCCTTGTGAAGAGATGGCCAATAATATCCTATCCCCAAGATTTTTCTAACTGTGTTTTTTACAGAATAGTGTCCACCTGAGGGTTCATCATGACAAGCTCTAAGGATATCATACACTTCATCCTTTTGGATGCACCTACATAACACATGGTCAGGACTGCACTTAAAAAGCATACCCTTAATCCATTCAAAATAAGAACTCTGTTTGATCAATTGTTTTTTCTATTTTGAAGTAAAATGTGGAGGAACTTTCCCTGTGACCAAATAATTGGCTATATCTGCAAACCAAGGTGATTGAACTGATATAGCAAATATTTTTTCATCAGGAAAAGTGTCATCAATTAATTCCCCTTCATCTATGTTCTGCAACCTGGAAAAGAAATCTGCCACAACATTAGCTTTTCCTGGTTTGTTGATTATGGTGATATCAAATTCTTGCAGCAACAACAACCAACGAATAATTCTTGCACTTACCATAGGTTTATTCATCAAATACTTAATGGATGTATGATCTATGTGAATAAATATTTGATAACCTTGTGATATAATGCCTGAATTTGTTGATGGCATAAATTACTGCTAGGAATTCTTTTTCAGTTGTTGTATAATTTTTCTCTGCTCTTGTCAAGTTCTTGCTAATGTTGTAGATGGTATAATGTTCACCATTATCAATTTGTCCTAATGCTACTCCAATTGTTGTATTGGAGGCATCAGTCTGAATGTGAAATGGTAATGTCCAATTAGGTCCTCTGAGCACAGGTGGAGTTATCAATTTCTCTTTCAGAGCTTCAAATGCTTCCTGACACTTCGTAGTCCAGGAGAATTCAGAATCTTTAGTCAATAAGGCAAACATAGGACTGGCTATTGTACTAAAGTTGGGAATAAACCTGCGATAAAAACCAATGTGTCCTAGGAAACTTCTGACATTAGTCTGAGTTTTAGGAGGAAGGAGATTCTTGATAATTTCAACTTTCTTTGGATCGACTTGGATCCCTTCAGGAGAGATGTGATGACCAAGAACTATCCCTTCCTTCATCATCATGAAGCATTTATCTAGATTTAAGGATAAGTGGTATGTTTCATAGCGTGTTAAGACTTTATCAAGATTTTCCAATGTAAAATCAAAAGTTTGTCCACATACTATGAAATCATCCATGTAAATTTCAACACTTTTGGTGGTCAGATCAGCAAAAATTGCTAGGACTGCTCGTTGAAAAGTTTTTGGGGCATTACACAAACCAAAAGGTAAAACCCTATAGGCAAATGTTCCCCATGGACATGTAAAAGTTGTCTTTTCTTGATCTTCAGGTGTAATCTGAATTTGATTATATCCACTAAATCCATCAAGAAAACAAAAGTATCTTTTTCAAGCAAGAGTATCTAACACTTGATCTATGAAAGGTAATGGAAAATGGTCTTTGTATGTCACCTTATTCAATTCTCTATAGTCTACACATACTCTCATTTTTCCATTTTTCTTAGGAACTATTACCAATGGAGAAACCCATTGGCTATCAAAATTGGGTAAATGAATCCTACTTCCAGGAGTTTTTCAATTTCTTCTTTCACAATATCTCTTAAGGCAAGATTCAATCTTATTTGAGGTTGTTTGACTGGCTTGACTTCTTTAGTATAGATTCTATGGGTACATATATCAGGATGAACTCCTGACATATCTTTGTAGTTCCAAGCAAAAGCATGAACATGCTTCTGCAAAACAACTATCAATTTTTCTTCCTCTTCCCTAGTAAGTTGGTTGTAGATGTTCAAAAATTTGCTTGGATGGACTTCTATTTGTTTTGTATTTAGAAGGAGCTGAATTCACTCCTTCATACTTGGTGTTTAAGGGATTAAGAGGACATTGTTGAGATGGGAGAAATGAAGCAGTTTCTGTTTCATTGCTTGCTTAAGGGAAGCATTTCTTGTATGGAATAGTGAGAAGGAAAAATCAGATGATGGTGCCATCCATGTGATAGTGAAACGGAGTTTCCTTGTGATAGCACCGATGATTCATCTTCGATTTTTGATTCTCCTCATTACTTATCAAGCTGTTGGATATTTGTTGCTTCCCCTTCTAAACCTTGTTCATGCGGGAACATTCATCGGGATTGTTTCATTTTCTAAGTTTTTTGTGTCATTGAGGTCTTACTGTGTGTTCTCTTACTACTAAGGTAGCTAGTGTAGAAATGACCTCTTCGGTTCCTCATATGAGTCGAGAAAACCATAATCGACCTAAAAATTTGCTAGATGGTTTTGCGGGGAGGATATAAAGAAATTTGTTTCAGCTCAATACCATTTGAAATAGTCATATTTCCGGATCTACGATCTATGAAGGCTACTCTGCGATTGCAAGCCAAGGTCTTCCCGAAATAATGGGATATCCATGTGCTAAATTTCTTGGTTGTAAAACCAAAAAATCTGCAGGGAATTCCCAAGAAGAAACTTCTATAGGAACATCTTCAATGATTCCTTCGGGTTTTGCAAGCGACCTATCAACCATTTCTAAAACTCGTAAATGTGGGGCTGAGATGTTTGAGCTGTAATTGTTCCATTGTATCTTTAGTCATGACATTTATTGCAGCTCCTAGATCCACTAAAAAATTTGATATTGGTACTGAACCTATGGTGACTGTGATAACTGGGCTTCCTGGATCACTATACTTTGGAGGTAGTAGTTTTCCAGATAAGAGATCAGCTATCTTCCCTTCAACCTGCACAGTCTTGGGGAATGCTTTCTTCTTTCTTCCTACTCTTTTAATGCACAAATTTTGGATAGTACTGTTAATTTATGGTATTTCCTTAATGGCTTGCAATAAGGGTAATGAGATAGTCATCTTTTTGAGTTCTTTGACCAATTCTGACTCAAATTTTTTTGGTATTACATTAAGTCTTTCAGGATATGGAACTATCCTTGGTAATTATTCTGCTTGTGTCTCTTTTTCTATTGTTGGATCCAATTTTTCTATTTCTTTTGTTGGTTGGATTCTCTCTAGTTCTGATGATTCTTGCTCTTCATTATCTTTGGTTTCCATTAAAACTGGTTCAGGTACAACTTTTCTTGAACGGAGTTGAATGTCACTACAATCAAGAACATTAATTTCAATATTTTCTTCAGCTTCAGCCACATAGATAGGAGGTGTCTGTCTTACACTGTTTGGATTAGTGACTGGCTGAGTTGGCAATATAGGTTGCTTCACTTGCTGTGTTTGTTGTTGTTTATCTTGAAAATTCTGATTAAGTGCAGGCAACAAATGCTGAGTTTGACCTTGATTCCTTTGTCTTGCCTTGGATAGGACTGGTATTGCTGATTCCACTAGTGGTTGGTTTTGCACCCAATGTGGATTAGTCTGATTTTGATTCCAAGTTGGATTGTTTTGATTCCATGAGGGGTTGTTTTGATTTTGATTCCAGGCTAGGTTACTCCAATTTGATTGTGGCCATTCTTGGGAATTTGTCCATTGAGGATAATTCCAAGGACGTTGGGGTGGTTCTGATTGTCCCCAAGGCATAGTACCAGGATTATGCCCCCAATTTGTAGGAAAATGAGGGGGATTTTGATATTGAGAGAAATTCCCCCCTTATTTTGGTCCAATATAGTTGAGTTCCTCAGTCTGGTTTTCTAACACAGTTTTGAGTTGTGGTAGCAGGTGGCATTGATCAGTTGAATGCCTTTTTGAACAGATAATACAAATGGCTGAGATGGTTGTTTTATTCAAAGGACATTCTTGCAAAGCATGTTTACTTCTACATCTTGGGAAATAAATTGCCAAAGGTTCTGTGTTTTTAGCTTTTGTAGAGATTTCCCCTAAAGTAGTGTTTAGATGCACTAGGATATCAGTTTTGAAATTTGCAAGTTCCTCTATCAGGTCCTTTACATCAGTATAATTTGTGTGGCTTTTTCTTCTTCTCTGCTTAGTGCGAGAGTAATTCCTGCAGAGATCCATAATTTTCTCATTACTGAGAGTGGTTACATCCCCTTTTCCCATTAAATCCAAAACTTCTCTGGATTCATCTTGCAATCCTCTCAAAAATATGGTTTTACATAATTTTGGTTCTATTAGTCCACATCTCCTTTGAACAAAGGAGAACCTATCAAGGTAATCTTCCAAGGTCTCATCATCTTCCTACTTGATTCTAAATAACTCATCCTTTCTATTCCTTACACGATAGTATTCTTGATATTTGTCTAAAAAGACAGTCTCCATTTGATCCCAGGTTCTTATGGAATTTGGCTCTAAGCTCATGAACCAACGATAATCGTTGAATCCTTGAGAGTTGAGGGAAAAACCTTAAGTTTTTTATTGTCATTTATATAATCATAGGTCTGACACACTACCTTGAATTCAAACAAAAATTGGTCAGGATCTTCAGATACAACACCTCAGAAGGTTGGAAGTACTGAAGGTGAAATGGTCTTCATGGGAGAGTTTTGTGTTGGATTCAGATGAATAGGATATTCAAATGTTCTGGATGGTTGGAGTATATCCTGATCATCCCCTGCATTATGAACATAGCCATGTTGGCCATCTGCATTGCCTCCTTCTGCCATAGTTTCTTTTTTCCTAGGAGAAGTTAAAGTTTCCCAAATTGTTCTCTCAAGAGGTCCAAGCTTTTATATTGATGAGTCGGATGAATTATCTTCCTTAAGATATTCTGTTGATACAATTGGTGATTTCCCTTTCTCAAAATGTTTTACTGATGGTGAGACTGGTGATTTTTCTATCAATATTTCAGGTAGTTCAAACACAAATGATTCACCACTCAGGCGTGAAGATCTCCTTAATGGGAAAATCCAGGGATCCTTTGGGGTCTCCCTAGACTTACTCATTCATTTTTACTCCTAAATGACATAAATTAAGTCAATAGTTGTTATCTTACTCTGCTGCTATATTCGTATTTTAACTCGAATGTTCACGGGTTTAGTCTGATTACAACTATTGGACTATTTGTTTTCTTCGACAACACTATATCCCCGGCAATGGTGCCAAAATGATGTGTAGTCATTATACCATCATTAATTCTCAATGAATCTGTCAATCCAGGGCAGTGTACAAGGCTATCTACGGGAGAAGAAGTGAAACAACTATAACTTAGGTCAATCTAGGGCAACAAGTCTTTATTGGTGGAACCGGTTTTGTGGGGGTTTTGGAACATTCCTATCTCTAAATTGCATGAATTAAATCTTAGTCTAAGTTGTAGAATTAGAAACTAATCACTAACTGCAGAAATAAAGTCCTAATTACAATTATAGAATGAGACCTAATTATACTACAGAATTAACAGTTGTAGAATTGAAAGTCTGATCCTAATTGCAGAAAGGAAATCTAATTACTTTTGCAGTAATGAAAGTCTAGATCTAATGTGGAAATAAAAACTATCAAAATTGCATGTAGAAGGTTGTCAATCTTCTATTCAGATTTTGACGACAAAACACAAAAATGCGAGAAAATTGCTGAAAAACAGTAAATTAGGAAATAACAACTCGAAAATAAAGTGGAAACTTTTCTGAAAGTAAGATTGCAACTAAAAGCTTTAAGCACAAGATTAAACTTAGCATAAATAAACTAATATTGCAATTATTGTCAACTATTTACAAGCAATTTGACATAACAAGTTCTAGGACTCATTCTCATTACGACAAAAATCAAAATAAAAACCTGCTTTGTTAGTCCTCCTCCTAGGTCTGGAAGTGGCCAGCCTCTTTGTCCAGAAGAAGGTGTAAGTCTCTCTATTTTTCTAAATCTTAATCACACTCATTTACAAGTAATTTGAAATAGAACTGGTGCACTTTATTGATCAAAAGACATGATTACAAGAATTCTGCTAAAAAACTGTTACAGGACTGTATGCAGTCAATTTCTAGTTATACTATGTATTTTTTGCTAGCTTCCTTACTCTATTTTCTATCTATCTGCTATTACTACTAGGCTCAACCTGAATGGGAGCAATATTTATAGCTATTCTATGATCTGATTACAAACAAAGAATATCTCAAAAGATCTAATCCTACAATGCTACAACAAATTCTGGTTTTATCCTAGAAGAGGACTAAAACTTGATCTTTCCCTTAATGATGGCTTTGGTCGGCAATGACGGAAAAGACAGATGGAAGATATTTCTCTTTAATTTTTCCAACCTTTATTTCCCTTTTCCCGGCTTCAAAAATTGGTCAAAAGGTCAAAAACACATTCTGTTCTTCATTTCGAAGATAAGTGGCTTCATTTCGAAGACAGTGCAGTTTTCATTCCGAAGATCGCTCATTTCGAAGATACTGCATTCTCATTTTGAAGATTGCTCATTCTGAAGATACTGCATGCTTCATTTCGAAGATCCGCTCATTCCGAAGATGCTACATTCTTCATTTCGAAGATCCTGTTCATTCCGAAGATACTGTGTTTCTTCATTTCGAAGATATCTGTTCATTCCGAAGATACTTCGGAATGAACAAATGTATGCTTTTCCATTGATTTCTTCTGCATCTCTCTGGTGGTTTATCTCCTAAGATCAAATTCTAATGGTCTTCATCCCTTTTCTCATGTGAATTCCATGCCTTGCTATTTATGGATAAGCGTCTGGAATTTACATGGGAAAGACCGATTTCTTTGCACAACAACAGTTTGCTTGCACTGTTGCCAGATTTAGGTGAAGTAAATGCTTGAAACAAATCAAAATATGATTAGTGAAATGCTACTATTATTCTAAGCATATCCCATTGTAGCAAATCATAGCAAAAAGAACACAAAACTATGCAAAAAGTTGTAAAATCAACATATAATATTTCAAATACATTGATCATACAAAATGGTTAATATACAGCATATTAAATCAACTTAACTAACATATCAGATAAAACATAAGAGTTTATAGGCATTTTTAGTGTACAAAACATGTTATGATTGAGGCATTTCTAGGCCTCATCACCCCTAGCTTGAGAATCTATGGATTCATTGGATCTATGCCGATATCTACATCAGTCATCTCCTCGACTGACATGTGGGATCCGTCCTCCAACTGATGTGGAGTCGGGATCAAATGGATATCATTAGCTAAATTTAGATCTGCATTGGGAACCTCGGGTTCCTCTTCAGCCTAAAAAATATCCTGAGTTGTCCTTGGGGTAAAATGAGGCATTTCACCGAAAGGCCAGTACTCTAATGGTGATAAAGGTGAATTGACGTGATCCCAGTCGATGGCATCTATGTCTAGATGCAATGACCATGCTAGATCGGCCGAATTGCGGATGGGTGCGGTCAAATCAATGGAGATCATGTGGATGGAATGAATTTTGTCTCCATTATTGTGGGTGTGATAACTTGATTCTTCTAGATGCTCCCTATACTCTGGATCTGGCTCTAGGGGAACGGGCACGAATAGATCGGCCCTATGTGCTGAAAGGAGGACAGGGTCTTCCCTCGGCATCGATGTCATGATAGGGTCTCGGGGTGGATGGTGCTCATCATGAATTTGGAGCCATGGATCCAACACTTGGTCCCACCCCGTTGGGTCTACCCACCATTCATGCCCTAACCTTATGCCCATCTGTCCCATCAGATCTTCATGAGTTAAAGGGTGATTATGTCATCGTGCATGATTGAGATAGTCCATCTCAATCTCATCTTCTGAATCACTTTCGGAGATCCAAAAATGTTCATTCTCTTCAGCAATTGTTACTTGCGACATTGAGGGTTCTCCTTGTTCCAGGAAGTTAATTTGGTCCCATTGCGGTTGTTCCACTCTTGGTGGAGGGACCTGATTCTCTTGACACTGTATTGACTCAACTGGAACCTCTAAGGGGAACAACTTCAGAAAGATGTCCGAAAGTCGTTGATGTTCTCTTTGGGGATTAATGTCCGAACTTTCACCTCTCTCTAGCAAAGGAGAGGAGTTATTGCCGTTGCCAAGGGTGTTTGTTGCTGGGGGTGTCTCCAATGTATTGTTTATTTGGCATAGATCGGTGCTCCCCCTTGTTGCTTTTTAGGCCTTGATTTTTGACCAAGATGTTAAGGGAGGGGTGGTTGACTGTTATCTTGGCTCGTTCTTGGTGGAAAGGCCGTCTTGTCCGTATTGCATTGCTTGGCCAAGTTTGGGCGTCGGGTTGTAGATAGTGTGTTTCAACAAAGCTCTTTGTTCATTTTGTTGCTGGTCAAGACCATGTCAAGGCCCCAATTTGTTGGGTGGGGCCTAGGACATTTTGGGACGAGGCCCATCCTCTTCCCAGGCCCGTACTGGCCATTTCAACAGTGATTTTTGATGCTTGGGAGGGAGGGAACGGGAGTCCTTCTTGAGCCCATTCCATGTTTGGTGTTTTAGGAATCTCAGCTTCCGTTGTGCTAGGTATTTCCTCTGTTGATACCGTTGAAATTGTGGGCAAACCCTCTTCTAGGGGCTGAGCCTCTTCCATGATATGTTTTCCCTTGTCCTTCTATTTAGCCATGACAGGTGGCGTTGGTAATGAAGGAGTAGATGATGAGGCTTCACCTGGCTAGGATTTTGGTGATTTGGTCACCAGTGGTGCCTGCGGTATTGGACCCTATTTAGATGGATTTAACTAGAAATCCAAATGCATTGAAGGGAGGGTCGAATGAGGCATTAATTGCACCGTATTACAATACTTGAAGGGTTCTAAGTCCATCGGGACTACATGTATTTCTCCTTCAAAAGCATACTTTAAGCACTGGTGAGCGATCGAAGGGACACACTTCATGTCCCCGATCCAAGGCCGCCCTAGCGAGTATATTCTATGCCATCTCGCCTTCCAAAACATGGCACAATGTTGGTATTGTCTTTTGTCCTACCTGGACAGATAGAACAACTGTGTCGACTATCGAGCATATTGCATCATTGAAAGCTCGCAGCGTGTATGTGGAGGCTGTGATATGAGAGGCTGGCAGCTTTAGATGTTTTAGTGCTGCCGTGGTAATGATGTTACTGGACGAGCCAGTATCTACCAACACTCTCTTGTACGGGATCCCGTTGACCCGTGCAATAACATGCAGGGGTGGATCTACCATGTCATTCAATATTGTTTTGAATTCATCCTCTCTGAAGGTGATGACCGGCTCCGTACATCGTTTCACATGTCCTACAAAGTTGTTGAAATAATTTGCTTCGTGAGGCTGTAATTCGATGGCTCTTAAAATTTCCATAAGAGCTTCTCTATGAGGTGTTGACTATTGAATAAGCTCGTAAATGGATAGCCTAGCCGATGTGGTCCGCAAACTCTGCGTGAGTTTGGTCCGTATCGTGACCTCTGGTCTAGGCGGAGGTACTTGCACAGGGCATTGCTGAGGCTGCGACATCGTTGGAACTTCCCTAGTAGCTACCTCAGGGGCAACTGCTGGGTACTTTTTGTTTCGTGTCACAATGCTAATCATTCCCACGAATCCTTGCATGGGAAGATTCTGTCGCACCTCATTAATCTGGAGAGGTTTTGCCTGTGCCTCGTGGGCAGGAAAAGGGTCCTTGAATACCCCCATTTGTTGATTGTTTGGCGCTATGGGGTTGCCCACGGCCAATGTTTTATTATCGATTATATCTTGGATTAATCCTTTAAATTTCTAGCATCCATTTAAATCATGTCCCCTTCTCCTATGGAATCGACAATACAATTCTTCTCTGTATCCCTTAGGCTTGGGGGCATTAGGGTCTATAGTTTGGATCTCTGGAAGGGTAACTAAATTTTCCGCTAACAAGCGGTCAAATAAGGAGTCCCTGGACTCCGTGTAAGGGGTGAATTGTCGCCTAGGGTGACGCTACTGATTCTGCTCCTGTTTCTTATTATCTCTTTCATAACTAGGAGGCACTGCCTAGTAATTAGCCTTTTGGGGCTGCATTTCTTGCACAGGCTTGGGAGCATTTATCGCAACTTGGTTAGCCGCAGTGGGTTGTGATTGCATTGTCCTAGTTTTAGTGGTTTTATTCCACTCTTTCTTTTTAGGCTTGGCGATTGTGCCTTCGCCTATCTTAATCTCTTCTATAACTCTGGCTTGCGCCAAAGCTTCTTTTAAGTTGTCATATTGTTGCAGCAACAATAGACCAGAGATTGATTTTAAGCAACTCTGTGCAAACATCTGTGTTAGATCAGACATAGGGGGACGATAGGGTAGCTTAGAAAGCAAAGCCCTCCATCGATTCCCGTACGCTGCCATTTTTTCTTCCTCATATTGCCTGAGGCTGGCCAAATCACTAAGTGATGCCTTCTTCCTTGTGTTGAAGGCAAAGCGTTCAAGAAACACATCTACTAATTGATCTAGGTTGTTTATGCTGTGTTTGGGTAATTGTGTAAACCAATCTGAGGCAGGGCCTGCGAATGTGGTTATGAAAGTTCTAAGCAACAATGCATCATTATCTTGGATGCCGAAGCATTGACTTAGGAACCTTGTGACATGTTCTTGTGTGTCCTCTTCACATTTAAAAACTGCCAATTGAGGCAACTTGAAATGTTCAGGGTAAAGAGGTGTGGGCACTGAGGGATGCACTGGATGACTACGGAGTTGACGCAACATGGGTTTTTGATGCCCGAAGCTTTTGTCTCCACAGACTCCAAACACTCTAATAGCGCTTTGTATGCATCGAAAGATTTTATTTCTTCCTCTTTTGTTTGCTCCCGTTGTGAGTTATGGGAGACTGGAGGCCAATGGGGGGGTGGCCGAGTGGCAGCCCTCCCACCTTGATGGGGCATTTCAGCCCGTTCTATTTTTGGTTCATATTCCTCATAAAATTCTTGAGGAGTCTCTGGACGAGGCCTATGACCTTGATTGAGTCCCCGTTGAGGGTACCCATCATTGTTTCGGGGAGTGGCCTCCCTATCGGGTCTATAAGGTCTCGGAGGCAAAGCTTGACGAGGTCACGGAGACCTGTCCTGCACCAAAGGATTGTGCCTCTCATATTGTTCTTCTCTGTGGGTGCGAGGGGTTGGCACCCTCTCAGGTAGTTTATAGCGCAACTCATCCACTTCACGCTGCATGCACTCTTTATTCAGGTGGTATAAGTACTCTAACTCTTGATGACCTTGCTCAAGCTACGAGATTCAGGCTTGGCGGGCGGCATGTCTGGCCACTGCCGGGTTAACTTGATCTGCTCTCTTTTGCTCAGGAGGCTTAAATGTTTTTCCTATGTGTTTGCCTTGATCTTGGTGATCTAAAATTTCAATGGGTTGCTTCCCTCTATCGAGGTAGGCAACATTTACTTGAGGCTCTGGCCTCGATGTATGATCATGATACCTAGCGGGTGCGGAAACGCAAGGTTCCCGCACTATTTTTTGTCCTCGAGGAATGCGATGGCTTTCCTCGTACTCCATTTCATGGGTTTGAAAGGGGTGGGCGGAGTTGGCTCGCCCTGTGTAAAGAGCCTTACGCTCTAGATTTTGTCTTTCTGTTCGAATGTGAGGCAAAGAAGAGGTAGCGTATTCACGCTGTCTCTCCTCATGGATACTATGCCTCTCTAGCGCTTCATCGTGCTGCGGCCATTCAGATCTAGCCTCGAGAAGCGGTTGTCTACTTACATTAAGATCTACATGTAAAGCATCTTCCCGAAAGGGGCTGTGTTGAATGGGCATACCCCAATGAGGAGGTTCCCAATAGTTCCTTTTTGAAGTGGCCTGATGTGGATTGTCTTTTAGGCCAGACCACCAAGGCGGTATGGCCAAGTCCTCAGGGCTAAAGCAAAGGCGACCAGCACCCTCTCTTTGTGCACCTTCCACAGTGTCCGCCCTTGATTGGGCATGGCTACGGGTGTACACCATTATGGTGCTTCTCTACTAGCTAGAAGATTTTATCTCGTTTTATGATGATTTATCTTTTTGTTTACACTAAGCAGAAATGAACACACACATACACAAAATCGTGATTATCTCTTTTAAGGATTAATAGTGTGTCCTAAACTGGTTTAGTGCATTTTGATGTTTTATGTTGTTTTTGCAAGTTTGGAAGAACGTTTAAATGCATAATTTTGGCTCATATGACTCCCATAAATGGTCGCCCCTTCAATATACCATTGCCGGACCGATATACCAACCTCTCTATATACCCGCCCTTACGAGAGAGAAACTATAGGTACATGAGAGCAGATGGTACGTGGAACATAGGCGATACGAAAGGGGAATTGTCCTATTAATGACACCTACCATAGAAGACTTATCCTCATGTGCATGGGAATCACCCCAGCAACACTCGGTCAACTTTCGTCAGGATTTACGCCTAACAATAGTGACAATCGGGGAAATGGATGCAAAGCTAAGCCAAGGTGGTGATGAACCCACCGTTGGACTTGCTCAAGGGCTGGGGTCTTACGACCAGCTCCTTGGTTTAAAATGTGCCACGTGACGTGTGTGTGGTTTATTTTATTTAGAAAAATGAAACATGCAATCAACCACTATTTTCTTTAAGCACGCAAGAATTGACAAAATGGAAAGCAGAAAATCAAAAGAAAATTGACAAAGACAGTTTAGAACTTTACCTCTTTTCTGCCTGGACTTGCTGTTTCTAACCTTCTGTTCTAAAAATTTACAGGCAAGAATTCGTCCCTCTATGAGATGAATTACAGAACAGAATTCGTCCCTGCCAGAGACAAATTTAAAATTCGTCTCAGGGTTAGACGAATTACAGTCAGATATTCGTCACAGTCAAAGACGAATAACAGTCTGCGTTAAAAACTTGTTCCTGTCAAGCATAAAAACACAACAAGGATCAGTTATTTGATCTAAAAATTAGGGGACAGAGTCCCACCGTGATTGCCACTGAAAGCATGAGATTTCGAAAGCAAAAGGAAAACTATAACTATGCAATATAAGACGAAATGTAACGCTTTAATCCTATGCACAAAAACAAAGAAAGGAGATAAATTGGAAATGAAAGAAAAGATGTAAGGAAATCATAGCCCTCTTTATTAAAATTTCTTATCCTTGGTTACATAGACGTCTCCTCCCTTTTTAGGGGCTAGGAGCGTTAAATTGGTCTTTGTTACAATTTGTGACTTAGTCTTCCTCCTTTCGCATACCCACATTTGAAATGGGCGAGCCAAATGTTGCCGTCACTTACAACGATAAATCCTCACTTCCTGTTGCTCCTTTTGCAATCAAAGAAACAAACAAGGCGTTAGTAGCACCTATGATAAGAAGGAAAATTCATTCTTTGAAATTGATAGAAGATGCATGTGAACAGTTGCTTAAAACAGTGAATAAAGCAAACCTAAATGACCTAAAAACTTGATAAAGTACAGAGGGAGTTACCAGAGGGCCATTGCCATTGAAATAGTCGGCCAATATGCTCTTGACTGGAATTCGTCCCTGGGCAGGACGAATTCTGCTGTTATTCGTCCCTGGGTGAGACGAATTCTACTATGTTAAAGCGTCGAGTTGCTGCCTCTCCAATGTCAAACTTCGGGACCTCCAAAACACCTACAAACAGAGGGGTTATGTAATTGGGGCCATTTTGGGACGACCCAGATGGTCGGATTCTCCCAATTTGGCCTCTATCCTTGGGAATTCAATGTCGCTACCTGCAAGTTAGAGGGACACCCAAGCGACAAAAAGCATGACAAAATATAATCAGAATGTTATGAAATTGAAACGATGATCTAATTAAACAGAATAACATGAAATGCAATATAAACTAATGATCTAGAAATGCTTTAGAAGAAAACTTTGAAAATGCGGGGGTGCCCAAGTGGGCCTCCCACCGTTGGCACTTGATTTCGGTGCCAATCCACTAGGGATGGGCCCAAAACCTCTTAGGATTGGGGTGTCGGCAAATTGGTGGTTTAAGGTAATAGAATGTTGGATTTGGGTTGGATCCACGCTTCCAAAAGTCACCCAATAACCTCACTTGCAAAAGAGATTAGTGGATGTGAGAAGGTGAATCAAAAAGGTGAAAATAGGTGTTCAATATGACAGCACTTCGTTGCTTGAAATTGCATCCAATCTGTCCTCTTTTGGGTGGGAAAGGCCACCATTTTATAGACCCATGGGGTCTCTTTGGAGGGGCATGCAGGGATGCCATGTGGTAGCCATGCCTTCCCAAAGGGGGAGGAGACTCCTCCCTGACTTGGGCTTCCATGACTGCCCCTGTGACAGTCCATCAACTGCCAACCTACCCACCTGCACGCGCATGCATGGCAGAAGGCAATAATTGACTATCCTTGGCTGCCACTTGGCGGCATTTTTCTTTTTGCCCATTTAACCTGGAATTCGTCCTGACCAGAGACGATTTTAGAATTCGTCCCTGGGTGAGACGAATCCCAGTTAGTATTTGTCCTTGGGTGAGACGAATACTGGACAAAGTGCCTAAATGTGCCAAATTGCTTCTTGACCTTACAAAATTGCTATGAAAGTGGTTAGGACCACTTTTTGACCTCTGAGGGCTGCCCTAGGGGCTGTGTTTGTCAAAGCGATCAGTGTTTGCAGTCACATAATCAGATTGGTGCTATTTTGGTGTCTACAATGTAGTAAATAACCATTTATTTATGTTCGTCTTCATATTGTGCCAACATGTCACCTAAGGCATAATCATTGGTTGTTGTATAACAATAGAGGCCTATGGGTGTTAGGTGGAACAAGGTTGGATGGGGATAAAATGTAGGATTTGAGAGTATTGAAAGCAACTTAGTATTTAACATCTCATTTGAAGATTGCATCCTTGAAAATTTAGTGAAATATTGAAACTTATTGGCTAACTGGGAAATGAATCTCTAGATGAATTGGATTTTACCTTAGAGGATCCTAAGTTAGGTTAGAATTTGAGGGGAAGACATATCAATAATGACTAGTATATTGTTAATGTTGACTTTGATGCCTTTTTTGGACATAATGAATCCCAATTTTTTTTCTAACATAACTCCAAAGACACATTATTAGGGATTTAGGCATATCTTGCACTCTCTTAGCTACTAAAAGATGCACCTTAAATCTTGAACATGATATTTTGGGTTTAAAGATCAACCAAGAAGATCATAGAGATAGTCTTCCATGATATCATGCATCATGTTGTGAAAGATGTATATCATTGCTCTCTAATAAATGACTCCTACAACTTTCAGCCCAAATGGCATGACTTGGTAATAGAAGGTTTACCACAAGTTGGTAAAAGCTATTTAAGATTGGTTTTTAGGGGTATTATTAATTTTATTATAGCCTAAGAATTTGTCTATTAGAGATAAAATTTCATAACCTATGGAAAATTTATAATCATGTCTATGTTACGTAGAGGGAAGTCATTCTTAAAACATGCCTTGTTGATATCCCAAAATTCAATGCACATTATAATGCTACTTATTTTATTGGTGATAGGTACAATATTTGAAATATAGTCAAATTAGTCAATGTATCTAGTGAAACTAACATCAAGGAGATTTTGGAGATCCTTATTGACTAGAAGCATGAATTTTAGGTATATTTTCTATATTTTTTTCTTTATGGATTTTGCACTAGGATTGATGACTAGATGGAAGATGACTAGAGAAAAATAAAGGCTAGGCATATTGGTGTAAGATGAAGAAAATATGCCTCTAAACTCTATTAAGAGCAAGATATATTCCTCACACTTAGTTAGGGTCAAGACCTTGCCTAGCTTAAGGATACTATGATTATATAGAGTCATGATATTGATGTTGATAGTTTTGTCAATTAGAATATGAGATTCATATTTGAATTGAGGGGAAGCTAGCAACACTTCTAGGATTTCTAAATCTATAGGGTATAAGGTTGGTTGACTATTGTTGGTTTCTATGAGACAATGATAATATAAATTTGGAAAAAGATTCATTAAAATAAAAGTCATTTTGTGTGAGATAGTCTGAGGGACCATCCTAGGGAGGATCATTTATGACATCCTCTAACTCATAGTTGTTTTCACCAATAATGAGATTTGGATAGGCTAAGGTTAGAAAATTAATGTGTATAGATCATGTAAATTTGGAAAAGTTAGGATCTATGAGGAGTAATAGCCCATTGTCGTCATTCTTGTCTTAGTCCAATCCATTTAAATAAATGGAGTCATTATGGGATGCTCTATCACATTGATCCAAATGATTGATATATTCCTTATTACTAAAATCATAAGAAGAAGGTAGAGGCTCATTGCAATGTGGGATATATCCTATCCCATAGTTATTCAACCAAGATTTGACCTATAGAGGCTCTTTGATGTCCTTTTACTATAGGTCTAAAACTTTACCTTGATATCCCATGCTCGAAATCATCTATTTTGGAATGGGATACAAATTTGATAGAAAGTATGAAGCATACTAGTACTCAATTGGGTAGGGGTTACTAGCATGTATTTTATCTTTATTTATAGGAACAACTTCCTATTTACAATACTTTACCCTTATTTTTAGAAGGTAGGACAAAGGTTTAGGAAGATGGAGGGAGCTTGGTTAGGTCTAGGTAAAATTGATTGTTTTTATTTTTTGTTTTTTTAATGGGTTATATGGGATTGAAATGGGCCCCACCCATATTACATCATCACCACATAGTAATATTACAATAAAGCTTGGATATTATCCATATATCATTTGGCAAGATTCGAACCTGGGTCTCCTCGAAATGTTGAGGAATGTAACCGATTGAGCTAATGCCACTTGATTACTATTTTTATTTTATTATAATTAGTGATTATTGGATTAAAATTTTGAATTTTAAGTTTATTATTATATTATTTATTTAAAGTGATAGACCTTATTACATCAACAATAGGAGGTTGATAAGGAGATGATGGTTCAAAAGATGATTTTAGAGAGGGGTAAATATGAGCTTTGGGATTTTTTATGTTGGTTACTTGACAATAGGTAAAATATTTAAGGTCAGTTGGGATGTGATAAATATTACCCCTATATTCATATTTAGTGCATTGATGGAGAGTTAAAGGGATGACCCACATATTATGGGTCCAAGACCTCCCAAGAAGAATGTTATAGGTTAAATCACAAGGCACGATGTATATAAGAGTATTAAGTATGTGAGGTTCAACTTAGAGGGGTAAGACTACAATACCACTAGCCTCATGTATCCCAACATCAAAAAATTTAATGATAAGGTTAGACTTCTCTAGATCTTATTTTTTAAACCTAAAATGATTGATGAATTTTAGACTATAAACATTGAGATTAGAACTATTATCGACTAAGTTTCATTTGATGAATTTGTTGCCAATATGGCCTATAATATATAGTAGCAGATCATTGGATAAAGAGGATTGAGGAATATCATTCTCATGGAATGATATGGTGGTATGATTAACCCTAATGGATCCCACCATGGAAGTTAGGTCATTAGGGTCGAGGTCTTGATGAATGATCTATTCACTAAAATTTTGAGTAAGATGTCTTGATGGTCTAGAGAAGTGAAGAGCAAAAGGCCTCGATAAACTAAATCTAGAAAAACAGTAAGTACAAAATCAAATAAAAAGAAGAAGATAACAAATACACACATAACATAGTATTTCACCTAGGAAACCCTTATGGGAAAAAACCTAACACAATAATATCTCCTTATTGTATAAACTTAATCATCTCCAATACAATAATGTTCATATCTCATATCACTTCAAACCCTGATGCAAGTGCAATTAAATAACAACATAAGAACATTTTTAAAATACCATGGGCAAAAAAATATGGGTTTAGATATTTGACCCTAAAAAACCCATGTGTCTAAGAATCGCTTAAGAAACCCTAAAAATTTTGAACCCCAATGAGGATACATGGAGAGTGTCCAGTACCTTTTAGAGTTAACCCTACCACAATAACATGGAAAATATTCAACATATTTCCAACATTCTCCTACTTGTTTAATACTTTTCATAGGGGCCACAAATTGCCATTGTCAACTATCAAGGGCAACCATGCCCATAAATCTTCTACACCAAGAATTTTTTTGAGTAGGTACAACCTTTGTTAATGAATCATTATTATTCTCTATATCAATATTTTCTAGCATCACCCGATTTCCTTCAACCATATCTCTCATAAAATGGTGCTTGATATCAATATGTTTTGATTGATCATAAAAACTAGGATTTTTGACCAAAAATATTGCACTCTGGCTATCACTGTCAATTCTTATAGCCTTCTACTTAAGACCAAATGTTGAACACAATCTCTGTAGCCACACTACTTCTTTACAAGCATGAGTTGTTGCAATGTACTCTACCTCTATTATGGATAAAGCAACCATTGATTGCTTTTTACTCATCCAACTTACTGCCCCTCCAAATAGTTTAAACACATAAGCACTTGTGGATCTTCTCTTGTCCAGATATCCAACCCAATTAGCATCCACAAAACCTTGTATATTTAGAATATTACTATCTCCAAATTTTTCTTGGTAACAAATAGCATAGTCTAAAGTTACACGCAAGTATCTGAAGATCCTCTTCACAAAAATCCAATGTTCCTTTCATGGATTGGATATATATCTACTAACTACTCCCATTGTATGTGTAATATTAGGTCTAGGACAAACCATTGCATACATAAAACTACGAACAATTATAGCATAAGGAACATGATGCATTTCTTCAATTTCCTCATCTATTTTAGGATATTATTCAGTAGATAACTTTTGACCAACAAGATATGGAGTACATACTAGTTTACAATCATGCATCTTAAACCTCTGTAGTATCAAATAAACATATTTCCTTTGATTTAACCATAACTTTCTATTTGCATGATCCCTTATTATTTCCATACCCAAAATAAACTTTCCAAAACCCAAAT
Organism: Wollemia nobilis; assembly: GCA_028583015.1. Taxonomy (NCBI): domain Eukaryota; kingdom Viridiplantae; phylum Streptophyta; class Pinopsida; order Araucariales; family Araucariaceae; genus Wollemia; species Wollemia nobilis. The sequence goes on along the minus strand of JAQPPZ010017034.1, from coordinate 1,157,275 downwards.
CCTTCATGTCAAATTTAGAAGATAATTGATATTTTAGTAACTTTATCATCTCCTTATTGTTACCAATTAACAACATGTCATCCACATACAAAATAATGATAACAAAAATTTTACCTTCTCATTTAAAATAATCACACGGATATGATTTAATTTTTCCAAGACCAAGTGTCAAAAAAAACCTATCAAATTTTTGGTTCCACATTCTTGGATATTGCTTCAAGCCGTAAAGAGACTTTTTCAACTTGCATACCAAGTCCTCCTTACCTTTTATCCTAAAGCATTATGGTTGTGACATATATATGTCTTCATCAAGTTCACCATGTAGAAATATTGTCTTTACATCCATCTATTTTAGATCAAAAGCAACACAAATAACCAACATAAATCTAATTGAAGTTAGTTTAGCCACAAGAGAAAAAATCTCACCAAAGTCAATTGCCTCAACTTGAGAAAATCATTTTGCTACTAGGCAAGCCTTGTACTTATCCAAATTTACTTCTACATTGTACTACTTCTTGAATACCCATTTACAACCAACCTTTTTTCTTCCAAGGGGTAATTTCACCAAATCCTACATCTTATTTTTATCTAGGGACTCAATTTATTCCTCCATATCCATTTTTCAAGACTTATTCTCACTTGAATAAAGTACCTCCTTTACAGTCTTGGGTTCTTCATTAGTAACTGATATATTAAATGCAGAATAAAAATTTTAAGGGCTATAAATTTTTGGAAGTCTTCTCACTTGATCTAATCTCCTTAAAAATAGAGTTTTAGAATCTGCATCTTTGGCTTCCTCTTCATCTTATTCCTTGGAATTTTCCTGTTTAGAATCTCTCTATAGTTCATCTTCTTTTGTAGCATCAGGTTCTACCATAGGTTCTTCCTCCTGTTCCAATTTTAATTGACTATTTTAGTTTCTTTGCTTGGTTGCATTTCCTATTTCGAAATGCCTTTTGTTTATCTAAAGATCACATTATGACTGTAAACAATCTTCTATGTTTCTGAGTTCCACAACTTATATCCTTTAACACCAATACTATAACCCATAAATATGCATTTTTTAGATTTATAGTATAGCTTAGTCCTTTTCTCTTTTGGGACATACATATAAGAATCACAACAAAAAATGCTTATATGATTAAGAGAGGGTTTCTTACCAGTTCACACTTCTTGTGGAGTATTGTCCACCAAAGCTGAGGTAGGAGATCTATTGATGAGGTAACAAACAGTTAACATGGCTTCTATCTAGAATTTCATTTCTAATCCTACACCACTTAACATGCTTCTGATATTATCCATCAATATTATGTTCATCCATTCTACAACTCCATTCTATTATGGAGTATACAGAGGTTTTTTCTACCTTTCTATTCCATAATCCTTGCAAAACTGCTCAAATTCATTAGAGCAATACTCACCACCATTATCACTTCTTAAAACCTTTATCTTTTTCTCTATTTGATTCTCTACAAGAGATTTAATATCTTTAAATTTATTGAAAACATCACATTTGTTCCATAAAAAATATACCTAGGTCTTTCTTGAAAAGTCATCTATAAATATAATAAAATAGATAGATTTACCTAACGATGGTACTTTTGTAGGTCCAAACACATCACTATGAACTAGATACAAAATTCCTTCAAATATTATAGCACTACTAGGAAACTTGACTTGGGTTTACTTTCTAAAAACACAATGCTCACAAAAATCAAAATTTAATGGGCAATTAGAAAGTCCTTCAGCCATACCTTTCATTTTTAATGTTCAAAGACCTTTATCACCAATATGCCCCATGCGTTGATGCCACAACATTATCTTCACTATAGGAATACTCGGATTTGCTTCTACCATATTATTCTCCTCTACAACTGAAGAGTTATTACAATTAATACTTATAGTGCTAACCTCAAGTTTGAACAGAGTTCCTGTATGAACTCCCCTTTCCAACAACAAGACTCCATGAACCATATTGTAGCTATCCTTATTGAATACCACAGTCACACCCACATCATTCATCTTACTCATGGATATATATTTATTGCTAAACCTAAAATATGGAACACACCAAGAAGGGTTTTAAGTATTCCATATTTTAACCTCAATTTGACTCTTCCTCAACCTATTATTTTATATGTCAAATTATCTCCCAAGAAGACTTCACCTCCATTTATCTTTTCACATTCACAAAATCCCTCCCTATGAGGAGTCATATGAAAGGAAGCACCCGAATCAATTAGCCATCAGTAATGGCATTCAATTGAGCATGCTACAACTAAGAATACGTCTCTTGAATTTTCATTTGTGGTCTTTAATTTTGCAGAAGTTCCTTCATCATATGATCAACTATTATCAACCTTTTTAGATCTACAATCTCTTTTATAATGCCTTGTTTTACCACAGTTACAACATTTCCTCTTTTTTGGAGCAATAGATTTATCCTATAGATATTGATTTTCTTTCTCTTGATTTCTTTTTGCTTATTTCTTGAGAATGACCTCTCACAACCAAGGCATCCTTTTTATGATAATCCTTAGAATTTTTGATTTCATTTCTTTAGATAACAATATTTCTACTATATCATCTACTTTCAATATAGTAGTATTGGTGATAGCCATAACTAGGTTATCTCACAATCAAGTAATGAACAAAGTAAAGTAATGCATTTTTCCTCTTCATCCATTTTTACTTCAATAGAGATTAATTGACTTACCACAATATTAAAAGCATTCAAATGTTTAGCCACAGAGTCACCATCATTCACCCGAAGTAAATACAACTTATTTTGAAGAAAGAGTATTTACCAATGACTTTGTTTGATACATAGTTCTTAGCTTATCCATAACAACTTTGCAGTGGTATCTATTAATACATTCAATAATACTAAATCAGATAAGCACAATTTGATAGAACTCCTTGCATTCCTATCGATCTTCAACCAATCCTCATCTATTGTTGATGTTGATTTTATTCTTAAGACCGTAATCCACTGATCTTTATCAACCAAAAGATCCTCCATCTTGAGTTTCCATTACTCAAAATTCTATCCATTAAATTTTTTAATCTCTATCCATGTGATTCCCATATTTTTACTTTGCCTAGATTCTTCTAGGTATGACTTCCATTCAAGAATTAATTTATCATAGGGTTGAAACCCTTACTCCTCGAATAAATCTAAAAAAAACTAGCTTTGATACCAAATAAAGAGCGAAAGGCTCTGATAAACTAAATCTAGAAAAATAGTAAATATAGGATCAAAGGAGAAAAGAAGAAGAAGATAACATATACATGCATAACACTATATTTCACTTGGAAAACCTTTACGAGAAAAAACCTAGCATAGTAATATCTCCTTATTGTATAAACTTAACCATCTCCAATACAATAATGTTCATCTCTCATCTCACTTCAAACCTTGATGTAAGTACAATTAAATAACAACATAAGAACAAATTGTATAATATCTTGGGAAAAATACCATGGATTCAAATATTTAACTCTAAACAACCCATATGGGTCTAAAAATAGCTTAAGAAACCCTACAAATTTTGTTGGGGACTACTTCCCTTGGATCCTCACTTTTTAGGGGCTTCCATCCCTGAACCCTTGCTCAAGGCCCAACTCGGACCTGAAACCTGGTGAGGATACTTGAAGAGTATACGATATATTTAGAGTTAACCCCACTAGAATAACATGGAAAATATTCAACATATTTCCAACAAGAATACCAAGGAAGTTCAAAGAGAGAGACCATGGCTACAATGCTTTTAAGTTGTTGGACCAATTCAAAAGTATCCTTAGCCTTTATTCTTAATTGGATGATTAGAGAAGGGGTACATTAGGTGGAGTAGTTCCTTTTGCATGAAATATTGGAGGTCTTGAAGGTAGATCAAGTGATTGATTCTTGTGTTGTTGACTAGTCACAACATAGATGTGATAGGTATGATTAGAGTCATAGAGTGTCCCAACCATCCCTTTATTATCAGATGGGATGTTTCTATAGTGGATGTTATTTGTTGCAATTTGATTTTGACTATGATTAGGTATAAAATTTTAGAAGATCCTAAGATATTGATTGGAATAAGGTTGAGAGTCAAAACCATTGAGAATAATTTGGTCATTGTAAATAAAATCTTGGACTACATTATTGAGTCCTATTAGTTGGTTGTATGATCATTGATGCAGTAGAATGTACATTTATCATTAGCATAGAACCATAAACACTTGTTCCTTTCAAGTTTGATAGGTGGGAGCTCTACCATTTGATATTTAAGGAGTTTTTCTAGAATGGATGAAAGAGGTTCATCTAGGAATTACCTCATTTTGGGTTTTTATTTTTGAGACTTCCCTAGGACAAGCTTTTGAAGATTTGTAGTGGCATTGACATTGTTGGCATGATGTGAGTCTATGAAATGATCACCTATAACATGTTTGTTCTTGAACTAATATTTTGGGTTAGAGAAAGGCTTTTCTTCCTCTTTATTTAACTTAGTCTTTATCTGCCCTCATTTGATGAGGGAAGTCTATACTCTCTTGGCCATGTCAATTACATCTTCAAAGGAAAACACATTGGTTGTCTTAAGCTAGAACGCTAGTTATTTATTAAATATTCCAATGAAGTTGTCCAATAGGTCTCTAGGTGGAGGGACATACTATAGACTCCCTAGTAAGGCTCACCATATAGTTAAGAACTTGGAAAAAATTCTTGTCCATAACTTGTTTGAGTTTGTCAAGGTCATTAATAGTGGCCTTTTTCTTAACGTAGATGAATAAATGCTTAACACACATTTAAATGAGATCCTTGAAGATTTTCAAGGAATGCCTTGGTATCTAGTAGTACCATTTTAAGGCAAGACCGTTAAGACTTTTAGGGAAGATTTTCAATAACAACATTTTGTTTATGCAATGTTACTACAAACAATTCTAAACAATCTAAGGTGATTGATGTAGTCATATTTATATTTATACATATAAAACTTGGGTATTTTAAAGTTAGGTGGGAAGGGAAACTAGCTACAAAATAATCTAAAATTTGGGTGTACAAGTCTTCATATAAGTACTTGTATCTAGATGATGACTCCTAAATAATGATCATTTGCTATTTAATTACTCTAATTTATTGGTCAAGGCTTGAAGTTCAAAATAAATGATATTTGATGGCATAAAATGTACATGTTGAGATATATAAGGTATATGTTGATGATTAATTAAAGGAGGTTGGGTGTACAACATTGGAACTAGCAACATAAAATCAATTACCATGAGGTTAGAGATAAAATTATTAGAGGATTACTGATCACAAATCACAAGGTTAAAGCTTTGTACCAACCATATCCCCATGCTTTTGGGATCAAAATGATGATTAAGACATTGTTATGGGGATTATAAATTGGTGATCTTAGCGGTACACTTTTAATTGAGCGTGTAGTGGTGCTTTACTATTGAGGTGGGAGAAACTAACATTACCCTATAATAGCTCTTCAAGGCTAGGCATAGATGAATGATACACCAATGGAGGTAGGAGGGATTGCATTTTGACACTTATTGACAGGGTGATGATAGGTGGATTTGAATTGGTAAGGTAAGACACTAATGCATTGAGGTTTGTGTTCATGTATCCAAAGTGTGGGTCCACTTCATTTATTAACAAAGAAACTGAGTTAAGTTGTTAGGGATAATCCACTAAAGAATCATCCCCTATAGAAACACCTTGGGTTTCACATCCTTCTCTAAATAAGGCTTCTATGAATTATGTTTTTGTAGAAAATGTACCATGTGATTGGAAGATTTAGAGACCAATCACCCATGTTCATGATATGTGATGAAGAAACCTTGAGGAGTTGAGCCCTCTTCTTCTTGATCAAAGGTAGGGTCCTTAATGTAAAAACCCTCCTTGGAAAAAATCTTTATAGGCAATGAACTATGTTTTGATGTGAATGTTTAATAGCATAATTTCTTTTATGATGGAATTATTTCATTCTTTTGAGCATATAATATGGTACTACTAATGTAATTGTGGATGCAAGACTAGGTACACTCTCTTTGGTTGGAAACTATAGGTGAACCACCTACAAAGAGAGATATTTAGGGAAATTATGATGATGACTTGTTCATCTATAGCTTAGGGTAAAAAGAAAAAATACCTTTCATATAGATGAATTTATGTATGCTTAAATTTATATTCACACCTTTGGTCTAGGAAGTTGCCTAAGCAATGAGTCTCCTTGATAGGTTGGTGATAGTTTTGGACTGTCTTAAAAGAGCCACCTACTTAAGGATAAAATATTGGTGTGCAAATTTATGGATATGAATGACATAAATGTTGTTAATGATATGTTTAGCTTTTGTATATAAAAATAATGATAATAACTAATGAGTATTAGTTAAGTATTAATGTGGTGGTATTAATACTTGAAGATATTAGTGCCAATGCTAATAATCAATATTAGTAATTGGAAACTAATAAAAATGAATTATTGAAATTAATTCAACTTTAATTTATTGTATGGTTTCATCCTAATATTAAAGGGAAAATAATTTATTATATTTTAAAGAAGAGCTAGAACTTAGCATTATGGAACCATATTCCATTTATGGGCTTGAGCATTTCAATACTGGAACGTTCAAGAACATTACAAGATATCTCAAAGGGGACTCCATGAAGAACATGAGGGTTCTTTAGAAAAATACCCAGGCTATTTTAAATAGAAAATTTGGGCAAGCTTGGGGGTGGTTGGAAAGATTAGAGGTAAAATGTAGGACGTAGGAGCCAAGAAGCAAAGAGTGCATCCGTGGATCAAGTCAGTGTGTAGTGTAGAAGGTAAGACCTTTGAGGCATATTGTTCCTTCCCTATGACATCCCTAGTTGCTAGATAACTCTTTTTATGTTGCTCTTTGGTTATGGTTGACCTATATTTTTTTGATGCTCTTTATAGATTCATTTCTATTCTATTTTTGGTAAGTTTGGGAGCCTTCAAGCAAAATATCCTTATGTTGTTGTGTGTTATCCTTTTTGTTTTGTATTCCTATGCATATTTGGAGTCAATGTAATCCCTATGCGTCTTGGAACCAATGTAATCCCTATGCATATTTGAAGCCAACATAATACCTATGTGTCTTGGAGCCAATATAATCCCTATGCATCTTTGGATATAACTGAAATTTATGGTCTACGAGGTTTCTTAGAGATCTGCTTGGCAATCTAATCCATCAACTATGTAGCTCTTATCTTGGATAGCTAATCCTTCATTGGTGTTTGGTGCTTTAATGTAGCTCAGGTTGTTATTTAAGTCATAGAGTCTCTTAAGCCTTTTGTTTTATCATTTGGTTAGTTTTCGAGTGAGAGAGGCAAGCTTTAGTAGTGCAGACCTTGGGTATTTCTTATTTTATCAACCTTCATTTTCCCTAAGATCATTGTGAGTTAAAGAAAACCATACACTTTAATGATTGTTATTTTCTTTTTTTTAGCTAGGATTTCTTTATGTTAAAAAGAGAACACAATTTTATTATATAGTTAGCTTTCTTTATGTTAGATAGAGAATGTAACTTTATAATATGAAATATTAAGCTTTCTTTGTTAGAAAGAGAATGTAACTTTATTATATGAAAGTTAGGCTTTCTTTATGTTAGATAGAGAATGTATATTTATTGTGTGTAAGCTAAAATTTATTTATATTGAGAGGATGAAGTTCTTTCTTTATGGAATATGGAATGTATGTCCTTGATTTAAAGATAATAAGGGTGGTTTAATAAAATAGATTGTATTATGATGGTTTTGAAAGAGAAACTATCAAGCGATTCGTGAGACTCTTATGGGTAAGGAATCATTATAAAGAGAAGTATGGGATTCTATTCTATAGGATGTATTATTATAAGTTTTAAAAAAGAAACTATTATAACGATTCTTGAGACATTTGTACTTAAGTGATCATTATAAAGAGAAGTATGAGATTCTCTTTAATAAAATGAATTAATGTATGTTGGTTTTGAAAGAGAAACTATTATAATGATTCCTAAGAATTTTGTAAGTTAAGGGATCATTATAAAGAGAAGTATGTGATTCTCTTTAATAAAATGAATTAATGTATGTTGGTTTTGAAAGAGAAACTATTATAATGATTCATGAGACTTTTGTAGGTTAAGGGATCATTATAAAGAGAAGTATGGGATTCTATTTAATAAAATGAATTATTGTATGTTGGTTTTAAAAGAGAAACTATTATAATGATTCCTAAGATTTGTGTAGGTTAAGGTATCATTATAAAGAGAAGTATGTGATTCTTTCCATGTTGGCTTATTTTCATTATGTTTTTATGCATGGTTGCTTGCATAATAGAAAATGACATGTTTTAAATTTTATTACATCTAGAGTTGTTCTGATCCCTAAGTATCCCTCATGAACCGTGGGTGGTTTCCCTATCACAAAGAGGCTTGTAGACACTTAGATGACTTGAAGATTATCAACTGATGACTTCATAGTGCTTTGAATGTATAGATGTGGAAAAACAAAGACTATGTAAAAGTATGTTTTGTTCAATGAGTTTGTAAACAATGATTATTGTACAAATTGAAAGATTATGTTGCTTTAATGATATCTTGGATTTTGTATATTAAAGTGAATTTTACAATATTTTATTTGAATAGTTAGTGTTGAGTTCTATTAATTAAAATAATGCATATTTACGTTAAATTATTGGTTTATTATGTTATAGCATTTATGATACATGAATGCATCTTTTGAGATTTATGTCAAGCATTTGAGTTAAGCAAATGTGGCTTTATTTAAGAGGCATCATTTTTTATCTATTATAACATTTTGGATTAAATGGATTATGAATTGATTTAAAATGCTTTTGATATGATGCGATGTATGTTGCTTTACTTTAGAATTATGTTTTAAAGTGAAATAATTATTTAAGTTAAATTATCTTGGGATGGTTAGAATTTCCTGTGGACTTGAGTGAGTGATATTAAGCCCAATCCTGGAAGGAGTTGCATGAATGCAATACCCAGGTAGCCAGAATCCTAGGAGTTGCAAGAATGCAATAGCTAGGGACTCATGAACCTAGAAGGAGTTGTGCGAATACAATAGCTAGGTTTTCTTGTGAATCATTGCACCTTGATCAAGAAGGCTCAAGCGTAATCCATATAAAGTTGTGGGATATTTCACAAGACAATAATGGTGATTTCTTAGTTAGTCCATAGAGGTGTGGTAACTAAGGTTAGGATCATGTTAGTTTTTGATGAAGTGGCAATGACCTTAGTTAGCCCATGAAGGTGTGGTAACTAAGCACCAAGGCTCTACACTTGATTAACCTACCTAGATGGAATTAGAGTTGGGTTAGAGAATAAGCGTCCCCTTTAAGTGTTATGGGAATTATGGATAATACCTATGTTGTGGTCACATGGTCCTATATTGATGAGGTTATGGGAAAGGTGGGAGGACCACTTTTGGCATCCTTCTAAATATGTAGGTTTAGTAAGGTGAAACCAAAAAAAAACATGGGACTTAGAACTCAAATGTGGTAAAACCTTGTATACTATGTTAAATAAAATAAGGGTGTCTCCATTATGAATCTTTGCTTGTAATTGTTATTTAATTTTTTTGGGGTTAGTAGATTTAGATTGTTACACTTAAGGTTAGGATGTTCATTATGATATCTTTGTAGGGGTGTCAGGCACGATAGTTGACTAATAAAAAATGCTACAAGTCAAATAAAATTTCTTGACCATAGGTTAAAGAAAAATAAGAAAAGGAATTTTTTTAAGTTTTATTTATTTAGAGAGATGATTAGAGAAGAAAGAGAATATGTTTTGAACCTTATATCTCCTTTATTTAATATACCTTATTTGACCTTTATACCATAGGGGTGTCCCTATATACCTGACAACTATCTCTATACCTATAAATATATGAGAGACAACCGATATGTTGGATAGTAATGGTATGTGAAAGTGAACTCTTGGATATGCGGCCCAAGAAAATACATGAGGGATATGTTGTGCCTTATTATAACTCCCACTAGCCCACTACAATATACTTCACACTAGGCTTAAGTATGTGTGAGACCCTATGGGAGTAGCTAGCTACCTGAGCTTACTATATACCCAATATTTCTTAGTGCTTTGTACAATAGTTACTCAAAGGACTACAAATGATACCCAATAGGACTAGCCTTTGGTTAACTTATTATTATCTATATTGAATTTGTGCTAACTACATAAAAAAATTTAATGGTCTTGCTTATAGTTTATACATTTTAGTCTTTGATTAAGGCTTGGGCTTGGTCACGAAAGAATATTTTGGGGTCTATTGGTGTTCACATCGAGTTCACAAAAATGTAAGAGGTAAGGAAAGGGACTTTGATTTGTCAGATCCATAGTATCTCACCTCTCACTTCAAGGAAAGGGGTAGTTTGTGAGCTTATGACTATATTTATTGAGTTATTTTGAGAACCCCTACATTTCTTGCTATGATTCTTTCCTTGATTACTTTGAAATATGATCATACCTTAACTACAAATGCATCAAGAAAAAAGGAACAAATAGGTTCTATAAGCTAAATGCTTTTTCAATTTTGACGAGCAACCTAAAAGATAAGTAGTTATTATCTAAATAGACCTACATGAAAGTTCAATTTTTAGTGGATGGAAGATTGTGGATGAGTCCCTCGCACTATTAAACAATGGATCACTTATTTATATTTTAACAAATAAATAAAAAACTAAGGAACCATAGATAAAAACATAGAATGAATAAAAAACAACCTACTTAGTATAAAATAATAGAGATCATATCACAACGTTTTACTTGTTTTTTCCTTAAATGCAAAAGCACTATTGAGAAGGCAAAATCACTACGAATACTATTGGTGTCTAGTGATGCTTTCACTGATAACTTCTTACATTTTTAAAAGTTGTAAAAGATAGAAAAATATGTGATAAGTAGTAAAGAGGTCTGTATAGACCAATAGAGAATATTCAACTCCCTTGATCATCATCAAATCACTGTTAAAAATAAAGATAAAGTAGTTGTAAAAAGTCAAAATGATGACAACTAGATCAATGGTGAAAGCACTAATGGGAAGCGATAGCATCACCAATGCTTTTGCAAGCTAGTGGAACTTTTACTCCTTGATGACTAACTTAAGATTGCAACCATATGATAACTTCTACCTATATGTATGGTAGAAAAAGTCATTTGAAGGTAAAATATTTGACTTATAGATTGGTTCCCTCAAACCTAGTAGGTTCAAGGATTTTGATAGAGACAATAGAATAAAATGATAAATATAATTAGATTATGATGATATTGATAATCAATAATGATAATAATTGAGTTATTTACTAAATAAAAATAAGATTAACATGCTATAAAATTAATAGATAGTGTTAAAATAATGGTTGTAGGTTAACAAACAGTAAAAGGAACTATAGATTAATAGATAATAAAATGATAACTATATATTAATAGATAGTAATACAACATCATGTTTTTTGAGGTAGCTTCTAATTTGGTTTCTCAGATCCACCATTGCACTTTAGGTTTACAGGTTTCATTACTTCCACTAGTTTCTTCCAGCTTCCTCATGGTTTAACCTCATGTGTAAGGGGATCTTGTGGCCTATGGATATTATTAGGTTTACTGGTACATTCTCCAAATCGTGAGTTGATTCTTATAGGATCGCCTTCCTGAGTGGGGGGCATATGTTCAAATTTCAAATTTTAATGTTCTTGCTTTTGAATTCTATGGTTTCTAGTTTCCCGTGCCCCTCCCAGATAAGTTTCTAGGTTTTATTTTTTAATTTTCTTTGCACGTGGTGGTCCTAGTCCTACCTCGACAAGATGACCCAGGATTTAAAATTTTGTATATTTCTGCATGTGTTGATACCAACCCCACCTGGGTGGGGTTACTTTGTTTGAATTTCGTATTATCCCTAACCCTTTCTAGGTAGGTCTCTTCATTGTAATTATCTTTGCAATTATTACCACTTGTTTTCAATCACATGGAAATTTTTCATCGCAGATTTGACTTCCTATTTCTCCTAGGCAGGGCAAGATCATCAATTTTAAATTTTAACTTTGTCCAGGACCCTTGGGCTAGATTCTCCTTATTTTCTCCTGGGATGTTGGGGCAGGATTTTTAAATTTTATTTTTGTTAGGGATGATCCCATCCTAACGGGATGATCTACATACCAGTTTGAACTTGGTCCCTCTGTGACCACCTTCCTATGCTTTTTATTGTAAAGTCAAAGGCTCACCTTTGTATTGCTAGTAAGTTTGTTGACCTGATGTACTCTTTCATATTTTGTAAAAATGTTTTGGGGCCGCTTTCAAAACCTATTTTTAATACAATCAACCAAAAAAATAGATAGTAATATAAGGATAGCTATAAATAAATAGACAATAAAATGATAACAATGATTAGAAATGATAAAATATGAAGGGTGGAAAGGCACAACCATGCATATGTCAATAGGATGACAACATCAAAAACCTTGGTAGCTGACCCATGTCATAACAATGAGGTAAGGTCCTACAATGGTTGAAAGGAGGCCACCAACATAATACACCCATGCAAACAACTACCACTTCATTGTAACACAACTTCACTACTATGGGATGTTATAAGGAGACTAGTTTTGGCAAGACTTTGCTATCTCAAACAGTGGGTGATGGATGATGCTAACATGATTTTGCTATTGTATAATATAGGTGTGAGTAGTGATTTTGATAGAAATTCATTGTTAAGAATATACTACATATAGGAGAGAGTTTTTGTAGAGCTTCACTATTAAGAAATTGTGTTTGTAGAGAAATATTGGTAGAGCTTTGCTATCAAAAAGATTGGTTGTAGATAAGTTTTGCTAGACCTTCATTATCAGAAAGATTATTCATAAAGAAATTTTGTTAGAGCTTCACTATTGAAAAGATAATTTTTTTGGATCAAATAAGGTATGGAGTTATAGAAAGCCAAGATACCTAAGGAAAAATTCTAGAGTATCTACTAAGATTGAAAAATAGCTTGGTGATGGTGTTTGCATGGTTTAGTGAGTTACAAGACAATAATGCACTTGAGGTGTTGGTGGATGTTGTTGGTATGACACAAAATAAATTTTATAGGTAGTGGGTAGCTTTCCTTCCATGCTTTTCATTTTTCTATTGTTATAGTTAATAGCAATGGTAGTTCTAAAGATCTAGTGCTACTACCAAATTATTACTTCTAAGCTAAATTAGGTGGGAAATGGCAAAATTTAAAAGACTATTAAAATACTACTAGGTACGTAGAAGCACTATTGGTGCTACCACTTTGACCCTAGTGCTTTCCTTTTGGAGCAATACATGCTACTAGTTTAAGGTTAAAAATGATCAACTTGGTTTGGATGCTTGATTGGTTACTTGATGAAGAAGTTGGTAAGTTTTAGAGGCTTGACTATGTGATCACGATTAAGTTTTTACACCCACTAACACTTTTATCTTCATCAATTTCTTCAATTTTTTCAAAATGTACATAGAGAGATCATTTGTAGTATTTCTATGCTTCAAAAGATTTGAAGTATAAGGAATAACCTCAAAAACACATCTTCTTTATATTGCTCTAGAATAACTAAAGTGCAAGGACATTCCTCCATAGTAATTATCTTCTTATGCTACCCTAAAAACCATAAATCACTATGGATATCCTCCATCCTTATTTCTTTATTATTTTGCTCTTAAAAACCTAAATGCAAGGGATAACCTCTACATTACTTTCATTTTTATTACAAGGAAATGATTTTATACTACTTGAGAAAAATGGAGTCAATTTATACCTTATTTGTTTTAAATTTTTTTCTCTACATCTTCATTTATACCTTTAACACATGAATTTGAATTTGTATAGTGTACTTCCTCGTGTTGGAATATATTATATTATTTAGTACATGCTAATGTACCACCTTGGGTACATATTTAGATTAGGAGAGTGTACTAGATTAGAGTGTGAGTATTTAATTTATGCAATGTAATAAATACACAAGTATTATTAGAATGTGCAAAGTATTCAATAATGTAAATGCCCATAATAGTCCATGTGCACATGAGTCCATAGAGAAGGAAAGAGAAGAGTCTCAAGAAGAGTGATAGCCAAGAATTGCAAGGTATGGAAGAGTCATAGCCATCCAAGAATAATTATAGGAGAGCTATATATTTATTGTTATAGTGAAGTTATGTAATTGATTGAGATCTTTATTCTATCAAGATACTATTTTCGTGAGCATTTGTTAATGGTATTTTTATGAGTTGTTTTTGTAGACACCAAAATCTAGCCATTTGTCCTCCATCCATGCTTTCTCACCATTTCCACCATCAAAACGTAGTCACTTGCCCTCCATCCTAGCTTTCCCATCATTTTTACCTATTATTTATATATATTTATTATATATATATTTTGGTAAGTAGTGTTTGTATTTACAACGGGTTTTAACAAGGATCCCAAAACCTGATTACATAAGCAATGGGCCTAGGGCATCAATCCCTTGAAACTGAACACCAAAACAGAAATCCCGCCCAGCGGTAACAGTAAACATGAAACAATCCCTCTCAGCGGGAAACAAACAAATAAGAAAGAAAGTAGTTTTGGAGATCCCGCCCAGCGAGGAGTAGCCAAAAACCACCATCGAGAAGATCCCACCCAGCAAGAAGCAAAGAAAAACAATTACAATAAAATCTCGCCTCGTGGGAAGTAGTCAAAACCACCACAAATAGTCCCACCTAGCGGGAAGCAACAGGGAAATCCCGCCATCCGGGAAACCAACAAAAAAGAAAGGATCCCGCCTCGTGGGAAAACCGGCAGATTTGGTGGATCCCGCCCTGTGGAGAAACCAGCCGCCCATCGGGAAAACATTTCGTTCAACGAGAGCCATCCTGCAGAAAGCCGACAACCAGCACAGAGAGGATCCAGTCCATCAGGAAGTGACCAGAGAGTTGCACCATAAGGAACCCGCCTCGGGAAAACAGAAGAGGATCCTAGCAGCAGGGACCAAGAATCTCGTCCAAGCACAGAGCCCATCGAGGATTCACAAGAAAAAGGGGGAAGCTGTCCAAACCCTAAACCATCACCTCCATCGCATCGAGAAATGCAGGGGACCAGATCCATGCGAATAACCTGCAAAAAACCCCAAGGGGAAGCCTGAGGGAAAAAGGGAAGGGATCCCCAACCAAACAGGGATCCCTGGGAAGTACCAGTCTAAAAAAACAACCAAGGAAACCCTAGCCGATCGGGAGGGGCGCAAATAGTGGAGAAGGATCTCCCCCCAGGAGATCATCTGCAAACAACCACTCCCCAGAAGGGATGACCTTGGTTGAGCCAGGGACTGAGCAGAAACCAGGAGCCATGGGAGGGGGAGCAGGGGAGGGACCAGAGCCCTCCCCTCTCTACTTTCTTCCCTATATTTATTATATATTTAAATAATAATATTATATATATTTAATAAATATATATTTATATAAATAAATTAATCCCATCCATCCGATTTCATTTAATCTCATCCATCCATTTACCTTAATCCATGCCACACCCTAAATTTATTATCCACCCTTAGATATGCTTTAATCTCAGCCACACGATTAGTGTCATTGAAACCCTAGCATGCCCTAGGTTGGATTATAAATAGGAGCCATTTTGATGGCTCAATCCCTAAGTTTTTGAGTTTCTAAGTGCCCTAAGTGCTTGAATCCTAATTCTCTTGAATACCTTGAGTTACCTAAGGTTCCTTGAGATTTCAAAGTGCCTTAGAGTTCCAACCCAATATTTGTGCCCTAAACCCCACTCCATCCATCATATTCCCTATTTTTCCTCACTCACCATCACCGCCATCACATCCCTTTCCTCATTTAGATCTACTTATGTAGATCTAATCTAACTTCTTGAGTATCTTGTTGCTCTCTATCATAGTACCGAGCATACTACTGCTCTTTGCCATAGTTCTGAGAACCCTGCTACTCTCTACCATAGTACCAAACATCTTGTTGCTCTCCACCATAGTCCCAAGCACCCTACTGCTCTCTACCATAATCTCAAGCACCATGCTACTCTTTGTCATCCTCTCGAGTGCCTTGCTGCTCTCCGTAGACCTCTTGAGTGCCCAACTATGTTTTAGAGCCCTATTTTGAAGACAAGTGAGATCCTCGGGTGTCTCTAGGGCACACCTTCACCATCGACCTACAATAGATCCAACCATAAATAGACAACAAGAAAGGAGCAAGGTAAATCTATTTTATTTTGTCATATTTCATATTGTTTAATTCTGTTCACATTCATTTTATTATAGCTAGGGTTTTAGTTGTGATTTTTGAGGGCTCACATAGTGGAGCCCTCATTATTATTACTAACTCTTTGGTGTTTCTTTGTGTGCAGATTAGATAGTATATCAGAAGCATTGGATAGTTGATTAAGCTGGAGTGGCCCGACATCGGATACGTAGAAGCCCACTCACACTTGTTGGGAGCAAAGACGCAACTAAAGACACCACCATTTGTTGTGGCTAGGGTTTCGAAGAACCCTAGCAATATTTGTAAAAATTGTATCAAAAGGGATTCTAAAATCCACTATTGTAACAATGGAGTTTTTAGGCTCCCCCGTTTAATATAAATCTCATTTGTTGTGCAATATCTGGTTTATTTGAATTCTATTTTATTTAGCATTGTTTGGTGTCATGTTTTTAGCTCTACAAATGGTGATCACGGTGGGACCCCCTAAGGGTTTCATGTTCTGATTTATCTTGAATTCTAACTTGCTATTTGTTGTCTTATTTTGCAGATTTTTAGGAGCACAAATCACACGTTTTTCTCCTATTAGGGTTTCTGAGGAGTTGCAAAAAGTTGCAGGAGGTGTGCGAATGCACTGCAACACTCGAGGATCATCCAAAAATACTTGGAGGTATTCCAGAAGTACCTTGGGGCATATTCAAAGTGCCCAACTATGTTTAAGGTAATTTGGAGCAGATACGTAGGCTATCCAGTAAGTCCACTATCTCTAAGTTCCTATTTTTATGTATTTTGGGTTCTTTGATGTATTTTTTAGATTTCAAGCATAAAATGAAAAATCATTAAGTAATATAGAAAATAATTCATCTTAGTTTGCATTTTAGGTTTCTTTTGCATCCATTCACATATTCAAGTTAGGGTTTCTATTTTTAATGTATTCACAAATATAAAATGTTGCATTCTGATTGCATTTGAATTGAGAATATGCATAAATTAGGATTGCATTTTAGGGTTAGAAGTACCTTCTTTTATCTATCTAAGTAGGAACATCATTAGGGTGCCAAGAGTATTCCTACCATTGGGTGATTCTAGGTAGAGGGGTGGATGAACCCTCCGATTGTCTTTGACAGGGGGTCTTAAGTGGTGTACTTCACACCCTTTGGAGAAATTGGCATTCTCTTATTGGATTCTGATTTAGATTTATGAAATTAGTTGCTCCTAACATTGTTTGTCCACATTAATAAACATAAAATTTAAAAGGAATAATTCACACACAACATGTTTCACTCAAAATAGTAGTGGTTGGATTTCATCACCAACCATTGCTTGAGATTTGGTGATGGTGGCATTCATCTCCATCCACCAATATCTGCCCATAGAAACCATAGGATACCCCCAAGCAAACTTGTTGGATTTCATCACCAACAAGAATCTCGTTGCCCTATATTCACCATAGTTTTTACCTTTGTTTCATTAAGCAAGATTAGAACATCAAAACACACAAGACTGACACTTAAAATGAATACACATTAAAAAGGAGATAATCAATGAACAAGGTAAGCCACACTGGTTGTTTGTTTCCTTTTTGCTCCTTAAAGATTTTAGTTTTGTGTTACATTTGATAGTTTAATATGTATTTTGATTTATTTGCTTATGGTATTAACTAGAAACCAAAAGAAAGCTATAAGTCAAGATAACTTAATGGAACCTTCATCCACCTTCCCCACCACTTCTGTGGTAGATTCCCTAAATGTGACACATATAGATTTATCTATAGGTCCCTCACATTCCCTACCATCCATAACCTTCCATATGGCCATGCCCCAAGAGGAGTCAACCTCCCCTACCATTGACAATCACATTACCCATATAGACATGGCAAGAGTAGAAGCTTTCATGAAGTCTTCTAGTTATGTCTTAGAGTCCATTCCCAATTCACCTAGACAAGATTCTACTTTACAGCAAGAGCCTGTTTATTCCCAACCCCCATCCACCTTTACCCAGGTGTATACTAACCCTCTTTTTGAGGCATCAGTTGCACCTTCTTCCCATATGTCCATTCCCCAACCTTCATGTGCTCCTAGCACCTCATATACCTCCACTTACACCAACCCCTTGTATGAAGCACATGTCAATGTTGCTTCACAAGTTCTAGCCTCACAAGTTGCCATACCTAGTGTAACTTGTACCCAAGCCACATCTTCCATACCATCTACCTCCATACCCTTAGCCTCTGATAGAGAGATTAGTGAGGCATGGGAACACCTAAACAAATTTCTTAGACAATATCAAAATGCTCAACAACAAGTACAGGCAAACCCTAAGCCTTTACATAACTCTACTCAGACTATCCTTGTCAACTAGGGTCCATCATGGGCACCATAGTCTTCTGTGGTTTCTATCCCTATTCCCCCACCAAGCCATACCATCACCCATCCTATTCCCATTGGCCAACCTAGCCATAACCTTCATCCATCAACATCATTCCATAATTCCCCATATTTTCATCAACAATCTCCCATTCATCAATTTCCATCTAATTCACCTAGCCACCATTATCAATCTCCTCATCACTTAGTCACTCCACAACATTTCTCCACATTGCCACAAAATCATCAGGTAATTTAGGGCTTCCACATTCCTGAGGAAGACCCTCAAATTAAGGCCATGTAGAAATAGATAGATCAATTGATTCAATTTACCCCTAGTTTTTCAAACTAGAAACCAACCTTATGCCAATTGATCAATCAACCAATTCATCCTTCGGTACCATCACCACCATATCCAACAGACTTTATGGTACCTAAGTTTGATAAATTTAAGGGAATTGAGGATCCCAAAGAACATGTGAGCACCTTTGTTCATGCCTACTTTAGAATTCAAAATGACAATGCTCTCATGCTTCAAATTTTTCCTCAAACATTAGGAGGGGATGCCATAGAATGGTACAATCAATTGCCAAGCCATAGTATCTATACTTTTGAGAAATTGATTGATCAATTCTTTGATCGTTTCATCCTAAATGTTAAAAATAAGATCTCATTGTCTGATGTCTATGCTTTAAGGCAACATGATGATGAATCTATCTATGATTTTAGAAACCGTTGGAGGGTTGTCATCACTAAATTGCCATTCACCCTACCAATGGATGAGCTAATTAAGCTATTCACCAAGAGTTGCTTAAAACCTATCTCTTGGATGCTTCAACTATGAACTTATCAATCATTTGAAGAAGCTTTAGCTCAGGCTAGTGTCATTGAGGATATCAAAATCCAAGAAGGCATATTAAATCCTAAAAAGAAAGAATGGCAAAATAAGGGCCAATACAAAAGCAACTATTTTGGCCAACAAAAATCAACATAGGCTACCCTAGCCACTCAATCCAATCAAGTTAATCAAGTGGTCATGATCTAGCCAATAATGGCTCAACAACAATAACCTGTGCAACAAACACTACAATAAATTTCATATCATGCGGTCCCCTCGACAACACAAGCTCCAATAGTGCAAAACATAGTGCCAACTATGGAAAATCATCCTCGATGATAGTCTATCCGATAAAATCACCAATATACCCCTTTAGCCGAGTCATATGCTTCCATTTTTAGAAGGTTGTATGAGATAAATAAACTTGCTTTACTCGACATTAGACTGGATGATCCCACCAAATGTGGGAAACATTATCGAGAACATCTATTTTGTCCTTATCATAGGCAAAATGGGCATGACATTAACAATTGCCATGTATTTAAAGACATAGTGCAAGACCTCATTGACTTGGGGGTGATCAAGCTTGATAATCCCCTCGCTCAACAAAACCAAAACCTTGGTATATTTCAAACACCACTTCCTCATCACGAGGAGGTGCAACCAAATATAGGGGGGCTAACACCAAAACTCCTCCTAATCAAGTCAATCACATTCAACAATACCAAGGGTTTGTAGGGGCCATTCATGTGGTCACTAGAGGTCAAAGGAACAACCAACAAAGGCAACCACCTCAAGCAAGTGTGTCACAACCTTCTACATCACCACCCATCCAAGTTTCCCCCAATCCTTCATCACCCATCCATATCCCTAGTCAATCAAATCCTCCAAATCCACCTATCAATCGTCCACCTCGACCTAGTCATCTCATTGAGTAGCTGACTAACTACAAGTCTAAAAATAGCTTCCACCAAATTTTCAATCTATGAGTTAATCCAACAATCTCCTCCACATCATGAGGTATTAATGGATATTTTGAAATCCATCGAATTGCAATCGCAAGATCCTAATGCCTTCAACAACTTTGTGGGGAGCATCCAAACATGCATGGAGCCTTCCATAACATTCTATGACTTTGAGATTAAGCCAATCTCATCGAAATCAGTAGACCCTCCATTGCATATCATGGCTCTAATTGACAAGAAGCCTTTTAAAAGAGTCCTAATTGATATTGGTTCCTCTATCAACATCATCACCACATCCGCTCTCCATCATTTGAACCTTCCTCCATCTCACATCACCAAGTCATCCTTCACCCTCAAAGCATTCAATGATGCTTTGTGTTCCACAGTTGGCACTGTTGTTTTGCCCATCGAAGTAGGGGCTAAAATGTTGCACATAATATTTCACATCTTGGAAGGATCCATGGCATACAATGTACTCCTTGGAAGACCTTGGATGAGGGAAATGAGATGTGTCCCTTCAATACTACATCAATGTTTGAAATATGTTCATGAGGGACAAGTACATTGCATACCTGTGGATGTCGAGCCATTTAAGTATTGCAATTTCATCTCAAATCCTTATGAGTCCATGCTTCCTTCCACTCACCTTTTTCTTTCACCATCATCCAATCCATCCACCACTTCACCAATCTCTTCATCAAAGGATCCCATTCCTGAGGAGCTCCCTATCACCAACCCTCATCAAGCTTCCACACCCCCATCATCATCATCATTGACTACATGCACATGTGGTCATAGTCAATCCACATCATCAACATCATTGCCATCCACATCATCACTATCCACTCAGCAGCCTTCCCAATCCAATCCATCGCCATCACCTAATGTTTCACAAGTCAAATTGATAGATTGTGAGATATCTCCATTTCCACCATTTCTCGATCCCTCATCTGACCATGGTCCTCCCATGTCATCCCAAGTTGAGGTCCACCTCACTAATCCTAGTATTGGTGAATACATGGTCCAAGACATCACCATCATGCCCCTCACCATCCCTAGTGCTAAGGATTTCAGTCACCCACGTGACCCACCTTTAGCAATAGGAGCAGTCTATAACATGGGTTCAACTCCAAATAGCATAAATTTTGTATATGGGGGAATTGAATCTTCATCAAGTCCATCTCCCATAGAAGAACCCAAAGAACCGGTTCTTGCCAACATTCCAAACATGACAGGATTTCCATCTCGATATTTCCACATTGTCAATTGGCAAGGCCATGGCCTAGGATTGCATGAACAAGGAGTGCATCAACCTATCGATGTTCCATATCAAGAGGTGCATGACCATTCAGGTCTAGGTTACCACCCACTTTCCACCACCTCTTCTCTTGAACAAGCCTTCCAAAGGCTTAATCTCAATTCAGGAGAAGAAGCCCTCCATCTCGATAATTTTGATGATGAAATCTATGAAGAATTTAAACTTATATTGATAATTTTGGATGAATCTAAAGAAGAATCGGAGCCCATCATTCCCCATACTAAACAAGATGAGTTTTATCTCAACATGTTCCCCATCCATGAGCCTATCTTTCACTTGCTTCTTCCACAAGAGCGAGCCACCCCTATCGGTGAACCACCACCTCCATTCCATTAAGCCATTCCATAAGCCAAACTTGTAACATATGTACATAACACAAAAACAATGGTTATCACCACTACCAAAAAAAAATAAAAATTAATTAAAAATCAATAAAAATATTTTATTTCTTGGCATTGCATATGTACATATCATTTAGACAAATGCATTTATTTGTGTTGCTTGCTACTGTTCAGGTTAACCAAACCCCTAAGCATCGATTCTTAAGTTCCTTCCATTCCATCCAACCTTATCCACCTTTGCCCATAAGTCAACATGAATCCTGTTGATTTATTCACCCCACTCCATAATCCATATGATCCGACTAAGCCAATTCCAATTGACATAAGCCTTATCGATATGGATTGAATTTCCTCACCTCCATCCTTTTCTAAATTTGTCTTGTCTGAGGAATTGTTAAGGGCTTCCACCAACTACATTCCTCCATCCCCTCCACCTTCACCTTCACCTTCGGATCCCAAGGTTTTCCAGGCAGAAATAGATGAGGATAAGCCAGAAGAGTTTGATGACATCTTAGATGACATTCATTTGATCCCTATGCCCCATCAGCTTGAGGAAGGTTCCCACATGTCTATTGAAGATACCATCGATGTGGACCTTAGTTCAGATAAAGACAATCCCTAAATTGTCAAGCTTGGAAAAAGTTTATCACCTGATGAACAAGAGCAATTTATTGCTCTCCTCAAGAGGAAGAAGGGCATATTTGCATGGTCTTATAAGGACATGCTCGATCTTGACCCTAGTTTGGTTGTCCACAATCTCACCTTACAGCCTGATGCTAAGCCAATTAAACAAAAACTTAGGAGAATGCATCCTACCATGGCCCTCTTGGTAAAAATAGAGCTTCAAAAACTCTTAGATGTGAACTTCATTGTTCCTATCGACTATCTTGAGTGGCTTTCAAACATGGTACCCATTCGCAAGCCTAACGGGGTGATACACGTATGCACTGACTTTCAAGATCTTAACAAAGCATGTCCTAAGGATGACTTCCCTCTCCCAAACATTGATACTCTTGTCGATACCTGTGCTGGCCATGAAATGCTTTCACTCATGGATGGTTTCTCAAGATACAACCAAATTTGAATAAATCCTGATGACCAACACAAAACAACATTCACTACACCTTGGGGAACTTTTTGTTACAAGGTGATGCCCTTTGGCCTCAAAAATGTAGGTGCCACTTATCAACGTGCCATGACATACATTTTCCATGACTACATGCATAAGATTATCGAAGACTATGTGGATGATCTCTTGGCTAAATCCAAAACTCGACAAGAACATATTGGTGTATTGGAGAAAGTTTTTGACCGACTCCTAGAGCATAATGTAAGGTTGAATCCCAAGAAATGTGTCTTTGGTGTTACCTCGGGAAAACTTCTAGGATTCATTATCTCCAAAAGAGGCATTGAGGTGGACCCTAACAAGGTCAAGGCTATCTTGGAGATGCCTCCCCCAACTAACTTAAAGGAATTATGTAGTTTACAAGGAAAGATCCAATCAATCCATCGTTTTATTGTGCAACTTTCTGACAAATGTAGGCCATTCAATCACCTACTACAAAAGGGGGTGCCATTCTCTTGGATAGATGAATGTCAAAAAGCCTTCGATGACATTAAGAAATACCTAGCTTCTCCACCAGTCTTAGCTCCTCCTCGTCTAGGGGTCCCATTTTATCTTTATATCTCAACAATGGACTTTGCATTAGGGACAATGCTTGCACAAAAGAATGAACAAAATCGAGAGCAAGTTGTCTACTACATTAGTCGAACATTGGTAAGCTATGAAACTAAATACACTTATGTAGAAAAACTATGCTTAGTAGTGGTTTTTACCACTAAGAAACTTTGACATTACATGCTTAGCCACACAACATACGTCATAGCTAGAGAAAATCCTCTACATTACATGATATCCCGCACTTACAATAATACTCACACCGCTAAATGGATAATGCTCCTTATTGAGTTTGACTTGGAATTCATTAGCCAAAAATCCATTAAATATCAGGTAATAGCCGATCAACTTGCGGAAGCTCCACTACCTAGTGATCATCCTTTGATTATTGAGCTCCTAGATGATTTGGTATTTGTTGTCACTGAGCAAGAAGAAGATGTCATTCCAGAGGAAGACGTCGATATCACATTATTCTTTGATGGCTCTAAGTGCATGAAAGGTCAAGGTGCTGGAGTTGTATTTCACACACCACAAGGGGTACCTATCCCCTTGTCATTCAAACTCGACTTCCAATGCACAAACAACACTACAGAGTATGAAGCCTTAATATTAGGTCTTCAATCAGCTATAGCTATGAGCATTAAGCGTATTAGGATATTTGGTGATTCTCAACTTGTCATCAAGCAAATCAATAGAGAATACCAATGCAAAGAACCTACCATTAAGCTTTATCATGAAGTAGCAATGAAATTGCTCTCTAAGTTTGATTGGTATGAAATCAATAGCTTGCCACATTTGACTAATAGATTTGCAGATGCGATGGCCTCCCTTGGATCATTGATTCCAAAAGACTCCTTTGGAGAGGTACAACCCCTTATCATTTCAATAATCTCTAAATCTGCAATTACCCATGCTGAGTCAAAAGATGAAAAGGATGTTTGCTTTATCTAGTCAGATTCATATGAGCCTTGGTCAAGCCAAATAGTAGCCTTTCTCAAGTTTGGAACACTCCCATATGATATGTCTCGAACTACCAAATGCACTTTCAAGCAAAAGGTAGCTTGTTTCGTTCTTTTGGGGGACGTGTTGTATAAACATGGTTATGATGGAGTCCTCCTTCGTTGTCTCGAGGCTAGTGAGGCTCAAAGAGCCATAGCTAAAGCCCATGATGGTACTTGTGGTGGTCATTTTAGTGGAATGGCCATTGCAAAGCGTATTTTACGCATGGGTTATTATTGACCCACAATGGAACGTGATTGTTGCACCTATGTCAAACATTGCAAAAAGTGCCAAGAACATGCTAATTTAACTCATGTACCATCACAAGCCTTGCAGCCTATTCAAAGCCTTTGGCCCTTTTCACAATGGGGCCTAGATCTAATTGGTAAAATTTCACCTCCTTCCTCGGGACAACATACATTCATTATCATAGCCACTGAATACTTCACAAAGTGGGTTGAGGCAATTCCTCTAACCAGCACGATAGGACCTAGAATTGTGGAGTTTATACTTCATCATATCATTTGTCATTTTGGTATTCCCTCAAAAATAATTTCAGACAATGGTAAGTCTTTCAAGAACAAGGATGTTCAAGCACTTTGCAAGAAATATAACATTCAACATAGTTTCTCGACTCCTTATTACCCACAAGCAAATGGACAAGCTGAAGCTTCCAACAAGACCTTAGTTGCTATTCTCAAGAAACTTGTCAAAGAAAATCATAGAGATTGGCATACACAAATTCCCTTGGCATTATGGGCTTATCGAACAAGCATCCACATGCCTATAGGGGCAACACCATTTTCATTGGTCTATGGAGCTAAAGCAATCATGCCTCTTGAGCTCGAGATCCCTTCCTTGCAAATTTCTTTGCAGGAATTCATAGATGATGACACTGCTAGACAAGCACATCTTGACCAACTCACACTTCTTGATGAGAGGTGAGTCAATGCTTTAGAGCATTTACGAGTTTATCAAGACCACCTCAAACATGCTTACAATACCAAAGTCCATCTACACAAATTCCAAGTAGGAGATCTTGTCCTTAAAGAGAACCAACAAAATACCAATGCATTACCACATCTTCATGATAAATTCATGGCTAATTGGTTAGGTCCATACATTATCACACAAAGAGTGGGTAATGGTACTTATAGGCTTGCCAGTCTAGAGGGAGAGGAAGAATCCAAACCACTTAATGTTATACACTTGAGAGCATTCTATGCATGATTTTATTACTATATATGTATATATATACATGGCTAATACACAAAAACATTTGCATACACTTCATTCATAACATTGCATTTCACTTGCATTTACATTCCAAAAAAAATGCATTCACCCACATTTCATATTGCATTTCACATTTCACAAAATTGCATGTCATACATTGCATTCACATCCATATTTCACATTTCATATAGGGATCATTTATTAAGTTCAAGGTCTTAATTGGTCCAACAAAAGTCATGTTGCCTTAATCAGGGGCACCTTCACAATGTCATCCACACAATTCCACCAAGTCAAATTGCCATTAGCACAAAGCAACATTCACAAGTCCTAGGTGTTTTCGGTCACTCAACCACTCCTAGTGTTTTAAGAAACCTCCAAAATACATGTCGAGTTTCTTTTAGGACCATTGCACATATACACTAAGAAAATCTTGAGTTTTGGGAATTGACTCCAAAACATTCTTGAACCAAACACAATTTCACATCTTAAAAACATCTTGTGTCAAAGAGGGATAACACCATACTTGGTATGAACCTTGAAGTGAAAAGGGTCATCCTTGCTAGTCCCATAATGCAACATAGTCCATAAAAATAGTGGTTCTCACCACTATCACAATTCCAAAAATAAAAGAAAGAGTAGGGAAAAATCCCTAACAAAAACTCTAAATATTTTACATCACACACCACTGATCAATTGGGTTGTAAGGATCATACTACATTTCTAGTAATATGGTTAGGTAGTCATCCCCAAAACTTAAGAGATCAACAACAAAAGTCATGGACTATGGAGTTAGCCTCCACCGGAGCTATAGACGCTTGATTGATAGTGGAGTACACTCATGCATGGCGACATGTCTCTTTTAAAAGAGACCTCTGACCGCTCATACGAACAAGCTAGCCTCTTGGTTTCAACCATAATAGGTTTACCCAATTTACTCAAGATGAGTTAATGAACTCACTTGCACACACACTGGTTCTTGATTGCCTCGGGTCATTACCATGCTCTTGATTCGGTAAATGAATTCACTACACACACATTTGGTCCTAGAGGGATTAGGTAGTTTTAGTGAGTTTGTTTGATGCCACTAGGATGTTTGAGTCTCTGTAAAATAGGCAGTCTTCCATATCAACATCCATATCTTCTTCCATATCAACATCCATGTCTTCTTCCATATCAACATCCATATCTTCTTCCATATCAACATCCATGTCTTCTTCCATATCAACATCCATATCTTCTTTTGTGTCACCATCCATGTCATGTAAAAAGCCATTCATCCCATATGCCACCAAGTCTGGTGCCCCTGATTAAACAACAATGCTAGAAAAGGGTCAAGAAAATATCTAAACTATAAATGATCATTAGCACATGCCATATTGCATTAATCATCCATATATTCCATCTTGCATTAATCATCCATAACATATCATATGCATTAATCATCCATATAAACATGCATTACACAAAAGCATTCCACAAAAAGCATTCACAAACACATATAACACAAAAGGTAAAAGCCATGTATATATATATATATATATTATATTATGTATGTATAAATATCACATGTACAATGAGTGCCCAAAGGCTACATACAATAGAGCACCAAGGCTCATATACAAAAAGTGCATCTAAGCACTAGCTAATGCCCATGAGTGGACCCCTGGGACCTACTAGGAGCCCTAGACCTAGAAATCTGCCTAGACTCAGCTGGCCTAGTTGACTACATCAAGAAATATGGAGGATCTAGAAACATGATATGATTAGCCATACATAAATCCTCCAAGGAGTGCACATATACCTTGCTCACCCGAAGTCACCACAAGTCCAGCCCATATCGATATTCCTTTCCTAGAAGCTCTACCTAGAGCCTCATGATCATCTCTCGATCATCCCCACTAGCTCCTCCCACTACCTGCTCTACTTGCATCTGAGCTATAGTCGCATCTCATGCACTAAGCTCTGCCCGTAGCTGTGCTACAGCCTCACCATGAGACTGCACCAAAGCCTCCCATTTTGCTCATATATGCTCCATCTTAGCCCATAACCTCACCACCTTTGATATCTCCCCCATATCATCCTCCTCCTCATCCTCCCCTCCACCAACCATAGGAGTCTGCTATCTTGCACCTCTCAACTTCTTCCTCTAACTTCTAGCTCGGAGGGGTCTTGATATCCATACTGGTTGGGTACCATCATCACCATCAGCCACCACCTTAGGTACCCATACTGGTTGGGTACCAAACCACACCACATACTCGAGGGTCATCCTCACATCATCCACATCAAGGACCTCCAGCTCCTCGTCCTCCTTAATCACCACCCTCCATGGCTTCACACATGGAAGCCCCACCTCCTCTCGGTACCTCCTATAAAGCACCGACTCATTCGATACTCCCTATGGTAAGCCAAACTATCGCAACACCCACAAGAACTAGAAGTACTCCACCTTGCCCTACTACCTCCCAACTATCCACCTTAGTTGCCTCACCTATCATAACTACTCCCTATCTCTAGTCCACCTGGTCCCTCTCCAAGGCCTCCACATCACTTGGGAGGATGTTAGTCCAACCCACATATCCCGGTACCACTAGCTTGATCGCACTAGATGACTCAACTATACCTCTAACACCGCCCATATCCTAGCATAGGGTTGCAACCCATTCCACTCACTACAGGGTAGACCCTTTGGTCATGCCACACTGAAGTGCTCCCATCCCCAACATTGGAGAAGAAAGTTGCATCCCAAGCCCTTCCTCTTCCATCGCGTCACCTCATACAACTCCTAGTACACCTACGCCAACAAAGTAGGTGCCCATGCATATGGCTACGAAATGGTGAGCAAGTCACTCACCAATCCTAATAGGTTCCATGGGAACCTACAACCAGTACTATTGGGAATCACTATGTTCACCAACACGAACATCACCAAGGCTGGGAGGGGCTCCAACTCCTTGGCCACATACATGGTCAAGTATGGAATCCCCCCACACTCCACCTTCACCTCCTCCCACCTATCCCAAAATATCCTACTCATCTGGGCCTTCTTATCATGGCCCACCTCCACCTTCAGCCCCTCCACTAGCACCTTGAGAATGTGATACACATCCTCAAGGGTAATGGTCACCTCCCCGATCGATAGCTAGAAGGTCCCCCTATCCACATCCCATATTTCAGCCAAAGCTGAAAGATACCCCTCATCCGCCCTCACCACATCAAGTTGGGCTGCACCCTCTATCCCCACCACCTTCAACACATCCTAGTCTACCTCTGATAACAATTTCCTCATCCCAGGAACAAGAGGAGAAAATCGATGTCGGGGTTCCAAAATCCACAACTGTAGCAATCAACACATTTCATTAGTTAAAAAAAACAAAAACAAAAGCAACAAAATTTTGCACAACACAAAAAGTTTCCAAAGGCATTACCTTGGCAAACCTTTCCTCTGCTCTAGCCACAATACTCATTCCCTCCGCCACTATAGCTTCTGCATCAAAATTCCACCATCTCACTTCACTCTTTCCCCTTTACAATACTATTTTAGCCATGAGCACTTTATGTGCTCTTTCTAAACCAGAATCAAAATCAAACTCATACACTTCACTAGAAATAGGGCCTCTGTGATATGCCTTTGCCATTTTAGTTTTGCTTGTATTAAAACCAACACCGAGTGGTGTCATGGTTATCCTTTTTACAATTTATGCAAAACTTTGCCTTCTAGGTAATTTTATCAAAAACAATTCCCCAAATAATCCTTCCTTATTGCAAGTATTTCAAGCATGGTTGCTCTTATGAAGCCTAAAAGAAAAAGGTATAATTTTGATGACTTATGATTTTCTTGATTGCCCTTACAAGTTTTATCCCCCTCTTGTCAAAATCTATGTTTGAAGGAAGAAAGGAATTATCCCCCCTTAGTGCAAAAGATTGCTACTTTCAAGGTTCCTTATGTTTATAAAAATTTGTTCTTTCTTTTGTTATAGCCTAAAAGAGTACCAAAATATAATCCACTTAAAAATATATTTAATGGCAATTGCCTAAAAATCTTCTTGAAGAGAGATAATCAGTTTGAGGAAATTGAGCCAAACAAATAAGAGTGAATTAGGGGTTTTGATTTAGGAGAGAATATCAAGTAAATTGGCTTTAAACCTGTGCAATGATTTACACAAATTATTGTGAAATTTTGGGGTTTTGAGTGTTCTTGATTTTATGACTTATAATTACAAAAAATAATGTAATAATAAAACAAGAATGCCCACAAAATTCTTATCACATAGGTGTCACTCACAGCTGAAAATGCACCTAATTTCCCAATTTGAAATGGTGTCAAGTAATATCGAAAATGCACCTTAATTCTATTTTTTGAAACAAAATTTGAATTTGTGTTGTGCAAAAATTTGATATTTTATGTCTCCTCTTGTTTTTCAAATTTGCAAAGAATGTGGCATAAAACAATTGCCTTTTCTTGTTGTTTTACAAATTTAACAAGTTTGATTTTTAAGTGCTCCTCACTTTTGTGTTACAATTTTGCAAAAGAAATACAATTTCTTGTCTTCCCCTCCCTTTTTTTTTACAAAATTAACAAAATAGCACTCCTTCCAAGACAAGTCGACACACGACCCACGTTTGAAAGGCTTATAGAACCAGTAGACACACAACTTGGTTGTTATGGACCCAAGGTCTTCATTTTCTTCTCAATTTTGCAAAAAAATGAATGTGAAATTTTATGTCTTATATCCCCCTTGGAGAAAACAAATGCACATTTTGCCTTTGAATTTTACAAAATTTTTGTGTCTCCTTGTTTTACAATTTGGAAAAAAAGAATTCAAGTTTGATCCTTTATTGTATGCTAAATTAACAAGGTTTGAGAAGATTTTAGGCTCCCTAATTTTGCAAGAAATAGGTGCTATTTATTTGTCTTATATCCCCACTTGGAGAAAACAAAAACACTCAATTTATTGGTGTTGCAAAAAAATAGGGCCTCCATTTTATTGTGCAAAATGAACAATATTTGAAAGGTTTTAGGTTCCCTAATTTTGCAAAAAAATGATGCTCTTATATGTTTTAGATCCCCTTTTTGGGAGAAAACAAAAGCTCCCTTTTGTTACTCAAGTTAGAAAATAAATATTTCCCTATTTTTAATATTTAAATTTGAAAAATTTAAACAAAAGTTTTAATCATAAATTTTGAATTTAATATTAAAAATAAAATTATGTTTAAAAAAAAATCAATTTATAAAAAATGGATTTTTATAAACATAAATTATATTTATATTATTAAAATAAAATATATAATAAAAAAACCTTTGAATTTAAATAAATCAATTTTAAAAAATAAAAAAATTGAAAAAACCTTACCTTATTTTTTTACTTTTTATTTTTTTTTGCCCCCTTTAGTAAAAAAGGAAGGCGCTTTGGCCCCGACGGGAGTTGAACTTCTAACCTCCCGTCGGGCAATGCTTTAGCACTGGCCCCATCTCCAATCGGTCTAGCTAGCCCGACAGAGATGAGAGGGCAATGCCTTCTAGTTGAAGGCTTTACCATGGTGGGCATGGAAACAAAATGTGGGATTAATCCCACATGCATCCTATGGACATATTTTCCACAATATAAAATGGAGAAGACTCCCCTTATTAATAGATTACCTTCGGGTAATCGACCAGCCAATAGGAAAATTTTGCTGCCCTAGCCAACGAAACAAAATGAGCCACGTCACCTTACCCTCAACAAATCACAGCGAGCCACATCACCCTATTGAAAATGAACCACATCATGCCACATCACCTACATTGAGAGTCGTGCTGCTCAGGTCAATTGTTTACATGTTGCCACATCAACTCCTACCTTGGGAGTTATGCCATCCAAGTTAGCTATCTGTCTATCACCACGTCAGCTCTTACCTTAGGAGTCATGCTGCCCATGTCAACTATCTGCTTGTCACCACATCAAATCCTACCTCAAGAGTCATGCCTAGGGTTACGATAGATCTAGTTCAGTGTTTATATTCAGGATTCACACTTGTGTCAGGGTGTCTAGGTTAGCGATTGATAGGGTTGTCCCATTTTTTAGTGACTAGGTTTGCATGAGGGATATCGTGACCTCATGTGGCTGATCATTAGTGATAGGAGGGTCACCTACCCTCTTAGATCTTGATCACTAGTTGTAGGTCCCTTGATCGAAGGGGTCAAAGTCTCCTCTCTGGTCCCTGCTAGTTAGAGGGGCACCACCACTGCTATCAGCTTAGCAAGTCATCAATGCCTATAGGTTGGTAGATGGTGTAGTGGGTGCATTGGAGACATACCTACCGCTATTATTATAGGTTTCCATGCTTGTTTGGGATAGTTGTCGACTCCGCATTTGTAGGTCACCAATATAATATTCCAAACTCCAATTACAAGGTTAGACTAATAATAAAATTAATAAAAAATCATAGGTCAAAACCTTATAAGAAATTCTTCACGCCTAGCTTTGTCTTGATTTTCGTGAAAGCTTAGAATCGATTTTCATGTAAGCTTAGGAGGGGACCCGTAGGATTTATACCCATTACCCAGTCAACTGCTTCTTTGGCAAATTACTTGCCCAAGTACGCTTTGATACCAATGTTATAAAATGAAATCATAGGTATTAACCTTATTATTAATAAAAGTAGAGCTTAAATAACATTTTACATAGGTTATGAATAGCCTATGAGTTAATCACACTAACAAACGCATATTAGATTTGCCCCCCTTGAAGGCAGCTAACCACTAACGTAGTCAAAATGACTACAATGACTAACTAATCCTAGGTAAATAGTAAATAGTAAAAACTAGTGGTAAAAAGTAACAAGCTACTTTTTACCATCAAATAAATAAATTCTACCTAAGTAGGAAAAGGGTAAATATCCCAAATGATGGAATATTACTCTAAAAATACGTAGCTTCTCAAACTTGCAAACACACAAATGAGTTACATTTTCCAACCCACAGGCTATTTATAGCAAT
Organism: Wollemia nobilis; assembly: GCA_028583015.1. NCBI lineage: Eukaryota > Viridiplantae > Streptophyta > Pinopsida > Araucariales > Araucariaceae > Wollemia > Wollemia nobilis. The sequence goes on along the minus strand of JAQPPZ010017034.1, from coordinate 1,124,304 downwards.
TACAAGCGTATTGAAGTGACTTGGTGCATTTCAAATAGGATAAAGTGTGCATGGGCACTTCTAAGAAGGCTAAAACATGCAAGGGCATTTTTTGGCTTAATTAAGCACAACAGGGTGTTTTTGGTCATAAAAAATGCATGCGAGAGTTTGACGCATAAATCCATAAAAGACAAAATCGATCAAATCGGTAGCTTACTCCAAATTTCACCAAATTTCACACACACATCACTTCCATCATAAAATCAAGTTTTGTGAAAATAGAAATCAGTTTGGACACATAATTGTTTTTTACAACCAAAATTATAAAACACAATTCCACTTATAAAATGTATCAAACTGGTCCAAATTTTCACAAAATGACCATCTTCATCATCTACATCCTAATTCCCATAATTCCACCAAATTTTGTGAAAATCTATGATTGATTTGGCCCAATAAATTGAATTTTGTGTCCAAAATGATGTAAAATTAACCAACATGCTATCCAATGTTCGTCAACTAGTTCTATTTCTCACAAATCATCGCATTTCTTCCTCAAAATTTTAAATTTCACCAACATCATACTGCATAATCCATATCTCTCCACATATGCCACATTTTAAGTGAATCTTGTATATAGTGGTTTGTTCTATATACTTGGCGATTGCAGCGATTTATGTCCATGCAATTTGGTAAGATGAATGAATCACCATAAGAACACTTGGTCATCATCATCATTTCATATATTCTAGTGCGAAATCACAATCAAATTTCAAGTGAACCTTTGATAATATTAATCTTGTTATACAACTATCATTGATGGCCTAGTTCATGGGGATTGAAACATGGATAAAATTACATCATATCATTTCCAATTTTCTTGACAGTCATCATAGCAACTAGCTCTAGCTAGGGTGATTGGTTCCATTTGAAAGGAATTATCCTATAGTCACTAGCAGTCCCTCCAAAGTTAACTCCTCTTATTTTTACATATTCATATTGCATATTAATAAGGCCATACGACAAAATTTATTCAACATCATGGAATCACCCCAAATTTGGGGTAACTAAATTTGATTATGATTTTTCTACAAAGGGATACATCTCACATGATCATGACATTTACATTTGGCACAAAATCCTTCATCTGTTGGGGAAAAAACAAACACAATCATCATCATCATTTCTCCCAAAATCCCTCATATGTTGGGGAAAAAATAGACACACTCATATTTTTCCATTCCACAAATCACCCTTCAACCGTTGGGATAAAAAACAGTCACACATTCCACCATTCCCATTTTCTTCTTTGCACATCATTTCTTCCATCATTATTTTTCAATTGGCTCATGAGATTCATTCACAACTCATTCGCCAATTGAGGGGGTAAGCTACGCAATAACTCTAAATTCTTTATTCTTTTACCTTCAATTTCATCTTCACATTCCAACAAGAGAGAGAAGTTGCTTCTATGCCTAGCCCGATTAGGTGTCTCATATTTTTGCACCATATTGTGTTTTATGCAACAAGGTACAAAAAGGGGTATCTATAGACACTAAAATATAAACATTTATCATCCATCCATGCTTTCTCACCATTTCCACCATCAAAACATAGCCACTTGTTCTCCATCCTAGCTTTTCTACCATTTTTACCTATTATTTATATATATTTATTATATATATTTAAATAATAATATTTTATATATTTAATAAATATATATTTATATAAATAAATTAATCCCATCCATTCGATTTCATTTAATCTCATCCGTCTAGTCACCTTAATCCATGCCACACCCTAAATTTATTATCCACCCTTAAATATGATTTAAAATTTTAATCTCAGACACACGATTAGTGTCGTTGAAACCCTAGGATGCCCTAGGTTGGATTATAAATAGGAGCCATTTTTATGGCTCAACCCCTAAGTTTTCTGAGTTTCTAAGTTTCCTAAGTGCTTGAATCATGGTTCTTTTGAATACCCTAATTTCCCTAAGGTTCCTTTAGATTTCAAAGTGCCTTAGAGTTCCAAACTAGCATTTGTGCCCTAACCCCCACTCCATCCATCATATTCCCTATTTTTGCTCACTCATCATCGCTGCCATCACATCCCTTGCCTCTATTAGATTTGCTTATGTAGATTTGATCTGACCTCCCGATCGCCCTGTTGCTCTCCATCATAGTCCCAAGCACCCTACTACTTTTTTCCATAGTCTTGAGCATCCTTCTACTCTCTGCCATAGTCCCGAGAGCCCTACTTCTCTCTACCACAGTCTCGAGTGCCCTGCTACTCTCCACCATAGTCTTGAGTGCCCTACTACTCTTTACCATCCTCCAAAGCACCCTTCTACTCTTCATAGACCTCTCGAGTGCTCGACTGCATTTAAAATCCCTATTTTGAAGATAAGAGATATCCTCAGGTGTCGCTAGGGCACACCTTCACCATCGACTTGCAACAGATCCAACCGTCAACAAACAATAGGCAAGAGCAAGGTAAATCTATTTTATTTTGTTATATTTTATATTGTTTAATTCTATTTGCATTCATATTATTATATCTAGGGTTTTAGTTGTGATTTATGAGGGCTCACACAGTGGAGCCCTCATTATTATTACTAACTCTGGTATTTCTTTGTGTGCATGTTAGATAGTCTATCAAAATAATTGGACAATTGATTAAGCTAGAGTGGCCTGAAATCAAATACGTAGAAGCCCACTCACACCTATTGGGAGAAAAGATTCAATTGAAGACACCACCATTTTTTGTGGCTAGGGTTTAAAAGAACCCTAGAAATATTTGTAAAAACTATATCAAAAGGGATTGTAAAATCCACTATTGTAACAATGGAGTTTTTAGGCTCTCCCCCCATTTAATATAAATCTCATTTGTTGTGCAATATCTGGTTCATTAGATTTCTATTTTATTTAGCATTGTTTGGTGTTGTGTTTTTAGCTCTATAGTTTATAAGTTATTTATGAGTTTTATACGTTTAGAATATTGCCATTAATTTATATTTTATATTGCAACTTTATTTTAGATCTTGTGGTTATTTTAGCTTAAGAGTTAAGCATCCAAAGCTAATAGTGGTATTAGATCCACAAGGGAGATTGATAAGAGATAGGGAGAGACACAAGGGAGATTGATAGTATATAGGGAGAGTCATAAGAGAGATTTATAGGAGATAGGAAGAGTCACAAGAGATATTGAGAGGAGATAAGGAGAATTCATTTGTAGAATTTAGAAGTTTCTTTTTGGATAGAGTTTTTCCATACGGTTGTAGAAAAACTTGTGAAGACTAGGACTCAACATAGATTTATTTCCACTATATTGAAGGATAATTAGTGAAGTTAATTGTTTTTAGAATTTTGGAGATTTGATTGATTCTTGCTATCTAAGTTTTTGTTGTAGAAAATTAGTTCTCAAAAGTTGAGAAGCTTTATACAATAGATAAAGAAAAATTTCACCTTTGATTTCCTAAAATTCTATGTGCTTTCCTTGTGCAAGGATTAGTTTTTTAGTTGTAGCGAAATAATATATATTAAAGACGAAAGAGGTCTAAGAATGAGGTCCCATTAAATATTGAATATTGAATATTGAGGAGACCTAAGGAAAAAGATCCTTATTGAATATTGAAAATTGCAGATTAAAGATTGAGGAGACCCAAGAGAAGAGGCCCCCATTGACAATTTGAAAAAGAAGATAGAGGACTAAGAAAAGGTCCAATTGAAAGGTTGCAGAATTTGAAGGCCCAAGATAAGAGATCTCAAGCAAATATGGAAGGAGAAAGAAGAAGGCTAGAGAAGCCCTATTAAATATTGATAATGAGGAGATCTAAGAGAAGAGGTCCATTGATTTTTTGAAGGAGAAGCAAATAAGGTGAATAGAGAATCCCTATTGAGAAATTGAAGTAGCCATTCGAGGAGAATTGGAAAAATCTTAAGGTAGAACATTAAAAGTAGGATAAATTCCTAAAAAGAATAATTTGGGATAATTATTACTATCCAACAACAAGCCCAAACGAAAGAAGGATTTGGCAAGAAGTTTGCCAGATTTTGGAAAGTATTTTTGAAGATCTCAAGACATTCAAATTCTTGAGGAAAAGGCCAACCAAAGAGGTCAAATTTGAAGTGAGATCTAAGGAGGAGAAAGAGGATTGAAGAGGCCACTGATTTGAGGAATTTGAAGACAACCATTAAGAATTTGAAGGCTGATTTGTGGAGGAGAAGATTGTTGATTTTCATGACAAAAGTTGAAGGGTCACAGGAAATAAAATTAGAGGTGACATAGAGCTGCAAATTGAAGAATATTTGGGTAAATTTTGAAGTGCCCTTGAACAACCAATTGAAGGAAAGCTTTACATCAAAAGAAGGTAGCAATTTGGAGGAGATAGTGGATATTCTTGGATATCAAGATAAGAAAAAAAAATCATATTTTTAGAGCAACAAATTGAAGGCTTTAATGCTACAAAATAGGGAAGTATTAGGATGAAAGAGATCTGTGTTTTAAAGAATTTTAGGATTTGGATAGAAAAGTGAAGAAATATTTGGTAGTAATTGAAGTTGCAAACTACAAAATTTTTGGATAGTGATAAGGCAATATTTGGAGCCACAAAACTCAGAGAAGTTGAAAATAAAAGAAAACAATTCCAAGCAACATTTGAAGGAGGATAATTGCTACAAATTATAAATACATCTAGACAACAAGCAAACGGATATTTTGGGCAACAATTAAAGTTGTAAAATTTACAAATTTGAGATAGAAAAGGGTGAAATCAAATCACCAAGGATATTAGCTACAAAATGAGGCCAAAAGGTGTGTAACATTAGTGCTATAAAGGTTATTATTTAAGCATTAATACCACTCTACTTTAAGTTTTTAAGAGCACCATATTAGAACTATTAAATTCAGTAAAAGATAATTTAAAGTTAAGAGTCTTCAAGCAAAGGAAGTAGGTAGCACTTTCATCTTAGAATTCAAAAAATAAAATAGCAAAGAGTGAAGTTAGAGTTTACTTGAAAAGGAGAAATAAGGAGGAGATAATACTAGTAAAGAATGCTATTTTTACAAGCTTATAGAGTGTAGGTTTATTGAAGCAAAAAGAAAGTGAATAAGGAATCAAAATAGAGCAAAATTCAAAGTGTTTAAAGACACCAAGGAGCACAAAAAATTACAAGGATTTGATGGTGAAAAGACACCACCAAGCTGGGAGAAGTTGAACCTCTATTGAGATTTGGAACCATCAAAGCCAAGGAGGTAGAGCAAGCACCACCAAAGAAACCACCATGCATAAAGCTGAGGAGAAGCATTCATTTTGTGGTAAAACAACATTGGAAGAGGTGAAGAGCACCACCAAGATTGGAAGAACCACCAAATCTCAAGGAGGAGCTATTGGAAAATAAAAAAGAAACCACTTATCAAATGTAATAACCATATTAACATAACATCAAAAATTGATTGAACGTCAATATTTGGTACATTGCATAAAGGGTCATCAAGATACAAAACATCTACAATCGATATATTTCACAAAACTCATAAGGCAAATAGATGTAGGTTGAAAGCAAAGAAAGGTAAAACATCTAAGTTTACAATAGTCGTTCAATAAAAAAGAATATAAAGAGAGCATTATTGAGGAAGGAGAGCATTGAGGAGGAAGCCAAAGTGTTGAGGAGAAAGTCAAGTGTTATTAAGGAAATTGAGCATTGAGGAGAAAGCCAAGGGAAGTGTTGAAGAGTAGACATTGAGAAAGAAGAGACATTACTAAGCCACATGCCATTGAGGAAGCATTGAGGAAGAAGAGCCATTTGCAAGGAGGAGGAGCACCAAAGGAAGACGTAACATCTTCTGTGCATACCAATAGTCTGAGTGACACTTGTCATTTCTCAAATAGGAGTGCCAACCATCACTAAGGGGAATCAAAATGTTTATGTGCACCATTAATGCATGAGAGCCAAGTTTGGTGAATGAGAATTCAAAATTCTTGAAGAAAATTGAGCACATCATAAAGAAATGAATATTGAAGGACCGAAAGACCAAAAAATATGTAGAAGGAGGTCAAAGACTTGAAGTCCCAGTATTGAAGGACAAAGAGGCCAAAAAATACACAGGAGGTCAAATATTTGAAGACTCAAATTTAACGTGCTATATACAAGGAGGTATACAATATTTGAATTGATATAATATTTTGCAAATATTAAGGAGTTATAAGGAATAATATTATTGAGATTAAGGTTAATTAATCTATGATACTAAAATTAGTTGAATGAATGGAGAAATACGATAATGAATTAATGAACTATAACCTTAGAAGATTTATTGAATGCTTTGGAAGGTTTTTAAAGTGAGAAGTTTCTTATTTGAAAAGTTTTGAAATTACTCCATTCTATTTTTAAAATTCATGATTTGCAAATAGTTTAACTTGGAGGAATAAGGATTTCTACATCAAAATAGGAATATTAAATTTGCAAATACCTTTGTTTTCTAAATTTCTAATTGGGGAGTTATAAGGAATTCAACACCAACATAGTTTGTGAAATTTAGAAACCATATTTTTGAAATTTGGGAGATAAAAGGAATTCAACCTAGAGACTTGTAGATTTGAAACCTTTGTCAAAACTATTATTTTATCATTATCCAAACATTAGGAAATATACAATATACTATAAGATTTGAAGAATTGAAAGTTAGTATTTATTCATATACTCGAATTCAACTTAAAATTTAGAAGTTGAAAAGGCTTTATCAAGTTCATATACTCAAAACTAGGAAGTCATAAGGTAGTCAACCTCAAAGGTTTTGACAGATAAAAGATTCTATCAAAAAATATTCTTAATATTTAATAATAAGGAGCTGAAAGGATGTCTACTCCAAAGATTTCATTGAATAATGAAACTAAAAATAAAATTAGAAAAGGAAGAGTAAAAGTTATAAAATTTGGAATAAAAAATTTGATTGAAAATTCTAAAGGAAAGACTTAGTTTCAAGTTTCATCTATAAGGAAGCATTAGAAGAAAATTTTGAAACACTAGAATACTATCTACATGGGAGAATGTTTGAAGCAATTAACAATGACAAATATAGTGTTATGATTCCTTTAAATATTGCTAGTATAATATACATGTCATTACTTACACATAACCACTACAAAAAGAAGAACTTGAAACAAAAGGAGTTTATTGAATCTCTTAAGCAGAAGCAAAAGTGGATGAATTATTTTTGAAAAAGGTATTTCATTATTCATGTAATATTGATGTTTCAAGTTCATATAATTCAATATCTTACCATGATGCTATAATTGAATACTCAAAAGGTTCTATACTAAAGAAGACTTGTGATATGAAGGACAAAGGCAAAGAGAAAATATTTTTGCAGGAATCTAATGACAACGTGATATCATCTGAAAGCATAAAGACCAGCATCAATGATGAAGATAAGAAAAATGAGAAAGAACTTGATAAAGGAGGTATACAGTGCAAAGTGAGTTAAAATTTGAATACCATATTGAATAACCAAATAATGTAATGCAAGGAGATGTTGGAATATATTACATTATTTGGTACATGCTAATGTACCACCTTGGGTACATCTTTAGATTAGGAGAGTATCCTATATTAGAGTGTGAGTATTTACTTTATGCAATGTAATAAATGCACAAGTATTATTAGAATGTGCAAAGTATTCAATAATGTAAATATGCATAATAGTCCATGTGCACATGAGTCATAGAGTAGGAAAGTGAAGAGTCTCAAGAAGAGTGATAGCCAAGAGTCATAGGGTATGGAAGAGTCATAGCCATTCAAGATTCATTATAGGAAGGCTATATATTCATTGTTATAGTGAAGCTATGTAATTGATTGAGATCTTTATTCTATCAACATACTATTTTTGTGAGCATTTGTTAATGGTAGTTTTATGAGTTATTTCATAAGTTATTTATGAGTTTTATATGTTTAGAATATTGCCATTAACTTATATTTTATATTGCAACTTTATTTTATATCTTGTGGTTATTTTAGCTTAAGATTTAAGCATCAAAAGCTAACACCTCATCCCTTGTATCCTTTTTGTTCCTTCTAACGATTGAGCCAACTGAACTATGATGGACTTTATCATTTGATGCTATAAATAGTATCCCTTTGACTCTTTTTATGGAGTGGAATATCCTTGATCTAATTATTCTTCTACTATAATATGATCTTGCTCCACCTTAAAGTTTATCTCATGACCAAACATTTTCTCTTTCTCCATAATTTTTCCTTTGTAATCTCTTATCTTTGTTGGAAATATGTTGAATATTTTCCATGTTATTTTGGTGGGGTTAACTATAAAAGGTACTGGACACTCTCCATGTATCCTCACTGGGGTTTGGAGCCAGGTCGGGCACCAAATAGGGGTTTAGGGGCGACAACTCTTGATAGAAATTTTAAGGTTTCTTAAGCTATTTTTAGATCCATATGGGTTGTTTAGGGTTAAATTGTTGAACCCATGGTTTTTTACCCATGGTATTGTAAAATCTATTCTTGTGTTGTTATTTAAATAGCACTTGCATCAAGGTTTTAAGAGAGATGAGAGATAAATATTATTGTATTAGAGACGGTTAAGTTTATACAATAAGGAGATATTACTATGCTGGGTTTTTTTCTTGTAAGGGTTTTCTAGGTGAAATACTGGGTTTTGTGTGTAGCTATTATCTTTTTCTTTCTTTTGATTCTTTATTTACTATTTTTCTAGATTTAGTTTATTGAGGCCTTTTGATATTCAATCTTGTGTCTAGCATTATAATATTATTTTTGATTAGATAAATGAAGGGGTTTTGAAAGGGTTGTCAAACCTTTTACAAGAGAGGAGCTAAGGATACACAAAGCAAAGCCAACATATATCCATAGGAAACACCAAAAAATAGTTAGTCAACCATACAAAGCCAACAACCCAATAAACAAATAGACTAGAGATCCCTAGAAAGAACAACCTGGATCTTCAAGACCAAAAAAGGACTAGAAACTAAGAGTAAAAATGCGGTCAATTCTTGAAAAAAACCAAAGAAAAATAGAAGAAGGAAAGCAGCCCCAAGACTTGCCAATCCTTCTCTAGGGAAGCCTTACCTAAGAATCATGAATCCAGATTAGAAATCCCCAGATCCTCGTGGTGGTGCTAGATCACACTTTGGATGTCTTCAACAAACACAATTTTCACTTTAAGGAATCCATCCATAACTTTTTGCTTAACTTCCAACAAATGAAGGAAGGAATTGGGCTAGTTGGAGGTATCCAGCAAGGTTGAGGAAAGATTTCCCTAAAAATGCTTTGGATCCTCAACCACTCTATCCTTGTTCTTCATAGGAATCATGTCATCCAAATTCAAATTGTCCATAGGAACAAGAGATAATTTAAATTTGACAAACTTCACAAATAATTTCTTGGACCTTCTTATTCTACCACCTTTTATTCCTTAGGGTAAGACTGACACATCCCTAGATAATATCTTAATTCTTTCCATCGGATTAGAAGATATGATAGGACTTTTAAGATATTTTAATTCTAAGTATTCAGTGGACTTGGATTGGGAAGAATTGGGGGAAAAAGGAATATTTGGGGTCATCTTCTGACCCTCCACTTGATGTAGAGCCTCCTACACAATCAATCCCTTTGCCTTCACAATATACTCAAAAATTAGAAGAGATAAACCTTGATGGATAGGATCAAAGTCTCTTCCTCTCTTGACATTTGTCATTGATTTCTCCAAGGAATGGAAAAGGAAGGATGAAATATTCATCGACCTCTTGCATCTTAGTTGATTAAGAAACATGACATAGAAGCTATGGAGGACCTCTTTGTTAACGTCCAACGTAAAATAATCCATCACCACTTGGAAAACCTTGTCTCATGGGGCTTTAAGCACCTTCACCATTTGTAGCATTAAAATATTAATCCAATTGTTGATCCCTTATTAAGTGCCTTCACCATGTCTAGCCTTATAATATTTGTAGCATTAAAATGTAATGTTTCATAATCCAATTGTTGAACCCATTTTATTAATTCAAATTTAATGTTAATGAATTGAGGCAAAGGTTTTGAAATATCCATAGCAACACATATCTAGGTATATATAGTATACTTTCACTCCTTAGTAGTTGCTCACTCCTGCATGAATTCCCCTAAGTTATTATCAATATTCTTTATAATATCCTTGTCGATGAGCTAATATGGAAGTATAAAAAGCTTAATTTACACTATTTTTTATTAATAGTTTTTCTATCAATAGAAAAATTATTAATCCATGGTCTTAAATATATGAAAAATATCCTCTAAATCATGGGCTACCACACATTACTTTATCCTTTATTTTCAAACTCAAAAAATCAATGAGAAAAAAGAGAGGAAAAACTCATAGATTAATTTGAATTCACTCCCCACTTCCACTTGATTCAATTTTGAATCTCTAAAATTTTTGGCTAGTATTTGTGGAACTCACATATTAGCCTTATGATTTTAAATTTTTTTGTATCATACTCAATCATCTCATCCTTGATAATAATTTCTATCCTAACATCTACTAGGATTATACTTGTCATATATTTTCTCTTCCTGTTGTCTCTAATTTGGGTATCCATATATCCAGCCAATGCATCCTTACTTCCAATTAGAGCTTTCAAATACGATTTTCTTTCCATGCTACCTAGACTTTTCTCACATGAATATATATTTTTTAAATTTCCCTAAAGAGATAAAATATGAGGTTACCATTTGACTCATGCTTGCTTTCTATTTGCACTTCTCTCCTACTATTCCCCAAAGATCTAAAATAGGAAAAGGTAAGGCTTGATCCTGATTTGCTAATGTTAAGGTTTATCCATAATATCTTTAATGTTTTATTATTATTATTTTTAGTTTATTTAATATCAATATAGTTTATGTAGGAAGAAAATGCAAGTGAGCAGCAAGACTCACCTTTTCTTGTTTTAAATATTTAGAAATAAGTAGGGAGTGACTGTGATCAAGAAGTGATCCTCACCATTTATTACTCTACAATTTTGAAAAAGTTTAATAATAAAGGATTATTATGAGTAAAATCTAGGTAACATGGAAGGAAAGCTATTTTCAAATCCCTAACTCAAAGAATAGATTTCCTAGCTAGAAGTATGGATGCCCTAGTTAAGGGTAAAATAAGATTGAATCAATGACAAGACTTGACTAAGTAGCAAATGTTACACTAGAAGTGATTATCAAGGATGAGATGATTAAACAATGACATAATTATTCTTATAAGCAATGGGCTAATATGTAAGCTCCATTAATAATGGCTAGTTTTTTCAAAGATTCAAAATTAGATTAAGTGGAAGTGGGGATTGAATTCAAATCACTCCATGAATTTTTTTTGAAAGGATTTTTCCTCAACATCTTCTCTAGTTCAAAAATTAGGGATAAAATAATAGGTTGTAACCCTTGTTTTTGGAGGAGATATGCCCTAATAAGACCATGAAGTAAGAATTTACTTTGGTGGAGATAGAAACTAGGATATAAAAACTATTAAATGGTTTCTAGTGTTGGATATTATTTTTGGAATTCCATATTAGCTTACCAACAAGTATATTTGAAGAATATTAACAATACTCTAGGGTATTTTATCTAGAAGGGACCAATTAATAAGGATAAAAAACATGCTATATATACCTAGATATGTGTTTCCATGGATATTTTAAAACATTTTGCCATAATCTATTAAGGTTAAATTTCAATAAAGAGAATGGGATCAACAAGTGGATTTATGAAAATGTTGCATTCTAATGTCATAAAATTCATGAGTCTATACACATGGAAAGATATTAAAAATGGAAATTTATGGAGACATAGATGGAAATTTTTGGTTAGAAAAAACTTCAAGATGAAAAAGATCATGTTGTAGTGGAAGCTGGATGAGATCAAGGATTTCCCACTCAAAAAAAGTAAAAAATAAATCTACTCTCCATCATAAAATGGTGAAGGCCATCACAATTCACTTAGATCAATAATTAAAAGAAATAAATAAGGATACAAGAGGTGAGGAAGTATAGTATGCAAGTTCAAATTTAGGAGTTACAGGTGTAAAGGAAGATTTAGAGGAAAATTAAAAAAAGAGGCAAAAAAGGCCAAGTATATTCTAGGTAAATTATCTTCATTTTTCTCAAGTAGTATAAAATCCTCTCCTTGTAATAAAATTTAAAGTAGTATATTGGTTATCCCTTGCATTTTAAGGTTCTAAAAGCAACATAATAAGGAAACATAGTTGGAGGATATCTATAACAATATAGGGGTTTGAGGGCAGTATAAGAAGATAATTACTATGGTGTAACATCCTTGCACTTTAGGATTTCTAGGGAAACAAAAAAAAATATTTTTGAGGTTATTCCTTCTCTAAGGAAGCATAAAACTATAGGTGATAAGTCTCATTATGAATAAATTAAAAAATAATAAATATTGATGAAGATCAAAGTGTTAGTGGGAATGGAAAAAGAAGAGGATGAAACTTTAAACAAGAACAAAGAGAAAAAGAAAATCGAAGGAATGTTGATATAAGAAAATAAAAAAAATATCATAAGTGTTAACAAGAAGTAGGTCTAAATCACATGGCATTAGCTTAATTGATTATATTCCTGAAAATTTAAGGAGGATACTCAAGTTTAATTATTGCCAACTGATACATGTATAATTTCTAAACTATTGTAATACAACTATGTGGTCATGATGTAATACGAGTGAGGTCCACTTAAATCTAATATAACCAATTAATTAAAAAAAATGAAGTGAGTCTAAGCCCATAAATAAAAATAAAAATTGATGATGAAAATAGTATCTTGGAACATTAGGGGTATGAATAAGGCCCCTAAAATGGGTTATTAAGAAGTTAATAAGTTATTATAGTCATTAATTTATTTTTATAGAAGAAATTAAAATAAGTAGCGAGGAATTTAAGGATGCAATAAAAAATATTTGGAAGATGGGGTATTGCCTAGTAGTTTTTGCTTTAGGAGCTTTAGGAGGTATTGCAACAATATAAGACAAATGCAAATGGAATAGATGATTTCTATAATAAAAAAATTTATTGTATTATTGGTCTTTTTTGGCAAATAATGGGGAAAAATTAAAAATGAGGCTATAAATGTATATGCTCCAACTATAATTACTCCTCCTAAAGGATCTGCATAGGAACTTAACTTATTTATGTCATTTTTCCCCTTAATTTGTCAATTCAAAAGGCCTTTGGATGTTACTTCTTCAAGCTTTGAATGTACATGGGATAATAAATGCATTAGATAAACTCATATATTAGACATATTAGATATATTTTTGTTTTTATTTACATGTAAAAAATCATAATTTTATTTCAAGAATGAAAGAAAATTACACATCTCAGGTGCCATGGCACAAACAAAAACCTAGATAAAAATAGATTATTGGGAGTCAAAATATAATTACAATCGGGTATGTTAGAGAGGAAAATACCATATTCCAAACAACATGGGAATAAAAAGGATAAAATTCCTTATATATCAATACATAATCATCAAAATAACCTCCATGTCTAGAACTTGCATAGAAACAAGTAGAAAGAAGAAAATAATAGAAAGAAAAGAAACAATTAATATTTACCATAAAGCTCTAATAAAATGAATAGACCCATAGTAAAAAACCAAATATAGAATAGAAGCTAGGGGTATGATATGTGAGTGAAAGAAGAAAATCCATCCTTAATCTCAACTCTTCCATTTTCAAGAAACCTTATGGACCCTACTGACCTTCTTTTGATAACCAATCTGCTTGATTTAATTCCCAATAAACATGAGTAAAAGAGATATTTTAAAAAAGAGAAATCACCTCTAGTAGTTCATCTCCGACTGGTCTAAGCATATTCTTGTAATTGATTAGATCCATTCATCCAGTTGATGACCAAAGTAGAATCTCCAAAAAATTATAATTTTATTACATCTCTCCAAATCACACTTCATTAGTAATCTCAATGCTTTAAACTCAACAAAATCATTGGAACCTATCATAATATCTACTTCAAATTTTATGTAGTGGTTATCCAATAAGTACAAAATACCTCTTGAACTACTAAAATCCAACTATTTTTGATTGACCCTATAAAAAAACCCATGGTTGAAACTTTTCAATGAAAAACTATCTACTTGTTAAGGTTTCTTATATTTGCAAGGCTCTTTGTTGATCGAGACCAAAGTCCTTACCTAAAATATGACCTAAAATAGGGTTATTAACTTCCTTTTAAAAATAGTTGCATTTTGTGCCAACCAATACCCCAACATATATGACATGGTAAAGAAAGAAATTATTTTAGCTCTTTTCTCAAAAACCACTATCTTATGCATACCTCGACTATTTCTCCTTCCCAAATATTTTGAAATTCAATTATTTGTTTAGCTTCTAACCAAAACTATTGAGAAAAGATCATTTGACTAACAAATGTGTGATGTTTTCCTTCTCTAATTGAAACATCATACAAATACTTAGACCTTGTTCCTCTATAAAACTTCCCAAGTCAAAGCCTTATTTCTCAAAGCTAACCACATGAAAATAATTGTCTTTTTTGGGGCAAATAATTTCTAAATGTGCTTCCACCACCAAGCAGACCCTTGGGGGTTAGAATTAAAAATTGCTTTATATCCAAGTATAGATGTATACTGACCCCTAGATTTTTTGTATGCCCAAGCAATAGTATCTGGTTCAACTCTTAGCTTGATAAAATTTTTATTAGTATTATCAGTGTAAGCCTTCTACAAAACAACCTACTCATTGAAAAGACCTATGACCTAAGTTTACTTCCAACCTTGGGTTTAGAAACCAAAAGAATCTGATTCCTCCACCTGATGAAGAAGGTAAAAACCCTTATCTTGTAAAGAACCTATAGCTTTCGATAATAAAACATTTTATCTACAATCCAAAATAGAATCAACCCCTATTCTAACTTGTTCACTGTTTCCCACTTTCTAAGAAAAATATTTTTCAATCATAGGAAAGACCTGTACTAGTGCCTTCCATTGAATTGAAATATTTTTTATGCTTCAATCCACAAAGGTCACTAGATGAATATAATTCTATTTAATAATATTCTTCCATAATCCTTCTCTGGTGAGAATCCTCCACAAGCTATTTTTTGCCAAAGAATAACAAAAAAATATGGATATTTTGAAGTCCCTAACCACCTTCCTCCTTTGACCTAGCAATACTTTGCCAGTTAACTAATGAAAATGCCTTCATGTTCCTTGCATCGAATCCAAAGAAATATAAAGCAGTGTTTTATTATTTTCTCTAGAAATATTTTGGGAATGAAGGCCAAGGAGTGCCAAAACATAAATATTGCCTCAAGAACACACTTTACAAGTGTTAATATCCCACCAATAGATAACCATCTATTACACAAATGGTTAATTCTAACTTCAATCTTCTCTAAAAAACATCCCCAATATCTCTTCCTATAACTATTTGAATTCAATACAAAACCCATATACTTAAATATTTTATGGAAATATAAGAGAATAAATGGAAAAAGTTTTATTAGACCCTGTTCAGTCTCTTGCTCTAGACCATTAAAGTAAATAGAGGATTTTTGAAAATTTATCTCCATGCTAGTAGCAATATTGTAAGTGTCCAGGATTTTCTTCAACTTTATAGCTTCCCTTTAATTATCATTTGTGAACAATAATGCATTATTAATAAATAATAAATGAGATAAATAAAGGACCCCCAATTTGATCCCAAACATGGATCCTACCCTCTTTGCATCCAAAATAGCTCTACTCAATCCTTCAACAACCAACAAAAAATATAGAGATAAAGGACATCCCATCTTAGTCCTCTTGAGGGTCTAAAGAATTTAGAAGCTGATACATTGATAAGAACAACAAACTATATAGAAGAAATGTATTCCATAATCTCCTTGACTACTGGATAGCTAAAACCCACATGTAAGAGCATTAATCTGAGATACAACCAACTAGTTCTATCATAAGCTTTAGATAGATCTAGTATAAAGACCACTATGGGAAGATTTTTAGTTTTAATAGAGTGAAGGCCCTCTTGTGTAGCTCCTATGGCTTCAAAAAATTGTCTACCTATTATAAACCCAAACTGATCTTAACAAATAACTTCAAAAACTATCTTCTTCAATCTAACAAAAAAAATATTTACAATGATTTTATAGATACAATTACATAATGAAATAGATCTAAATTCATCAAAGGTTTTAGGATTCTCATTTTTTGGAATCAAAGCTAAAAAGTGGAGTTAAAATCCCCCAAAACCTGACCACTCAACCTAACTTTCTCCATTAATTTGAGAAGATCCTCCTCAATAAGATCATAAAAAACTAGGAAAAACTCCACAGGCCATCCATTAGGCCCCAAAATTTTATCCTTTTTGAAAGAAGTTAGGACAACTTTCAGTTCTTCCTTTGTGACCTCCTTCATAAGTAATTGATTGTCCTCCTTTTTCAAAAAACTAGGGAGAAAGTAGTTAAATTTAAAATCTCCCCAATATTGGTTCTTTTAGAATATAATGTGCACTATGCCTTGTTTGACACTTGTCATGTTCCTTTGATACTTGTCATGTTTTAATATAGGCCTCCTACCTATATATTGTAACACATTTCTTGTATAATAACTATCATATTTTATTCATTTCCAATATTTGTTATCATAGCTCTAGGTGTTCTCCTACTATTGTGAGCTTGACGGGGGATTTTCATTTCCTTCCTTATCTAAAAGGCTTAGGGAGTATTCTCTCCACTTTTTTGGATCAGAAACCAGAAGGCCAAAGGGAGAAGGATAAGATTTCATGGCTGCCCCTAAAGCTTTCATGCTTGGGGCCATGAAATTTTATCTATATTTTAATTATTTTTCTTTGATAGTAATTTGATGGTCCAAATCAGATCCATCCCCAGATCAGCACCATTTTTGGAATAAAAGATTATTTATGGTTTAGAAGTTGGATGCTAGAGGTGTAAAAGATTATGCCCTCCTATGAGTGCTATTAAGGTGGCTTCTGCTACAAATATCCTGCCTATAAACCCTTCATTGGTTTCTTGCTTTGTGGCTGTGCAGATGAGGGACCGTGGAGGAGGCTCAATTCCTTTAGCAGATTGTAATATCTATGGTGTGATTACAGTGTATTCATAGATCTATTTTTTAGTTATTTTAATTTGTAGAGACATACAACCATCCTCATTGATCCAATAGTGAAGATGGTGTTTGACATTGGAGGGAGTGGACGAGCAATACACGAGGGCAAAATGGTAAGGTTACAATGTGTTTGACGAGCGTGTGCATGTTGATAACATGGAAGTGTTGAAGATTCTAACGAAATTGAGGAGAGCAGTGATGGTAGCTGTAGTGGACATGTTTTTAAGCTACCCATGTCCATTTTTTTAAAAACCAAAAAACTATGTTTAAGAAAGTAGAGCACGCTATGGGGTTTCTAGATTTTGAGTCCCAGTTTCTTAAATTGTAAGCCTGTAGATTCCTACCAGATGGATTACCAAAGTATTTTTCTAGCTTATGGTGTTCATGCTTTAGGTGCAGTGGAGAAAAACATGGTGCAGTCATTGTGTAAGTAATGCTGTATAATTTTTGTGAGGTGCAATAAACGAACACTAGACATGCCATGACTATAGTTGGAGGAGTGCACTCCAAAATGGTGATAAAGATCTCAAAGATGCATGCTCACACATACAATTTTAGGTGAATATTACATGGATGACCAGTTGTTATTTCATGTAGAACTATTGACATCGTATGACTACCTAGTTAAAATGGTGCTGCAGCTTCTCGTTGGTAGAAATTGATGCAAAATTGCATGATCTAGGGATTTCATGTTGGTTTCATCTGACGTATTTTGTATCTTATGGGTGTATTTTTTTCTCTGTGTGCTCTTGAGGGACGTCCATGGAAAAGAAAGTCGATGATGGTGTGGAGACTATTTTTGGAGTAGTTCCAACGATAATCAATGGTGATAAATTTTATGGTGATCGAAAGTTTTTTTTATGAGCTCCGAAGACCTGGTGAAGTTGAGGGTATTTTTATGCTACTCTACCATATTTCAGAGTAGAGGGGAGTTTGATTTGAGGCTTGAAACTATGAGCAGTGATTTTTAGTGTTGCAAAGTGAACCACATAGGAGATACAATTTGGTGTGTCGATTATTCTCAGATATGGTTATGGTGAAGGCATCAAAATTAAACAAAAATAGTGTAGAGAACATTTAAAATTATTTGAACATCGATGTTGGAGGTATTTTGTGAATGGCTAGAAATGGTGTAGGTGTAGGAGGCACTATGATGATGACATCAAACAATATCCTGCTATGGTTCTCTAATGCTTGCAGCCAAATGTGTTGTCATTTCCAATGGTGACAGATTCGCTAGTGCTACCAAGCTCTGCCTCTTGATGGTTTCAATGAGATGAAGTATGGGTTTTTTGGTCTTCTAGAGAGTTCTCAAGTAATTTCAGATTGATTGGAGACTCTAGCGTCTATGCTCGGTGGGAATGACGCCAGCCCAAACATGTAACTATTTCATAACAAAGCCGTTAGAAGTTTTAAAGAACGTGCAGCAAGTGTACGACCGTTAATACTGCAGTGTTTGATTGCATTTTGATTTTCATTTTTTTTCTTGTCATATTTTGAAAGATTTTATGGGTGAATTTAATATGCATGTGGTATGGATATGCACTTGGATGCGCACCTCCTATATAGATCATTCTACATGAGAGTGGTGGACATGATTTAGTAGTAGCTGTGATGGAAGCCCCAGAATGGTGAAGATATGGTTTAAAGGGACCAATCACTGTGGGATTTATGCCATAGCGCATGATGCACAGAGAATAAAGAGTCTTCAATGGTGGTAGTGAATATTTTTTGAATGTAAGTTCTTTGGATGAATTTTGCAGGGTTCATCATGTTCCATATGGAGAATCAAATGGTGTAGTGCTCAGCTCATATTTAATTTAGAATAGGCATTGACAATGGATGAGAGGTTGAGCAATATTAACTTTGTGACACAAAAAATTTGTTCCTTTTGTCCTTGGTGAGGTGAACATGTGTTGTAGTGGGGTATATATATTTTTGTATATATTTGAATCCCTCCTTCACATGGACGTCACTCTACCAGTGGTCGATAAAACAACGGGCCATGCATCATATCATAACTAGCAAGTGGATGATCATTTTTTATTTAAAAAGGAGCACTCAATTTCTTATACCAACATGGGCTAAAATCATTTTATTTTATTTAATATTATGAAAAGAGGACATTTTTAAAATATATGGCCATTGATTGTGAAAAGGTATCATAATGCATTTATTATTTAGAAAAAAAGCACGGGTGTTTTTTTTTCAAATGCAAACTAGAAGGTCCACATGGCAATATAATTCCCTTG
This sequence comes from Wollemia nobilis, assembly GCA_028583015.1. NCBI lineage: Eukaryota > Viridiplantae > Streptophyta > Pinopsida > Araucariales > Araucariaceae > Wollemia > Wollemia nobilis. Next base: position 1,104,900 of record JAQPPZ010017034.1, on the reverse strand, counting down.
TGAGGGAAATAATTTAATGTCAATGTTTTAATATTTCGAAGCACATTCCGGAATATTCCCATGTGAGGGAAATTGAGAGGCATGTTGTTATCCCACAAATGAAGGCCCTAGTGGAGTGGAACATAGGGGTATTTATAGCCGTCGAAAAGCTTTTTTTGAGATAGACACATTGGTGGTGTCAAATTTTAATATTGAGGTTGTTGCATTTGTATTTTTTAGCCTCAAAGTTTTATACCTTGGAGCACACTCTCGGTTGAACCTAGTCGCCTTCTCTATAGCACCTAGAGGATGCAACGATTGGTTACCCATGCATTTTGGTGGGATGATGAGGTCAAAATAAGGATACCTACTCTAGGGACTACAAACATAGACATCCTAGACTCTATATGAAGTTTTTTTTTGGATCAAATTTTGAATACTACAGACGAAGACACTTAAAAATATTCTATTCTCTTATTTCTTCTTCTCCTTCATATTTGGCTTCTATGGCTCATTTTATTGTATTTTTTGAGTACATTTTTGGTAGAAATTGACACTCTTATATGGCTCGTATTTTTTTGTATTAAGGTGTATTTTCGGTAGAGATTGACACCTTCTAGATTGAGTTCACTATGGGGGGATGATATTCATGGCAAATCTAGTCAATGACATATGAGAGACAACATACCTAGAGGATGACCTATAGTGGAAATAGATCCAAGGAAGTGGCTGACCCTGATGCACCTAGGATGACCCTGAGGTACTTAGACAACTAACCCAGTGGCAACATATCCAAGGAAGTGGCTGACCCTGAGGTAAAATACTGAGATGTATACACCGTTGATCTAGAATTATTCATAGTTGGAGGGCCAAGCACAAAGAGCATGAGCCTAGACCAAATAATTTAATAAATGAGGATGTTAGGGTTCTTTTAGAGAAGTCAATATTAAGGGGGAATGTTACCTAATATTGACTTGTTTTTTTCTCTATAGTTAGGATAGTGCACATTAAGGGGGAATGTTAGAATATAATGTGCACTATGCCTTGTTTGACACTTGTCATATTCCTTTGACATTTGTCATGTTTTCATATAGACCTCATGCCTATATATTGTAACATATTTCTTGTATAATACATCTCATATTTTGTTCATTCCCAACAGGTTCTATCAGGTTCTTTATAAATAGTATAACTCTCAAATCTGTTAACTTAGAGAAATTCCTAATGAGGACCCCTTCTTCATTCTACATCTCCCAGATAGTGTTAACCTTCTTCCTATGATTAGAAAAATTATGAGAAAACTTGGTATTTTCATTCCCTTTTTTTAACCATATAGCTCTATTTTTCATTTTCTATTCAACTTCCCAACACTCCAAGAATCTGTTCTTCTTAAATTATAGTTCAACCAGTCTTTTTTTCTCCTCCTCTTTAAATAAACCAACCTCATTCTTTCTATGAATTTTTAAAATTTCCTTTTCCACCAACTTAAGTTCTCTATCCATACTCTCCTTTTTAATTGTAATCCAAGATGCCACAACTCCTTTTAATTTTTTTAAAGTAGAAACAAAGTGAAAACTCACTCATAACCCAAAATTTTGGTCATAACCAATCTATTTTTTAATCAGTTTCTGAAAATATTATTTCTCCAACCAAATTGGATTGATCTTAAAAGGGCTGGCAGGTTTTGCCTCTTGAATTTCTAATTCAAGAAGTATGGGAGAATGATCCGAGCCATCTCCAATATCAACACATGATTGTTTTCTATCTATTTCATTGTATAATGACTCTGAGATAAAAAATCTATCCAACCTCTTTGTGATCCTAACTTCCCCAACTATATAATTTCTCCATATAGGCAATAGCTTTATTGGTTCCAGATAAATTAAACCAACTTCTTCAATATTATGTCTGAAGTAATTTGCACGTCTATCAAGTCTTTCAAATTCTCTTGTACCTCACTTCTATTCATAGTAAAATTTAAGTCCCTACCAATGATAACTCTTTCATCCCTAACACATCTATGGAAGAAAAAATCATCCCGAAAGACTTTCCTATCTTCATAGGGACGATAATAATTAATAATCGATAACTTCAAACCTAAGTATTTAAAAAAAATTTCTATCCACAAACCTGAAACCATAAAGAAAGATTTAATTAAGGACACTAGGTTCTTCGAGCCAGTTAAAACACCCCTTGAAGTTTTGGCAACATCTAGAGCCAAGAACTACTAGTCCCTAAGCAATTTACTTAACCCTTCAATGACTTTTGTACTTGCCCCAATGGTTTCTTGTAGAAGGATAACATAAATATTATGAATTTCCACCAGCCTAGCTAAGGCATGTCTTTTAGAGGGACTACCAAGACCTCAAATATTAAGGGATAACAAGATCATTTAAACATATTAGAGGGGTTTTTTCCCACTCTAAAGACCTCTTTGATAGATTTTTGTTTACCCTGCTGAATTTTCCTCAAAGTCTTATCTTGTGTATGAAATAAAAAATATTTCCTACTTGATGAAGAAGTGAAAGAGTCCTTTATAAGGTCCATAACTAACCCTAACATTCTAGAAACTACAAAATTTCTCAACTTGTATTACCTTTTCCTAGAACATAACATATATCTACAAGAGAAGCTTGTCTCCAAACCATCCCTTAAAACATATACCTCCCTAAAATATTCACCTACTAGGTCAGAAAAAACTCACCCAATAATAAAAATATTTGGATCATAATCCCTATTCAATGTGTTTGAGGTTGTAGACCCATTGTACAAATACTTAGAAATGTCCTTGTCCTTGGGAATTCTCTCTAGAGATTCATAAGAAAGTGTACAAACTTATTTATTACCTAATTCCATATTGTTCTCCACATGCATTGGACAATAATTATCATAAATCTTAGATGGATGATCAATAAACTTAATAGTATCAGGTTCCAATCATTTCATAGTTTTCTTTATGAATCTATATCCTATAACAACCTACGAAAAATGAAATGGAGACATAGCTAGACCCCCAATTTTTTTCTCCTTCTCTAGAGTTCTAGTCCTAAGTTCAACAACATCCTTTTTTATTGTTTGCGCTACATCAAGGAACACTACTGAGTTCTGAAAAATAGGTATCTCCTGATTGTTGTTAGCTAGCTTAAAATCCCCACTAGTCATTTTTTTCTCCTCCATAGTGTGAAATATTAAGAACATTCCTTAGTAATATATACATAAACATGACAATGGGCACACATCAAAGGAATATTCAAATAGTCTAAGATTTTATTATGAATTGTATTCCCCACAACTATCTCCATACAATCCAGTAAGCCTTCATTGATATCCATATCAACTAAAACTTGAGCTACAAACCAAAAAATACTATATTTGAAAGAAACATCTATATCCAAGGTTTTACCTAATGAATATTCAATCTCTTTCAAAGCTCTTTTTGACCATAACTCCATTGGCAAACTTGGAAGTTTCACACAGATCGAGATTCTTCTATAAAATTCAATCCTAGGATCAAAGCAAGTTGTCCAAGCCTTCAAAGCTAAAAAATAAGACCTCCAATACCAATAACTTCATAGAATTTTCTATGCATTTTCCTCAGACTAGAAAAGGAAACATATCCATCCTTTGGCAAGTAAGTGAAAAATTGGCCCATATCCTAAAATTGGGGCCCATACCTTTTGTGACCACTCATTTAGTGTATTATCATCTATTTGACATCAATGAAACTTCCCAATAAGGGGATTTCTTGAAAAATCCAAAATATTTTTCATTCTAAGGTCTTCCCCAAGTACCATTTTGATCTTTGACCTTATCTTTTTAACCACTTTGTGTGCCTTGCACAATTTAGTAATAAGAGTTGTAGACTGTGCTGATTGAAAGTTTAGAACCAATCCACTTAGGGCCTCTGAATCAAGAATTTTACTAATAAAACCAAAACCAAACAAAGGAAACTCCATTAGGCAAAATGAGTCTAGGCTATTTGGAGCCTACTCAAGTTTTTCTTCCTTGCAATGAAATGCTTGCTCATTCATTAGACCCATCACTTGAGTAGAGTGTTCTGAGACACCTGAGAATGAGTTGTCAATAGGACAACTAACTTGATTTGAACCTGCTGACATAGACTCCCCTTTGTCTACTAAATTGTAATGACTTGTAGTCTTATTCTAGCCACTAAAAAAACCCAAGGATCCCTAGTTATCAACTTCTAAGTCTTATCCATAAATGGGACCCTTGGTCCTTGGAGTTGAAAATATGTGCTACCCCTCAAAGGGACCCTTTGAGAAATCTAAACGTTCCTCTTCATTCTCCATCAAAATAATAAATCAATTTCCCAAACTATACTACCATTTTAAAAATACCAAATAAAAACAAAGGTTAATATTTTACCTTTGCAAACCCTAGATTTGTTGTGTGTACTTCATGATCCCAATCAATAAAATTCTTCAAAGAACCATTCACATGCACAAAAATATCCCTCCCTATCAAAGTAACTTCTTTCACCTTTTGCATTCTCTGATTCTAGAAATAAAGTTGTCCAACCTTCATTTTCTTCACATGAAACAAATATGAGTGTATTTTGGTTTTGGAAAAATGTGGATGTTTCTTATGTCATTTTTTTAAAGGTATCAATCAAGAGATTGAACCACCTTCATTTTATTCACATGAATATATTTGAGCACATTCTTGTTTTAATAAATATAAAATACTGTCACTTCTTGTATTTTTTTTTATATATTTTCTTTGTGCTTCACTTTACAAACCCTAGCTTTGCTGCATGCACTCCAAAATTCTAGCCAAAAAAATTCTTAAAACTATTTATCATATGCATAGAAATATTCCTCCCTAGAAAAGTAGCTCCTTTCACTCCTTCGATTTAATTCCTCTATGCTTCACTTTGTAAACCCTAGCTTCACTGCATGCACTTCATGATTCAAGCTAACAAACTTATTCTAAACAAAATTTAAATGTAAGAAATATGAATGCTTCAGTTAGATATATTTTTGTTATCTAATATGTTTTTCAATAAATTTTATAATCTCTTTAAACATTTAATAATGAGTAAGATCAATTCACAAATCCATTCTCTTGAGATGTAATCTAATCAATAATGGTCATCCAAAGTTGTTTTATTTTCAAGCTATGTGGTTCCAAGACCCTAATTTCTTCCAAATAGTTATATTATGGTGGTATGAATTAAATATCAAAAGATAATTTTTATGCACATTTATTCAAAAGATAAAATATCTAAAGGAGCAAGTGAATATTTAGAATGCCAAATCTTTTGGTAAAAGAAAAATTAAAATAAAGCTCAATAATTTACAAGAGCTAGTAGAAATCAATGGAATAGGCCAAGATACTTAAAAAAATGGTTATATGGCATTGAAATGGGTCTTCACCCATATTACATCATAATCATATAGTGGTATTCCAATATATTGGATATTATGCATGTATTTCTTGACAAGATTCAAACATAGGTCTCCTCCTTGAAAGTCGAGAAATTTAACTAGTTGAGCTAATAACATTTGATATAGATCAAGATAGTTATATGAAACAAAAATAATTATATTTTTATTATCATAGTGTGTTAAAAATTAAAGACTAATATTTATCCTAAAACTTTAATAAGATATGGTTTAAGGCAGGGGGTAAAAATACCAAACTTTTTAAACTATAGCCAAAATATAATTTGTTTTTTTATTGAATTAAAAAATATTTCAACTCTATATGGAAGAATTACTAAGGAAGGAAGTAATTAATTATTTAAAATATATTTTGCTATAAATCCAACTACAAGAGGTCAGAACAAGAATCTCCAATCACACAAACAATGATAAATGGAAATAAAGTGGCAAACCCATAATAACACAAAAGTGCAATACATGGAAATAATATGAAAAATGATTTATTTTATCATCCTTGGATTTCACCTCCTTTATAATACGATACCAAGGGTATATATCCTAAAATAAATCGTAAAACAAAATCCTAAATCTTAAAGTCCTAAAGATAAGAAATTACTATTTTTGGGCAATTTACATTTTTAGCCAAAATAATATTTTTTTAAAAAAATAAAAAAAGATCGGATAACCCTCTAAATTAATACATATCATAGTATCATCCATGTTAAGCATCCTAGAAAATATCAACACCTCACCATACCTAAATAAGGAGTTATTAAATTCTAAAGTTTTATGTGCGACTTTTAAAAAAACACTAAAATCCATTTTTGAGGCACTATATGAAGGAATTAAGGCCCATAAAAGTATTGAAAATGCCTAAAAATGGTAACCTAGGCCCTTTTGTGACCTAGAAAAAATATTTTACTCCTCATTACCTAGATACTCATAAAATATCAAGTCGATCCAATAGTCAGATCAAAAGTCATGCCCTCCAGAAGGTAGGCTCCTACACCATTCTCCTCTAGTTGAAAAGAACTCTGCTCCTGTGAGTTATTCTGATCAAACTCTTGCAAATTTCTAATATAAATATTTTTCAATTTACCCTATGAAATCCAAGTATTATCTTCCTGTTGTAAATCTTCCCATTGTACCAAGTGTTTTCTATAGTTTCCCTGCTTGGCACTAATTGTCTTCTTATCAGGTACTTGCATAACTTTTTCTTTCTTCTTATTAGGTATCTGCTGCTCCCAGTTTATGTCCTATTCTACTTAAAATTTATATCATACCCATGAAATCCATACAAATATGTAACATTAAATATTGGTGAAATATCAAAATCAACAAACAACTCCACTTTATAGGTATTATCATTCATCTTCTTCAAAATCCTACATGGTCCAATATTCTTATACTTCAATTTGTTATATGTACCCTTAGGAAACCTCCTCCTTCCTGAGGAGAACCATCACCATGTATCCTACCTCAAAGACTGTCATTGTCCTACTTGCATTTGCTACTACCTTATACCTTTCATTACTATCTTGCAACTTCTTTCTAACACCTTATTGCAATTCTTGTATGTGCTCTGTAAATGCTTTTGCATCATAACTATTTTTACCCTAAATTGGTAGGTCAATTAGATCTAACACACCATTGGGATTATTACCATAAACAATCTAAAAAGAATATTTTCCTATTGACCTATTGACTAAACTATTATATGTAAACTCAGCTTGTGGTAAGGCTAAGTCCCACTATTTTGGTTTTTTTCCAATAATACATCTTAGAATATTTCCCAAACTTTGATTTACTACTTCTATCTACCCATAAGTATAGGGGTGATATGCACTATTAAACTATAGATTTATCCCCATATTCCCCCATAGAGTCCTCTAAAAGTGACTCAGAAGCCTTGTATCTCAATCTAAGGTGATCATTTTTGGAACACCATGTAGTCTAACAACTTCTCTAAAAAATAAATTTGCAACTCTAGTAGCATCATTAGTTTTATCACAAGAAATAAAATATGCCATCTTAGAAAACCTATCTACTACAAAAAAAATTGAATCCTTACTCTGCTGCATGTTAGGCAGCCCCAACATAAAATCCATGCTCAAATATATCCATGGTCCTGAAGGAACTGACAAAGGTATATAAAGCCCTATATTCTGTGCATGGCCTTTAGCCATTTGGCACACTCTGCATAATAAAAAAAACCAAGTTATATCCCTTTTTACCTTCGACCAATAATACTTCTCTACAAGAGAAATTGTCTTACTCACTCAAAAGTGCCCAACCAAATTTTCGCTATGTAGTTCTCTAATAATGTTCTCCCTCATTGAACCAACAAGAATGCACAACTGCTTCCCTTTAAATAAATAACCATTTTGCATCAAATAATCACAAACATCACTACCAAATTCTCCCATCACTGGATTCTTACACTGCTTCACAATTTTACCAAAATTTGGATCATATTCATACATTTTCTTAATTACCTCAAATTTGACTACTTCATGCTCCATAGTAGTCAATAATACTACACACCTACTCAAAGCATCAAAAACTTGATTTTTCTTACCTAACTTATGCTTCAAAACAAATGTATACTCTTGCAAGAATGATACCCACTTTGCATGCCTACTATTTAATTTCTTTTGGGTATTTACATACCTCAATGCTTCATGATCAGTAAATAACACAAACTCTTTAGACACTAAATAATGTCTCTAGTTTCTCAATGCTTGCATAATAACATAGAATGCCACATCATAAGTAGAATACTTCTTCCTTAACTCATTCAAATTTTCACTAAAGAATACTAGAAGCCATCCTTCTTGAATCAATATGACGCCAATTACCATGTGGAAGGCATCAAAATCAACCTCAAATAGCTTGCTAAAATATGGCAATATCAAAATAGGTGCTTCTATCACCTTCTTCTTCAATAATTCAAAACTCTTTGTTGCTACCTTTGTCCATACAAATTCTCTTCCCTTCGTACACTCTATTATAGGTGCAACAATGCTACTAAAATTCCAAATGAACTTCCTATAGAAAGTTGCCAAGCCATGGAAACTCCTCACCTCTATCACATTCCTTGGAATGTGCCATTCTAGAATTGCTTTCACCTTCTCTTTGTCTATCCTCACTCTATCCTCTGAGATTACAAATCCCAAGAATACTAGACTCTTTTGAAGGAATCTACACTTCTTTAGATTGACATACAACTTCTCCTTAACAAATCTAACACTAATTTCAAATGCAAAAAGTGTTCTTCTTCATTCCTACTAAATATCAAAATATCATCAAAATACACAACTACAAACTTACCAATATATTCCCTTAATACTTTGTTCATCATCCTCATAAACGTATTGGATGCATTAGATAATTTGAATGGCATCACCATCCATTCGTACAACCCATATTTTATCTTGAATATAGTCTTCCATTTGTCTCCTTAGATTCAAATCTGATAGTATCCACTACGTAGGTCAATTTTGCTAAAGCACCATGCTTCAACTAGCACATCCATCATATCATCCAGTCTTGGAATTAGAAACCGATACTTGATTGTAATTTTATTGATTTCCCTACTATCCACACATATTCACCATGTATCATATTTATTTGGCATCAACAGTGTAGGAGTCACACATGGACTCATACTTTCTCTAACAACTCCCTTCTTTATCAATTCTATTACGTATATGTTCAATTCATCATTTTGCATGGAACTCATCATATAGGTTGCCTGATTCGAAACAACTAATCCTAGAATTAGATCAATATGATGCTAAATATCCATTTTTAGGTGTAATCCATTTGGTAACTCCTCTGGTATGATATTTACATACTATTTTAGCAACTTTATGATTGCAAGTGGTATAGAAACATCCTCAGTTCCACCTTCTTTTCTATATGCACATAACAAACCCTAGATTCTTTCATTCCTATGATAAATTCCTTAGTTGCTAAGAGGATTTCACTTCACCCTTCTTCCTTATATGGTAATAAGGCCACTTTTACTCCATCCTTCCAAAATGTGTAAGTCTTCCTTCCCCCATCAGGGGTAGCCTTCCTATCATATTTACAAGGCCTTGCCAATAATAATTGATATGCATCCATTAGAATTACATCACACCACACTTCATCCTTGTAGGTATTTCCAATTGAAAACTTAACTAGACACCTCTTATCTATAGTTACCTCATTTCCTTTCTTGAACCATGATATGCGATAGGGATACAAGTTCTTCTCACACTTTAAGCTAAGCTTCTCAACCATTTTAATGGAGACCATATTTTTACAATTATCACTATCAATAATCATCTTACTGTTGGAAAATAAGATGATTGATACTATTGAATGAAAAAGACCTTGCTTAAATAGCAAGTTCTTACAATATGATCCATTGGATCATAACTAACTGAGCTAATATTAGCCACACAAGTTATCCTAGTAACAAATTAGGATATAATTTATTATTCTAACACCCCCCTTAAGTGGTACTAGGATATACTAACACCCCCTTAAGTGATACTAGGAGGTAGTGAAAAAAACAAAACCAAAATAAGTGGTATATCCACAAGTATGAGTCCTAGAAACAAGGCCTGATAAGGTACTCATGTACAATATATACATAAGAAAACTCAGCTAGAGAGATGAAGAAAAAACCACAAGGAATAAAACCACCTACCATAATAGAAGAAGAAGAAGAAGGAGGAAGATCACATGGAGGATGGAGAGGAAGGAACATGTCCTATTCAAACCCCCTTAGGAAAAATTCCATCAAGAAGTATGTAAATGATCCATCAGATATCTCAAAAAATTATATTAGCCTCATCCCCAAATCGAATGAAATCATACTCCTAGATTGGTGCTTGTGACACATATTAAGGTCATAAACCATGAAAAAATGTCACTAAAGAAAACCTCATGAAACCAAAGTGTCTCACAAAAATAAGAGTGTGAAGATAGTGTGGAAAGAACCACAAGAATCACAAGGGATGTCCAAATTGACTCCACAAGCATAAGTAGTGGTTTCCACCTATATGAACACAATGGGTTGATAACAAGGTCCAAAACTTGTGGATAAATAGCTTACTTCAAGGGAACCTAGAAATAAAAGGGCACCAATGTAGTTGTCAATTATGTCCTTATGGTGACCTCCTCATCCTATAAAAATGCATGGGTAACTAGCCACTACAACCACTAGGTGATATAGAGGAGATGACTAGATACTAGGATCACTCTAACAAATGTCTTGGGACTGTTGGGTTAAACCGAGAATGCACTCTATGATAAAATATATTTGAGGTAAAAACATGATCTAAATTGCCTCAAAATGGAAATTGGATAGCACCAATATATTCATATCAGAAAAACCTTTATGACAACCATAAAAACCCTTATGATCTAGTTTTAATGAGTCCTTTTGTAGAAAAAAAAAATTCTTCTTTCCCTCACAAGGGAATATTTTGGAATCTTCAAAATACAACATGGTTTTTTAAAAAATATCTCTCTTGCATGCAAAAATACATGGCCCATCAGTCTTTGAATAAAAATTTCAAAAAAGCTAAAAAAATAGCCAATTTGAACTTATTGTTGCGACCATTTAATACAGTTATACTCTATAAAAACATATTATAAAGCTCATACAATTAAGAAAAGTGGGTCCCTCAACTTTTTTAAAAGCTTTATAAGTAAAATGCTTAAAGTAACTTTAATAGAGCTTTCTATTATTGCCAAGCTCCCGCATTATCCAAAATCTTTACAGACCTCCACTCTACAACATCTCTGTTGCATGGAAAATCTCCATAGGGTAGAGAGCTTTGTCTCGCCACATGATTTGACGTGTCTTGGAAGAGCACTATCTGCAAACCTGCCAAAATGAGCAAACAAATTGCACCAAACCCACCAAGCCAAACTCGATGGAAATGAGGGTGCCAATATTTCAATAAATGGTGACATTGTTGCTCCACTTGGCCATTGAGCTCTACGAGTAATTCCCATCAAGTGACGGTGAAACCATCAATCCCGCTGCTGTATGGACCTCTACGATAATTTTTGTCATCATTTTTATGGGAGTAGTCACTACCAAAGTACAGGTGTCCACCCTATCATATAGAGAGAATGCTCATAGAAATTCCACCTACAATATCTTCTAATTTGTCTAGTGGTACACGTCGCTTGAGAATTTCTATCTCTATCGAATTGATTTTTCACCCACAGTAGCAATTAGTTTTCTACAAAGTGGTCATATATTACTATGAGCTCTGCCATGGAGCAGCCATTTGAATCTTAGAAAAAATTATCCATCTCTCATCCGTCAATGTCCACCAAGGAAACAAGACCTATCAAAAAAAAAATTATCAATTGCACGATCTCGAATATCACAGTAATTGCCACCTAAATTTTGATAATTCAATTCACCTGATCTCAACAGAGACTTAGTGGCCACCAAATATTTTTATTAAAGTCACCACCATTGCCATAGTAAATAGAGACTTAGTGGTGCGCATCGATGCGATCTCAAGATTTACATCAAAGTTAGAGATTTGCAAAAAAAATATGTTTGATGTCATGATATCAAAATCACCAAAACTACTAAATTTTTATCTTCACATCTCCACGGTGCATAGAAAAAATTGTAATTTACGCACCAAACTTGAGCCCTAAAAAAAAATGAATCACCTTTCCTTTTGCATAATTTTTGGCCGATTGATGGTAGCAGTGATGGCGGACCTCTTGGGAAAATTGACTGTGAGAAGCACTCAAGCTTGGATGCACCACGACGGAGCAGATGTGGGATCCATATCCACCTTTATCCATCAAAAATGCATGATCAACTACATCCTTTCTTCACTACCGTGCTGTAGGGAAGAATATCATGTAGCATGGCCTTCGTGATCTCCATGGGAATTATGTACGTGGAAAATTCGATGCACTAACATCTCCATGATGAGCCGCTAGAAACAAATCATAGGTTTGAGACAGAGTTGAAATGTGTAGATGTCGAATCATGCTATTTTACCACCGCCACTCATAGGAATTTACGAGTGGTGCTGAGAGTGCCAATGCCTCAAGCCTTGTGGGCTTTGCATGATGGAAGATAATAGAAAGGATCCATGCATGGTGCTTTCTAAAACATACTCTTGCTGACACCTCCCACTCACTCTATGCATTTAAAGTCTCCACTGATCTCAAATTAACTTCCATAAACAAGTCATTAATAATTTTAGCCGCTTAATTATGATGTTGCAATGAGGAATATGACAAATATCAAAAAAAAAATTCTATCATTGTGCTCCTCATCTGTAGCACCCACAACTACTTCTACAACAATAACCAAACAAATTTGCAACCTCTAGAGAGTGATTCAGTGTCATGCAAGAGAAAATCCCTGTATTTAGGCATAATAGAGTCCCTAAAATCTAAGACTTGGCCATACTCAATGGCTTGCTTACACCAAAAAAACATAAAAAAAACATCGACGTGAGGGGGAGGGGGTCTCAAAAAAACAAATCCAACTCCTTTCCATTCCATGCATAGACCCTAAATAGACAAACAATGGCATAGGTGAATGCATCAAAATACTGCCCAATCGATATAAAAATAGACCACAAAGGAAATGGTATTCTACATCGACTATTTACAAGAAGGAAATGGTATGAAGCATGCAGGTCCATGAATGCACTGCAATGGTACCATCGACAAGTTCTCAATCAAATCATTAAAATAAATTTTCCAAAAACACCAAAAAAATATTATAATTTGCAGTGGAATACCCGCAAGTTGCCTCAGGTTTCTCTACACTAGAGTACTATCAGGCCTCATGCACTTCCCCACATAAAAGCGTCTAAAAAAAAAAAGCTTGAATGCATCTCAATTGCCTCCATGTTTGATGATAATCATGACCTCCCACACTGCTGCAATGGTAACAAAAAAAAAATTAGATGGGATCACCTCTTCAAATTGCTACTAAGGGTTTCTCATCTTTCCACCACTAGTAGCCTACTCTCCATCTCCGCACCACATGTAGTGTTCCAAACTAGAATATGTGGCAAAAATAGGGCCCATAGTCACTTACAGAGCGCTATCACACAACATATGATTAGTGCCATGCTCCGTAATCAACTGCTCATGCACCGTGAAAAAATAGATGCTCACCGCACTATCACAGATAGATGATTTAACATAGATGCCATCAAATACCAGACGTTGCAATATTTTCTTGGATGTTACAATGATAGATCTGCAAGATTTTAGTTTTATTGTTTTGGAAAAATGGAAGATGGATTTATTTGGATCTCGTGTTTCCTCCAAACTATAATGCACAAAATCCACCAAACTTTCTTTGTTTTCCAAAAAATGATTTGACGTAGATGACTGTGTTCTTATGCTATAGGGATATCGATGCAGAAAGTAGAGGATGCATTGTCAAGGGTTGCGGTCTCCAAAAAAGTAACCTTTCGATCAAGATCAAGGTACCATCTCCATCGAATAAAAAATAAATCCATGAACATGTTGTGGACGCTACAGGACAAAAAGAATAACTCTGAAGACCTTTTTCCACCAGGCATCAATTTTCAGGCATACGACAAAATTTGGTCAAGGAGAATTTTTTTTGATGCTATTATTGAAGCCCTAGATGAAGCACTCAAATAGAGCAAGAGAACAAACGTCTCCATTCCCACCTCTTTTGGAACTCCATTTCTGCATCATCTCGTATTGCCCACCATCTTCATCATTATCACGACCTCCTTCGATTGATCCAAAAAATATTTGAAACCCTCATTGGTGTATAAAAAAATGTGGCAGCCCTGATCTACAATTCAAATCTATAGTATAAGACTACAAATTCATATAAAACTATATAAAACTAAAATGACCTCCAAATTTTTTTTAACCATCTGATTTCTGATCCATCAAAATATGGAGAGCATACTCCCTTAGTAAAAAAATATTGGAGAAAAAAATAAAAAATAGAGGGGGGATTTCCATGAGGGAAATCCCTCATGAGGAAAATCTCCTCAGGCTCATAGGGCAGAGAAGACCTGCTCTGATACCATGTTGGAAAATAAGATGCTTGATATTATTGAATGACAAAGACCTCGCTTAAATAGCGAGTGCTTACAATCTGATCAATTGGATCATAACTAACTGAGCTAATCTCATCCACACAAGTTATCCTAGTAATAAATTAGGATATAATTTATTATTCTAACACTTACATACCTTTCCTCCAAATGTGCATCTTGTTCAAAATATACTCGTACATAGCCATGAATCACCACCATCATTATCTTGTGCTTTCTCCTTCCTTGGGATGATAATTGTCCTTATCATGAGATTTTTCTCTACTTCTACTGCAACTTCTACCTTATATTACTCTTCAACCTCAACCATATTAACTCTAGCTTGTTCTCCTTATCTTATTTCTTGTGTAAGATAGTGTGGATACTCAAAATATCTATGCCCTTCCTCACTACATCTATAATAGGTATATTACCTTCATGGGCCATCCCAATTTCATCCTCCGCCATAGCCTCTTCCTCTTTGATATCCTTTGCCTCTCTGGTCATTATTTTGACCTTGCCAAAAATCTTCTTGTTTCTTTGTACTTAACGATTCTCCCTTTGAGGGATATCCTTTGAATGATAGTGATGATGGTCATTTCTTCACTTCTTTTCTAAAATTACTCCTCTTATGTTTCTCTTTTGTTTTTAATGCTAATTGATATGCATCCTCTACACTATGGATCTAAAGCATACTCAATTCATCTTGTATGGTATAGCTTAATCCATTCACATACCTTGCAACCTTATTTTCTTCTAACTCTTCAAGACCCACTCGAATTGATAACTTGTAGAATTCATTGGTATAGTCCTCAATGCTTTGATCCTTTTGTTTGAGGTTCTAATGTCTACAAAACAATATTTGGACATAATCTTTGGGCAAAAAATTATCCTTTATTTTTTTTCCATTTTACACCAGACCCTAATATTTTTCTTTCCTTTTATTTGCCTATCCTTCTATAGATGACACCAAATAAACACATGCCATTTCAACTTCATGCATGCCAACTTCACTTTCTTTTCCTTTGAAATATTTTTCCACTCAAAGAACTTCTCCATGCTATTCAACTAGATTATCAAATCCTCTGGTTTCAAACCTCCAACATACTTAGGGGCATCAATCTTGATCCCATTTTTATTTCCTTCCAAGGCCCTAATTAGCCTATCCTCAAAATCTTGCTTCTCCTCTGGTTCTTCCTTGACATGAAAATTTGTCTTGTTGTTTCCTTCCATAGTCTCATTATCAAAATCTAGATCTATAAATTCTATGGGATGTCTTTCCATCATATGGTCCATCATTCCATTCAATTGAGCAACTTGTACCTGCAACTCCTGCATATTCTTGTTGAGATGGACATAACCTCCTCTTCCTCTCCTCATGATAATTTAATCAGTGTTTTTCCAAACAAAAAATAAGAATAGTAAAATAACTATAATAAAAAATATTAACTCCCCTCCCCCAGTAAGATCCAACTTGTGATACTAAATGGTGTAAATACAGCTGCAAGAGGTCATAACAAGAACCTCCAATCACACAAACGATGATAAATAGAAATAAAGTGGCAAACCCATAATCACACAAACTGCAATACATGGAAATAAAATGATAAATGCTGTATTTTATCATCTTGGATTTCAAATCCTTTAAAATGTGATACCAAGGGTATATATCCTAAAAGAAACTCTAAAACAAAACCCTAAATCTTAAAGCCCTAAAGATAAGAAATTACTATTTTTGGGTAATTTACATTTTTAGCCAAAACGACATTTTTTTAGAAAAATAAAAAAAGCTCGAATAGCCCTCTAAATTAATACACATCATCGTATAATCCATATTAAGAATCCTAGAAAATATCAATACCTAACCATGTCTAAATAAGGAGTTATTAAATTCTAAAGTTTTATGTGTGGCTTAAAAAACACTAAAATCCATTTTCAAGGCAATAGATGAAGGAATTAAGGCCCAAACAAATCTTGAAAAGGCTTGAAAATGTTAATCTAGACCCCCTTGTGGCCTAGCCATGACGTTGTCCTCCTCATTACCTAGCTCCTCATAAATCTCAAGTCGATCCAATGATCGAATCAAAAGTTATGCCCTCTGGAAGGTAGGCTCATGCATCATAGTTTGTCAAACATTGGGAAATATAAGGAGGTTTGAGGTATGATTTTATAAAATATTCCATTAATTATGATACAAGTACAAAATAAAATCTTGATAAGGAATATCTATATGGAGGAGCCCCATGAGGCAACTTTCTCATTCTGCCATAATAAGACACTACCATTGATGAATTTCTTATGATATTCTATCAAAAAATTGGGATCTATTGAAGAGTGAAATCCTAGCTATGATTGAAGTGGCCATGAAAATAAGTCTACAATAAATGAAATCAATTCCACCTTTATTTCATTTTTTCTTAAGAAAGATAATGCAAAATATTTTAATAGCTTTTGTCTAATAAAACTTTGTAACATGATTTATTAGACAATTTTAAAAATGATGGGAAATAGGTTGAAAAACATTCTAGATTGTGTTATCTCAGAGGAAGATCATGGTAACTTACTTATTAATTGTGTAATCATTGTGTAAGAGGTTGTGCATTCTCTTCATTCTAAGAAATGTCAAGTTTTCTTGTAAAATTACATATGAACAAAGTATATGATATAATTTGCTAGAGTTTTCTACATAATATTTAAAAAAAATTTAGTTATGATCAAGGTTGATGTAAATGTATTGGATTTTTTTTAATAAGTTATATGTGGCTTCTATTGTGTGCCACTTCCATCAAATTACCAAAATATTACATTTGTTGCAACATACATTTTTATCATAATTTTTTCATTTTTTTTCTCTTAAATATATTCTTCAACTTCCTTGAAGTGCTATGTTTCCACAATAAACTCCTTGATATCATTTTGATTAAGAGATAAAATCTCACTTGGCCAATTGCCTTCTAAAATTTAAATTTCATCGGGATGAAGATCAACACAACAATTCACTAATTTATTTGCTACTCGATTTCCTTCTCTATAAATATGCTCACACTTTCAAGAGCTCGCATATAGTAATAGATGATGAACTTAAACAATAATATTATTTTTTATCTAGTCTCCACATCCTTTTTTGTTAATAGTATTGAGGATAATTTGTGAGTCCCCTTCAATTTATATATATTTCCATCATTTTTCTATTGCAATTTTAATCCCTGTAAGAAGTGCCCTAGCCTTTGCATAGTTGTTCGTTAAATTTCCATATGATTATGAATAAGTGAAGATAATTTCACCTTCACTATTTATAAAAACACCATCTCCACCATATTTTCCTGGATATCCTTTAGAAGAACGATTAAAATTAATTTTTATAAACCCAATTTTTGGATATTTTCATTTTACCATATATCAAAGTAGATCCTTTGTTTTAATTCCATTGTTATAGATGGCTTTTCCGTGTATGTTCAAATCCTATAGCCAAGTTATGAGCACCTCTTTTTTTTCAATTGAGACTACCCATGATGAGCACCATATTTGTAGACATTTTGTAAGAGAAGCAATAATACAGTTACAAACTTGAGAATGCTTTTAAGATTTTTTTTTATTTCTTTCAAGCCATAAATTCTAAAAATAATGGTAGAGCCAATCCTCCAAAGAATACATAATGCTTTAGCTTTAAAATAAGTAGTCCACATTTCATCAACTATTTCAATATTGATGGAGCTACCCAATATAATTTCATGTTTTTCAAAAAATAACCCCAAATGGTGTGAGAAAACATACAATGAAGAAGTAATGGTCTAATGTTTCTAAATCATTATCATACAAGACATATCTAAAGGGTCCATAATATCCTCTTCTTTATAGAATATCTCTTGTAAGAATCATACTTTGAAATACTAACCAAATAAATGTTAAGGCCTTTGGGAGAGCCTCTAATGACCAAACATTCTTCCAAGGAAAATCTTTAGAATAAGGAAATTTTGATTGTTCTAAATCCTCATATCCCAACTTGACCGAGTATCCACCATCCTTTGATAAATTCCAAAAAAATCATCCTTTCATGTAAAAATCGATAAATAAAACTCTTGAAGCATATTTTGAAGTTCATCTACAATTTTTTTGAGTTCCTATCCTTCAACTAGGTTACTCTAGAGTTGTTACTCATATTAATATAATATTTGACTTCTGGACCTTTACATGCTAGGCATGCTTGAGCCAATGGTTACCATTTTGAGTCAAAGATAAGAGGATAATGCTTCAACCAAGTATTATACCAAAAATTTGCATAATTCCCTTTATTTATTGACTATCTAATATGTTTCTTTATCAATTGCAAACTCTCTGATATGAAGTTCCATGTTGACGATCTTTTGGGTAGAGTTATTTTCCTAAATAATTTTATTGCATCAAGAGAACCTATACATTTATGAAGTAATATTTTTGCCCAATTCTTTCCTTGATCTCTAATTAATCTCCACCCAAGATTTTCTCCTAATGTCAAATTCATAAATTTACATTTTTGTAATCCTGCTCCTCCAATATTATTTCCTTTGCAAACCCTATCCCACTTATAAAGAGAAAACCTAATTTTTTCCTCACAAAATTTCCATAGAAAGTCTCTTTAAATTTTATCAGTTTTTGATGCTATACTTGTTGGTAGTATTGAAAGTGACATCATATATAGGGATGGATCACAATGTAATATTTATTAGTTTTAGCCTTCCTGCCATGGTTAAGGACTTACCTTTCCAACTTGCCAAAAAAGCTTTCATTCTATCCAAAAAATATATCCAAAGCTCTTTTTTATTTGCTTTATCAGACCAAGGAATAACCAAGTAGGTTGATGGAAATTTTTTAATTTTAAAGCCTAAAATATTTACAATAATTTTTTGTAAATCTAGGGCAATATTAATGAAAACAATCTTGGATTTTGAAGTATTTACCAACTACCTAGTAGCCTTCCAATAGCACGATAATATTGATTTAAACTCCATGGCATCACTAACTGAAGGATGACCCAAAAGAAAAGTATCATCAACAAATTTAAGATGAGATTCAAAGGGAATATTTTTTGCATCTTGAATACCCTTGATTTTTCGTTCCATTTTTACCTTTGAAAAGGCTCTTCCTAATGCTTCCACAAAAATAATGAATAAATTAGGAGAAATTGGATCACCTTAATGAAGACCACAAGATGAATTAAAGTAACCAATGGGAGAACCATTGATCAAAATAGAAAATTTTACAGTGCTATAAAAACATTTAATCCACTCACACCAACTATAATCAAAGCCAAACTTTCTGAGAATAACATGTAGAAAATTCCAGAAAAAATTATCATATTCTTTTTTCATATCTAATTTCAAAAACATACCTAGTTTTTCATGGAATAAAGAGAATGTATGGCCTATTGTGCAATAATTATACCATCAAGAATTTGTTTACCATGAATAAAGCCACCTTGTTCCTTTGAGATAATACACCCTAGAATACCATTCAACCTGTTTGCCATTATTTTTGAAATGATTTTATAGATCATATTACAAAGGCTTATCGAAAAAAAAATATCAAAATATTTTGTGTCACCTTTCTTGGGAATCAAGGTAATAAAAGTAGAATTGATCTCATCTATTATAGCCTTCATTTTCTAGGCCTCTTCAAAAATAACATACATATCACTCTTCAATAAATCCCAAAATTCTTGAAAGAAAATTGTAGAAAATCCATTGGGGCCAGGTGCCTTGTCAGGATGGAAAGAGAAAATTGCTTCATGGAGCTCCTCCATATATATCAATTTAATAAAGCTTTCATTCTGTCCATGAGTGATAATTGATGGAATATTTTGTAGATTTTTTCTTGTGCCTCCTTATCTTGCCTATAATCTGATAAAATATTTTTGAAATAATTAATTGCTTCCTTATACATTCTTCATCCTCAATATTTCTTCCATCTAGAGTTAAAATTATTATTGATATAACGAGTAGAAAAATTGTTTTTATTGTAGCACTGATTTTTTTGTATTTCTATCTCCTTCCTTGATACATTTCTCTCTAGATTTTTGGATCCAATATGACTCCTTGTTCAATGCATTATGATAATAAAAAATTAATTATTTTTCTTTCACATAAGAATCTTGATCTATTTCATTAATTTCTACTATCTCTTGTAATTTTTTGAGTTTGGATTCAATTTATTTATTTATTTTTAAAATGTTACCAAATTATTTGTCATTCCAAATCTTCACTTGCTCCTTTAAATATTTCAACTTTTGAACAAACCTGTACTTTCATGATCCTTCAAATTTTTATTCATTCCACCATTAACATAACCATTTGGAAAAAGTTAGGGTCTTGGAGCCACAAAGACTAGAAGTGAAATGTCTTTGGATGAACATTATTAGGTAACTCATAAGTTAAAAGAATAGGTTTGTGATATGATCCTTCTTGTAATAAAATATACAAAGAGATTGTATATTTTGTTTACAAATATTTTATTGAATAACAAGAATCTATCTAGTCTTTCTACTATATGAATTTGCTCGATGTGTCTATTATCCCATGTATATTGAAAGCTTGAGGGACTAACATTCCAAAGGTCATTTGAATTTACAAATGAATCAAAATATTACATTTATTTAGACATATTGGAATACCACCTTTATTTTACAAATGAGATAGAACAATATTAAAATCACCCCCAATAATCCATAGATCATTTTGAATCATCATTACATTTGATAAAATATGTTAAGGTCCTTCCAACATATTTCATGAGGAGTAACTATAGTTGAAGCATATACATTTATAATCCTAGATTTGATGTTTTCCTCTTTATTGCAAAATAATACACCAACCTAATTACTTTTTGTTTTTAATAAATGCGCATCCCATTTGCATTTGTTCCATATTATTGTAATATCATTTGAAGCTCTTGTAGAATAAACTGCTAAACAATCACCCAGATTCCAAATATTCTTAAAAGCATCCTTACATCCCTCACTGCTTAATTTTATTTCTTGTATTAAAATAAACTCAAAACTATAACAACCTATTAATTCCTTAATAACTATTTTTTAAGGGTTTTATTCATACCCCTAATATTACATGATATCATTTTCATCATCAACACTTTTTTATTTTTATTAGTGGGCTTAGCCCACTTTTTTTTAACACCTATGACATTTTTATTTGGCTTCCTAGATCAATATCCTTTTGAGTTTACTTTTCTCTTTGTTCCTAGTTTGATAACCTTCCTCCCCTTCTTCCATTCTTGCCAACACTATAATCTTCATAAATCCCTTCTATTTTTCTATTTTTTCATATTGTTAATAATGAGACTTATCTTCTAAATATTTATATTACCTTAAAGAGTCGAAAGTGCAAGGAATAGCCTGCTTAGAATTTTCTTCTTTATGTTGCCCTAAAACATTTAAACTTCATAAATCCTCCATAGTCCTTACTTTCTTATGTTGTCTTGGAAACCCTAAATTTTTTTGGATATCCTCCATAATATTTTTTTTTTATTGTATTTACTCTTGAAACCCTAAAGTGCAAGGAATACACTCTGTACTATTTTCATATTTATTAAAAGGATAAGATTTTATGCTACTTAAGGAGAATAAAGGTGATTTACCTAGATTAAGCTTGACCTCCTTCACCTCATTTGTTTTAAAATTTGCCTCCCCATATTCCTTTGCTTTAAAATTTACCTTCCCCTCTTCCTTCACACATTTAGCTCCTTCTATATTTGAACTTGCACAGTGTACTTCCTCATCCCTCATATTATTATTTTTCCTTCTAATGGTTGATTTGAGTGTACTGTAACGACCTTTGTCATCTAATGATGTGGAGGAGTTTTCTAAACACTTTCTTAGGATGGATTTTTTTTGATTTGACCTAGCTTCTCCTTTGAAATGATCTCCTTGTTTCAAATTGAAGCTACCCACATGCCCAAAAAATTTAGTCTCTTTCTCCATAATTTTCACTTTGTAGTCTCTTGTCATGTGTCTAGTTTCATGATATTTACAACATCAAAATGGAATATTTTCATAATCCACTTGTTGATCCCATTCTCTTGATTCAAATTTAATCCTAATGGACTACAATAAAGGTTTTGAAATATCCATAGCAACACATATTTGAGTGTATACAACATGAATTATCTCCTTAGTAGTTGGTCCCTCCTAGATGAATTCACCTAGAGTATTACCAATATTATTCAAAACCTCCATATTGGTGAGCTGATAAGGACGTCCAAAAAGCCTAATCCATAAAAAATCCTTTTAATAGTTTGTTTCCACAAAATTATTCCCACTCCATAGTCTTAAAAATAATGCATCTTTACCCCTAAACATGGGTCTCCATCCATTATTTTATCCCTTATTTCTAAACTAGAGAAAATAATAAGAAAACATCCTTTTTGAAGAAAAGTCATGAGTAATTTGAATTCAATCCCCACTTCCCCTTGATCCAATTTTGAATCTTAGAAAAAATTGGCCTGTATCCATGAAACTTAATATTAAACCTTTGGTTTTGAGAGACATTATATCATGCTCAATCATCTCATCCTTGAAAATCACTTTTGGTATAAAATCTGCTACTTGGATAGGGTTTTCCATTGATTCACTCTTCCTTTTATTGCTACCTAATTTACCCCTAAACCATGGGCCTCCATCCATTATTTTATCCCTTATTTCTAAACTAGAGAAAATAATGAGAAAAAATCATTTTGGAAGCAAAGTCGTGAGTAATTTGAATTAAATCCCCACTTCCACTTGATCCAATTTTAAATATCAAAAAAACCTAGCTCGTATCCATGAAATTACATATTAATCCTCTCTTTTTGAGAGAATTTATATCATGCTCAATCATCTCATCCTTGAAAATCACTTTTGGTGTAGAATCTGCTACTTAGATAGGGTTTTTCCATTGATTCACTCTTCCTCTTATTGCTAACTATGGATTCCATATTTCCAACTTGGCCATTCATACTTTTAGTAAGGTCTTTCACAAATGACTTTATTTCCATGTTACCTAGATTTTATTCAAATGAATCCTTTAAATTCTACTAAAATATGGAACAAGAAGTGGTATTTGTTCCTTAATTTCACTTTGCTTTCTACTTCCTACTTCCATGCTCGCACTTCCTTCTTGCTCCTAGCTTGTACTCGCTCCCAGCTCACACTTACCCCTAGCTTGCACTCACCCCTAGTTTGCACTTGCTCTTGGTCTAAATGGATTAGACATTCTTATAACACTCTAAAGTAAAATATTTTTAGTAATGAATCCCTTGTTGGATACTTTAAATCATCCTATGGTCTCTCGTAGGGATGACTTACTAGTTGAAGTTGTAGAAACTAAAATCTAGCCACTTGTCTTCCATCTATGCTTTCCTGCCATCCATTTATCCTCCATATATGCTTTCCTGCCATCCATTTATCCAAAATCCTTATTTCTTGTTATTTTCAACCATTATTCATATTTATTTATATATATTTATTTTATATATATTTAAATATAATATTTTATATTATATTTTAATATATGTTTAATAAATATATATTTATAAAGTGGATTATTCCTAGTCGTTTGATCTCATTTAATCTCATCCATCCATTTACCTTAATCCATGCCACATCCTAGATTGATTGTCCACCCTTAGATATGCTTTAATCTCAACCACACGATTAAGTGTCGTTGAAACCCTAAAGTATGCCCTAAGTTGGACTATTAATATGAGTCATTTTAAGACTCAACCCCACTAGAAGTTCTCTGGAATCCTAACTAGATAGAAAGTGACCTAAGTTTTCTAAGTTTCTAAATACCCTAAGTGCCTTAACATTCCAACTAAGATTTTAGTGCCCTAACTCTACATTTGACCTAATCCGTCTATCATTCCTCCATCACCTCGCTCATCGTCATCACTGTCGCATCCCTCACCCTCATCAGATCTGATTTTGCAGCTATGATATTACCTCTCGAGTGCCCTATTATGCTCTGTAGACCTCTCGAGCACCTTGTTGCTCTCTATAGACCTCCCAAGTGCCCTACTACTCTTTGTAGACCTCTCGAGCGCCCTATTGTTCTCCACAAACATCCTAAGTACCCTGCTAGGCTCCCAAATAACTTACGAATATTTTAGAGCCCTATTATGATGTCAATAAAATCCTCCAAATGCACCCATCTATCATCCATATTGACCAATCATCTCATTGAGTAGCTGATTAACTACAAGTCTAAAAATGGCTTTCACCAAATTGTCAATATATGAGTTAATCCAGCAATATCCTCTCATTGTGAGGCATTAATGGATATTTTGAAATACATAAAATTACAATCAAAAGATCTTAATGCCTTCAAAAACTTTGTGGGGAGCATTAAAATATGCATGAAGTCTTCCATAACATTCTATGACTTTGAGATTAAGCTAATCTCATCGAAATCAGTAGACTCTCCATTGCATATCATGGCTCTAATTGACAAGAAGCATTTTAAAAGAGTCATAATTGACACTGGTTCCTCTATCAACTTAATCACCACATCCACTATTCATCATTTAAATCTTCCTCCATCTCATATCACTAAGCCATATTCACTCTCAAAGCATTTAACGATGCTTTGTGTTACACAGTTGGCACTATTGTTTTACCCATAGAAGTAGGGGTCAAAATGTTGCACACCATATTTCACATCTTGGAAGGATCCATGGCATACAATGTACTCCTTAGAAGACCTTGGATGAGGGAAATGAGATGTTTCCCTTCAATACTACATCAATGTTTGAAATATGTTCATGAGGGACAAGTACATTGCATACGACATACGTTGAGCTATTTAAGTATTGCAATTTCATCTCAAATACTTATGAGTCCATGCTTCCTTCCACTCACCTTTTTATTTTACCATCATCCAATCCATCCAACACTTTACTAATCTCTTCATAAAAGGATCCCATTCCTGAGGATCTCCCTATCACCAATCATCAACAAGCTTCCACCCTTCTCTCATCATCTTCATATACATGCACATGTGGTCACAATCAGTCCACATCATAAAAATCATTGCCATCATCCATTCAACAACCTTACCAAACTAATACATCACCATCATCTAATGTTTCACAAGTCAAATTGATGGATTATGAGGTATTTCCATCTTCACCATTCCCCAATCCCTCATCTAACCATGGTCCTTCCATGTCATCTCAAGTCAAGGTCCACCTCACTAATATTGGTATTAGTGAATACATGGTCCAAGATATCACCATCACACCCCTCATAATTCCTAATGCTAAGGATTTGGTCACCCATGTGATCCACCTTTGGCCATAGGAGCAGTATATAACATGGGTTCAACTCCAAATAGTATATATTTTGTATATGGGGGAATTGATTCGTCATCAAGTCCAGCTCCCATAGAAGAACCCAAAGGACCAAAAGTTGCCAATATTCCAAACATGATGGGATTTCCATATTGATATTTCCACATAGTCAATTGGCAAGGTCATGGCCTAGGATTGCATGAATATGAAGTGCATCAACCTATTGATGTTCCATATCAAGAGGTGCACGACCGTTCAGGTATAGGTTACCACCCACTTTCCACCACCTCTTATCTTGAACAAGCCTTCCAAAGGCTTAATATCAATTCAGGAGAAGAAGCCCTCCATCCCGATAATTTTTATGATGAAATCTATGAAGAATTTGAGCTTATGTTGATAATTTTGAATGAATCAGAAGAATAATCAAAGCCCATAATTCCCCATACTAAACAAGATGAGTTTTATCTCAACATGTTACTTATCCATGAGCTTATCTTTCACTTGTTTCTTTCACAAGAGCAAGCTGCCCCTACCGGTGAACCTCCACCCCTATTATATTAAGCCATTTCATAAGCCAACTTGTAACATATGTACATAAAACAAAAATAGTGGTTTTCACCACTACCAAAAAAAATAATAAAAAATTACAAAAACATTTTTCTTTCTTTGCTTCACACATTTACATATCTTTTAGACAACTACATTTATTTGTGTTGCTTGTTGTTTTTCAGGTTAACCAAACCCATAGCACCAGTTCCTAAGTTCCATCCATTCCATCCAATCTCATTCACCTTGCCTATAAGTCAAAATGAATCCTATTGATTTATTTACCCAACTTCGTAATCCATAAGATTTGGCTAAGCCAATTTCAATTGACATAATCCTGATTGATATGGACCAGATTTCCTCACCTCCATCCTTTTATAAATTTGTATTATCCAAGGAATTGTTAAGGGCTTCTGCTAATTACATTCCTCCATCCCCTCCACCTTTGCCTTCACCTTCACCTTCGGATCCTAAGGTTTTCTAGGCAGAAATAGATGAGGATAAGCCATAAGAGTTTGATGACATCTTAGATGACATTCATATGATCCCTATGTCCCATTAGCTTGAGGAAGGTTCCCACATGTCTATTGAAGATACTATCGATGTGGACCTTAGTTTAGACAAAGAAAATCCCCAAATTGTCAAGCTTGAAAAATTTTTATCACCCGAAGAACAAGAGAAATTTATTGCTCTCCTCAAAAGGAAGAAGGGCATATTTGCATGGTCATATAAAGATATGCCCGATATTGACCCTAGTTTGGTTGTTCATAATCTCACCTTACAGGCTGATGCTAATCCGATCAAACAAAAACTTAGGAGAATGCACCCTATCATGGCTCTCTTGGTAAAAATAGAACTTCAAAAACTCTTAGATGTGAACTGCATAGTTCCTATTGATTATCCTGAGTGGCTTTCAAACATGGTACCCATTCACAAGCCTAATGGGGCAATACGTGTGTGCACTGACTTTTGAGATATTAACAAAGCATATCCTAAGGATGACTTTCCTCTCCCAAACATCGATACTCTTGTCCACACCTACGCTGGCCATGAAATGCTTTCACTCATGGATGGTTTTTTGGGATACAACCAAATTTGAATAAATCCTAATGACCAACACAAAACATCATTCACTACACCTTGGGGAACTTTTTTTTACAAGGTGATGCCCTTTGGTCTAAAAAATGTAGGTGCCACTTATCAATGTGCCATGACATAAATTTTCCATGACTACATGCATAATATTATTGAATACTATGTGGATGATCTCTTGGATAAATCCAAAACTCAACAAGAACATATTGGTGTATTGGAGAAATTTTTTGATCGACTCCTAGAGCATAATGTAAGGTTGAACCCCAAGAAATGTGTCTTTGGTGTTACCTCAGGCAAACTTTTAGGATTTATTATCTCCAAAAGAGGCATTGAGGTGGATCCTAACAAGGTCAAGGCTATCATGGAGATGCCTCCCCCAACTAACTTAAAGACTCAATCAATCCATCATTTTATTATGCAACTTTCTGATAAATGTAGGCCATTCAATCACCTACTACAAAAGGGAGTACCATTCTTTTGAACAAATGAATGTAAAAAAGCCTTTGATGACATTAAAAAATACCTAGCTTCTCTGCTAGTCTTAGATCCTCCTTGTTTGGAGGTCCCATTTTATCTTTGTATCTCAGCAACGGACTTTGCATTAGGGACAATTCTTGCACAAAATAAAATAAAATTGAGAGCAAGTTGTCTACTATATTAGTTGAACATTGGTAAGCTATGAAACCCGATATGCTTATGTGGAAAAACTGTGCTTAGTAGTGGTTTTTACCACTAAAAAAGTTTGAAATTATATTCTTAGCCACACAACTTATGTCATAGCTAGAGAAAATCCTCTACGTTATATGATATCCCACACTTACAATAACACCCACACCACTAAATGGATAATGCTCCTCATTGAATTTGACTTGGAATTCATTAGCCAAAAATCCATTAAAGGTCAAGTAATAGCCGATCAAATGGTAGAAGCTCCACTACCTACTGATCATCCTTTGATTATTGAGATCCTAGGTGATTCAGTATTTTCTATCACTGAGCAAGAAGAATATTTTATTCTAGAGGAAGACGTCAATATCACACTATTCTTTGATGGATCTAAGTGCATGAAAGGTCAAGGTTCTAGAGTCATGTTTCATACACCACAAGGGTACCTATCCCCTTATCATTCAAAATTGACTTCCAATGCACAAACAACACTGCAGAGTATGAAGACTTAATCCTAGGTCTTCAATAAGCTATAGCTATGAGCATTAAGCATATTAGGATATTTGGTGATTCTCAACTTGTCATCAAGAAAATCAATGGAGAATACCAATGCAAAGAACCTACCATTAAGCTTTATCATGAAGTAGCAATAAAATTTCTCTCTAAGTTTTATTGGTATGAAATCAATAGTTTGCCACGTTTGACTAATAGATTCATAGATGTGATGGCCTCCCTTAGATCATTGATTCTAAAAAAATTATTTGGAGATGTGCAACCCCTTATCATTTCAATGATCTCTAAATATGCATTTGTTCGTACCGAGTTTAAGGATGAAAATAATATTTGCTTTATCCAATTGAATTCATATGAGCCTTGGTCAAGTCAAATAGTAGCTTTTCTCAAGTTTGAAACACTCCCATCCGACATGTCTCAAACTGCAAAACACACTTTCAAGCAAAAGGTAGCTCATTTCATTCTTTTGGGGGATGTGTTGTATAAATATGGTTATGATGGAGTCCTTCTTCATTATCTCAAGGCTAGTGAGGCACAAAGAGTCATTGTTGAAGGTCATGATGGTACTTATGGTGGTCATTTTAGTGGAATGGCCATTGCAAAGTGCACTCTACGCATGGTTTATTATTGGCCCACAATGGAATATGATTTTTTCACATATGTTAAACATTGCAAAAAGTGTCAAGAACATGCTAACTTAAATCATGTACCATCACAAGCTTTACAACCTATTCAAATCCTTTGGCGCTTTTCATAATAAGATCTAGATCTAATTGGTAAAATTTCACCTCCTTCCTCAGGACAACATACTTTCATCATTACAACCACTGAATACTTGACAAAGTGGGTTGAGGTAATTCTTATAACTAGTACAATAGGACCTAGAATTGTGGAGTTTATACTTCATCATATCATTTGTAGTTTTGGTATACCCTTGAAAATCATCTCTGACAATGGCAAATATTTCAAGAACAAGGATGTTCGAGCACTTTGAGAGAAGTACAACATTCAACATAGTTTCTCGACTCCTTACTATCCATAAGAAAATGGAAAAGCTGAAGCTTCCAACAAGACCTTAATTGCTATTCTCAAGAAAATTTTCAAAGAAAATCATAGAGATTGGCATACACAAATTTCCTTGGCATTATGGGCTTATTGAACAAGCATCTGCACCCGTATAGGGGTAACACCATTGTCATTTTTATATGGAGCTGAAGCAATCATGCCTCGTAAGCATGAGATCCCCTCCTTGTGAATTAATTTGCAAGAATTCATATATGATGACACTGCTAGACAAGCACGTCTTGACCAAATCACTTCTTGATGAAAGGTGAGTCAATGCTTTATAGCATTTACAAGTTTATCAAGACCACCTAAAGTGTTCTTACAATGCCAAAGTTCATCTACATGAATTCCAAGTAGGAGATATTGTCCTTAAAGAGAACCAAAAAAACACCAATGCATTTTTGCATCTTCATGATAAATTCATGGCTAATTGGTTAGGTCCATACATTGTCACACAAAGAGTGGGTAATGGTACTTACAGGCTTGCTAGTCTAGAGGGAGAGGAAGAAACCAAACCACTTAATGTTATACACTTGAGAACATTCTATGCATGATTTGATTACTATATATGTATATATATACATGGCTAATACACAAAAACATTTGCACATATTTCATTCAAACCATTGCATTTCACTTGCATCTACATTACAAAAATAATGCATTCACCCATATTTCATATTGCATTTCATAAAATTGCATGTCATACATTGGATTCGTATCTACATTTCATATTTCATATTAGGGATCATTTATCCAGTTCAAGGTCTTCATTGGTCCAATAAAATCATGTTGCCTTAATCAGGGGCACCCTCACAAAGTCATCCACACAATTCCACCAAGTCATATTGCCATTCACACAAACCACATATTCACAAGTCCTAGGTATTTTTGGTCACTCAGCCACTCCTAGTATTTTAAGCAACCTCCAAAATATATGTTGAGTTCTTTTTAGTACCATTGCACATATACACTAAGAAAATTTTGAGTTTTGGGAATTGACTCCAAAATATTATTGAATCAAACACAATTTCACATCTTAAAAACATATTGTGTCAAAGAGGAATAACACCATACTTGGTATGAATATTGAAGTGAAAAGGGTCATCCTTGATAGTCCCATAATGCAACATAGTCCATAAAAATAGTGCTTCTCACCACTATCACAATTCCAAAAATAAAAGAAAGAGTAGGGAAAAATCCTTAACAAAATTCTCTAAATATTTTACATCACACACCACTGATCAATTGGGTTATAAGGATCGTACTACATTTCTAGTTAGACGGTTAGGTAGTCATCCTAAAAACTTAAGAGATCAACAATAAAAGTCATCAACTATGGAGTTAGCATCCACTAGAGCTATAGATTCTTGACTAGTAGTGGAGTACGCTCATGCGTGGTGACATGTCTTTTTTAAAAAGAGACCTCTAACCGCTCATATGGATAATCTAGCTTCTTGGTTTTATCCATAATAGGTTTACCTAATTTACTCAAGACGAGTTAATGAAATCACTTACAAAAACATTGGTTATTGATTGCCTTGAGTCATTTCCATGCTCTTGATTAAATAAATAAATCCACTACACACACATTTGGTCCTAGAAGAATTAGGCAATGTCAATGAGTTTGTTTGATGCTACTAGTATGTTCAATTCTCTACAAAATAGCTAGTATTCCATATCAACATCCATATATTCTTCCATATCAAAATCCATATCTTATTCTGTGTCAACATCCATGTCACATCAAAAGCCATTCATCCCATATGCCACCAAGTTTGGTGCCCCTGATTAAACAACAATGCTAGAAAATGGCCAAGCAAAGATCTAAACTATAAATTATCATTAGAACATTCCATATTGCATTAATCATCCATACATTTCACCTTGCATTAATCATCCATAACATATCATATGCATTAATCATCCATATAAACATGCATTACACAAAAGCATTCCACAAAAAGCATTCACACAAATACATATAACACAAAAAGTAAAAGTCATGTATATATATATATATATATATATATATATATATATATATATATATATATATATATATATATATATATATATATATATCACATGTACAATGAGTTCCCAAAGGCTACATAAAATAGAACACCAAGGCTCATATACAAAAAGTGCATCTAAGCACTAGCTAATACCTATGAGAGGACCCCTATGATCTAGTACGAACCCTAGACCTAGAACTCTGCCTAGACTCAGCTGGCCTAGATGGATCAATCATAGAGAAAGAGAGAGAATCTGGCATCATGATATGATGCTCCATACATAAGTTCTAAAAGGAATGCACATATGCCTTGATATCTTGGAGTCATCGTAAGTCTAGTCCTTGTTGACATTCCTTGCTTAGAAGCTCTGCATGGAGCCTCACGATCATTTATCGATCATCTCCACCAGCTCCTCCAGTTGCTTGCTCTACCTACATTTGAGCTATCATCACATCCCATGAACTAAGCTTCACCCATAGCTATGCTATAGCATCATCATGAGACTACACTAAAGCCTCTCGCTTAACCTATACCTACTCTATCTCTTCTCATAGCCTCACCACCTTTGATATCTCTCCCATATCATCATCCTCCTCATCCTCTTCTCCACCAACCACATGAGTCTACTATGCTACACCCTTTGATATCCTCATTTTTCTACTATCTCGAAGATATCTTGGTCACTTTGAAGCCTCATTAGACTCCTCAGCATCATCCCTACCATCAGTCACCACCTTAGGTACCTATACTAGTTGGGCATCAAAACATGCCACATAATCCGGGGTCATCATCGCATCATCCATATTAAGGACCTCTAGCTCCTTGTCATTCTCAATCACCTCCCTCCATGACATTGCACATGGAAGCCCCACATCCTCTCGATGCCTCATACAAAACTAACTCACCAAGTACTCCCTATGGTAGGCCAAATTGCTATAACACCCATGAGAACTGGAAGTACTCTATCTTGCTCTGTCTCCTCTTGAATATCCACCTTGACTACCTTAACCACCACAACTACTCCCTATCCTTGATCCACATGGTCCCCCACCAAGACCTCCATGTCACTTGGTTAAATGTTAGTCCAACCCATAGATCTTGGTACCACTAACTAGATTACATCGAATGGCTCAGTTATACCTCCTTTTCCACTACTCATCTCGTAGCATAGGGTTGTTCCCTATCCTAATCACTACAGGGTAGGCCCTTCAGTCATGCCACACTAAAGTACTACCATACCAAACACTAGAGAAGAAAGCTACATTTCAAGCCCTTTTTTTCTTGTTGTGTCACCTCATATAGCTCTCGGTATGCCTACACAATTAAAGCAAGAGCCCATGCATATCACTGTGGTGTAGTGAGAAAATCACTCACCAATCCTAATAGGTTCCATGGGAACCTACAACTAGTACTATTGGGGATCACTATGTTCACCAACATGAACATCACCAAGGCCGGGAGGGGCTCCAACTTCTTGGCCACATACATGGTCAAGTATGGTATTCCCCCACACTCCAACCTCACCTCCTTCCACCTATCTCCAAACATCTTGCTCATCTAGGACTTTTTATCGTAGCTCGCCTCCACCTTTAGCCCCTCCACTAGCACCTTGAGAATGCAATACACATCCTCAAGGATAATGGTCACCTCCCCAGTCGATAGCTAGAAAGTCCCTCAAAATCCATCCCATATTTTAGCCAAAGCTAAAATATACCCATCATCCACCCTCACCACGTCCAGTCGGGCCACATCCTCTAGCCCCACCACCCTCAATAAACTCCAATATACCTCTGACAACAATTTCCTCATCCAAGGGACAAGAGGAGAAAATTGACTTTGTGGCTCCAAAATACACAACTGTAGAAATCAACACATTTCATGAGTACTAATTTAAAAAAAAAACAAAATTTTTGTGCAACACAAACAAGTCTTGAAAAGCATTACCTTGGAAAATTTTACCTCTTCACCAACTGCAACACTCATTCCCTCCATTTCCATAGCTTCCACACTAAAATTCCACCACCTCACTTCACTCCTCACTTCACTCCACTCCTCAGACACAACTTCTCAAACTTTAAAACGCATAAATGAGCTTCATTTTCCAATCTGCAGGCTATTTATAGCAATTGCAGGCACATTGAAGCACCTTGGGGCATTTCTAAAATGCTAAAATATGTATGTAGGTTTTTAGAGATTCTGAAGTGTACATGGGCATTTGATGATGCATGGAAGTGCACAAACGTGTTTGTTGGACATAAAAAATGCATGCGGGCATTTGATGCGTAAATTGAGAAAAGATAAAATCACTCAAATCGGTAGCTTACCTCCTCCAAATATCACCAAATTTCACCCACACATCAATTCCATCATAAAATCAAGATTTGTAAAAATAGAAATCAGTTTGGACGCATAATTTTCATTTGTGACCTGAATTTGTAAAAGCATAAATTCCAATTACAAAATGTATCAAACTGGTCCAAATTTTTACAAAACGACCATTCTCATCATCTACATCATAATGCTCATTATTTCACCAATTTCTATGACAATCATAGTTGATTTAGAACATTAACTAGAATTTTATGTCCAAAAGATGTAAAATTGATCAGTATGCTATCTAATGTTCACCAGTCAGTTCTATTTTCACAAATCATCACATCATACTCCATCATACATTTCTTTCCACATATACTGAATTTCAAGTGAATATTGTATATAGTGGTTTGTTCTATATAATTTGTGATTGCAACAATTTGTATCCATGCAATTCGGTAAGATGAATGAATCACCATAAGAACACTTGGTCATCATCATTTCATATAACCTAGTTTGAAAGCACAATAAAATTTGGTTCATCATATTTCAAGTGAAACTATGACAAGATTAATCTTTCTAAATAGCTATCATTGATGGCCTAGTTCATGGGGCTTAAAACATGGATAAAATTACATCACATCATTTCACATTTCCTTGACAGTCATCATGGTGACTATCTTTAGCTAGGGTGATTGGTTCTGATCCTAGGAATTATCTAACAGTCACTAGATGGCCCTCCAAATTTGACTACTTTTTTATTTTTGCATATTCATATTGCATATCAATGAAGCCATATGATAAAATTTATTCTACATCATGGAATCATCCCAAATTTGGGGTAGCTAAATTTGATTCCAATTTTCACACAAAGGGGATACATCTCACATGATCATGGCATCTACATTTGGCACAAAATCCTTCATCTATTGGGGTAAAAATAGACGCAATAATCATCCACTTTTATCACAAAACCCTTCATTTATAGGGGTAAAAATAGATGCAATCATCATCCATATTTCTCCCAACCCCCTTCAACCGTTGGGGTAAAAAATGGTCGCACATTTCATCATTCTCATTTTCTTCTTTGCACAACATTTCTTTTTTCAATTGGCTCATGAGCCTCATCAACTCATTCACCAATTTACGGGGTAAGCTATGTAATAACTTCAAATTATTTATTATTTTATCTTCAATTTTATCTCCACATTCCAACAAGAGAGAGAAGTTACTTCTATGCCTAGCCTAATCAGGTGTCTCATATTTTTGCACCATATTGTGTTTCATGCAACATGGTACAAAAAGGGGCATTTGTAGACACAAAAATCTAGCCACTTGTCCTCCATCTATGCTTTCCTACCATCCATTTGTCCTTCATATATGCTTTCCCACCATAAATTTGTCCACCATCCCTATTTCCTACAATTTTCGACCATTATTCATATTTATTTATATATTTATTTTATATATATTTAAATATAATATTTTATATTATATTTTAATATATGTTTAATAATTTTTTTTATAAAGTGGATTATTCCTAGCCGTCCGATCTCATGTAATCTCATCCATCCATTTACCTTAATCCATGCCACATCCTAGATTGATTGTCCACCCTTAGATATGCTTTAATCTCAACCACACGATTAAGTGTCATTGAAACCCTAAAGTATGCCCTAAGTTGGACTATTAATATGAGTCATTTTAAGACTCAAACTTGCTAAAAGTTATGGAATACTAAATAGCTAGAAAGTGACCTAAGTTTTATAAGTTTCTAAATACCCTAAGTGCCTTAGTGTTCCAACCAAGCTTTTAGTGCCTTTACCCTACATTTGCCCTAATCCATCTACCATTCCTCCATCACCTTGCTTACTGCCATCACCATCACATCCCTTGCCCTCATTAGATCTAATTTTGTAGATTTGATCTAATCTCCTAAGTGTTCTACTATGCTCTTTAGACCTCTAGAGTACCATGCTGCTCTTCATAAACCTCCCAAATACCCTACTACTCTCCATAGACCTTCTAAGTGCCCTACTACGCTCCACAGACATCCTGAGCACCATTATGTGCTCTAGAATAACCCGTAAGTGTTCTAAAGCCCTATTATGATGTCGAGCAAGATCCTCAAGTTTTTCTAGGGTATGCCTCCACCATCGACCTGCAACAAATCTATCCATCAAAAAATAGTAAGCAAGAGCAAGGTAAATTTGTTTATGTTGTTATATTTTATATTGTCTTACTATGTTCACATTTCCATTGCTATAACTAGGGTTTGTAAGTTGTGATTTATGAGGGCTCACACTATGGAGCCCTCATTTGTTATTACTGATTCTTTGGTTTATTTATGTGTAGGTTTTGAAAATACATCAAAAGCATTAGATAACTGCTTAAGCTAGAGTGGCCCGATATCGGATACATAGAAGCCCACTCAACCTTGTTGAGAGCAAAGACACAGTTGAAGATACCACCAATTATTTGTGGCTAGGATTTCATAAAACCCTATCAAAGTTTGTAATATTGTATCAAGGGATTCTTGGATCCACTATTGTAACAATGGAGTTTCTAGGCTCCCCCATTTATCAATATAAATTCCATTTTGTTGTGCAATATTTGATTCACTTGAGTTCTATTTTATTTAGCATTATTTGGTGTCACATATTTAGCTCTTCAAAAGCATAAGAGAGCTTTATCAAAGTAAAAAATAAAAGAAAAGATCAAATATATTCAAGTTGTAAAAAGTGGTCCCTTCAAATCTCATCTTCAATTTGTTAATAATACTTTTCGTTTGGTCCATCTATCAACCAATGATGGCATGGATTTTAAATCAATATTACTATGCCATGAGAAGGTTTTTGGACAATTGGTTAATGCTAAAAAATATAGGATCATTTTAATTAACACTAACCTAGATTCACAATGGATTATTGTTGATATTTTAGGATTTAAAGTTGGAAAGTTTCCATCAACATATTTGGGGCTTTTTTTGTCTAACAATGGAAAGAATAAGGACCTTTGGGACTTATGAGATGAGGAAAATTATAGAATACCTATTATTGATTGATAGGAGTGGGTGTATTGGTATAGTTATTCTCATTAGGCATTGAGTCTATGTCATCTCCTTTGAATATAGGAGAAGTTGTGAGCCTACTCTACTATTTTATGATTAAGTTTGAAAATACCTACAATTTACTTATGAGATACCTGTTAGCTTTTTGAGTTGTATGCTAAAAGGAAATGGAGCCACAAGTAATGAAATAAGAGTGCAACAATATAGCTATGACAATGGAAGCTAAATAAGCATGAAACTAAGACACAATACTTCAGAAATAACTCACATAACAACCATTAATGAAGACTCACAAAAATGGAGGAATACATACAATATGGAGCTCTCACTTATAGTTAATATGTAGAGGATGATTACTTCATTACAATGAGCTCTATATATAAGAATATAAGTTAATTGGACCTCACTCTTCCTAAGTGCATGAGGGATGCATGCTCTTTTACATAATTGCACATATACAACATGCATATGGATATTTATCCATTTGTTCATTTGCACATTCTAACACTTGTGCATAGGTTACTTCTTCCTCAAGTAACTCCTACTCTAATAATCTACCTAAGGTGGTACATAGATATGTACCTAAATAATGTAATATACTCTAACTCTAACACCCCCTTGTATTACATTATTTAGGTATTGAAGACTTTAGTCTTCAATCTGGATCTTCATCTGGTTCAATATTCAATGGGGTCTTCGAATTGATTTTCTGCTTGAGCTTCTCATTTTTGCTTGACTTTGTATTCTGACTTTGGCACTGTCACTGGTTTCTATATGAATCAGTTATCAAATAAGTTCATACATTTCTTGTGTCCATCTCTATTCCTTGAGAAGTATACTCGATAAAATTCATTAATAAATTTTCTTGTCATGGTATGTATCCATTCAAAGATATGATTCTATTTGTACCAACAATGTATTTGAGAATGATTGGTACCTCCAAAATTTTTATAGTTATGGAGATTCCAACATCTCTGTACCTTATATCCATATCTATTACAATGACTACACCTATTTTATGTAGCCAAGTCTTTCTGACCATTATGTCCTTTACAACAATTGTTTCTACCAATCTCTACCACTAATTTTGTTCCTTGATTATTGCTTCTAGTCTGACCTGTATATTCAAGACCTTCATACTTTGATATGATTTTTGATGCTATTGGTTCTTTCAATCCTTGTTCATGTTTTTCTAATCTTGTATCCTCATATCTTATCATATTTGAACAAAAACCATTAGTATGACCAATACAATCATTAGAATGATCTTGTTCATCAATGTATCTATCATCATATAAAGTTATAACATCAATTCTAGAACCATGAACCTTTTATAAGCAATCATGAATTGTATCTAGATCACTTGTATCACATATACATAAATAATTGTAACAGGTTTTTCTACCTTTGTCAATAATTCTAGATCACTAGTGTTAATGCTTGCATTATAATATTCCCTTTCATTTTGACAAGAATTATGATTTGCATATTTATCCATTTGAAGAAGATCACTAGTATCATAGCATGCATCAATCATCAATGGTTTTGATTCTATGGTATTGCAACATGAATCTACCATCATAGATCTTAAGTCATTTGTATTAATAGAAGCATTTTTCATTTCTATCTTGTTCTTTACCTCTTCAATATTTTATTGTCCTCTTGTCTTAAAAATATTAAGAGTGACAATTCCTTTGTAGATTATTCTCCATAGATTGGTAGGTATAGTAACAAAATATTCATAGTAATAATTAGTATTACTAAGAAAACTTTGTATGCATTTCTGAAGTGTAGAATAATTCTCTTTTTCCGCTTCACTAGTAATATCACCAAGCATACTATTCAAAGTATTTGCTTCATTAATATACATGTTCTTCAAACCTTCTATCACATCCTTTTGTCTTTTATTCTTGTCTTTCAGAACATCATTAGAAAGTAAAATCCATATACATTACTTTTTCTATATCATTAGGTAGTGTGAACACATATTTTGAGTTTTTTTGTGCTTCACCAGTTCTAAATTTAAGTAATTTTCCAGTGATGAGAAACTTTCATTTTTGGCTTCTCTCATGATTGATTACAAGACCTTCTTCCTTTGTGTAGATGTGCCCTCTTGAATTTTAATTTTCTCAATCATCTTTTGTGTGCATCCTTTTAGTAATTGCAATTGTTCCTTAGAATTTTCTAAAGGGTCATCTTGAATGTAAATTTCTTCTTCTTGAAATTCTGAGTCTTCTCCAAGGATAATTAGTTATTGTTGAAGACATAGGTTTTATTTTGTCAATTCATGAGGCTCTAGTTTTTGAGTTTCTATTTTTGGATTACTTGCTTTCTTTTTCATCTACTTCTTCTTTGCCATGTTCCTTTGATGTAGGCTACATTATGGCTCCCTATATAAGACTATATAATAAAACTTTCTAAGATCTCTTCACTTTTGTAGGAATACCTTCTATCTAGCAAGTGTTTTGATGCACTATGAGCTTAATGATAAGTTTAGCTTTCTAGGTTTTAGTAGAATCCATTTTGACTCCCTAGTTTAAGTATTGTGAACTAATTTGATAAAACCTTTCTTGGATTAGGTTTTGTAGGCTTCCTTATATATCCCTAGTAGTTTAAAATATCCTTAGTTCACCTTCTAAGTTGATTTTGCAATGTTTTGAGAATAATCAACTTCTACCTTATTTCTCCTTATGAAGAAAGCTAAAGATAATGCACCTTCAATTTGATAATGTTCTCTATGGTTGGTTTATTTTTTCCAATGTTGAAAACATTATTCCTCCTAAAATTAAATATTTAAAGGTTTGGAAAAATAATATTTTGCAAATTAATATTAATTCTCTAATGGTAGAAATCCTTATATCTCCATCTTAATTATTTGCAAAATATAATAAGGTTTGATTTTTCTATGCAATGATATATTTCCCTATCTTCAATTTGCTTTCTATTTTTCTAAGATTATAATTGCTTTAATGCAATATTTAACCTTAGAAAAGTTCACCTTATATCTCCAATAATTTGAAAGCAAATATAATTTATAAAGTACCTTGGATAACCTTATATCTCCCTATGATTTAATTCAAATATTATAATGCAATGCACCTTATTACTCCTTTAAATGTAATGTATTTAAAACTTAATAACTCCCAATATAAAACCTTATAACTCCAAAGTAATAAGAAATCAAATTTGAAAAAAGCCCCTCAGTTTTACCTCAATGTTTTGTGAAAACGTTTGAAATTGATTTTGATGGAGGAAGATAAGCATGGCAGGTCAGCATGCCACACAGACAACATGCATTGATTTGCATGCTAGGTAGATAATACCTCCTTCTTCCTTCTTTTGTAAAAATTGTGCAAGAAGCCCTAATGGAATAACTTTTGAATGTAATGCTTAAGTGGAATGTTTGTTACTGTCGCTTTGAACTATGATCTATATTTGTAACTATGATCTATCTTTGTAAGCATGATGGATGCTATGGAGGACACACATATGGTTGGAAATATGAGTAAGAACTTCAATTCAATTTGGAGATGTCTGTGCACTATTTGGGAACTCCTCGATGATGCAATTTTGGTACAAGGTAGAGTGAACGACACTTGGGAGAATGGAATGTGTCTTCAGTTTGTCTGTAGGTTCAAGGATCACGAGATGAACAATAGAAGTGATGATATGTTAATGGTATAGTAGAAAAACTTCAAAATTTGATCTAATTTGGGGATAATAATCATGATCTTTGGGATCAGAACACAACAGTCAAGGTTTGAGTAGCAGAGCTGCAAGTTTACATTGGGCAACATGAAGGTTTTGGAACCCTAGGTGACAGGATCGGTAGACAATTTTTTTTTGCATGGTATTGATAACACTCTATATAGGGATGAAAACCTCTTATTATGTGAATCAAGGAGCATAAAATTAGGAGAAGCCGATAGAGGAGAGATGATAGCAAACTTAGGTGTGCTGCAACAACGATGGTCTGGAAGCAGAGAGTGCAATAGGGCCAAAGTCATGGAAACCCTAGCTCAAAAAAGCAAATTGAATAGTGGCACATCTTTTATATCATCCATAGGAGTAGTGCATATGCTTCTATTGCAGGCACAGTTTGAACTAAGCCACAAGTACTAAAAATGAGGTTGAAACCCTAAGATGAAACCCACATGCACGAAAAATTAGGTGGAAACCCCCACACGAATGTAACGGATAATAGCAAGAAAATCAACAATGAAAAATGGAAAACTTGGAAATCTCAAGAATTTTCTGGCCCAACCCTCAAACAACTAGAAACCTACAAAAAAGAACCAAGAAAAAAATTCCTAAAAAACCTAAAAACTAGCCTTTTCAATGCAAGGTAGAGGCCTTTGGTTTTTTTTTTTTTTTAGTCCTCCCTATGCTCAAAATCTAAAACACAAAGTTCCCTAATGCCCTAATTTTTTCAACCCATCAAAAAACTCCATTGTTAAGCATTTTCAGCTGGAGTAGTGCTCGGATGGGTGACCTCCCGGGAAGTCCTAATTTTTGCACCTTTTGTGGCTTTTCCTATTTCTATGGATCTACCATGTGCTTTGATACCATGTTAAATTTTTGAGCTATATGCTAAAATGAAATGGAGCCACAAGTAATGAAATAAGAGTGCAACAATATAGCTATGATAATGAAAGCTAAATAAACATGAAACTAAGATATGATACTTCAAAAATAACTCACATAACAACCATTAATGAAGACTCACAG
Source organism: Wollemia nobilis (assembly GCA_028583015.1). NCBI lineage: Eukaryota > Viridiplantae > Streptophyta > Pinopsida > Araucariales > Araucariaceae > Wollemia > Wollemia nobilis. The sequence continues at coordinate 1,063,109 of JAQPPZ010017034.1, read as the reverse complement.
ACATGGATGAATACATACAAAATGAAGCTCTCAATCTAAAATGAATATGTAGAGGATGCTTACTTCCTTACAATGAGACCTATATAAAATAATATAAGTTACTTGAGCCTCTCTCTTTCTAAGTGTATGAGGGACACATGTTCTTTTACATAATTGCACATATACAACATGCGTATGGACACTTGTCCATTTATTCCTTTGTACATTCTAACACTTGTGCATAGGTTACTTCATCCTCATGTAACTCCTACTCTAATAATCTACCTTAGGTGGTACATAGACATGTACCTTAATAATGTAATATACTCAAACTCTAACAATACCTATGATTGCCTTAACCTTAAATATACCACTATCTAGCTACAAATGTAATCAAGCAAGCTGCATCAAAGAGACGTATGATATATGATTTTTGCTTTTAGATGATAAAATAAAGGCACTTTTTGACTTTAAGTAGGGGTTCAAGAAGGAATGCAAAAAAATAAAAGTCTAACTCTTATATGTGATTTAGTTCAAAATGATAATGCAATGACTAACCTATGAATTACCTTAGAAAATGATTAATTCTAATTGATTGGTTGCAAATAGATATGTTTATATATTTATTATTTTTTATTTCTTTTTTATCACATGAAATAATTGATGCAGGAGCATCCAGTGGTGTAAGAGTGATCTTGCATCACCTGAAAAAAAAATTGTAATTTTATTTTATTTTATTTTGTAAAACTAGTAAAACTAGTTTAACTTGCAGGAGATTTTTGAAGGTCTTAGAGGTCGAATTTGAGGATTTTTGGCTAGACGCGAGCCTTGGAATACCAAGGTTTGCTTTGCTTAGCTTGTTTCATGTCGTTTTTGAAAACATGTTGTAATAGTCAATCGGGTCAACGAGTGCGAAGTTATGACCTCGACAAGTTGCCCCCAAAATTCAAATTTCAATTTGAATGGTTTTAGGTGGGAAAAAGGGAAAATAGGGTATTTGAGGGAATTTTCGAAATTGTAAAGGGGCCTTCTTCTCTTGTATCCTTATTTTTTGGCATGAAAGTAATGAAAGGTTTGATTCTCTGACTGGTTCAAAGGAAAAATACCTGTGTATCATTTGTTTGGTGTTGCTAGTGTAATGTGATCTACACCAATAATGAAAACAAAATAAATAGACAAAAAATATCAACTAGCTAAGTATAAAACTAATAAAATATTCAAAAAGAAATATTTAGACCTGATTTTGCCTTTGTGGTAGCAACACTACTTGTCATAGAAGCACTACAAATGATTTTTAAAATTGATGGTGCTTTCATCTATAAATTTCCACTTATATAGCAAATCTATAAAATTATCAGAAGAAAAAGATGTTAAATGCATAGGGGTTTGCCTAAGTCAATGGAGATTTGTTACTCCCTTGACTAACATAAGACCATTGTTCACAAATATAGGCTGAATTAGAAATCTATAAGATAAAATATGATTTGTTTGCACAAAAATATAAGCACCACAATACAGTGGTAGCATTGGCCATGCCTTAAAATAGGGCAATAATTTTTCTATTTATGGATAGAATGGTTGAATATAATATTTATAGTATTTTTTATAGTAGAACAAGAGCATAATAGCACTATCACATCTATAATTCTATGGTGCTTCTACTTGCAGATACAACAAAGTGCATTTTAAGAATTGGAAAATTTATGATGATCTAATGAAAGATAAAAGAGCATGACCAACAAGGCACAAGAACTTAAAATAGTTATGCTATTGACTATTTTTATTACAAATGATGTGATTCTATATGAAAAAACTAAGTTCCTAACAATTTTAGATGAGATTATTGTTGGATTTTTAGCTATATTTAATCATAGGTCCCAATATTTAGGATCAAATATAATTCATAGAAAATATATATGAAGGCTCAATCACAAAATAATATCAATATCAATGAATATAACATTCATGAAATATAACAATAATATAACACAATGAACAAAATCACTGTATTATTGATGAGTCAAATATACAAGAGCTTTATTATCTGAATCAATGCTTGATACATTTATTGATACAATACATGGAGCTTTGTATCCATAATATAATCTTAGAATGTTACTCCTGATTACTTTGTCTATTTATCTTCTTACATGTCCAAGAGATGCATCCTTTCCTATTCCACACAAAACAAACCTCTCGTGTATCTTGGTTTTACATATTTCCACATACATGTGAATCTTCACTTGCATACTTGACACATACACACATGATTCTTAACTAGCCTATATGAAACACTGCACACACTTGCACACTTTCTCACTCTACACACTTGCACAAATTTATACATGACACTTGTACTCATCCTACACATAAACACATACTTTAGGGAAATATAGATCACACACCCTAAACTATAAACTCACATCCTATTCTATTTACAATATTAAAATGGTACCATGGGGCACATTAGAATCTATCAAATAATTTAATATTGTAATACCCCTTGTATTACATTATTTGCTTTTTAAAGACTTTAGTATTCAATCCCTCATTCTTACTTTTGTCCTATTCTGGTTCTGGCAATGCTTGAGCTTATGTTATTGATCTACAAACACATTTTCTAAAGTTATTCATTATATTTCTTTGTGACCATAAAAATATTTTAACATATCCATGATCCTATTACAATCTAATTTCTTGATCCATCCACAGTGTACTTCAATTTTAATTTCATAATTTATTCTTGGTTTAATGTTCTCAAACGGTCTATTTTTTTTGAAATGGTCTAGATTTCAAGTCGGGTATTTTATCTATTTCTATAGTCTTATTTTCAATTGATTTTGAAATATTAGTGTCATTAGGAACTTTTGGATGATTTTTATTTTCATCCTTTTCATAATTATCTTGAATTTGATCTTCAACTATAATCCTTGTTGTAAGGGCTCTAATTTTATTTCCTTCTTTAGCTTCTTCTATCTCTTGAATCTCTTGAATTTCCTTCCTGGATAAAGTTACCCTTTTGATTATATTATCTTGGTTATTGTTGTCCATATTGATATTGAGATTGATATTATCTTGGATGAGGCTTTGAAATGGTCTATTCATATAATTTCCTTGACTCAAGGAATTATACCTACAAACATTTGTAGTATGACCTTTTTTTCTGCATATGTGATAATACCTCTATTTTCATCTAGGATGATATTGTGATGGTGCTACAAAATTACTTGGTACACTTTCCTTTGAGACCAAATAATTATTAGTCATTTCATATTTGACTAAATTTTCTACTTCATACTCTTGAAGAACATTGACTAATTCATCAAAGGTTGTTTTATTTAGCACTTGAAGTGAAGTGACTAAATATTTATAACTTTTTGGAAGTGCTCTTAATGTAACTTGGACAAGAAACTTATCTTCTACTTTTTCTCCCAAATTTAATAGCTTAGCCTTTAAATCAAGTATCCTACAAAAAAAAGGTTTGTATACTCTCCACTATTGACCTTTAATGAATATAACTATGACTACAAATGAAATATAATTAATTTGTTCTTTCCTTCAAATATTGTGCATAATTTTTCCAAGCATATATTGAGGTATCTACTTAACTAATGTATGAATTGATTTCATAAATCATCCCAAATGTAATCAACATAAGTGATTTCACATTATCTTTTTTAAATTTTTGTTTTCCTCTTTCATCTTTTGGCTTATTTTTTTTCCATTCACTATATCCTAAAGTTATTCAACAATGATGAAGAACACAAGCTTATACTGAGAGGGGGATGAACAGTATAAGACCACTTTTTAATTCTCTTTCCCAAATAATATTATGCAATATATCAATGGCAATATCAACAACAGTAATAAAATTAATGCATAAATCACCACACAATAGAGACACCAATTTAATGTGGTTCATCCAATGTGGGCTACTCCATAGAGAAAATATTTCACTAAAATTTTCTCAACAAATCTCTTGGGAATCCTTTCCCTATTACAATGTTTATGGACATCTATCCAAAGGAGATACCAATCCCCTAATCTGGTTTGTGGGCACCAAACCATAGGAGACACCAATCCCCTCAGCTGGTTCATGGATCTCTATCCACAAGAGAACTCCTTCTCCTTTGCTCTGGCTGGTGATCCTCTAGAAGAATACTACCTCCACTACACTAGCTTATAGATATCTCTCCATTGATGAACTCTATCCTCTCTACCTTGTCTAATGGATCTCTATCCATTGGAGACTACTATCCTCTACTTTGTCACCTCCAAAGTCCACTCTTACTCTATTTTGATCTTTGTCTCAGATATGTACTAAACACTATCCTTCGATCTAGCACAAATCTACTCAATATCTATGCCTGGTCTAGCACAAATATGTCCTCAAATCTACACCAAAATCTATCCTCAAATTTGTCCTCAAGCCTTAACACAAAGCTTGACTCAATCAAAAATCAACTCTTCTAGATATGCTCCAAACCTTAACTCAAGGTTTTAACAAATCAATCAATCAACTATGCTCTCAAGTCTTCTCAAAGACTTATCTCAAATTAGCTCAACAAGTCCTCTCTAGAACTTGTCTAATCTACTCAACAAGTCTTCACCAAGACTTATCTCAAATCTGCATTGTAAGATTCCAAAAAACCTTACTCAACTCAATTCAACCAATCACTTAATGAAATGCAACTTGCTTACAAACCCTAACCAAGCGGTTCATAATGCTTTCAACAACTCACACTATGGAACTCAACCCTTGACTCAATATGATTCTAAACTCACATAACAATGATACTCAAGTTCTTTCACAAACCCTAATAAAGCACATGAATTCTTACTCAACATTTCCAACAATGCTTATCAAACAAGGTTTATAGCATCAACCTTCATTCCAGAAAAATCTTCATCAATCAATATTGGATATCTCAAAACCAAACTCAACAATGCTTATCAAACAATCCTTTTCACTCCAAATTAGCATTCACAACATCCAATATAACAATATTTTACTCACAAGGAAGATGTATCAATACCTTTTGTTTTTATGGAGATATGTATTCAAAACCTGTCTTAACCACAATCAAATTTTCTTTGCTAGTTACTAGAGTTAGGTAGCCACAACCTATCTCAAGATCTCCACAAAATAATTTTCAATAATTATTTTACCATACAAAATATCAAATCTCTTAGTACACCTTATAATCTCCAAACTTACATAATATAAGTCAACATTTCCATTATAACAAAATACACAACAATTTCCTTTATACACCTTATCACTCCAACTTTATAAAATAAATTTCAATCACCAAAAGTTAAAATAAAATTATTTTAATTTACTTTGCCATATAACTCCCTCAAAAACCTTATAGCTTTCAACTTAAAAAACCCTCTAAGAAATTTCTAAAATTCAAAACCTTTGGAGAAATAAAAAATATGTTTAGCTTACCTTTCAACTATTTTGCCCACAAAACATCCTTAGCAAAATCGAACCCACGAATTAGCTTCTCCAACACCCTAGCCTCAAGCTAGACTACCAAGTGGGCTACGTGCCCACATGAAACCTTGATGCACATTTTCCTCTTTATTCTCCTCATGAAAGTGATCAATGAAAAATGAAGGCCTCTCCACTAGTAATACGTCAATCATATGGATCGAACCCATGATCCCTTCCTTACAAGCCTTAGCACTATCTCAGCTTCTGCCTATGGTACCACCGTTGATGGATTTATCTATCCACGTTAATGACCTTACACCTTAGTATACCTCCAATCATTTTGAAGCATGGAATTCTCTTCCTCCAATAAATGCAGCGCTCGATTTTTCATTCAAAGGTATGTGTAAGCAAGGAATTAGGAAATAAAATTTATTTCCTATATTAATACACATGCTTCTTGTATTTTACATGTCGACAAATTTCAAATTTAAATAATTTGAAATAGATTTGAAATAATTTAAATTTAAAACCTTTGCACCCATTATTAATTCAAATTAAAATTTTAATTTTAATTAAATCTTTTGTAAACTGCTCAAAGGTCTTTTTAACTTGAACCTTGTTATTTGGCCCAAAATATTATAATAATATAATATTATTATTTAATTTAAACTTGCTTCTCCTTCCTTGGGTCTTCATCATTTGGGCCTTTTTAGGCATATAATTATTAAAAAAAAATATTATATCCTATTCTTTTTCAAGACATTGCTTTTGAAAAATCCACTTGATGTCCTTAATGATGACGAAATTGAACCAATACGCTTTTGACATCAATAACAACAAAACTATTCAAAATTTCCAACAAATGAGAATTGTTTTAATTTTATTTATCCATGATGCATAATTGGGTCCTTTTAAAATTTGAGATTCAGAAAGGAATATCTTACTATTTGACATAATGGAACTCATTAAACAAGCTCTTTAAGCTCTTGAAAATTAATAAGTTGAATACCTATGACTCCCAAATTTATATTCTTAAATCAAATAATCAACTTCAATCAATAGTTCAAATTTTAATAACCAATATTTCAATTTCTTAAATCAAATCAATTACTTTCAATTTCTCAAATCAAATCAATTACTTTCAATTTTTCTTCAAAAAATAATAAAAAATTATCTCTTCAAATTCAAATTCATTAAAGCTTTAAGTTTTAATCTACTTATTACTCCAAATATTTAAAAATAAATTTAAAAATTCAACCCTTATAACTCCTTTTTTCTTTTCATTTTTTTTTGGTAAGTAAGAGACTGTTATAATTAACACCGGGTTTTAACTGGTTGACCCAAAACCATTTTACAAAATAGGGTCCATCGACCAACCGAACAAGGGCCAAGCCCTACAAGTTTAATCTAACAACAACAAGGGCCAAGCCCTACTCTTCCATCTAAAGACAACCAAACTAAACTATGGAAGCCTAATATTATAGCCAACATAAAAGAAATACGCAAAATAAAACTAACAATGAGAAAAACTTATCATGCAAGTGCCATGCAGGGTCGCTTGTGCCCATACAAAAATAGTATAATATAGTCAAACAAACATCCCATAGAATGGACAACTAGGAGACCAAGCAGTCAGTCTTCCCATCTGACTCCTTATCATCCTCATCCTTAGATTCCTCCTTGCCATCAAATTCAGATTTTGCCTTCAACTCCTCATGCCCTTGGAACTACTCGTTGTAAAACAAAAGATTTAGAGAATCACGAAAATCAACAACTACACTAATAAGGCTAGACAAACTCTTTAACTGGTTGATAATATTGGAGGTTGATGAAATCACCATCTTCTTCAAGACTTTTACAGTGGGGTCTGGTACCCCATCGTTAGGGATCTCCAACACTTTGTTATGAGGCCAAAGGAGATGTTTCCCATGCATGAATTTGCAGATAATGAAACTATATCAATGCCCCACCAGCTGCAAAAAACACTAGTCACATGAAAGAAAAAAATAAATATGACCAAAGCCATTATAAGGTTCAAAAAATATTTTGAAAAATACCTCCATTTTTTGTCATTGATCCACTCTGAGCCTTTCATTTTGAACTTTTTCATTTTCTATCACCGTTGAGACCGCATGAGGAAGATTTGTAGTCCACGTGATCAAGTTTGCCACTACAATGCCTTCATTCACCAACCTATCGGTTGTCATGTTTGCTTCTCAGAAGGTATGTGAAATTATGGCCTTGGGTCGATCATGAATCAGAGCCCTTGCTTCTTGGATGTAGTCATGAAATCTCCAAGGAGCTCTCTTAGTGTTCTTTAGAAGATTTATAATAATGAGAGAATCACCTTCCACCAATAGTTTCCCTAGATAATTCTTTGCCACCTTTAGGCTCCTCCAAACCACCCTCGCTTCAACAACATTGTTAGTTTGAGCTCCAAGATGTTCAACAAAAGCTATTAGCACCACACCCTTATGGTATTTGAGTAAGCCTCCAGTCCTTGCTTTACTTGGGTTTCCCTTATCCTCCCCATCAAAATTTAACTTAATCCACCCTGGGGGATGAGGTCCATGTGATCATGGTTCTAGGACAGACTCAAGGACGATTGAGGCCATCAGTGAGAGGCAAGTTTAAAGACTGGCCTAATGAGGCTTCAAAAATATTCAAAGGTCTAGATGTTGTAGACACTAAACATGCATTCTCATTAGCATATACTAAAATTTTTGACAGGACAGAGGATGACTGATCAACCTTATCCAAGAAGGCTCGACGGTTCAAGTCCAACCATATCTGCCATAAGTAGTGATGAAGGCAGATATTCCACATATACCTGAGACACCTATTCAAAAATGGAGAAGGCCACTTAAAAATAGGTCAAACATGGACTGAGGATGGACCCAATAAATATGAAACACTTGTAACAGACCTGACAAGATTGAGGTAGAAAAATTACAATACAAAAAAAAATGATCAACATACTCTCACTCAGACATACAAAGATAACATCTATTAACAATAATCACTCCTCTTTTTATTAAGTTATCCATGGTGAGGATCCTATTTTGGATGGCCAGCCATGCAAAAAAACCAACCTTCAAAATGATGCTTTTGGGCCAAACTTCCAGGTGAGGGAAAGTAGGTTCATCATTATCAATAAGCATCAGATAAGCAGACTTGACATAAAATTATCCATTGTCTGAATATTCCCATATAAGCTGGTCCTCAAGCATGCCAGAAGGGAGTAAATACTGTCTTAATTCATTCTCCAGTATTATTGATGCCCCTGGGAGATCATTGTTCATTATTAGCTTTCATACCCTTCTATTGTTTGACAAAGTAATGAAATCTGAAAATTTGGTACCAAAAACTTCATTCGTCCAAGCTCTAAGGGTTGAAAGGATGGGGTCTATGAAGAGGGAATAGTACTTTAACCATTTGTGGTCCCAAAAATCAATGTTTCTTCCATTTCTTAGTTTCTAACGTAGCCCTCTGCTTAGCAAGTTTTTGGTTTGAAGGATTGATTTATAAAAAATTGATCCCCTGGGAGGAAAGGAATAACTTAAGAAATCAGTTTATTGTAGGTACTTTCTTTTGATTATAGTAATCCATTCTACATTTTCATTTGTCAATAGACACCATGCTTGCTTGGCCAGGAGGGCCATGGTTAAATGCTTCAAAAAAAAAAATTAAATTTCACTAAGCCTTGTAACTTCATTTTCTATAAATGCAAATTCAAATATTTTTGACTTAGGTTTAGGCACTCAATATTATAAATATGTCTTTAAAATTTAAAGGAATGATTCTTTATCTCTTTGTTTGTGATTTTTGTTGTAGCAATTGTATGAATAGCTTTGAAAAATGTGTTACTCTCTAGATGTGCAATGGATGTTAGATTTTCAATGGGCCTTTCTCTTTGGCAGATACTTGATTTCTTATTAATATTATGTTGGTTTAACTTTATGCTCCTTGGTGATTTGTCTTTTGAATTTGCACAAGAATTTCACCCTTTCTCTTAGGCAACTTTCAATCGACTTCCAACATTCTTCAATGAAATTAGGAATTTTTTTGTAGACTACTCTCAATATGCAGTCACATGACTCCTTATGGATGACTTCAATCCTACCTTTGCTCTTCTAGAAGGCTTCATGCTCTCAAGAAATATATACTTATTTTTCCTTTTCTCTAGGTAGATTATGGCTGGATCTTTTTCAATTTAGATAACCTCTTTTTGAACATCTCTTAATTCAGATGAATCTTATCTTATATTTTCTTTACTGGTAAATTTTTGCTAAAGAACTTCTCAGCTTAGGTGGCTTAGTATTCTAATTTATAGTCTATATTCTTGGTGCTTCACCATCCTCTACCATGAATATGACTCCAATGACACTTAGGATTTAATGGTACTTCACCTCTCAAATGGATTCAATAGAACTTCTCTTATGATTTATGCTCTTTGGATTCTTCAAATCTGCATGTAGTTTAGAAAAACTATAGGTGTGTCTATTCAAATTATTCATAGGTATACTATTAGAATGATATCTTGCTCTCTAGGCTCTTTGTCCCTTATTATACTATATGCAGGATATATGCTACTATCTAGAAGCTCTTTTGATGGACATCTCTCAATTTGAACACCTCTTTCTTATTGGAATTTGGCTCTTAGTCTTCTCAGACATTTTTTCCTATACATCCTCTTAGCTGTATGTTTTTACTTTCTAATTCACTTTGATATTTTATCTTCTTTGAGCTCACCAATATTGAATCTACTTTATTTAACTTTTTTCTATATGTATCCATCACGTTACAATAATACCTACCTCAAGCTTTCTAGGATTGGCTTCGGTTGACCTCTATCTCACCAAGCTACAATTTGATGTCTTTCCAAGATGTTTACTCACAACACAAAATCAATCATTTTTTTAAAACTTTGATAGCAAGCTCAATATTTTCTTTTCAATTATATATATATATATATATATATATATATATATATATCAACCAACCAAAATAAATATATTCAAATATATATGGATTCTCATCTTCAATAATTTGTAATCTTCAAATTTTCAAATTCACACCAGGGTTTTTTGATGTTAGCTTTTCAATTTGAAACCTTTTACCTCAAAATTATTTAAATATTCACACCAATAACAAATATGATGTTAGATTTTAGAGTCTACTCAAAGTATCTATGATACCACTATTGGCTTTTTAACCAGATTTAATCATAGGTCCCAATATTTAGGATCATATATATGAAGGGTCAATCACATAATAATATCAATATCAATGAATAAAATATTCATGAAATATAACAATAATATAATACAATGAAAAAATTTACTACATTATTAATGAATCAAATATACAAGAGCTTTATTATCTAAATTAATGTTTGATACATTTCTTGATTCAATATATGAAGCTTTATCTCCATAATATAACCTTAAAAGGTGACTTGAATACTTTGTCTATTTCTCTCATCATATATCTAGGAGATCCATCCTTTTCTATTCCATACACAAGATAAACCTCTCATATCTCTTGGTTTTACATCTTGTCACAAACATGTGACTCTTTACTTGCCGATGAGTGCTAAATCATATACATTTTATGTGAAGTTTAACCTATCTTTTATATGCAAATTTATGTAAATGAATGTGTTTCGATGATCATTATATCTTATCTGCATGATTTATGAGTGAATTTGATTTATAAAATATTCAAGTGATATATACCTATATTTTACCCAAATCGTGCAAGTTTTTTACATGTTTTTGGAAGATAAATGTTGCAAGATTTTTATAGAAGATGTTGTAACAGAACATAGGCCATATACCAAAGTTTGGAAGAAACAATCGTGTGAAGGTGCATTGAGAATTTGCATGGAAGTGCATCGCGAAAAGGTGCTACTAAATACATCTACATAAAGATGTTATGGAAAACACCTACAGAAAGGTGTTATAGAAAGTACCTACTGAAAGGGTCTATAGAAAGAACATTGATCGAATAAGTCATATGATGCATTGGAATTCCATGTCCAAGGACAACATAGAAACATCACATAGATTATGGTAGGAACATCATTCCTAGCACTGATGAAAGATGGAAAAAATAATGAAGTGAATATAAAATAAGAAGAAATGTGTTAAATTGCTTTTGAAATGATCGTTGTTTCACTCGAGAAATTCCTACCAATGCTCTCAAAAAGATATATTTTTTTATGTTCTTGAACTAATTACACCCAATCAAATGAATATAAATATCTACCTATAGTTATGAGGTGAAGGGACACAATGGTCCATAAACATAGTAAGTAAATTAATAATGATTAATGTTAGGATTAGGATCCTAACATGCCACCCTCCTTAAAAAGAACTTTGTCCTCAAATATCAGTAGTATTTTCTCATGTTCTTGCACTATTTTAATGTCATATTTTTGTAAGTAGGGATATTTTGAAGGTGGAAGTATTGGTGGGGTAGGTAGGAAGAATAGTAGGATCAGAATGACAAAGAGGGGGTAACCCTTTCATGCCTACTTAGTGGTTTGGATAGAAAATAAGTGGGCAACCATTTCCTTGCCTCCGTTGTAAATAATTTTCTCCATGCGATGAGAGCTTTCTAGTGGATAAAGGCCTAATTTTAATCCTTTAATAGTATACGTTTGATTTTTTATTATGAATTTCATCCATAATTTTGCAAAATCCCATTGGATTTTCCTAAGTGTTTGTAACCATTGTACTCCTAAGACAATATCACATCTTCCAAAGGGAATTGCATACATATCATGTTTCATGGTGTAATCACCCAAGGTGAGATTAATATTATGGTATTTTCCCTTACAAGCAATTCTTCCCCCATTACCAATCATGACTTCAAAATTATTGCAAGGATGGATAAAGCAATCAGCTTGTTTCACCACACGTGGGTCGATGAAATTATGGGTATTGCCAGAGTCAGTAAGCACAATAAAGTTATATATTTTCAAGGATCTAGGAACTTTCATAGTTTGGGGAGAAGAACTACCGACGAGGGCATTGAAGGAAATTTCTAGTGGACCTTGAGTGCTATCATCGGGTGTATCCGTCACAACTTCTACCTCGATATCCTCTTCATCATTGGTTGATTGAAAAGGAATAGTTGCATCCAAAATATATAATTTGGGTGTAGTGCATTTATGATTGGGTACAAATTTCTCATCACAATGAAAACAAATGACTTTTTCTCTTCTTTCTTTCATTTCCTTGAGGCTGATGCATTTAATTGGTAGGATCTAGTTAGGTTTTTTTGGGGGGTAAGTCTTTTGTGATTCTATTTTAGATGGGTTTCCCAATCAACGCTGGTTATTGAATTTCTCTTCCACCAATTGAGCTAAGCCAATAGTTTGCATCATGTTAGTTGGATTGAATATTTGCACTTCACATCGAATTTCTTCTTTTAAGCCACTGATAAAACAAATTTGGAAGAACAAGGCATCCAAACCTAATGTAAGATTTGACATTTTTTGAATTGGGATTGGTATTCTCGCATCGTAGTGGTTTGGTGAAGCTTAGTAAGGGCGCCTATAAAATATTTAAATTTACTAGGACCAAATCTTACCATTATATTTTTGGTAAATTCTAACCACGTAGGTGTGCCATTAGTCTTCTCATACCACTGGTACCATTGTGTGGTGATATTTTCCAGGTGGAAGGAAGCAATGCGAACCTTTTGTGTTTTTGGGATTTGGTAGAGTGAGAAATATTGTTCGGCCCTATAAATCCAATTGGTAGGATCACCTCCTTCAAATTTTTGAAAATCCAGCTTAGTAGTTTTAGGTAGAATGGTAGTTTGTGGTCCTCCAAGTAATGTTTGGTTTGTTGGCCCTTCGACAGATTGGATAGCTTGGACGATGGCCATATTTTGTTGTAGTATGGTGATAGAATGGCAATAAATGTCAACTTTTATATACAATGTTGATATATATTTTTTAAAGTACTCCCTTTACTGATGAACTTCCTGCATGAAATCCTTAAGGATATGATCCTGCGATTGAGATCTTCTACCATAAGCCATTTTATGGTTGATTTACAAATTGGAAACCCTTCTTGGTAGGTGGATTTAGATTTTTGAAAAAAAATTGCAAAAATTTATGTATTTAGTTATAAATTGTTTTTGTAAAATTGTAAAAAAAATTATTTTCAACTGAATCAGACCTTAATGTTATAATATTTTGAATTTTAAAATTTGAAATTTGGTGGGATTGACAGTGGCACAGAGTGGTAGGTGGCTCGCAGGAGGAGCGAAGCAGCAAGTGGCTCAAAGGACGAGAAGAGTCTAAGCACAAGGGATGTTGAGTGAAAGTCAAGGGGGCAACACAAAGAGTGAGGGTGGAGCATCATGGAAGTCAATGAGCGCAGAGGGATACGAAGAGCGAGGATGAAGCATAACAAAATTCAAGGAGAACAAGGGGGCATGGAGAGTGAAGGTAAAATAAAAGGCAAATGGAGCATCATATAAAGCAAGGGAGCGAAGAAGGGTCAAGGTCACATGTGCGCATGACTACCAAGTGGTAGTCACGACCACTAATTGTGCTTTTTCCATTTTTTACCCTTATAAACTCAAAATACAAGTGATGTGGAATTTTGGTTTAATGTCTTTTTGAAACTCCTTACCTTCACTATCTCCGATGTCGAAGAAATTTTTACCAACGATCAGAATAATTTTTTAATCTTAGTCTAAAATTTTAATAATTTTAAACTTTGTTGATTTTTTACTCTTATGTTAGAAAACATCATAGGATGAAAATTTTGATCGAATTTTAGTAATTTGAGTCCGTATGTTAAGTTTGGATCGCTTGTAATGAATTTAGTGAGGATATGCGAACATATTGAATAATTTTTATTGATTTTTTGAATTGAAATCATTGGATTCTTCTCTGTTAGTCGTCAGGAGTGCTCTGGTGTGCCCGAAGTCATCAAAAAACTATGAATTGATGGGGATATGGGTTTCAACGATGGCTTCTATATGGTTTAGTTGGGTAGTAATGCATAGTAACAGGTTAACTATATAATATGGAGAAAAAAATATAGATATGGAATTATGTAAATGTGGTGTGACGCCAAGCAAATATGAACTAGAATATGGGTAGGATTGAATAGTGAAGGAAAAATTAGTTTAATAGTGTAGGATTTTTGATGGCCCTAATACCAGTTGGTAGGAATCTCATTCCTAGAACTGATGAAAGATGGAAAAAATAATGAAGTGAATGTAAAACAAGAAAAAATGTGTTAAATCACTTTTGAAATAATCGTTGTTTCACAGGAGGAATTCCTACCAATGCTCTCAAAAAGATATATTTTCTTATGTTCTTGGATGTCTAATTACACCCAATCAAATGAATATAAATATATACCTATGGTTATAAGGTGAAGGGACACAATGGTCCATAAATATAGGAAGTAAATTAGTAATGATTGATGTTAGGATTAGGATCCTAAAATATTATACAATCAACATAATTGTTAATGCGATGGCATTAATATTTGGCATATGATTTAATCCATGTTGTATAGTTTGTAACGTGACATTAAAGATATATTTTGTTAAAGTTGTTAAGTTGTCAAGATTCGAACGAAACCTTATTTTATATTTTTCTTGGGAGTAAAACAAATAGTTGTCCTATCTTGTCAGTAAGTTATTCAAATTTAGAATATTCATTATATACACTCATTAAATATACCACTTGAATAATTTTGAGGGTAGTTGTTAGCGTGTCTTAATTATAGCATATCTTTGTTATGAAAGATCAAAATTCAAATCTTTGAGAATTGGAACTATAACAGATGGTAGAAAATAATTTTATTGTAAAATATCCAAGTGATATTATAAAATACAAGGTAGAGATATTTGAAAAGGTCTAAAAGTCTATTTATCTACAATTTACAAGTTGCTATTTTGAAGGTTCAATGTTTGAAAAAGTATGCATGCATAGTTTGTATGCATGAAGAATTAAAGTTCATCAATAAAGCACCATTTTTCTTCCATGATTCCAATAATGGTATTATGTATTTTTGCATGATTTACTTATCTTTGTAAACTTTCTTTTTACTTTCCTACATCAATGAATTAAATAGTATTATATTAGTAGAATGAAATATTAGTTATTGAAGTAAATTAGAATAGAGGAGAAGAGAATTACACTATATTCTAGGAGTAAGGGTCCACTTCGAACAGTTAGTCCCTTGCTCTCTATCTCCTAAAATTTATTAGAATTAGTTAGTGAGTAGAATTAGTCTTAGACTATAAGATAAATTAAATTGCATCATTTTAAATTATAAAATAAATCAATAGTTAAAATCACAAATGCATTATCTTTATGAAAACTAGGGCATCAGTTGGGTATCCAAAGAGATTTAGATTATCTTTTAGAGAGACATATTTATTTTGTAGATTTGTTAAAGTATAAATCTCCATCAAAGACTGAAGAAGCACAAAAAACTGCATTAAAAATACTCTTTACGGCTACTGGAAATAGATCAACATCTCAACAAGTTAATGGATGCTTGCCACAATTAGAATCAAGGCCAAATATTGTCATTGAGAAAAGGATGGTTGAAGAAATAGTTTTATATAGATCCAATCATGATTTGATCTGTAAATTCATGGGTATTCGCCCTACCCTAATTTTTTTGCATTCTTGAGTCCAACAAAACTAGGAGCCTCTTGGTGAGTATTCTTTGTGGTTTATTAGAAATAGATATTTTATTATTATTTTTTCTTCACTTGCTGATAGAAATAGGGCTTTAAAATTAGAAAAGAGGAATCATGGTCCAATAGGATTATTTGTTCAACCTTGGAGAGTGGGATTTGATCCTCAAATTGAACCCACTGTTGTCTTGTTTTGGATTTGTTTGTATGCACTTCCAATGGAGTTTTGGAGTGATAAGGTATTTGAAATTATCAAAAATTCCTTTGGAAGATATTTGGGTGTTTCCAAAGACACAACAGAAGAAAACATGGTTGTTTATGCAATATTATGTGTGGAAATGGATCTTAACCAATATTTGTCGACAGAGGTGGAACTCGAGCTTGCAAGACTATCTTGGATTCAACAATTAGATTATGAAGCATTGCCCTTTAGATGCAAATTTTACCACAAATATGAGCATTTGGCATGATATTACCCAAAAAATATGAACATAAAATTGGAGGCTCCTCTCAGAATATCAAATCTTTCTAAGGAGGGTAAGTCAACAATCAATAAAGAAACCAATATTTCTCAAGGAAAAGAAGCACGGGGAGATGGTTTTTAACAACCCAAAATAAAGAGAAGGCAAAAGAAAAATATGGTTAAGAGAAAAACCAACTCAAGCCATCCAATAGGTATGAGATATTTAAGACACTAATGGACCAAGAAGAAGAACAATTCATGGAAGGAGTGGATGGGAATAATAAAAATAATAACAATCATGTTCAATATTTAAGATATACTTAATGTCTACCTTAGGGCTACAAACCAAATCATCAATGATAAAAAACCCAAAGTGGTCTTTTTCAATCTTGATCAAAGGCTTCAGGATAGAATTTTTGAGATCTTGGGATTCACAAGGACTTCTCTCCCAGTGGTATACTTGGGGGTCCCTTTGCATTTTAAAAAACTAAAAATAGATATCTGGAGGAATCTTTTGGACTGTATCAAGAAAATAATTAATCATTGGTCTCACAAATGGTTAAGCTATGGGGGTATATTAACTTTTTTATAGTAATTCATTCAGGCCATGCCAATTTATAAATTTTCTATCCTTGTTGCCCCACATACCATATGGAAAGAGTTGGACAATATGGCTAGAAAAATTTTATGGTAAGGAGTAAAAGGAGAGAGGAAATGGGCCTTAGTAGGTTGGGATAAAGTAAGCCAACCAAAGGTAAAAGGAGGTTTGAGACTAAGAAGATCAAAGTTAAATAATAAAGATTTGGTTGGAAAGCTTTACTAGAGGTGGATTTCCCAACCAACTTCTTTATTCAGTAAAATTTTAACTAGTAAATATTTGGTACCAATAAATCCAAATGAGGTGAATCATTTCCATTTGGATGGTAATGGATCCTTAGTGTGGTAGACTCTTAAGTTAGGATATCAGGTAGTGAAAGATAGATTATTTTGGAAAGTGGGGAGAGGGGAGAAGACTCAATTTTGGATAGATTCATGGGATCAATACCCACCTATCATTGTTGAATTCTCTAAATTGCAACCAATAAAAATAGCCATGAAAAATAGGGATTGGGTCCAAATTGAAAGTTATTTCAACACTAGTCAATTGGAGGATTATAAGTTTAAGCATTTTAAGAAGTTGGATGAGTGGCCATTTTCAATCCCTTCAGATTTGACACCCATCATGACTAAAATCTTGGCAAAAATATTTCTAACAAGTAGAGATGAAGAGGATGAATTATCTTGGGGCTATGGGAGCCTTGGTGTCTACACAATGAATTATGGATATGATAAGATCCTTCTAGAGCCTCCTCCTCATGCATATCAGGTTGAGAATTGGAGAAAGATTTGGTAGTCCAAGGGTTGGCCAAAAGTAATTTTTTTTCCTAGCAGTTCATGCATAATGGAATTCTTAATTTTGATAATCTCAGATGTAGGGGAATCATTGGTCCATATCAATGTGTTTTATGCTACAAGAGTGAGGAAACAACTGATCACTTGATGTTTGAGTGCCCATTCATGTGCTAGATCTAGGAGAGATGGTTTTTATATTATAAAATTTGAGTTAATGGTGATTTAAATTGGATTAATATTTGGGAAATATGGAAGAGGAGTAGATTTAAATCTAAATCTCTTTATATTGGTTGGGAGCTTGGATTAAACTTCATTTGGTGGCAAGTGCGGTTGGAGATAAATGACAAATTCTTTAGAGAAACCTTTTCATCTTTAGATGGAGTTTGGCAGGTCATTTGGAGCAAAGTCTCAAAAACTATGGTAGTGTATACTAAAGAAGAAACTCAGGTTGTTATAGGGACAATGGATAAGGAAGTTGAAGTGCAAGAGAGATAGGTCAGAGCTAGTTGGAAACCACCCCCAAAAGGTTGGATTAAAATTAATACTGATGGAGCTATAAAAGGCAACCCGAATAGAGCTAGAATCGAAGTGGTTTGCCAGAATCATGTTGGAATAGTTCTCTATTGGGAACTACAAGGATTGGGAAGGGCCACAAACAATGAAGTAGATCCTTAGCTATCAAATATGCTTCTAATTGGTAGTAAAACAAGGTTACAAGAGGATAAACCTAGAATGAGATTCTCAAATAATGGTTGGACCTCTAGATTGCATGAGGAACTTTTTTTTGAAGACATGGAGGTTGAGGATTCTTATCACTCAAATTAAGGAATTGTGGAGGGAATTAGATGATGTGATTTCAATTTATGTGAGTAGATATCTAAATAAAGTGGTAGACTTCTTGGCTAATATGGGCACTAAGAAGGAGGTAGGGGTTCAGTGGCACAGTGACATGGCTACTAAGGATGAGATGATTAGGCAGGTTGGTGAGCAAATCCAGTGTTTAGCTAATTTGGATAACCATTCCAAAAATATGGTTTAGGAGATTTGTGCTCCAATGTAGATCTTCTTTTATAGTTGTAAATAGGTGAACAACCATTGTATAAATATGATTTAAGATATTTGGAATTAGAAAAAAACCTACTTTTCGAACAAAGACATAGGTCATCTGGAAAACAGTGGGATTATATGTGGGAGCACCTTGATCCCATTAGGGAAAGAACACATGAATTGAGCAACATTGAGAGGATTGATATAATTAAATTCCTAGGGCTAAATTATCACCTTATATTTATATTGTGAAGAGTTGAGAACATTGGCTAGGAGATAGGAGAGCGAGTGTGAATTCAATTATGCATCCTTGGGGGCAATACTTTGAGGACTCCATTGCTATCCACAAATTCCTAGTAGACATAGAAAAAAAAAGTGAATCTAGAATACATCAGAAGATATAACAAACCTCCTAGAATTGTACACTTTAGACAACTGTGCCATGATTTACCATATAAAATAAAAATAAGCTTATATTATTCAATTATTATGTCTTTTGAAATAAGATTTTGATTTTGATGAGGAACATTACATGACCCCTAAAAAACTAGACCCAATTAATGATATCCATAAATTGTTTAAGGAGGAATGAATGATTTTTGTTGCAAAAAGTTTAAGATCTTTGCAAATTTATGAGTAGACCTAGAGATTCAAGGGGAAGATTCATCAAAGTCTGTAAAGAAAACTCTAGTGAAAAGTTTGATAATTCTAGATCAAAAGAGACTAAGATTGTGGTAACTAAGGATTCACTAGTACAAGTTGAGGTACCATTGACTTTACTAGATAAATATCTTGAATCATTTTTATTTCTAGAACCTAAATTTGATAATCACATCGATCCATCAACTATATTTTTTGAACCTATACCAAGTCCAATCTTAGAATTCATCCAATTAGTCATGGCTGACCAAGCTAGTGAACATGGGGAAGTATATGGAAACCAAATAGGACATAGGTAAAGGAATAATGATCATGGAGAAGTAGAAGAATACCAAAGAAAAGGTATGCAAAGAAAATATTTTGCCTTCCCAATTTCTTCTCCGATAGATAGGCTAACAAGAGAACCAGAACTAATCTCTGTTGTTGTTTTGCCTACCTTCTATGGGAAACCACATGAAGATCCTATTGCTTTTCTATTTGAGTTTGAAGTACTGTATCAAGCCCATTTTTATATCATAGCATAACAAAAATTAAGAGTCTTTCCTTCTACCCTTAAGGATGTAGCTTTGAGATGGTTTATGGATCTAGGTGAAAGTATTTGCAACCAATGGGATGGAGACCATGGATTGAAAGATATATTCCTTGAAAGATATTAGGATTACTGTAGAGTTAGGGATAAGAAAGATGAGCTCTTTCGTATGAACCAATGAGAGGAAGAATCCCTTGAGGATTATCTTGAAATATTTTAGTTTGTAGGATCTAAAGTAAATATTGATTTAGATGAAGTCTTGAAAGAACTCTTTCTAAAATTATTAAAAGAAGATGTCCTTGATGTTTTAAACCTTATGGCTAAGGGGGACATTCATATAATGGAATTTGAAGATATTGTGAATATTTGTAGAAATTATTCAAGGAATAAACCTCTAAGGAACAATAAATACTCATCCATAGGTGGAGTAACAAGAGCTGAAATTGGTAATATGTTGGAAATCTTAAAAACTAATTTTTTAAGTACATTAACTACATATCTTGACCTCATGGATAAGAAATCAAAAGAAAAAGATATTGAGGAGATATATTGTCATAGATGTAGGAAAAGAAACAACTTGAGAGAATGCCCTCTCAACATTACAAATATTTTAAATATTTTTTCTTGTTGTAAAATCTATGACAAAAATCATAGCACTAAAAATTGCAAGTATATTTCAGTTGTGA
The DNA here is from genome assembly GCA_028583015.1 of Wollemia nobilis. Classification (NCBI taxonomy): domain Eukaryota; kingdom Viridiplantae; phylum Streptophyta; class Pinopsida; order Araucariales; family Araucariaceae; genus Wollemia; species Wollemia nobilis. The sequence goes on along the minus strand of JAQPPZ010017034.1, from coordinate 1,042,224 downwards.
AATCCGCTATAAAAGAACCTAAAGTTGAGGAGGCAAAGGATGTTTATTTTGTATATCAAAGAAGAAATGACCCATTCAATAGTTCATCTAATTGGTCAAAATATAGTTATTCCAACCAACAAAGACCTAACTAGTGGTCAAATGCATCAAATTGGACAAATTGGAACCCATACCCAAATAACCAAGATTGGAATATACCGCCATGGGCCCAATTTATGGCCAACACATATGGAAGTCCACCTCCATGAAATCAAGGAATGATGAGGTAGAATATGCCTAGTTGGAACACGAATGATCAATATAATCAAGGAGGACCTAGCTGGTCTCAAAATCCACCCCAACAACAGAATTTCCAAAACTAGTTTAAGGGATAAAACCCTCAAAATAGACTTCTTCCACCTCCAAACAATATGAACAACCCTCCTAAGAAACCACCTTTACCAGCTCAACCAGTTCCTAATCCTAATAATAACAATACTATTCAACAAGTCTATGAAACAAATGAGACATGTTCAATATCTATGGTACCTTGCCAATAGATCCATTTAAGGTCTGGAAAGGTGTTGGAAAATAACATAACTCTCACAGAAGTTGAAGAAACTATCCAAGTCTTGATTGAGAAAGTAGACAAAAATGAAAAAGAAACAAAAACTTTACCAAAAATATTCCATCCAAACAAAATGAGATCCAAACCCATCAAAGGAAATAAATAGAAATTCTATTTCTAGAAATACTGGCAATACCCAAAGAACCCTCCAAAAGAGCTTTCAATTTCCTTTAAGAATTAGAGAATTTTATGATTAAAATTTCTTGATTACAAGCTATCAAGGATATTCCTATTTATTCTAAATTAATAAAGAGCATGTGCACATCAAAATCAAGGAGGAAAAAGAAGAATGAATCTCAAACCATCCAAGTTATTGGAAAATTATCTGAGATAATGATGCAAGAGCACCCAGTGGTGTAAGGACAATCTGGAATCACAAAAAAAAACATTTTTTTAAATGCCCAATTTATTCATTAATGATGGTATTTTTAAATGCCCAATTTATTCATTAATGATGGTATTTTTAAATGCCCAATTTATTCATTAATGATGGTATTTTTAAATACCCAATTTATTCATTCATGATGGTATTATTTTTAAATGCCCAATTTATTCATTAATGATGGTATTTTTAAATGCCCAATTTATTCATTAATGATGGTATTTTTAAATGCCCAATTTATTCATTAATGATGGTATTATTTTTAAATGCCCAATTTATTCATTAATGATGGTATTTTTAAATGCCCAATTTATTCATTCATGATGGTATTTATTTTTAAATGCCCAATTTATTCATTAATGATGGTATTTTTAAAATGCCCAATTTATTCATTAATGATGGTATTTTTTTATGCCAAATTTATTTTATTAATGATGGTATTTTTAAATGCCCAATTTATTCATTAATGATGATATTTTTAAAATGCCCAATTTATTTCAAAAATGAATGGCAATTTTCTAGAATATTCTATGGAAGTTATTAAAGGGGAAACATATACTTACTGAAGCAATCCAGTATCACAGATCGTGGTTCCAGCTTGTAATTTTTGGATCATTTTTCTTTGTAATCAAATCGGACCTTATGGTTGTAAGATTGTATTTTCTAGTTCTATAGCCCCTCATCAAGTATTGTTATTGAGTATTGTTATCAAGTATTATTATTGAGTACTATTATTTGAAATTGACTATGTTTTTGTGTAATGTGGGAGTGTTGGGTGGAGTAGCCCTTCACTAGATAATAACTGAAGGAAGGTTACTACCAAAGTATACAGTTCCTGGAATACCTATACTCATAGTTCATATTGGTGATATAACCTTGTAGAATTTCTTAGTAGATTTAGGGGCTGCCATAAACATTATGATCAAAGTAGGGTTATGCATAAGGAGTCGACCCCAAAATGTATTTATAAAAATTGGCGAATTGGTTTCATAATCCAAGTGAATAGTATCTAAACACATGTAGAAGGTTCACTATTAATAGGGGTAATGTTCGAAATTTAAACTTAAATGGTCAAATTATTATAAAATTGGGGCAAATTGACCCAAAAAATAATTTGCACCCAATTTTTTTTGGCTAATGGGCCCTGGTCAAGGGTCCTAAATATTAGCCAATTTCAAAATTTCAAAATCCTAATTTTAACCAATTTGGCAATAAATAGCCGCTATGCATAAACCTGGACCAAAGAAACAAAATATTCTTTAGGAGTACATAAAATACAACCAACCTCTATAGTGCTTCAACTTGCAAACAAATATACCATCAAACTAGAATAAAAATTAGAATAAATCATAGTTTTTGTAAGCTCATGGGAGCATCCTGTAGACTTTGTGGTCTTACAACCTAAGAAGAAGCTAGGGGGCATCCCTTAATTCTAGGATACCCATGTCTTGCAACAATTGATACTTACATTAGTTGTAGATCTGGTAATATGACTATTTCCAATGGGAAGCAAACTAAAGATTTGAGTTTATTTTTTGAGTCAACATTATATAAAGGATTCTCAAAACAACTCAGGTATGATTTTCCTGATGATTTGGATGCTATTTAAAATTTATCAATTAATGTGCTAAGTGAATATTTATAGCAAGAAATTGAAGGACCATTAGGATCACTTTTTAATGAAGAACAAAGTACTAATTATTCAGATGAACTTATTATATCTAATAATGAACTAGGTACAAGTTAATATCATCAATTAGTGCCCTATACCTATCAACTAAATGTTCTTGAACATGAAATAATGGGAATAGATGCAAATACTAAAAATTGCAAGCAAATAGACATCACACCTGGAAATACTCTAAATATTAATAATGAGCTTGCAAGAATTCAAATAACATTTGCATGGAACTATGAGGACATGAAAGGGACTCATCCAAATATTTGTACCCATCAAATCTTCATTCAAGAGGGTTGCAACCCAGTAAGACAACCTTAAATAAGACTAAATCTAGCTATGAAAGATATAGTTTAAGAAGAAATCATTAAGATTATGAATGTAGGATTTATATATCCAATTTTTGATAGCCAATGGGTATCACGGTTAGTAATAGTTCCTAAAAAGAATGGTAAATGTAGGATTTGTGTAGATTATAGAGAATTAAATAAGGTAACAAAGAAAGATGATTTTTCTTTACCATTCATTGATCAAATTCTTCATACCTTGGAAGAAAAGAAATATTTTTGCTTTTGGATGATTTTAGTGGGTACAATCAAGTTTCAATAGCAGAAGAAGACCAAGAAAATACCACTTTCACATGTCTTGTGGGTACCTATGCTTATACAGTTTTACCCTTTAGATTATGAAATGCACTTACTACTTTTCAAAGGGTTGTTTTACCTATTTTTTTCTGATTTGATTAATGAATGTGTAGAAGTCTATATGGACGATGTCATAGTCTATGGTAACACTTTTGAATAAACTTTATCAAGTTTACATAAATTTCTGGTTAGATTGCAAGAACAAAACCTCTCTTTGAGTCATGAAAAATGCTTCATGATGATGAGAGTGATTTAATCATTGAGCATACACCTAACTACTGTATTGATCTATAACATCATGAAAGAACAAATATTGACACAAGTACATAAATTGAACAAAAAAGTAAGGTTTCTTGTATTAATCTTTGAATGAGCCATGATTACAAAAATGCTCTCTTAGGGTCACTTGAAAGATGATACTGATATTACAATTGCCAATGCCCTCAATAGGGTAAGCGTACTTATAGTGCTCTATTGATTAGTCACAAAATGCCTTAGGGTGGAGTTGACCCCATTCTTCGCGATGTGAAAGGATTATGATGTAAGCTCCTCTTGCACCTGTCTCCCTACGAACGAGAAACAACATCACAAGATTAAAAATATTGATAGCCTCTTGTAATGAGGCCCTTTAAGAAAATTTGTATGAAAATGCCATTAAACTAGTAAAACAAGAAATCATAAAGAAAGACTTTAAACTATTCTAATTAGATCAAGAATTATACTATAACATGACAGACACGAATAAGCAAATGATGCATGGATCAAATATCAAGTTAGGAGTAATAAAGTGCATAAAAGATCCAATATAATACTACTTAATACAAAGCATGCAATAACTAATTCCTACGGTCAGAGTTTCTCTAAAGTGCAATTAAACCTATAAAAAGACTAATATAACTAATCTATGTGATCAAAAGCAAAGCAAGTAAGGTTATTAGTCACATATTTCAAATTGCATCTATGGTGGGCAATCTGCATTGTGAACAGCAGATGACAGCCATGGTTTGACCTCTGATAGGTTTACCCTCAGAATTAGGGGCAGTGGGCTTGACCTCCTTGTCCAAATCGATATTCAAGGGTCACCTTTATTGTCCTCTGATAGATTTGGTGGTCAAATTGCTATGATGGGCCTTCATTTGTCCAGATTTGTGCTTCGTGAATCTCCTAGGAACCTAGGGCATCCATGGCTAATTAGTCTTTAGGTGAATAGCAAAGGGGTTCTCAAATGCACAGATTTAGTATGCAAATTGACAGGGCTTTTTTGATCTCTTGATCAATTAACTCTCTTTTTCTTCACCCCATTTGGAGGGGGTATTTATAGCATGTCCCTAGGGCTAGGGGTAGCTTCATGGAGAAGCCAAGACCAAGAAGGTTGGTTAGGATAGTTGGGATGGAAACTTCTAGAATATTTCATCCTTCAACTACCTACTTCTAGATATTTTGGCCATTCTAACCAATTTGGATCAAATGGAAGGCCTAACTAAACTTTAGTTAAGACCGCAAGTCACAGTTGTGGTCCAGACTGTAGACCACAAGTATCAACCGTGGTTTGGAATTGAGATCATAGATCTTGGCTGCGGTTCAACCTGATTAGGCCAAAATTCCTAAATTGAGTGGTTAGAACCACTGCTCTATCTTGGAGTTTGTCCAAGATCCTCCATATGGTTTTGTAGCATGTCCATATGAGTAGCCACCCTCAAAATGACATGTTTTAGGTGTCTACAGATGCCCATTTTGAGATGCGTTATGAGATCAAACAATGCTGAGCAAAAATATACATCCTAAAATGATGCCGAAGGTTCTATGATGATCATTAGTTTTATCAACATTAGATGCCCCAGGTCCAACAAAAGGATGCACATCCTGGAATCATTGCTTCCAAATTGGAAAGGCTTACATTTGAAAAGTCTGCACTCGCCATCAGACGTTCGGGTAGCTTTGGTGCTACAATAGGAGTTAGGCCTATATAACTAAAGGATGAGAGTTACAAATAAAATTTCATATTTTCTATTTACCCCAAGCACAAGGGGAAGCTTATGATAGCTATTAGCAATGATTCGCAAGAATGAATGCAATTTTGACAAGATCAAGGGATCTACGATCTCTGGGATCTTCTATTGAATTTGATTATGACATGAAATTATAACTACCCCATCAAGAGATGATTCTATGAGGGTAATTACAATGTATGAAGCGATGAAATCATTTGACCATAATGAATGATCCTGAACAACTTTAGATTCGAGCCTTTTAATGTCTTGGCTAGGCCTAGTTCAGCTTATGATTGCAACTCTTAGTAGTATTTGCACATCTTTGTCCCATGGAGCAGTCAAGCTATGATAGCCATCTTAGAGAATCAAAATAATACAAATGCAATTAGACTTGTGTTGAATCATATTATCGATGATTTGCTAAAAGATGTCATAAAAGAAATGACAATTTTACCCCAAATGTCCTTATGGTGATTTACTTATCTTGCCGGATTGCATGGATCACAAGTAGCTTTAACCGCCAATTTTATAGGGTAAATCACTAGATACAAGACACATTTGGTTTTTCATTATTTGATTTTTTTTTGTTTAATTTTGCATTTATTTGACTGATCCTGGTGCTTTTAACATCACCAAATTTACAATTTTGATCATTGATTTTGAATTTTTATCCAATGGGAGTCATTAATTTATCTTTTTAGACCTTCCCACGGTGGGTTTTGAGTGCATTTATTGCTAGCTATAGACCGCAGGTACAACATGCAGTTTAATATTTCAAATTTTTGGAACCACGGGTCAGACCTGCGGGCAGGAAACCCTAGTTCCAAAACCGTAGGTGTCAGCTGCGGTCCACGAAGACTAGGAGGACCTATAAATTGCATTCCCATTTGAAAATTTTCATTATTTTCTTGCAACTACTAGCAATTTGAGAGCTCTAAGAGAGAACATTCCTTGATCCAGAACGTTGCCAAACTCTATCGCAATTACACTCATCTACCTCGATGACGAATCTTGATAAACCATCTACTAGCCAAGGTCAGGGTGCGGATAAGGTAACTCAAAACCAAGACCTTGTACTCAATACCAGTAAAATGAATCACACTAAGAAATGTAGAAAATTAACCTCACTAAACTTCTGGTAATGAACCCCACTAGTCTAGGTTAGCTTAATTAATTATTATTTTTTTCATTTAGTGGATTAGGAAGGTACCCGAAATGGGTGCCTCTCCTAAATCGCAACTAGTAGCCACAGTTCTCAATTGGAAAATTGGGAACCATAGGTTTCATCTGCGATTAGGATTAAAAATCCTAACGATCATATGCTTATTGCCTTCAAACCGCAGGGTTGACCCACGGTTTGTAAACCTTAGAAATTTTTGAAATTTTTTTTGATTTTTTTTCTTCTATTTTTGTCATTTAATTAGGCATTTAATGTTATCTCATTAAGATCTAGGTTGTCTAATTAAAATTTTTAATTTTCTTTAGCTCTACTTAGCTATATTTAGCTTAAATTATGATTTTTGTTTTTAGAAGTCAACTTCTAGAGCACGGGAGCCTGACCTTATGAAGATTCTTCGTGAGGCTTTATTTTATGATGACCGAGCTTGGTTCTGAGCTGTAGGGTTTGGTTACGTCATGGATCTACCAACCATTAGTGTAGATCAAGCCTATCTTACTACATTGGCCTAGCACTAGAATGCGTGGACCAACACATTCCACCTTCCTCCCAGTGAGATGACTATCACTCTGGAGGATGTCTCTAGGATCTTCAGGATCCCCATTGATGGCGAGGCTATCATCTCCTCTGCCTCCACAAAAAAGGATGCTATCTTCGATGCTATATTTGATGACTAGAGCATAGATGCACATGATTATGCTAACCATGAAGGGCTGCACATTGGTGACTGGTACTGTGATGATGTCTTTTTTGCATGAGAGACCCTCTTCATGCATCTCATTATGTAGATTGTCCTTCCAAACTCCTTGGGTGTGAGGATTCCCTGGAACATGTTAGCCACTACTTGGAGGGTGATTCAGAGCTCTACAAGGGAGCCACTACAATTAGATTGGGGGAGCACCCTATTATGCCAGCTATATAGGGAGCTATACTAGATTATAAAGCGTAGCCATAAGGGCATCAGTTGTAGTATTTTTTTACAGATCTGGGTGTGGTAGCACATATGGATTAAGTGTCCTATGGAGCTACCACTATGCATCACTACCATAGATGTCGACCATTAATGTTACGTTGCATGCTAGCCTCATGCTGAGGAGGGTATCTATAATAGGGCTTATGCTGGGAACACTAAGGACTACATTATTAGATTTGCATCACTTGGGTCGGGGGACGTTGTCTGGCACCCCCTACATGGATTTCCTTGCATGGCCTAAGGTGGATGAGTGGCTGCGATGGGCCCACTGAGAAAAATGGCTTATCTGGTGTAAGCCAGAGGTTAGAGAGTATTAGCTCTTTTATCATGTCCTATAATAGTTTGACATGGTGCATGACATACCAGAGATGCCATTCAAGTATAGACACTTGGCTCTAGAGAGGGACCTCCCATTGATAGTTCCTCCTCCACTAGGATATGCACCCAATGACTTCTAGGAGTCGAGGGTTGAGATAGATGGGACCACTCTAGACTATTATAGGTGGTGGTCCTTATTTAGATGGTATGGGACATGTCATCTGGGTAGAGAGCTGGCTCAGGCAGAGGTAGATGTAGATCCTGACGAGCGTAAGGTGCACCAATGTACAAAGGGCGATTGGGATACAGAGGCCACCATCGAGGATATGCTTGAGATTGAACCTGAGGAGGATATTCCAAAGGAGGGTGAGGTTCCTCCTAACAACATAGAGGGATGATTTCTAGCTCAGGTGGCTAACTTACAGAGGCAGCTCGAACGGTTTCACACACAGCAGCTCGAGAGAGACACTACCATCACCACTCTGGAGGTGAAAGTGGCTGATAGGGAGTAGTGCCTAACTAAAGCACAAGACCAAATACATGAGCTTACGACTCAGGATATAGATGTAGAGGCCTAGGTTTAGAGAGTACATAATACCCTGGAGCTAGCATAGGCACATCGAACTATAGCAGGGGCAGAGTGGGATCTTGCTCAGGCATCAAGGGGGGCTATGCTGCCTCCTCAGGCTACTATGGGGCCTCCTACAACACCAATAGTAGGTACAGTAGTTGCTCAGAATATTATGGCTAAGATAGAGTGATTATGCAACATGATCATGGCAACCAACAAAATGCATGTAGCCCGACTCGTTCGAGATGATCAAGTAGTTGGTTACATTGATATGCATGGGCTACAGGTTCTAGAGGATCCTTTCACACCAGAGTTTTAGAGAACCCAGAATAGGACTACTGGATAGTCTACAATGAGCTCGAGTCATAGGAATCACAGGACTAAGAGTACACACAGGTCCTCTAGCACACACACAGGGAGATCATAGGCTAGGACTAGAGATCCAGGGTAGACATCAGGGGCCACCAGTCAGAGGACTAGCCTGCTGCAGTTACTAGTTTCTCATGTGTTGGGTGCTTTAGGCTTTGGAGGCAGGCATAATCCACAATAGGATCCACCAAATGTGCCAGTTCAGCCAGGAGAGGAGGCTCCAGAGCACAATGTTGAGGGAGGCAGCGAGAGCTCCAGTATAGGGGGAGCAACCTAGATCTGAGTTATAGTAGTTGCCGACTACATTTTTGATATATCATTTTGTGTGTAAGGTCAAGGACCTACATAGTTGTAGTCTCGGGAATTTTGTACTCCCTATGTACTCTTTTGGACACACACACACACACACACACACACACACACACACACACACATATATATATATATGATCTTTTATTTTTCATTATGTGTATATGTTTATTTATTTTTTTGATTTTATGTTTATTTGATGCACATGGATGCAAGGCTTATGTAAATGCTATGTTTATATGATGCGATGTATGGATGACATGCACTAGATAGCTATCTATTTTATGATGATGATGTTATGCAATGATCTATATGATTAGATGTGTTATATATATTGGATGCAAATGGATGTAGTATTTATTTTGAACGCATATTTATTTTTTCTTTGTGGGCATGAGTTTATTTTTATGAAGTTATGGCATGTTATGCAATGTATGGTAATGCATTATGTACATAATCATAATCTAATGGGAGTGAGCCTGTATGCTTTAATCACTTAAAATATAAAGAATGAATGTAACTGTGTATATCAATTTTAAACTACGACACCATAGAATGTATGACAATCATGCAAGATAATTGATAATTCTCATTACAAGAACTTAATCAATTAATCACCCATATATGAAAAGTAGTGAAATGGATTGGTATAATACTAATGAATGAACATGCCATTATGTATATTTATTTTTTGCACTATATATTCAGTGGTCGTATAAACATCATTTCTAATATTCATGCGGTATCTATCCTATATGTTTGATTGTGCTTTGTAAAATGCATTCTGATGAATGAATGACTAGTATTTTTGATGTTTAATGATATTTGGTATCTTGTTGCTATTGGAGAATATTTTTTTTTAAGGTTTTCCATGAGAATAAAACACCCTAGTAGACCTGTCCAAAAATCACATATTAATTGTAGAAGGCTTTTATTAGACAAGGCTTTTGTCATGAAAGACCCAACTATTCATTATACCTGTATGTGCATGTGAGCATTTTTAGATAGATCATAAGCCTACCCCATATTTTAGTTGGGACTCTTTCAACCCATATGTGATATAGGGTTCCTCATTCGATCATACCATCCTTGTTTCAGCTTTGATTAGACTTATACAACTAGACAATCCTAGGTACCTAGAGCTAGCTCATCTTGCAAATTGATCAGGGCTACCCCTCCAAATGCAGGTGAGACTCTTTCAACCCATTGCTATGTTTGGGGATCACCCAATAGAACGACCCCTATGATTGTAGGTGGTATTATTCCAACCTATTGTTGCAATTAGGGATCACTCTATGGATTTCAAAAGGTGGACAATCAAGGGATTCAAGTTCTCACCCTTCTTACTTGCTCATATGTAGTGATGAAAATCACTGTTAGTCCATGTGTTATCATTTTATTTGAGAAAGGGATTTTTATAGTGCTTTTGATTCACTATTTCAATTTACATTTTGAACTTGAAATTTGTACTTTAAAATTTGTAACTTTAGGATTTATAGGGGAAATTATTGTCCTTTTGCCAAAGTTCACCTTTCTAAACTGACTATTTGTAAGATAAGTAGGTTGTGAAACCCATATCTCTAGATACCTAAGACTGCTTTCGTAGCTTTCATCATCTCTTGTCTTAGCATGATTTTATATTGTTTTTCTTAGTGACGGGATTTTGATATGTTGAAGCACTATCCCAACTAATGACCTTATCTATAACAGCAAAGCAAGATTTCTACAATACCTGAAGAACCCACTAGGTATGGATGAGTGACTAGAAAACTTAATATACATAAATATTTCTCCGCAACAAGTATCGTGTATGAATGTAATGAATTATGATAAATGCCAGGGTGCATGATTGAAACACAAATATGTGATCGTTTGTAAGATTTTGATATACACATTACACTCTACTATGGAATGCAATGGATGAAAAATGCCTAAATGCAATATGATGATGTGAATGCATATATGAAAATGCAAATTGCAAAAGCAAATGTTTTTGGATATTATGCTTTGTCAATTTTTTTGGGATTTTATATATTTTCAAATTTTTATACATTTTTGAGCTTTCATAGTTCAAAAAATGACGAGTACATGTCCTTGGAGCTTTTAAGGATGAGAAAATGATGAGGAACTACCTTTGGAGCTTTTAAGGATGAGCAAATGATGAGGAACTACCTTTGGAGCTTTTACTTGACCAAGCTACTCAACAGAGAGCTTGGGATATTTTGGGATGATCGAGCGGTTGAGACAAAACCCTCGGAGCTTTTGGGTTGACCAAAGGGCTTAGAAATGCCTTTGGTGCATTTAATTGACCAAGCTTTTTAATTCGAGAACTCAAAGCCTTTTGGGATGACCCAGTGGTTGTGGACAAACCCTAGGAGCTTTTGGGTTGACCAAAGGGCTTACAGATGCCTTTGGTTCCTTTAATACACTCTCAAGCATATAACACCTTAATATGGATGATATTGAGATGCTCAAGCTCTTCCACACCCTCTAGCGACGTTAGGTGATAGGTACCTAGACCAATCTTTTCAAATATGATGTAAAGCCCTAACCTATTAGCCATGAATTTGTCTCGCCTATCAGGTGGCAAATTTGAGTTCTGTTGGTTCTATTTTAGCACAAGATCCCAAAATTCAAAGTATCTCTGGTGGACTTTGACATTGTAAGATAATTTTAATCACTCCTAATAAATGTGGAGATGCTCGAGGGCATTCACACGACGTTCATCAAGCAATGTCAATTGATCAAGGTGAGATTACCGTGTGGTGTTGTCATCGATGAACTCTTTCAATGCAACGTGCAACGTTGGAATTTCCAACTCTAAGGGCATAATGGCCTCAACACCATATACTAGTGAAAATGGCATTGCCCCAATGGGCATCCGAATGCTAGTCCTATAAGCCCATAATGCAAGGGGCAGCTGTATATGCCAATCCTTGTGGTGTTCTTGCACTATCTTTTTCAAGATGGCTACCATAGTCTTGTTTGAGGCCTCAGATTTCTCGTTTTCTTGCGGATAGTATGGAGTTGAAAAACTATGTTTAATGCAGTATTTAGACGTTAAAGCCCGCATAGTTTTGTTCTTAAAAGAAGTTCCATTATCCAAAATTATTTTGGATGATATCCCAAAATGACATGATATGCTTGAGAATAAATTCTACGATGCGAGATCCAGTGGTCATTGTAAGGGGAATGGATTCCACCCACTTTGTAAAATACTCAGTAGTCGTGATAATGAATGTTTGTCAGCCTAACAATGGAGGAGAAATTTTGCCAATAAGATCTAGTCCCCACTGACCAAATGACCAAGCCACCTGAATGGGTTGTAAGGCCTATGATGGCAAGTGCATAAGATTAGCATGATGCTGACATTTAACATATTTTTTGACATAAACATTATAATCCTTCTCCTTAGTGGGCCAATAATAACCCATGTGAAGGATGCGTTTGATGATAGCCATACCGCTAAAATGGCCATCGCACGTACCATTGTGAGCTTCTAAAATTGCCCAAGATAACTCTTGGGGCTCCAAACATCGAAGGATAACTCCTTCATAGCTACGTCGATACAAAATATCTCCTATCGAGACATACTTAGTCACTTTCTATTTGAATGTGCATCTTGTGGCACGCAAAAATCCCTTTGGGATCATACCAAGTTTTAAGAAGTCTTGGATTTGCAACATCCAATCGACTGCTAAGATGACTTGCTCCCCCTACGTATTTAACTTTATGAATGTAGACTAGGAAATAACCTTATGGTGAATGGTAGTATCACTCCTCGTAGGACTCTAAGAAGTCAATGACTCCTAGAGTGCCTGCTTGAGAAAGTCTTCTGCTCTACGAAACCAATCAGCTATTGGTTCCACAACAATCATGTTGACTGACTCTTTGTTATAAAAGTCTACATGCTCTACTTCTGGGCATGAGAGGGTTCTAACATGGATGGTAGTAAAATCGATAGATAGATTTTGAGGTATCAAGGAACCCAAAGATGCCATGGTGTCTGCGAACCTATTTGACGAACGAGGGATTGCCTCGATGTCATACCATTCAAATTTAGCCAGATAAGTGAAAACAAGATCTTTATAGGCTTTCAGTATGGGACATCGACACTAAAAGAGCCCCTTAACTTGGTTAACTATGAGTAGATAATCACCAAAAATGTTTAATATTTTAATACCCATGGCGATGGCTGTGTGGAGGCCCAAAAGTAGGGCTTCATACTCAACATTATTGTTGGTGCACAAAAAGTCTAACTTGAATGACAAGGGCATTGGAGCTCCTTGTGGCATGAAAAACACTATTCCTACACCACCCCTTGCTCACACTTTGAATCGTCAAAGAACAATGTCATATCAACATTATTCTCTAGTTTTTTGGGTTTGAGAGCTTCAGATATTACAAAGACCGCATCATCTGGAAGCTCAATGGTTAGAGGCATACTGTTGGACAATGGTACCTCAGCCAATTGATCAACTATGACTTATCCCTTGATGGAATTTTTACTGATGAATTCCAAATCAAATTCTTTCAATAGCATGATCTAATTTGCAGTACATGTGTTATGATAAGTCTTGCTCATCATATACTACAAAGAATTATGTTTCAATATAACATATGTTGTATGACTTAGCATGTAATGCTACAATTTCTTGGTAATGAACACGACTGCTAAACAAAGCTTCTCCATATATGCATATCCTGAATCATAACTCACCAAGATACGACTGATGTAATATATGGCTTGCTCTTTGCCTTGCATGTTCTTTTGGGCTAACATGGTCTCTAATGCAAAGTTGGTTGCCGATATATATAGCATAAAAGGCACATCCAACCTTGGTGGAGCTAGTACTGGCGGCGTTGCTAGGTATTGCTTAATCTCAGCAAAGGCTACTTGGTAGTCCTTGTACCAATCAAATGGGACCCCCTTATGTAGCAGTTGATTCATGGGTTGGCATTTATCCGATAATTGAGCGATGAATTGCTTTATGGATGCTACTTTGCCCTGAAGGCTTCTTAGTTCTTTGATATTAGTGGGAGGACACATCTCTAGAATAGCCTTGACCTTTGCTGGGTCTACTTCGATGCCTCATTTAGAAATGATGAATCCCAAGAGTTTACCTAAAGTTACACCAAATACACATTTCTTAGGATTCAACCTAACATTATGCTCTATCAGGTGATCAAAGACCTTCCTTAAGACCTTCGCATGCTCTACTTGCAGCAATGACTTAGCTAGTAAGTCATCGATATAATCTTCTAATATTTTATGCATGTAGTCATGAAAGATATATGTCATAGCCCATTGATATGTGACACCAACATTTTTAAGAACGAATGGCATAACTTTGTAGAAAAATGTCCCCCATGGCATTATAAATGCGGTTTTATGCTGATCTTCAAGTTTAATCTGAATCTGATTGTATCCAAAAAAATGGTACATAAGGGAGAGCATTTTGTGACCTGTAGTAGCGTATACTAGAGCATCGATATTTGGCAATGAAAATGAATCTTTGGGTGTTTCCTTATTGAGATCTCTAAAATCTGTACAAATACAGATCCTTCCATATGGTTTTCCTATGGGTACCATATTGGACATCCATTTTGGATAGTCGATGGAGATGAAAAACTCTACGTCCAACAACTTTTACAACTCATCTTTCACCATTAAGGCTACTATTGGATGCATTTTTATGAGTTTTTGCTTGACTGGCTTCTTTGACAGATCTAGCGAAAGGTTATGAGTAACCAATTTTGGATCTAGACCTGGCATGTATTTGTAAGTCCAAGCAAAGATATCAGGTCTCTCTTTAGAGGGATGATGCTATCACGCTCATCCAAAGTGAGACTCTCCAAATCTAACCTTCTTTGGATTGGTGGGATCTTTACTGTAACCACATTGAAGGTTTTCTCTACTGACATATGTTATCCCTCCTCAAGCTGGTAAGGCGTAGGAATCAGATGGATGTCATCAGCTGGGTTTACATGTTCCTTGTGGGAAACACCCTCAGCGTGATAAACATCATAAGCACAGCCTAGTACAAAATAAAATTGTTATAGCATTTATTCATTAGGGAAGAAATATTTAGGGTAGACCGACGAGTCAGTGTGATCCAAATCGATAGCATCCATACTTAGATGCATCAGTTTGGATGTATCTATTGGATTGCAGAGTGGAGTGGTCAAATCAATGAAGACCATATTGATGGAATGGAATTGATCTCTATAACCACACAAACAAAAATATATATCTAAAGTTTAGCTTATATACCCAAGATCTAGCTTGGATGGTACGAGCACAAACAGATCCTCTTTGTGGGATGCTCGTATAACTAGATCCTCCTGGTGCACTAGCTACAAAATGGGATCTCTCAGCTGAAGGAGCTCCATGTACGTAGGCAGATGGGGAAAGAGTTCCTGATACCTCTCTTCAAGCTCTCTTCTTTTCCTCAGGCTATGATGGAGATTAATCTCTTGACGTAAACCTATAGTTGTAATAGGTGGGGGACCTCGAGATGGAGGTCTATTATGTAGGTGATAAGGTCCCAAGTGGGCCATCTCCAATGAATCCTTATCATCATTGTAAAAATATAATTCATCACTTCCCCCTCTTCTAAGGGGTGATCTGCCAAATGTGGCCCCATGTATCTAATCCTGCGGTCACTATCATCACTATCTAGATAAATCCAATAGATCGATCCTATATATGATATTGTCATGTAAACTGGCATTGCTTCTTTGTTAGATCACTCATTTTTGGGAGGGACTTCATCCATAACATGCTATAATTCCCTAGGCAATAGATATTGTGGATACATAAGCCTGGAATCGGTCCTCTCATCTATATCACTGTGGTCACTACCATGGATGGACCACTTTATTATGTCTATGAACAGTGGGAGATTAGCTGGGCGAGGCCTTAAGTAGGCCTCCTCTGTCTCATCTTCGTAATAACTATCGACTATGAAGTGCTCATTCATCTCTTCCAATTGTTCCATAGGTAGTAGATGGTGTATAAACGCTAGACCTAGAAAGGTTGAATCAATTTCCTCCTTAGATTGATCATCATTTGAGGACTCATCATCTGCATTATAACTAGGTCCACTTATTTCAGAGGTGGACTCCTCTCCATCATCACAAAGACCTCCTGACTTGAGATCACCTACAGTAGTGGGGTTATGCCCCTACATACCAGTGTCATTGGTAGCATTACGAATTTGGTTACCCAGGTTGCCTCTAAGGTTGTCCTCTAAGGGCCCATCGTGATATGAATCAGGTGGCCCTATGGTAACAAATGATACCATCTAGTGAATCCTCCAAAATCTAGAAGGATTAGGGTGATATGGATTATAATCCACATCATCCCCTAGACTCAGGTACATTTAATATAAGGATGCAGCAAGCAAATAATTAAGATCCTATACTTGTAACCTTAACTCGAACCTATTAGTAGCTAACTGATAATGTGGTTCAAGAGGAGTCCTATGTCCTTGTTCGAAAAGACCAAGGCTGTGTCCATGCCAATGATACAACTTGAAAATGTGTATGGTGTATTATGGGTTGGACATATAGCACACATTCATAATGAATGGCTCATCATCATCCTCATATATGGATATTATAGTGGGCGCTTGATATAGCCCTACATAGACGAAGTTTGTTTGGTTGGGTGGCTCATCCAATGACACTACAGATCTAATCAAAAATTGATGGGCATGTGGTCAACCCATATATTGTGTAGTCTTCAATATATGTCTGAAAGTAACATTTTGCATAAGATACTCACCTAACCCTGTGCTAGCTAGATGAACGATCACTTGCAATGCAAATGACCCTACTGAAGATGCAGCCAAAGTAGGTTGAGTTGCCTCCTTGGCTTTGTCTTGAGGTTATTAAACATCCATGGGAGTGGGAGTCTCATTGGCGATTGGTCCAGGCATATGATATTCTACTTTGTCACCCAATTTTACCTTTAGCTTCTCGTATTACAGATGTTTTGTTGATGTAGTCAGTTTTATAGAAGTTTTAGTCATATTCTTAGATCTGTGTGACACATATATCGATGGTTGAGCATGGGTTATTGGTTTACCTCTTGGAATCTTAACCGGTGAGCAGGTAGGATATCCAAGTGCATCGACAAGAGTACAAAACCCCTAGGTAAATTTGCTAGGTTCATGAACTTCATGTATTGATGCAAGATCAAGGGGATGCAACGCATTTCATGAATCCAAGGCCTTTCGAGCAGAATGTTGTACTGCATGGTGCCCTCTATCATGTGACACATCACAAAGATGGTAGAACAATTGTACCAACCGTCAAGCATAGTGCATCATTAAATTCTCTCAATGTAAAGGTGGTAGGCACAATGTGTGATTTGGGCAACTTGAGATGGCTCAGCACCTTGGTCATAATTATATTTATCGAGGACCCAATGTCGATCAAGACCCTTTGAAAGGCATGTGGTTAAAACACACAATAATATGCAAAAGCGAGTCAACCATAATAGTAGGAAACATCTTCACTTCATGATCATAAAATTGTATCATGGGTTCCTGACATTGTTGTACATGTCCCACAAAATTTGTAAATGCGTGCGCATCTTGGGACTGTACCTCAATGGACCTCAAAATGTCCATAAGAGTCTCCCTGTGTCTAGTGGACTGCTGAATAAGCTCATATATTGACAACTTCATAGGAGTTTTCTGCAGGTTCTGAACTAACCTGCTCCTTATGGTCACCACTAGTCTAGTTGGTGGGCCTGGAATGTTCTGAGCTAGCCGTTGATCTGGTGTAGCTTGTATTCTAATGGGAGTAGGAGGTTGATTCGGTTGATCATACCTCCCATGTCTAGTAACAACATTGACCATGCCTACAAACCCTTGGGTAGGTGGTTTGACTCTCACTTGATTAACCTGGCCAACGTTATTATAAGGCACCTCATGATTGGGTAGTGGATTCTTGAAAATCCCCATGTTTCTATTATCAGGCACCTGTGGATTGCCTGGTACTATAAGATCTCCTTTTTATATCATGTTCTACATAATGTGTTTTAAGGACCAACATGTCTCGATGTCATGGCCCTTCGCTCTATGGAATATGCAAAACAAATTATCTTGATGCCACTTTGAATTTGGCACATTCAGATCTACTAATTTGACCTCGAGCAATCGTATGGGCTTGGCCTCGCACAGTTGATGGAAAATTGAAGTCATTGATTCCGCCAGAGGTGTGAACTGGTGAGGTGGGTGCTCTTCTCTATTTTTGCCCTTATAATTGTTTTTGCACATCTCATAACACGTAGGAGGAGGTTGAGCCTGATAATTAGGCTTTTTCTATCCCTTTTCCTCTCCTCCAAGATTTAGTACTACTTGATTCACATGGGCCTACTTGCCCTATTGTTTCATAGTACTCATTTTAAACCTCTCTTTCTAGGTCTTGAGCTTCAAGTTGCCTTCTTATAACTTGATATACTCGATCACCTTGGATTACATAAAGCTTCCTCGAAAGTAGTGTACTACTACAGCTACAATAGTAGTGAGATATTCTTGGCATAACTATTTGTAAACATTCGATTTAGTTCTACTGTAGGAATAGGGAATGGTAGATTTGCCATTATTCTATGCCATCTCTTTTCGTATTACTCGATGGGCTCATCGTCGTGCTGAGCTAGCGTAGCCAAATCAGAAAGGTTGGCCTATTTCTTGACACCAAATGAATAGTGTTCAAGAAATGCATCAACTAACTGCTCAAAACCAATAATACTATGTTTCTTCAATTGGTTGAACCACTCTCGGGTCGGGCCGGAGAGTGTCGTAATGAAGGTGCGCAACAACAAGGCATCATGACTCTCTATCTAGAAATAAGCATCCAAAAAACTTGTAACATGCTCTTGGGAATCCTCATAACCCTTGAATTTTCTAACCTAGGCACATCAAAATGCTCAGGATATAGAGGCGTAGGCACTGAAGGGTCTAGAGGTTCATTGTCTATCTTTCTCAGTGTCAGTTTTTGAATAGCCATGCCTTGCATCTCTATTGATTTGACCTTATCGACCAAAAACTTGTATGCCTCAGAAGACAAAAAGTCCTCCTCCCTAAGTTGATGTGGAGGTGATCTAGGAGGTAATGTATTCTTTAGGGGAGGTGGAGGAAGTGTATCTTACTCCTCCTCAACTCGATAACTCTCAGGATACTCTTGATCGTATCCGTCTACATCTACATGCTCATGCTGCCTCTGTCTAAGATCATTGAGTGATGGCAGTCACTCCCTCTATTGGGCACTGACATGAGTACGAGTGTCTCTGTGCTCCTCATGCATATTATCTGGGGACACAATCCTCCTATGCACACGCTCTCTATGCTCCTTGAGAGGGTATAGGCCAGCCTTGGCTAGCTGATCCTCCTGCTCTATGCACTCCTTATGAGCTAGAATACGCTCCTTGTGCATGCACTGCTCATATAACCTCTATTGTAGGAGCCTTTACACTTGAATATTTTCATCTTAAATATGTTGCCTCTCTAGGCAAGCATCCTCTAATTGATCTTGAAGGAGTTGACGTCTTTTCTCAGACACTAGTCTATATGATCTATCGATCTGGTTGGTCATGGGAGGCCTTTGGTGTGTATGCTCTATGTGAGCTACCTTATGGGTTATGTACCCATTAGACAAATGTGTTGCACCTTTACCTCTATCTATGAAGATGGCATCGATGTCCTGCTATGCTCTAAACTATGAACCACCATGTGTGGATGACGAACGCATGACATGAGGGCACTTAGAAGCCTCTCCATGCTCTCTAGTGATCTTGATACAACTGTCACTATGCTCACTCGAAGCATGAGTGGGAAGAGCTGTAGGCTTGCAGCCTAGCTACTCAAGAACACTACCTAGACCATCTAACTATCTAGAGCTCCACCGCTCATGTGGTGGTGTTCCATGATCTCCCACCTTTGATATATCAATGGTGATCTTACATGGTGGGCCACGCATGAGAGTATGGGTGGACCTATGCTCGAAAGCAAGCTTATCCTCTTGCTTCTGAATGGGTGGATCTCTAGTCCATATATACTCTGACTGTGGAGGGTTAGAACCTCCTATGGACATAGTATGTATGGGAACCAACTTGGTCCCCTGCACAACATATTCCTTGGTAAATCCTGTGGATGCGTATGCAGTGCAGTCTTGGTAATGGCTTTGGAGTAGAGCATCCTCATGCTGAGAAGCTTTGTGCTCAATCCTGTTCCTAGAGGAGTGTACTGAAGCTCCTCTATCGGGGGTCCACTCAATGGGATCTCCCTATGTCGAGTTTTCACCTCTAATGCTCACCAAACATAGTTTGATTCGCTCATGTGTGTGAGGAATCGACACATGTTGCTGTGAATCAGTTGGGGGTTGATCATGGGCATTGGTCCTAGACCTTTTCCGATCACCCCTTGTGTTCAAAATTTGTGTAACTAATATCTAGATGTGTTTTATTATGCAAATAAGGTATACAAATGATGGTTATCTTCTTTTAAATTTTTATTACAAGCCCTAAACTATTTAATGTTGTTTTTAGATGTGTTGTATCAGTGTTATAAACTCTCACGTGTTTTGCAAAATCATTGTATTTTATTCTCAGTTTAATTGGCTTTCACATATATACTTGCACAAGCCAAATATAGTAATGAAGTCCATATTCAATGAAGTAGCATAGGTACTACCAACCCTCACCCAACACACCGTGCACAATGATACACCCTTTCAAAGATGAGTGCATGTTATTTTGCACGGATAGGACAGTTCTTAGGTCGGCCTTGGCAACGAGTGAGTCCCAATAATATAATTTCAAATGAGCCAACCAAGTGGTAATGACATCCACTGTTGGTCTCAATCAAATGGGTTAGATGTGAAAGCCCAATGCCACTGATGTTTACAATGAAACGTGGTGTGTGCGGTTTGCTTTACTTTGCATAAAAACAAATGCATAAAAGAGCATTCATATGATCATTCCTACATGATATGCATAAGAAGGAATATTTCAAAATTCACAAAGATATGCATGTTATGTACTACATGATGTTATGACAATGCAATTACGATGGCATGGCCTCTAATTGGGCCTCATGTGTGCAAATGACCACACAATTTTTATCAAGGTCACTGTATTCTAGGGCAGACTGCAATCAGAGGTCCGTTGTTCCTAGAAGCACCTTTCCAATGGAAAGAGTGCGAAAGCAAATTAGGATTTGTTCATTGATCCTTTTTCCTCTAATGTTCCTAATTTGCCATTGATTTGCAACCTACTGTAAGGATACATAGGAGAAAGTGCAAAACAGAGGATGGAAATAGAACCTACCTCAACTCTTGCTCTGCTACCAAGTGGTTTCTCTGTTGTCTATTGCTTCTACTATAAACTGTAGCTTTGTTATGTGGGCTGCAATGTAAAACGTAGGTGATAGCCACGGGCCAAAAAATAACTGAATCTGTTAGCTGTGGTTAGCACCTGAGATGAAAAAACCAAAAATGTCAGTACTCAAGGGCTAGAAATGCAGAGTTTCGTTGTGATCACCATCTAACTTAATAATTGGCATGTGCACCTAGCTACTGTATTGATCTATACCATCATGAAAGCACAAAGATTGACACAAGTACATAAATTGAACAAAAAAGTAAGGTTTCTTGTATTAATATTTGAATGAGCCTTGATTACAAAAATGCCCTCTTAGGGTCACTTGAAAGATGATACTGATATTACAATTGCCAATGCCCTCAATAGGGTAAGCGCACTTATAGTGCTCTATTGATTAGTCACAAACTTCCTTGGGGTGGAGTTGACACCCTTCTTCAAGATGTGGAAAGATTATGATGTAAGATCCTCTTGCACCTATCTCCCTATGAACAACAACACATGACTAAAAAGATTGATAGCCTCTCATGATGAGGCCCTTTAAGGAAATATGTATGCAAATGCCATTAAACTAGTAAAACAAGAAATCATAAAGAAAGACTTTAAACTATTCTAATTATATCAAGAATTATACTATAACATGACGAACGTGAATAAGTAAATGATGCATGGATAAAATATCAAGTTAGGAGCAATAAGTGCATAAAAGATCCAATATAATCCTACTTAATACAATGCATGCAACAACTAATTCCTACGGTCAGAGTTTCTCTAAAGTGTAATTAAACCTATAAAAATACTAATATAACTAATCTATGCCGTCAAAATCAAAGCAAGTAAGGTGATCAGTCACCTATTGCAAACCGTAGCTATGGTGGGTGGTCTACACTGTGAACCATGGATGATAGCCATGGTTCGACCTCTGATAGGTTTACCCTAAGAATTAGGGGCAGTGGGCTTGACCTCCTTGTCCAAATTGATATTCAAGGGTCGCCTTTGTTGTCCTATGAAAGATTTGATGGTCAAATCGCTATGACGGACCTTTGTTTTCCTGGATTTGTGCTTCTTGAATCTCCTAGGCACCTAGGGCATCCAATATGTTCTCAAATGCATAGATTCAATATGCAATTTGATAGGGCTTCGCTGCTCTCTTGATCAATTAACTCTCTTTTTCTTCACCCCATTTGGAGGGGGTATTTATAGCATATCCCTAGGGCTAGGGGTAGCTTCATTGAGAAGCCAAGACCAAGAAGGTAGGTTAGGACAATTGGGATGGAAGCTTATGGAATATTTTGTCCTTAAACTGCCTGCTTCTAGATATTTTGGCCATTCTAACCAATTTGGCTCGGATGGAAGGCCTAAATGAACTTCAATTAAGATCGCAGGTCATAGTTGCGGTTTAGACTGCAGAACATAGGTATCAACCATGGTTTAGAATTGAGATCATAGATCTTGGATGCGGTTCAACCTAATTAGGCCAAAATGCCTAAATTGAGTGGTTAGAACCACTGCTCTATCTTGGAGTCTGTCCAAGATCCTCCATATGGTTTTGTAACATGTCCATATGAGTAGTCGCCCTCGACATGATGTATTTTAGGTGTCTACAAAGAGTAGGTATTGTTTTAGGATATTACATATTAGAGTAAGGTGTTAAAGTAGATATTGCAAAAATCCAAGCTATCTAGTCCCTCCAACCTCCAAAAACACAAACAAAGGTAAGGAGATTTTTAGGACGTGCAAGGTACTCCCATAGATTCATTAAAGATTTCAACAAAGTTACCTCTTCCATGCTTAAGCTCTTAACTAAAGAAAGTGAATTTAATTGGACTGAAGCATGTTTGGAAGCATTTGAAGTTATAAAGAACAAAATGACTACTGCTCCAATTCTAAGAGGACCGAATTGGGAATTGTCCTTTCGTATACATTTTTATGCTTTAAGATACGCAATAGGAGTAGTACTACAATAGATAGAGAATAAAATACCTTTGTTGGAAATTTGAGAAAGTTTTGTTGTCATTGATGTCAAGAGGTTTGATGTCCAAATTTGATGGAATTAATGTTAAAAGGTTTGATTAATATCAAAGGTTTTATGTCCAAGTTGGTTGATATGATAACTCCATTCCATGGTGTTTGAGAAAAAATAATAAGGTTATTTGATGAATTTTTTCTAAGGTGATGGTGGCAAAAGTTTCCCCTTAAAGGCCCAAAAAGAGTTTTTATTTTAAATTAATGAAAGGCCCAAAAAGAAGTTTAATATTTAAATTCATTTGAATTTAAATAATTATAATTAAAATATAATATAATTCAAAAGTCAAAGTCTAAAATTTTAATATGCGTCGACCTTGGATGTAAATGCCTTTAAAGGCATATTAATAGTGCAAGTTGAAGGTGAAAACATAATGCTATAATCGAAATATCATACACCCTGTTCGTTGATCAAATCACAGAAGAGAGAGAAGGAGGAATTCACATGGTTCAGTTTTCAAGGCAAGAAAGCAATAAGGATAAGTGACATTGAGCTTTAGTTCCATTCGGGTAGATAATTCAGATGGCAGTTTTCTAGTCACTAAGTTATTGGAGCAGGGAGATCTCAGTTTTGAGACGTAGCAGTGGTAGAGGAGTAAGGTTTTAATTTTTAAAAGGTTTTTGGTGCCAACGATAGGACAAAGCATAGTGGGCACAGTTAAGGTTCCAAGTGAGCGCTTAACTCATGCGGCGGTTTGGCTACGGCTAAGGCACAAGTGGCAGAGTGTGGTGGGGGTTCAACTCCCACAGAGGTAGCGCGAGTTAATTTTTTAATTAATGCCTAAGGTACTAAGGGCTAAGGCATGCAAATATTAATGTTTCTTTGGGAGTTATAAGGTATAATTTTTATTTTATAAAAGGAATGTGTGCAATAAAGTCTATGGTGTTATTTTGAAAAAGGGTTGTGGATTAAAATAGTTTCATTGAAAATCATATTAAAGAGGGAGTTAAAAGGTGTAATAGTGAAAAATTATTTGTAATGTGTGATCTTGTTGAGTTGATTTAATTTGCAAGTTTATGAGTTATAAGGTGTAAAATTAATTTGAATTTTATTGTATCTTTTGCATTATGAAGAAGAATGTTTGTGTGAAATCAAAAGAAGGATTTTAGAGTATGTCTTTTAGATTCCACTAAGCACATGTTGTGGATGGTGTGAAATATTCATTTTGAGATTTTGAGATAGACTATTGTTATCTAACCATGGAAGTGGAACAAAAGGAATTGGTTGTGAGCAAAATAGGTTTTGAAGATATCTCCATCAAAGAAAAAAGGTATGGGCACATTATCTTTTGTTTAGAAGTGATTGGAATGAAAGTGTGAAACTTAAGGTGGAGTGAAAAGGATTGTTTGATAAGCATTTTTGGAAATATTTGAGTGAATTTTTATATGCTTCATGGTTGAATGTTTAGAGAACATTTGAGATAGAGATTGAGGATTATTTGAGTTAGGGTTTGAGACCCACATTGTGTTTCTTGTTTTAAGTATTGGGACTAAAACTGAAGGGGTTTTTTATTATTGATAAAAATGAGTTACATATATAGGCAGAAGGCCTATATTCAACACATGACACTTGTCAAGAGAAACTGACAAGTGTCAAGGTGAAGGCACAGTGCACTTTAAATCTAACATTCCCCGTTAAAGTGCACTATCCTAACTAAAGAAGAAACAAAACAAGTCAACATTAGGTAACATTCCCCCCCTTAATGTTGACTTCTCTAAAATAACCTATCATCCTATCTTATTGCTAATTTTGTCTAGGCTCGTGCTCTTTGCGCTTGGCTCTCCAACTGTGAATAATGCTAGATTCACTGTGTATACATCTCGGTCTGTTGCCTCAGGGTCAGCCACTTCCATGGGTCTGTTGCCACTGGGTCAACTGTCTAAGTGCCTCGGGGTCATCATGGATGCCTCAAGGTCAGCCACTTCTGGGTCTGTTGCCTTTGCAGGTCATCCTCAGAGGATGTTGCCTCTCATAGGTCACTGACTAGATTCACCATAAATATCAAATCTCTCTTTATGGTGAACTCAATCTAGAAGGTGTTGGTCTCTACCGAAAATGCACCTAATACAAAGGAAAAATGATCCATATAAGAGTGTCGGTCTCTGCCGAAAATGCACTCAATACAATAAAATGAGCCATAGATTAAAATAGGAGGAGAGAAGAAGAAAAGAAGAGAATCTTCTGAAGTGTCTTTTTCTATAGTCTTCAGAAGTAGATCCAAAAAAACCTCGGATAGAGTCTAGGGTGTCTATGTCTATAGTCCCTAGAATAAGTGTCCTTATGGTGACCATGTCATCCCACAAAAATGCACGCGTAACCAACCGCTGCATTCACCAAGTGTATAGAAAAGATCACTAGGTACAAGTATCACATATAAAATTACCTTGGGAGTGTCGGGTACAACCGAGAGTGCACTCCAAGGTAGAAAAAATTTGAGGCTAAAAAAACAAGAGTGAAGTAGCCTCAAAATTATAATATGACACCACCATTGTGTCCGTCGTGAAAAACCATTTCCAATGACTATAAATACCTCTATAATTGTGTCTAAATGGGGCCTTCAACTTGCTGGGAAAACAACAGCATGCCTATCTAGGCAAAAATAGACAATATCGCTCAATAGCGGCATCGCTCTTAGGCAGAATAAAAATAGTCTTTAAAATTTCCCTCATAGCGGAATTACATGGGCCATCAAGGCCTTTCATTCTCCATGTTGGCCTTACTATTCCACTTAACTATCAATGTGTAAAATATATAAAAAAAAAATGGCCAATGTCAGCTAAAATCAAAGCCTCCATGATCAATGCATTGGACTTGCGTTGCTTCTGGGCAGCACTTTGCTTGGCAATCAACATGAAAAAAAATCAGTCAAGGGCGGTTCATAGTCATGCATGCCCGATCAATACCATGGATGGCATGCATAATGCATGACGAGCCATCCGATCGTCGGTGGCATTTCTCGGCTATTTTTCAGCTAGCCGACAGACTGCACCGATGTTGTCGACATGTGCAATAATGAAAACTTCAGAGAATATGATCAATCGCGCTTCTTCACCTTAAATAATAATAAAAAAAAAACCACTCCTCCACTTGTTATTGGTTAATGATAGCTCATTGTCACAACCATTCTTTGGCCATTAAAAAAACACTCCTCCACTTATTCTGTGTTAACGACAGATTCACTGATGCTTGTTATCGTACCCCCACCTACAAAAGATCTACTTTCTACCCACCGTGGCCACCATGGCCATCAAGTGAACAATCTCTAGTGCTGATGATGACGGGTGGCTGGGCGTGATCTCACCAAGGTCCAACGCGCCGTCTGCATGATTTTGAACTTCACAACATTATCTGCAAACAAGCAGATAGCATCGATGCCTCTGCAAAGTTGCCTCACTGCATTGATCAAAATGCTTCATTTCTCATTTCCCATTCTGAGCACGAAAGAAGTAGTCAACGGTTTAGAAGATTTGGGAATAGGCACTGTAACTCCCGAGCAGCTCCTCAAAATAAACTCTGAAACCACCTGTAATCTCTATGAAGGCTTCGTCGAATACTTAACAATGTCCGATGGTTCCACCAGGGATGAGATGTAGCAGCTGGTCTTCAGTGGCCTGGAGGTTCTAGAAGACCAAGAGCTTCACCGAGAATCCGTGGGCATAATCAATACAATTTTGAAAGTTAGGAAGGCTGTAAAGGCCACAGGAGCTCATGATTTTTCCTCTAAGGATATTTTCAAGCCCGATCCGCAGAGAACTCTGAAGTTTTTAAGCGCTCTGATCAACTTCAGTCGTTAGATGAAAAAATTAGGAATGCAAATTTTATGTTGCTACAGAAGAACCAAGAAGCTATGTAGCTACAGTCTCAAATAGTTCAATCTCTAGACAAGCTTCAGAAAATATGATTCCCCCTTAGCCATTGTGGCAAACCTACACCGCAAACACATCGACTCCCATGCGTTAGAGTTCTGATGGCAGTCGAAACAACCTTTCGCAGTATGTGAAGCGAGGCCATTGCTTGTGGACAATCTTGTTGCGTGATGCTGAGTGGCATGTTTACCAATGTCTACAGTGTCTCTACACCATCCGCACTCCTCTGAATTTGAACACCATAGCAATTTTGCACAGGAAGATGAACCTTCCAACAAATCTCCGTCGCCAAAAATCTACAATGCCAAACCTGAAAAAAAAATCCCATAAAGAATTGACAGCCATGAATACACTCAATACGACCATTGCGACTACCGACAAGCGTTGCTCGACCGTCGACATCGTCCACCAAATACACAGACCAAATATACATTCATGCATTCTGGACATCTCAGAATATGCATGCATTCTGGACATCTCAGCAAATATACAGCCAACAGACCAAATGTCAACAGGCGTTGAATAGTCCCTATGCAGATTGTGGGGCTTCAAGTCCCTATGTGGGACTGAAACTGAAGGGGTTTATTTTATTGATACAAATGGTTACAATATATAGGCATAAGCCTATATTCAACACATGACACTTGTCAAGAGAAACTGACAAGTGTCAAGGTGAAGGCATAGTGCACTTTAAATCTAACATTCCCCCTTAAAGTGCACTATCCTAACTAAAGAAGAAACAAAACAAGTCAAAATTAGGTAACATTCCCCCTTAATGTTGACTTCTCTAAAAAAAATCTACATCCTCCTTTATTGCTGATTTGGTCTAGGCTTGTGCTCTTTGCACTTGGCTCTCCAACTATGAATAATGCTAGATTCACTGTGTATACATCTCGGTTTGTTGCCTCAGGGTCAGCCACTTCCACGGGTCTGTTGCCATTGGGTCAGCCGTCTAAGTGCCTCAGGGTCATCATGGGTGCCTTAGGGTCAGCCACTTCTGGGTCTTTTGCCTCTATAGGTTATCCTTAGAGGATGTTGCCTCTCGTAGGTCACTGACTAGATTCACCATAAATATCAAATCTCTTTGTATGGTGAACTCAATCTAGAAGGTGTCGGTCTCTGCTGAAAATGCACCTAATACAAAGGAAAAACGAGCCATATAAGAGTGTCGGTCTCTGTCGAAAATGCACTCAATACAATAAAATGATCCATAGATCAAAATAGGAGGAGAGAAGAAGAAAATAAGAGAATCTTCTAAAGTGTCTTCGTTTGTAGTCTTCAAAAGTAGATCCGAAAAAACCTCGGATAGAGTCTAGGGTGTCTTTGTCTGTAGTCCCTAGTATAAGTGTCCTTATGGTGACCATGTCATCCCACAAAAATGCATGGGTAACTAGCCGCTGCATTCGCCAAGTGTATAGAAAAGATCACTAGGTACAAGGATCACATATAAAATTACCTTGGGAGTGTCGGGTACAATCGAGAGTGCACTCCAAGGTAGAAAAACTTTGAGGCAAAAAACTCAAGTGAAATAGCCTCAAAATTACAATTTGACACCACCATTGTGTCGGTCATGGAAAAACGTTTCCAATGACTATAAATACCCCTATATTCCATTATCAAAGGGGCCTTCATCATAATGAAAAACAACATGCCTCTCCAAGACAACAACTAAAACCTTGCACTGTGTCAGCATCACATTGTGGCGGAATAAAGAGAAACACTTAAAATTTCCCTCGCAGGGGAATTACATTTCCATGTAAAAAATCATCTAAGGTCATAATGTCGACCAATAGAACATCCACTATTCTTGAAAAAATTTTCCCTCCATGAAAAATTGCATAGGCCATGTGGGCCTCCAACATCTTTTTTTTTTTTTAAATATTCATGTGCCCTCTGTGTTATAAAAGTAAATGCTTTAAAAAATACTTAAAACATATTCCCCCCTTTATGAGTAAAAAACAATTTAAGATATCAACATAGAAGAATCCCCTTGCATGAAATTTCGTTTGCATGATGTGCGCGACAAAGTTAGGGTTTGCAGTCTTGCAGCATGATGTGCCACCTAGAACACACATCTGACAATAGCAACTGGCAGCATCATTGATGCGTGCCTCCTCTCAGTGACCTTTGTTACGGCCATGACAACATTAGTTTAGGCGTGCCTCCACATTCGACGTGCACCACTTTCGAACATGGCGACATGGCGCACCTGGCGTCGAGTGGACGTCGACGACCCCATCTGTGTTTATGAATTTGTCCCCAACGACACCCTCACAAACTCCTCTAAATCACAAACTCCTGGTTCGTTGATTCATGTGTTGCTTCTCTAAATCACAAACTCCTGCTTCGTTGATTCGTGTATGGCATCGCTTTGTTTGCTGCTCTCCTCCTCGAAGGTCTTGCCATACGCAAGAAGAAAAATAAACCAGGCAATATATAGCTCTAAACGAAGAATATTGTTGACTGGATAAGGCTTGCCCCGAACCAACACCATTCTATATTCAGATTCTGATTTGGTAATGGATGAGGGTTAGTAATTTCCCAGAATGCCCTCTATCCTAAGGAACCTGATGCTTCAATGTGAGTAGCACTCATTTAGACTATGGATACTGAATACCTGCTGTGAGAGAAAGATTAGAAGAGAAGAAATGGTCGAAACGAGTAGCAACCAACCGTGGAGCCATCTAAAGGAGCCTTTCCTTGCCAATAACAATAGCAATAATTATGTCGATAGCGACCATCACATTTTTGGAATAGAAAGCCGCAACAGAACATGTCTGCAGAGAGCAGATTGTTCTACAGGACGACCACATTCATGAAATACAACAATCTGCCAAGGTCGGCCTCTGGATCCCAGATTTTGTCTCAGAATGTGCCAAATCCCCCGTTGAAAACTCTATCCTCTGCTTCAACCGATGATTTACCTTCTCTTCAGATTAAGGAAGAAGAAAATGCCATGGCTACTTGTGTAACACTCAAGCCAAAATATTTTTGTTCTACCACAAAGTACAATGGGTTCGTAGAAACAGACATATCTTCTGTCGGGGTGGCTCATGGCTGCAAAACCTAGTAACCAAAGATTCACCGTAGCAAGCATTTGAGTGTGAGAATATATTATGGCCACCCTTGCCAAGTCTCAAACTCAGGACTTATTATCACCACGAGGGTTTCAGTCTATAGACGGCGATTGTAGCCGTTAAACGATGGGCCACTCTGGTTCAGGTAATCGTCTCGATCCACCATTGTTGGTATTCAAAACGGCCATAGATGAAACAACATTGGCAGAATAAGGGCCACCCCCATTAAAGCCACACCATCCAACCACAAAAAAAAATAGCTCCAGCTAGCATAAGCAGCACATTGTTCGTAAAACACCACGACCTTTCAACAATAAAAAATAACTATGAATGCGAACATCCACAGGCTGCATCTGTGACTTGTCATTCAAATTAAAAAATCCTTTAGCTCCTCCATACTGTTGAAATCCATTTCTACAGCTCATCCTCACAGTAGTTCACCACCACATCACCATTGCTCAGAAATACTGAATCACCGGTTTCATCTCCAGCAGCAGCAGAATCAACACCCACTGCCCTAAAAAACAAAAAAAAAAAAAAAATTGACCAAACCCTTATGCAAGCAAGATCTGACCAGGAGGAAATATCATGATCTGCGGTCGAGAAAGACAAGGAGGCAGTTGATGAAGCATAACAGATCTGACCAAGGGAAATATCAACGGAGATTTCATGATCTTACGTATTTCAACACCATCTAAAAAAAATTGAAAAAATTTCCCAAACTTTAAAAATTTTTACCATCTGGTTTCTGATCCATCAAATGATGGAGAGCATACTCCCTCGGTAAAATTTTTTAAAAAATTAAAAGAAATCAGGGGAGGGAGGATTTCCATGAGGGAAATCCCCCCTCAAGGGGTTTCACAGGGCGGGGAAAGCCTGCTCTGATACTAAATGTTGGGACTGAAACTGAAGGGGTTTATTTTATTGATACAAATGGTTACAATATATAGGCATAAGCCTATATTCAACACATGACACTTGTCAAGAGAAACTGGCAAGTGTCAAGGTGAAGGCATAGTGCACTTTAACTCTAACATTAAGAAGTATGAAAAAACATGTTTAGGGTTTGTGAGCAAGTTGTGTTTCATTGGTTGAATGATTGAGTGAAAATTCTTGAGCATTGGTTTTGAGTGATATTAAAAGTGAATGTGCAAACATTAGAAAATAAGATTTGTGAAAGCATAAATATAGATTAGAAATATATGTGTCATGTGCTAGATTAAATCTATCTTTAAAAGAGCAATAAAAATAAGACTTGTGGAAGTGATAGACTTAATGATTGAGTAGAACATATTGAGTTTTTGATAGAGTACATCATTCTCTATATGTTCTAGAGGTTAATCGAATTTTGGATAGAATATGTCTAAACTACTTCAAGTTAAAGGAATTACTTTGAAGATTAGACAAAGAATTTGATAGCATTGTGAGGAAGATTTGAGATTGATTGAGCATATTTTATGAGCTGTTTTGAGCATGTGTTAGAGAAGGTTTAAGCATATGCTAGATAATATTTGAGTAAGTCTTGGTGAAGACTTAAGAGCAGATTGAGCAAGTCTTGGTGAATACTTGAGAGCAGATTGAGCAAGTTATTGAGAGGAATTGAAGGTAGATTTGAAGCAAGTCTTGGTGAAGACTTGAGAGCATATTGAGAAAATTCTTGAGAGGATTTGAAGGCATATTTGAAGCAAGTCTTGGTGAATACTTGAGAGAATATTGAGCAAGTTCTTGAGAGGAATTGAAGTTAGATTTGAAGCAATTCTTGGTGAATACTTGAAAGTAGATTGAGCAAGTTATTGAGAGGACTTGAAGGTAGACTTGAAGCAAGTATTTGTGAAGACTTGTAAGCAGATTTGATTGATTTATTTGTTCAAGCTTTGTGTTAAGGCTTGGGGTAAATCTAAGAAAAGTTGATTGGTGATTTTATCATGCTTTTTGTTAAGGCTTGAGGATATATTAAGATAAAGGTTAGTGCAAATTTGTGAGTAGACGTGTGAGCAGATTTGTGAGTAGAGTTAGAGAAGATTTGTACTACACTTGGGATAGAGTTTGGTGTAGATTTGATACAAAGTTGAGAGTAATATTTGGAGGTGATAGAGTAGAGGATAGGAGTATCTAGTGGATATAAATCCATTAGCCAGGGTAGTGAAGATAGAGGTATTCCATGGAGAGAGATCCACAAGCCAGAGTAGTGGGGGAATAAGTCTTCTAGAAGATCATCAACCAAAGTAGAGGGGAATATTTATCCAATGGATAGAGATCCACAAACCAGATCAGAGGGAAAAGAGTTCTCTTGTGGAAAGAGATCCATGAAATAGTGCAAGAGGAAAGAGTTCTCCTATGGAGTGTGATCTAGGAACCAGTTGGGAAGATAGAGTTCTTCTATGGAGAGAGATCCATGAACCAGTTGAGGAGAAAGGGTTCTATTGGATCAAGTTCCATGAACCATAGAAAATGGGAAAGAGTTCTCCTATGGATAGAGATACACAAATCATAGCATTAGGGGATTGGTGTCTTCTTTGGATAGAGGTCCATAAACATTGTAATAGGGAAGTGATTCCCAAGAGATATGTTGAGAAAATTTTAGTGGAAAAATTTTCTCCATGGAGTAGCTCACTTTGGGTGAACCACATTAAATTAATGTCTCTCTTGTGTGTGATGATTTGTGCATTACTTTGATTACTGCTATTGATATTTCCATTGATTATATTAGATAATATTATTTGATAAAGAAAAGTAAAAGTTGATCTTATACTGTTCACCCCCTCCTCTCGGTATAAGCTAGTGTTCTTCAACCTTATGATAGCTATTATGTGAGTAAAAATTTACATGGGGCACTATTACTGAAAATAAATTCTTGGTTGTAGTCCATGCTATTAATAAGTTCAAATATTACATAACAAGGTATACATTGATCACTCTTCCATTAAATACTTAATGAATAAACTACAGTAGGAGGAAGAGTGGTTATATGGCTTATCTTATTGCAATAATTTAATGTCACAATTATAGATAAAGTAGGAAAAGATAATGTCATTGCATATCATATATATGGTATGCAAATATTTGATGATGATGAGTTAATTCTTGATAATTTCTTAGATGAACATTTGTTTTCTCTTTCTATTTTTACTCCTTGGTATGCTAATATTGTAAACTATTTGGTAACAAAAAAATGCCTCAAAAATTTAAATCGCATGAGCGTAGAAAATTAATACATCAAAGTGCCCCTTATATGTGAAATAATAGAATCTTGTTTAAGTCTTGCCCTAATAATGTAATTAGGATATGTGTGCAAGAAGAGGATGTATATGACATCATTAGGGCAACACATGAAGAACCTTGTGGAGGTCATTATGCAATCCAAAAAATAGCTAGTAAAATACTCCAAACAGGTTATTATTGGCCTACTATGAATAAGGATACCCATAAATTTGTTGATAGATGTGATGCTTTTCAAAGGGCTAGTAAACCTACACCTACAATGGAGATGCCTTTGGTCCCATAAATAATGTTCAAACCATTTGAGAAATGGGGGATTGATTTTTTTGGGCCAATAAATCCTCCAAGTGTAGGAAATAAACACATACTTGTGTGCACGGATTACATCACCAAGTGGGTTGAAGTAAAAGCCTTACCATAGGGACAAGCTGAACCAGTTACTAATTTTTGTATTCACAAATCATGCAATGCTTTGGAGCACCTAGAGAACTAGTTTTAGACCATGGATCTCAATTCCTATTAAAATTAATTGAAAATTTTGTTAAAATCTATCAAATAAAACATAGAAAAACTTCACCATATCACCCTCAAGCTAATGGAAAGGTAGAAGTTACAAATAGGGAACTTGAAAAGATAATAACAAAAACTATAGCCATTAGTAGGGTTGATTGCTGTATGGGCATATAATACAGCTTGGAAGACTACCACAAGATTATCACCTTATGAAATGGTTTATGGAAAGAAAGCTATTATGCCTATTAAATTTGAAATAGAAACTTTTCTTACAATGGTACAAATTGATAGGAATTTGGATCAACCATAAATCGATATATTGGAAAAATTAAATATTCTAGATGAAAGAATGGCATGATAAACATATTGCACCACACAAAATTTAGTTAGGATATTGGGCCTTGCTATTTGAATCTTGCTACCAAGATTTCCAAGGTAATCTAAGAAAAATATGTCTAGGACCCTATGAGGTTGAAGAAATATTTGGAATGGTACATTTAAACTTAAGCCTATTGATGACTCAACAAGAAAATTACTAGTTAATGGACATTGGCTTAAACTCTATAGGAAGCCATTATCTAAAGAAGAATTTATAAACCATCTTAAGCAACAAGTTGATTTGTAGTGCATATTTGAACTGCAATCAACTACTATTAAATAAAAACTTCTCTTTTCTATCCTAAGCAACAAAAATATTATCTACTAAATAAAATTGTTGCTCTATAATCTAATATATTTAAGTAAATAAGTACATTGATTAAAAAGGATTTATTCTAATCAATCCTCTTGTTTTGATGAGTAGGTTTCGGTAAACAAGATGGATGGCAAAAATATTTTCACTCCTTGGCCAATGAAAGGAGATTATCATGGAACACTAACATTTCTTGAAAATAAACTAAAATATCACTCTATGTTCTTTAAATATGCTTCCTTTGTTTCATGATGGAGTTCTAATATCTAATATTTTCATCTTATTATTCATCACTTTTCAATCACAATATCAGGTTTAAGAGAGAAGTCAGATTTGGTGTGTGAAGGCATGCTCTTACCTTACGGGAAGGAGGATAACTAGTCATGATGGTATCATTAATTATAAAAAGCAAGGTAATAAAAGACCTTGTAGCCCATAAATAATAAAAAGGGAAGAGAAAGAACCATAAGGATAGAATTACATTTCCATCCATATGGAGATGTGATCCGAATCCCCAAAGTTTCACTTTCTTCCCTAAATCATAATAATAATAATAATAATAATAATAATAAAAAGAACTGTAAGGATAGAATTATATTTCCATCCATATGGAGATGTGATATGAATCCCCAAAGTTCTAACTTCTTTTAAATAAAAATAAAAGGTTGTAAGGATAGAATTACAATTCCATCTAGATGGATATGTGATCCAAATCCCCAATACCTTAGTTTTTTACTTAAATGTACAATGTAGTAAGCATAGGGTGTTTTTTCCCTTCAGGAATTTGATAGAATGGTTGGTAATCTAATTCCACAAAGCTTTACACCCTTGCAAGTTTAACAAATAAATGCACATTTCTATAAAAATGGGCCATGAAATGATGAATTAAGATGATATCAGAATGACTATCTTATTTCTCCTCTTCCAAAATGGGTTTTAAATATGTCTAACCACTAATGAAGACCTATTTTACAAACCAAAGTATTGATGATTGATATTAGTTTAAAATTCATTATTATCCTTCTCTCATGTAGAACTTCTCAATGAAGCTAAAAGAAGTAGAACAAGAAATTGACCTTTTTAGGGCATTGGAAGGATTTGTTATTAGACCATGGAATTTTTTTAAAATGTCAAGGAAGGCATCAAATTTTTGCATAATATATTTGCTATGATGAACAAACAATTCCATTCTAAGAAGATTTATTATCCTACAAACTTACTTAATGGCTTGATATGAATAAATAATTAGTATATCAATAAATTCTCCCATATTTTTGACTAGGTAGATAAAATAATATTAAAAGAATATATATATATATATATATATATATATATATATATATAAGAATTTCTCTCCTTATCCTGTTTTGGCTATATAGCCAAAAATATAGTTTGGAAGGAGAAGTAAAAGATTTATACAATAAATTTCATGATATAGTTTGGGGGAGAAAAGAAAAAAATGGGAAATCAGGTAAAGTATTCCTATGACCCTATAATTAATTTTCTGTAGATATTTTCCATAATCAATTTTTGTAGGTATTTTCCATAGTCATTTTTTGTAGTTATTTTTCGTAGATAGTTTCCATAGTCATTTTATGTAGACAATTTCTATAGATACTTTCAGTAGCATATTTTTGTAGACATGAATTCATGCAAATTATTCTAAGTATAAATTATTTCAGACTCACGCATGGTTGAGGATATGTGTCAAAGCAGAATCAAACAATCCAAGGTGGTTATCAATAATTATTTTATACAAAGATCTTGGTATGAAAAAGAAAACTTGCACGGGTATTTAAAGATTTCACCATGAATACCATAGTGTGAATATTTAAATTCAAACCCATAAGCCATGGCATGAAGAGTCAAAATGTGGACTCAACTTTAAGAATCGTGTGTAGAAGGATTTGAATGATTAGCTTTGGAAACCATGCGTAAAGAGTTTGGACGATTGAAGAGCATATATTAATGAGCTAACGAAGATGACTTGTAAGTATAAAACCTAGAATATTAAGTGGTTACGTAGATGCTTATGACTACCTTGTGGTTAAAAGAACCACTTGAATTACCAATCAGGTGCATTATAATTCATCACTTAGGATGGAAAGGTAAGATGATAAGCATTAAGCAAAATATATTTTAAAAACACTAACATCGAAGGAGGAGGACATATAGCAAGTTGAAGCATGAATTAAATATATTAAGAATAGATCAGTTGAAGCATGAATTAAATATATTAAGAATAGATCGATCAAGGGATGTAAGTCCTTATTGTCAATCAAAATTTAAAATCAACCTCCTTTTGCAGCCAACACAAACCATAATATAAACTTAGGCTTATTAAAATTACAAGTCAAACACTTAAAATTTTCATCATTCAAATCACCATGCAAGGTGGCAAGAAGATATCATGCCAAGAAAGTAAAATGAAATCCTTTCTAAGGGAAGGTTATCACCTCATGTTTGAAACCGTTGATCATTGACGTCTATTCACAATGACCAATAGGATAAATCAATACCGATTGAATATGGGAGTCATCGATAAACGTTATGATCGATGTCTATTATTTCTTAAGCTATAAAAATTCATAAGAAATAACCCTAATTTTATCAAAACTTCCTCTACAAGTTTATAGGTTACCACTCCGCATGAGAAAGACATCGTTCAGTGACACTTGGTCACATAAAGCAATGGGGAGAAATATTATGGATTAACGCTATGCACCATTGATTAAGGGGGAATAAAGGGCCATGATTCATCTAAATTCATCGCATGAGAAACTTAAACAAAAATAACCCTAAAAAAAAATCATCTTTCCATAGCATGCAAGCTCTGCAACCTTGATCAAGGCCCTGCGACGGGTGAAAATGACCCTACGATAGACAAAGATGATAGTGAGGGTTTCTAGGAAATTTTAGATCAGACGACAAAAAAAAATTGAAATAAGGGTAAGTAATTAAAACAAGACTGTAGGTGGTAATTTTTTTTGAAATAATAAGGAATGATTTAAAAAAAAAAAGGGGGTACAAAGAAACATCATAAAACCACATAGTAACATTTCAATTTTTCTTATAATTATTTTTTGTAGCAAAAATACAATGGATATTCCAAATGGCGTAAAAGATATGTATTAAAATTCAATGTTATATTTCATTGCATGGATCAAGGTGTACATAATTTATTTTGATTTATGATGATAACCCATGCATGAATCTATAAGTTCACTATAAGTTTTGTCCTTCAGCTAAGCATCTCTATAGCAAAATTAAAAAAAATCTGATCCTATTCTCTCATAACACCCTACCTTCCTATCTTCTAAACCTTACCTTTTAATTTACCAAATCTAACACCATGTTGAGATCCACATTTCATAAACACAGTGAACCCTTGTCCATTAACACCCAAAACCCCAATGATTGTATCAAAAAACTATTTTAGGAAGCACGTTGGTGGGAAGACCTAACCAAATTTCAAGGGCACAACCAAGACATGGCAAAGCAATTCATTTTGAACTTTGATCCTGATGTAGGAGCTTTAAAAGGAAAATAACAAAAGTTTCTAGAAGAATATAGAACTATAGAGAAAAGCAAAAAGAAGTTTTAGGAAGAATATAGAAATATAGAGAAAAGCAAAAAGAAGCTTCTAGAGGAAGTAAAAAAATAATAATAAATAAGTATATATATGAGATAGAGAAAAAAAAGAGGAGAGACAAAAGACCACCGAAGCCTATAGTGAGAGAGGGAATACATGAAGAATCAAATATTGTATGTTGTATGATGCCCTTTGAATTAATACAAAAATACTAGTATTTGTTTTTGTGCCTTGTTGGTATGTTGTGTACTTTGTGTGATTAGCATTAGGGTATAAACCCTCTGTTTTGTTTCTCATAGCCTGTGCTTGCATCAATTTGGTATCAGATCCAGGTTGGTCTTGCGGAGAGAAACTGTAACCAATAGACTTGGGTGAAAAATACCAAGGTGAGGGCAGTGAGAGAAATTGATTGGGTAAGTGGTGAAAAAGACACTTACGGGTGAAGTTGAAAGGAGAAGAAAACATTGCAGTAGTATGGCATAGTGGGGTAGAGTTAGAAGAAGGGCACTAGGAAGAGAAGAATTGAATGAAATGGTGAGAAATTTCACAGCCAGATTAGATGCTATTGAGGCGGCACAATGTAGAGGAACACCTGTTGCAGAGGAAAGTGATGAGGAACCAGAATTTGAGGAAGTCCAAGGAGAGCAATTAGATAATGTCAGTGAAATATTAATTTAGGCCATAGAAAAAATTGGAGGTAAACCCCGCGTTGAGGTCCCTAGCTATGAAGGAAGTCTTGACCCTGACAAATTAATCGACTGGATCAGTGAAATGGATAGGTATTTTGACTTGGAATCGGTAGAAGATAACAAAAAAGTAAAATATGCAAGTTCAAGGCTGAAAGGTCATGTGTTGTTGTGGTGGAATAGCGTCCAGGCTAAGAGGAAAAGGAAAGGAAAGGAGAAAATTAAAAATTGGGATAAGATGGTGTCCAAGATGAAAGTCAAGTTCATGCCTACTGATTACCAGGTGGGTCTATTTCGAAAACTACAAAATTTGAGGCAAAAAGAGATGAGTGTCCAAGATTACACGAAGGAGTTTTATAAATTATCCATAAGAGTTGGTCATGATGACTCAGAACCGGAAAAAGTGGCTAGGTACATTAATGGATTGTGGTATAACATTCAGGATGAAATCAGCTTAATGGACATTAAGTCCGTAGAAATTGCATACCAGTATGCGTTGAAGGTGGAGGAGAAATTAGCGAGGAAAATGTAGAGTAGCTCTAGAGGAAGAGGTCAATTAATGAGAGGAAGAGCTCAAGGAGGAGACAACCGGAGATCCCAACCAAGAGAGGAAGGCAGTAGTCAAAAATTTTAGGCAAGGGATGAAGGAACCAACCATGCACATTATCAAGATGTTGGTACAAGAGGTGGATATTCATCTAGAGGAAGAGAGTCTTATAATAGAGGACAAGGCGAGGGGAAGCTTTAGAGGAAAATGTTTTAGATGCAATCAGTTTGCTGGGCATAGGTCATTTGAGTGTCCTAAAAATGCACCTACAGCTAGTCAAAGAGCACCTGAGGGCAAGGCTCATATTGCATATGAGGAGAAGCATGAAGGTAGGTCGTAGTGTACATCATCGGAGCACGAAGAATCATTAGTCATGAGGTGGATTTTAATGAAACCACCAGTAGAAAAGGAAGTTGAGCCCTCACAAAGGAGAAACTTATTCCGAACAATATGCAAGGCAGGGGGAAAATATTGCAAAGTGATCGTGGACAGTGGTAGTATGGATAATCTTGTGTTCGAGGAGATGGTGACCAAGCTAGGATTGAAGAGGATGCCTCATCCTACACCCTACAAGGTGGCGTGGCTGCAAAAGGGGCACCAATTGGTAGTCAAAGAACAATGTCTAGTGAGTTTTAAGATTGGTAATTATTATGATGAAGTTTTATGTGATATTATACCTATGGATGCTTGCCACTTGTTGCTTGGAAGGCCTTGGAAGTATGATAGGCATGTTGTCCATGATGGGAGAGAAAATACTTGCACCATATGGAAGGACGAAACAAAATTTAAGTTGAAGTCATTGCAGGATAATCAGGAAGAGGTGGAATAGGAACACAAGGTAATGTTGATAACAAGAAAGGAATTTCTACAGATAAAGGAAAATGAAGGGATGTGTTTGGTTGTGGTAGCTAAACCAATAGATGTAAAGGGTGAGAAAAGGAAGGAAGAATATCTAGAAGAGATCAAAAAATTGTTGGAGAAGTATGTGGATGTTATGTCAGAATATTTGCCAAGTGGATTTCCACCTATGAGGAAGATCAACCATCATATGGACCTAATTCTGGGTTCAAGCCTACCTAACAAGGCTGCATACAGGTTGACACCATAGGAAAATGAAGAAATCCAAAGACAAGTACAGGAGTTGCTAGATAGAGGTTTGATAAGAGAGAGTTTGAGTCCATGTGTAGTACCAATCATACTTGCATCGAAGAAGGATGGAAAATGGAGAATGTGTATGGATTCAAGGGCAATCAATAAAATAACAATTAAGTACAACTTCCCATTGCTGAGAATGGATGATCTTATGGACTATTTGGGTGGAGCTCGGTACTTTACGAAGATTGATCTAAAGAGCGGATATCATCAGATCAAAATTAGAGAAGGGGATGAATGGAAAACCACATTCAAGACCAATGATGGATTGTACGAGTGGTTGGTCATGCCTTTCGGATTGACAAATGCACCCAACACGTTTATGAGATTGATGAATGAGGTCCTAAAGCCATTCATAGGTAAATTTGTAATTGTCTATTTGGATGATATTTTGATTTTCAGCAAGACTAAAGAGGAGCATTTGGAGCATGTTAGGATGGTGTTAGATAAGCTGAGGCAGGAAAAATTATTGATAAATTTAGAAAAATGTAGCTTCATGAAGGAGGAGTTGGTTTATTTGGGTTTTGTGATATCAAAGGATGGACTAAAAATGGATCCAAAAAAGGTGAAAGTGATTGCAGATTGGCCTTCATCGAGGAGT
The DNA here is from genome assembly GCA_028583015.1 of Wollemia nobilis. Classification (NCBI taxonomy): domain Eukaryota; kingdom Viridiplantae; phylum Streptophyta; class Pinopsida; order Araucariales; family Araucariaceae; genus Wollemia; species Wollemia nobilis. Next base: position 1,000,844 of record JAQPPZ010017034.1, on the reverse strand, counting down.
ACATTCGAAGCTAGAAGTTTCCATGGTTTGGCTAGTTTTTATAGGAAGTTTATAAGAAATTTCAGTGGAGTATGTGCACCTATTACAAAAATTTTAAGGGAGGAAAATAATTTGTTTGGACAGCTAAAGCAGAAAGAAGTTTCCAACATTTGAAGAGAAGGATTACGGAGCAACCTATATTGGCTTTACCAGATTTTAATAAAGTATTTCAAGTAGATTGTGATGCAAGCGGTACAACTATTGGAGGTGTTTTAAGTCAAGAAGGCAGACCTATAGCTTATTTCAGTGAGAAGTTAAATGAAGCCAAGTAGAAGTATTCGATATATGATCAAGAATTTTATGCTATCATCCAAGCATTGAAGAAATGGAGGCACTATTTGCTTCCCAAAGAATTTGTTTTATACACAGATCATCAAGTGCTACAATATATAAACAACCAAGGTAAGTTGAATCAGAGGCATTTAAAATGGGTTGAGTACATGCAAAATTTCACTTTTGTGTTGAAGCATAGGAGCGGAAAGTCAAATAAGGTAGCTGACACATTGAGTAGAAGGAGTCTTTTGATGACTGAAATGAGCTTAGAAGTGATTGGATTTGATGCAATCAAATATTTGTATAAGACTGATCTGGATTTCATGAGGGCATGGAAGGCATGTGAGAATCCTCTAGTGGAGGATAGGACACTGTGGCTGGATTATTTTATCCAAGAAGGACTATTGTTCAAAGGGAAGCAACTATGTATACCACAAAGTTCGATGAGGGAGAATTTATTGAAAGAAAAGCATGGCAGAGGACTTGCTGGTCATTTTGGCATAGATAAAACATTGGCCAAGCTGAGTGAAGATTATTATTGGCCTAAGATGACAACCGATGTGAAGAGATATGTACAGGGATGTCGAATATGCCAACATGCAAAAGGAAGGAGTCAAAATACAAGGTTGTACAAGCCATTGCCTATTCTAGAAAAGCCATGGGAAGCTATAAGTATGGATTTTGTGCTTGGATTTCCTAGGACAATAAAAGGTATGGACTCCATATTTGTTGTTGTTGATAGATTTAGCAAAATGGTGCATTTTGTGGCTTGTATAAAATGTAATGATGCCACACATATAGCTGATTTATTCTTCAAAGAAGTAGTGAGATTGCACGGGTTGCCATTAAGCATTATTTTGGATAGAGATACTAAATTTGTAAGTCACTTCTGGAGAACATTGTGGAAGAAATTGGGAACAAAGCTGAGTTTTAGTTCAGCTTATCACCCTCATATGGATGGGCAAACAAAGGTTGTCAATAGGAGTTTGGAAAATCTATTGAGGTGTCTTGCAAGTGACAAACTAAAATAGTGGGATTTGGCATTAGCACAGGTTGAGTTTGCATACAATGATTCAGTAAATAGGAGCACTGAGAAAACACCATTTTAGATTGTGTATGGATATAGCCCCAGAGGAGTTTGTGAATTGAGGGATATAGCATATTTGAATAAGAGGAGTGTTGATGCTGAGGAGTTTGTGGAGGCAATACATGAGATGCAGAATGAGGTAAGAAAGAGGCTGTAAATAAGTATCGAAAAGTACAAACAACATGTAGATTTGAAAAGAAGAGAAGTTAGTTTTCAAGTTGGAGATGTGGTATATGCTTACCTCAGGAAGGAAAGGTTTTTGAAGGGAGAATATAATAAGCTAAAGTCAAAGAAAATTGGGCCATGTAGAGTGCTGAAGAAATTTGGGGATAATGCTTATGAGATAGAATTTTCGGATGGAATTGGGATTTCTCCAATCTTCAATGTTGTGGATTTGTATGCTTATCCAAACTTAGCTATAGAGGATGACCACATAGAGCAAGTTGAAAAGGTCCATTGGGAGTAGCAGATGCCTAAACAACAAGAGGAAATAATCGAAGACATAATAGATAAAAGAGTGTATAGGAAGACCAGGAAAAGAGAATATTTTGAATATTTGGTTAAGTGGAGTAACATGCCATTAGAGGATGCAACATGGATGAAACCAGCTGAATTGGAAAATTTTGGGCACACAGTTGAAGAATATCAAGCCTTGGCATGAGCAGGAGCTCATGCTAAAACTTTTCTTACCCTAGGAGAATGATGCAGGAGCTTTAAAAGGGGAAGTTTTCGAAATAATATAGAACTATAGAGAAAAGCAAAAAGAAGTTTTAGGAAGAATATAGAAATATAGAGAAAAGCAAAAAGAAGTTTCAGGAAGAATATAGAAATATAGAGAAAAACAAAAAGAAGCTTCTAGAGGAAGTAAAAAAAATAATAATAAATAAATATATATGAGATAGAGCAACAGCAAGAGGAGAGATAGAAGACCACCGAAGCCTATAGTGAGAGAGGGAATACATGAAGAATCAAATATTGTATGTTGTATGATACCCTTTGAATTAATACAAAAATACTAGTATTTTTTGTGCCTTGTTGGTATGTTGTGTACTCTGTGTGATTAGCAGTAGGGTATAAACCCTCTATTTTGTTTCTCATAGTATGTGCTTGCATCAGATCCCAAAGCCATGGTGATCCATGTGGGTGAGGTCAAAATTGAGATTACCCCCAGTTTAATTTCTAAAGTCTTAAGTCTCCTTGAGGTTGGCCAGTGGTATTATAAATCCACCTATAAAGGAGTGAGCCAAATGGTTGATAGATTAGGGGAGAAATGTGTAGTTACCAGAGATAGGGATGGGTGGATCAAAGGTGTAGCCACCTCTTCACTCCCTTTGAAATGGTAGGAGGCTACCACTATTTTAATGAAGTTTTTCATGTTAGAAGGGAGGTTGTCTAATTACGGGGGTTACCATTTAAAAATGATGTTAAACCTCAAATACCCCAAACACTAAGACTAAATTATCAATCTGCCATACTTTCTATACAAATATGTAAAAGATATTATTACTAAGGTCTAACCTAAGAAATCTAGTTATGAGCCCAAACTTCATCTACTTGCCCATCATAGGCTGATAAAATTAATGGTCCTACATAAAGCATCCAAATAGGAATTTCTTGGGATATAGTAGTTGAGGAGGCCAACTTGTTCATCTAATTTGAGCTAAGTGAGTTAGAGTTTACTAAGGATAGTGCATCTAAGAAAAAATCTAAATCCAAAATTTAGGAGGAGGAGGAGTCTCCTATGTGCAAACGCTCTACCCATTCCAATCCATCTAAATTTTTCTAGCCTGCAAGGAAAACCAAATATAAAAGTATGATCCAGAAGACCAAGGGAAGGGAGAGACATTTAGTCCTAAAGAAAACCAACCTACCTTAGATATTTCTGCTAAAAATCTTAGCCACATTTAGACACAACAAACCCAGTTGCACATCAAATTGGATAGGCTTAAAAATGAGTTTTCAAAACATGTCACCTTAGTGAAATGAGCTCTCACTCTTCAACTTGACATCCTCAAACAAATTTTTATGGATATGATGGTAAAATCAATTGACATAGTCATCCAACCGATGAATGTCAGTGCATCTCCTAACAAGAGCTCCACATATGAGAAAAATTCAAAGAAAACAGTAAAAATTTCCAAACATTTTGAGTTTACCAAGGTGCTTGATGAGGACAACTCAATCCCATTTTTTGAGTTTCTCTCCCAACAATGTCAAAGGCATACACATAGTCCTAAAATAGTGGAATTGTCTATTAAAATAGGTATATCTCAATTAGGAATGCATCTCAATGTTGGGATGCCTCGCAAAGTTGACGTAATTATTAAAAACATCATCGAAACTACGAAACCATTTCCATTACCAAAATGGTAGGATGCACTACATGAATCAAAGGGTAAAGGGCTTGTAGAGGTCATGCACCTAAAGAAAATGGTTTTTGATCCACCACTTGATACCGAGAAAGCCAAGATGAAGGTAAAAAAATTGAAACACGAGAGGATGTTGGTAGCAAAACCACCAAATCCAACCTGGGCTTCATCCTAGCTCAAATCTAAAACAATCTTGGATGTTAACAAAATTATTCCAGATTTATGATAAACTTGCACATTATATATATATATATATATATATATTTGCAGTACTCTATTTTGATTATGATAATAGTATTTACATCTATAGTGTTTTCCTTGTTATATCTAAAATAGTTTATCTATTTGCAGTGTCTAATTTATCAAATTTGCAGAATTATCTTTGTGAATAATTACATTGTTTTATTTCATATATTTGTGGAGTTAGCTCTGTAACATTGCAATATTTCATTTATTTATGCAAATATTTCAGTTATTAAATTTATTTTATTTTATCTATAATGTTTATAGTGTTTTACTTGTTATGTTGTGAATTTTAAACCTGTATGCATGAGGACATGCATCCCCTTCAGTTTGGGGAAAAATGATGAGTGCTAAATCATGTACACTTTATGATAAGTTTAATCTATCTTTTATCTAAAAATTTATGTAAATGAACGTGTTTCGATGATCATTATATATTATTTGAATTATTTATGAGTGAATTTGATTTGGTGATATATGCTTGTATTTTACCCAAATCGTGCAAGTTTTCTGTATGTTTTTGGTAGATAAACGTTGCAAGAGTTTTACGAAAGATGTTGCAGTAGAACATAGGACATACATCAAAGTTTGGAAGAACTAGTCATGTGAAGGTGCATTGAGAAGCCACATGGAAGTGCATTGTAGAAAGGTGCTATAAAATACATCTACAGAAAGGTGTTACAGAAAACACCTACAGAAAGGTGTTACAAATATTACCTACTAAAAGAGTCTACATAAAGAACGTTGATCGAACAAGTCATCTGATGCATTAGAATTCCACATCCAAGGATAGCGTAGGAACATCACGTATATTATATAGTTAGCATAATTTTTAATGTGATGGCATTAATATTTGATAAATGATTTAATCCATGTTGTATAGTTTGTAATGTGACATTCAAGATCTATTTTGTTAAAGTTTTTAAGTTATCAAGATTCGAACGAGACTTTAATTTATAATTTCCTTGGGAATAGGACAAATAGTTGTCCTATATTATCAACAAGTTATTCAAATTTAGGATATTCATTATGTACACTCATCAAATATACCACTATTTTTATTGTAATAAGTCTAAGCGTAGTTGTTAGCATGTCTTAATTAGAACATATATTTGTTATGAAAGATTATAATTCAAATATTTGAGCATTTGAATTGTAATAGATGGTAGAAGATAATTTTATTGTAAAACATCCAAGTGACATTATAAAATACAAGGTAGAGACATTTGAAAAGGTCAAATGGTCTATTTGTCTATAGTTTATTAGTTGATATTTTGAAGGCTTGATGTTCGAAGAAGTATCCGTATAGGCTGTATGCATGAAGAATTAAAGGTCATCAATAAAGCAACATTTTTCTTCCATGATTCCAACAATGGTATTCTATATTTTTGCATGATTTACTTATCTTTGTAAACTTTCTTTTTACTTTCCTGCATCAATGAATTAAATAGTGTTATATTAGTAGAATAAAATATTAGTTACTAAAGTAAATTAGAATAGAGGAGAAGAGAATTACACTATATTATAGGAGGTAGAGCCCACTCCAAACAGTCAATCCCTTGCTCTCTATATCCTAAAATAGAGTAGAATTAGTTAGTAAGTAGAATTAGTCTTAGACTATAAGATAAATTAAATTGCATCATTTTAAATTATAAAATAAATCAATAGTTAAAATCATAAATGCATTATTAGATTGCACATGGATCCACAACACATAGAATTAGTCTACATCATAATTGCACTTTTTTATATTTCATTTCCTATAATTTTTATTTCCTGCAACAAAAAATAAAAAAATAGAATTAAGTCAAAAATTAATAATTATGGAATAATCTATATGAGATTTATTGTTCTTTAAATTATTTAACCTGAATTGACAAATTTAATGTATGAGATACAACTCAACACTTCCATACTTGACACACACACATGACTCTTAACTAACCTATATGACACATTGCACACACTTGCACACTTAAATACATGTCACTTGCACACTTTGTGAAGAACACAAGCTTATACTGAGAGGGGGGTGAACAATATAAGACCACTTTTTACTTTTTCTTTCAATTCAATATTATGCAGTGTATAGATAGCAGTATCAATAGAAGTAATCAAAGCAATGCACAAAACACCATACACAATAGAGACACCACAATTTACGTGGTTCACCCAATGTGGGCTACTCCACGGAGAAAATATTTTACTAAAATTTTCTCAATCAATCTCTTTTGGGAATCCTTCCCAATTACAATGTTTATGGACCTCTATCCAAAGGAGATGTTGATCCCCTAATCTCAAGTTCGTGGATCTCTTCCACAGGAGAACTCTTTCCCCTTCTGCTCTGGCTAGTGATCTTCTAGAAGACTCTGTCTCTCTGTTGCATTGACTGGTGGATCTCTCTCCACTTGAAGACTCCTCACTCAGATCTGTCTTCAATTGTCTTGGCTATTGGATCTCTATCCACTGAGACTCTATCCTCTGTACTCTGTCACCTCCAAAGCTCTATCTCAATACTGTACTAAACATAGTCCAATCGGTCTAGCACAGCTCTGCTCAATCTCTTGCACTAAACATAGTACATTCGATCTAGTACAATTCTGCTCAATAGGTCCACACAGAACCTACTCAAATATTCTCAATAGGTCCACATAAAACCTACTCAAATCTGCTCAATAGGTCCACATAGAACCTACTCAAATCTGCTCAATAGGTCCACACAAAACCTGCTCAAATCTGCTCAACAAGCTCACTCAGAACTTGTCCAAATCTGCTCAACAAGCTCACTCAGAACTTGTCCAAATATGCTCAACAAGCTCACTCATAACTTGTCCAAATATGCTCAACAAGCTCACTTAGAACTTGTCCAAATCTGCTCAATAAGTCCTCTCTAGGACTTGCTCAAATCTGCATAGCAAGCTTCCACAAAAGCTTACTCAAAATCAGTCCACAAGCCTTCTCAAAGACTTGTCTCAAATCTGCTTAACAAGCTCACATAGAACTTGTCCAATCTCATAGAATCATAAAGAGAATTGTTAGAGACTCAATATGTTCTATACTCAATGCTTAATCAATATCTCAATTCAATCTCATAGAAGCATAAAGAGAATTGTTAGAGACTCAATATGTTCTATACTCAAATCCCAATCTCAACTCAAATCAATCTCATAGAAGCATAAAGAGAATTGTTAGAGACTCAATATGTTCTATACTCAAATCCCAATCTCAACTCAAATCAATCTCATAGAAGCATAAAGAGAATTGTTAGAGACTCAATATGTTTATATTCTCAAATCTCAATCTCAACTCAAATCTAGAATATAGAATAGTTTGTTTCATGGAACTTGAACAACCACATGCATCCACTTGACTAGGCTCAATCAACTCTACTCAACCAAACACCTCAAGGAACAACCCTTTCTCACAAACCCTAGTCCAAGCATGTATCAACCAACTCAAAATGTTTCCAACAATGCTCAACCACAAATCTCACATAACAATGATACTCATGTTCTTTTCTAACTCAAGTTCAAGTTCTTTGCATAACCAATTGGCTTCAACAACAATGCTTATAAAACAAGGTTTAATCACAACTCTCAAACCAGAAAACCTTGAAGCATTTAACCAATCACTTTCGAAAAGGAAACCACAATCAATCCTTTTCACTCCAAAGGTATTTTATAATCAACCACCATAATCAATCAATAGGAGAATGTGCCCATACCTTTTATGAAGATGAAGAAGCCTCTTTGGAAATCTGCCACAATCACAATATTCTTTTGCCAATCCTCACAAGGGTTAGAAGATCACAAAATAATCAACATTACTCCACTTCACAATAATATTCACCAAGGCTTTTAATTAGAAAACCTTCTTAAGAATTAATGCACAACTTCCTTATCACTCCTAAAACCACTTGTACCATAAAATAAAATAAATCAAAACATTGCATAACCTTGTCACTCCAAAAACCACTTATACCATAAAATAACTCAAATATTTTATATCCTTCCTTTCAACACTTTTGCACTTAAAAAAAATAATCACAAAGCCTTCTTAGGCAATATCCCACATTAATCAAATATCAAACCTTAGCCATATGCAAAAATTAAATCCACTATACTCTCCGTGAAAATCGACGCTTAACACAACCTTAGCAAATTCGAAATATTTCATGCACCCAAAAATTTTGGCGATCGAATTATGGCATACCTTGCAAAATGGCTTCGGGTGGTTTCGACCCCACGTTCCTCCTCGTCGTGCGCCTTAGCGCACTCTCCACCCACCGTGTGGGCTAGGCCTCCCACGTGGAGGCTTTAAGCCTTTGAGACTTATATTTTCATCCTCTCCACCTATGCCTTGAAACTTGCTCCCTTGTTCCACGTGCAGTGCACAAACGAAATCGAAAGGGGGGAATCGACGATTGCGAAGGAGGGGATAATCGAATGCGGACAATATTTCTTGTCACCTACTTGGTTGATAAAATCAACCCCTTTAAATATTTGAACCTTTGCATGATAAAATATATGACGTCGGCGGACATGGCGGGAAAACTCTTTTATTTAATTTTAAAATTAAAATTTAAATTTTAAATAAATTAAAATTTAAACTAAACCTTTAAAATTAAATTTCTCCATCACCAGGGCACCTTTTTCGATGAAACAAAAAGCCAACTTGGGTTTTAAGAAAAACCCATTTCAAATCTGCCATCCATGGTTTTAAATAAAACCTTTCCTTGCCTTCCTTGGTTTTCATAAAAACCTTTTGCTAAGCTTCCCTTGAAGCTCCTTTTGGAACCAAATGCCATGCATCCCTTCTTGAACCTTTGATCAAAACCTTTGCTTCTCATGAAGCTCTTTGTGGAGAAAAATCATAGTGCTTACTTACATAGGTCCTTTTGACATCAATGACAACTTTTAGCTTAGGGACTCAAAATGTCCAACAATCTCCCCCTTTGTCATTGATGGCAACCCATATCCTTTTACTAAAACCTGACCTTCTTTTCTGCTCCCCCTGGCTCAATGCTCTCTCAAATATCAAATCTCTCCTCATATCAAATCTCTCCCCAATACACAAATCTCTCCCCCTTTGACATCAATGGCAAAGGGTCACCTTTGGGGCTCGGGGCTAAGAATGAGCCTCTTAGCTTAGCCCCCCCCCCTTTACTTTAGGGGGGGGGGGAAACACCCTTTATCTTTCTCTCTTCTTCTATGAGTCTTCTGAATCCTCTCACTGTTCCTTTCCAAGTTATCATCCCTGTTCTTGTCATCACTTCTGTTCCTATTCTTGTTCTATTTCTTTTTTGAGTATTTATTCTTTTTGGAGTCTCTATTTCTGTTCATCTTCTATTCCTGTTCATATTCCTATTCCTGTTCATATTCCTGTCCCTGTTCATGCCTATTTCTAGAATATTTTCTCTACACCATCTTGCTATGTGACCATCATTATTGCACTTATAACACTTAATGTTATTATTCCTTGGATGTGCAACTGTCTTAGGATTTCTCCTAGTGAAGCCATATCCTCTTCTATCATTAATCCTGCAATTCATTGCCTTGTGACCAAAACCATTGCATGAGTAGCAATAACCTTGGAAAAGTTGTTCTTTTCCATATACCTGTCTTTCATGAGTCCTGCACTCGTGAAGCCATGTGTCCAAACCTGTGACATGAATAGCATCTTCCATTGAAGCCTCCTTGTCTTGACCTCATTGGTCTCCTGTTCTGATTGTTGTTCCATCTGTATCTTCTTTGTGCATTGTTCCTCTCTTTGTTGAACTCTTTGTTGTCCAACTCATCCTCTGATGTCCCACTTACACTTAAAATGTCTTCTTCTAAGTTTCTTCTTCATCAAGACTTGAAGTAGATTCTTTTTCCTATTTCTTTTGAGCATTTCCAAAGCCAAGACCTATTGAACATGATGTTCGTTGTTGTCCATAGATGAACTTATCCAAGTTCTTAGAGCTATTTGTGAAACTCTTCATCTTGATCTTGGAGTCCTTTAAATATTCTTTTAGAGTAGCCACTTCTTGTGCTAACTTCTCACATTCCAAAATATTTGCTTCTAACTTATCCTTGAACTTGCTTGCCTTAGCCTTTGACTTTTCTAAATCCTCTATGAGCAATAATATTTCTTCATCACATTCTTGAAACTGATTTTCAAGCTTAGAGTGTTGCTTTCTAACCTTCTTTACTATGTCAAGGGCATAGATAAGTTCTCCCTTGAGATCATAGCCATTCTCTGTTGAATATTCCTCTATTTGTTTACCTTTGTTCATATCATTACTTCCTTTTGGCTTGTCTTCTATAGGATCATATTCTTTATCTTCCAAAGCCATTAGAATATTCTCATCTGGTCTTTCAAGTGCATCTTCAAAATCATCATCACTGAAACTATAACCATCCCTAGTGCAATCATCTTCAAGATGTCCAAATTTACCACATCTAAAACACTTGAGAATAACTAGAGTCCTTTTCTTAACTGGATCTTTCTCTTTAACCATAAATAGGACTTCATCTCTATCATTGTCTGAAAAACTAGCATCACTATCAATTGAGTACTTACTTGCATTTTCTGCATAGTAGCTTCTCTTTTGTCTCTGGAAGAACTTCTTTCCTTGTTCGCTTTGTCCATCCTTGCTTTTCTTCTGGTACCTGTGTCTTTCTGATTCCCTGTATCTGTGGTCCTATTTTTCTTCATCATTGTTGCCTTTTGGCTCTTTGCATTCTGTTGCATAGTGTCCATACTTTCCATAATTGAAACATTTGATAGATCTTAGATCTATGGGTCTTCTGGAATCTCTATCTCTTCTGCCATAATTTGCTTCTTCATCACTGGATGATTCATTGCTCGATTCTATCTTCTTTCCCTTTTTATTTTTGTCTACTTTGAAAGCAGCTTCTTTCGGAGGAATAGGATCTTTTGTTCTTATCTCAAAAGTAGTAAGCATGCCAAGCAAAGAATTCCTTGTCAAAGAATCACTATCAATTGATGTTTCTATAGCAGAAACCTTTTCACTGTACCTTTTTGGAAGAGTTCTCAAGATCTTATCACAAGCATCAGATTCATCAACCTTCATTCCTAGACCTTTCATCTCATGTACAAGTTCATCAATCTTACTGAGATAGTCATGAATGTTTTCATCATCCTTCATTCTTAAGTTCTCAAATTCTCCTTTGAGATTTTTGATCTTAGCCATTCTGACTCCTTTATCTCCTTCATATATTTCATGCGAAGTTCCCACATTTCTTTTGTTGTTTTACAATCCATAACCTTCATAGATTCTGATCTATGCAATCCTTTTATAATTGCATTCATGGCTCTTGAGTTTGCATGCATTAGAAGCTTACCTTCCTTATCTGTAGGAGGATTGACTACTGAATCATATCCAAGTTCCACTGCATCCCAAACTTCATTTCCAAGTGCCATCAGGTAAAATCTCATTAGCATACACCAATATAAGAAGTCACTTCCATCAAATACTGGTACTACATTATTGAAGGGTCCATCTCTTTGATCCTTTTGATCCATTGTGTTCTTAGACCACTTTTCCTTCAAGCTATCAAACTCTTCTGAAGGAACCCGCTCTGATACCAATTGAAGAACACAAGCTTATATTGAGAGGGGGGTGAATAGTATAAGACCACTTTTTACTTTTTCTTTCAATTCAATATTATGCAGTGTATAGATAGTAGTATCAATAGCAGTAATCAAAGCAATGCACAAAACACCATACACAATAGAGACACCACAATTTACATGGTTCACCCAATGTGGGCTACTCCACGGAGAAAATATTTTACTAAAATTTTCTCAATCAATATCTTTTGGGAATCCTTCCCAATTACAATGTTTATGGACCTCTATCCAAAGGAGATGTTGATCCCCTAATCTCAAGTTCATGGATCTCTTCCACAGGAGAACTCTTTCCCCTTCTGCTCTGGCTAGTGATCTTCTAGAAGACTTTATCTCTCTACTGCATTGATTGGTGGATCTCTCTCCACTTGAAGACTCCTCACTTAGATCTATCTTCAATTGTCCTGGCTATTGGATCTCTATCCACTGAGACTCTATCCTCTGTACTCTATCACCTCCAAAGCTCTATCTCAATACTATACTAAACATAGTCCAGTCGGTCTAGCACAACTCTGCTCAATCTCTTGCACTAAACATAGTACATTCGGTCTAGTACAATTTTGCTCAATAGGTCCACATAAAACCTACTCAAATATGCTCAATAGGTCCACATAGAACCTACTCAAATTTGCTCAATAGGTCCACATAAAACCTACTCAAATCTGCTCAATAGGTCCACATAGAACCTGCTCAAATCTGCTCAATAGGTCCACATAAAACCTGCTCAAATCTGCTCAACAAGTCACTCAAGAACTTGTCAAATCATCTCAACAAGCTCACTCAGAACTTGTCCAAATCTGCTCAACAAGCTCACTCAAAACTTGTCCAAATCTACTCAACAAGCTCACTTAGAACTTGTCCAAATCTTCTCAATAAGTCCTCTCTAGGACTTGCTCAAATCTGCATAGCAAGCTTCCACAAAAGCTTACTCAAAATCAGTCCACAAGCCTTCTCAAAGACTTGTCTCAAATCTGCTTAACAAGCTCACATAGAACTTGTCCAATCTCATAGAATCATAAAGAGAATTGTTAGAGACTCAATATGTTCTATACTCAATGCTTAATCAATATCTCAATTCAATCTCATAGAAGCATAAAGAGAATTGTTAGAGACTCAATATGTTCTATACTCAAATCCCAATCTCAACTCAAATCAATCTCATAGAAGCATAAAGAGAATTGTTAGAGACTCAATATGTTCTATACTCAAATCCCAATCTCAACTCAAATCAATCTCATAGAAGCATAAAGAGAATTGTTAGAGACTCAATATGTTCTATTCTCAAATCTCAATCTCAACTCAAATCTAGAATATAGAATAGTTTGTTTCATGGAACTTGAACAACCACATGCATCCACTTGACTAGGCTCAATCAACTCTACTCAACCAAACACCTCAAGGAACAACCCTTTCTCACAAACCCTAGTCCAAGCATGTATCAACCAACTCAAAATGTTTCCAACAATGCTCAACCACAAATCTCACATAACAATGATACTCATGTTCTTTTCTAACTCAAGTTCAAGTTCTTTGCATAACCAATTGGCTTCAACAACAATGCTTATAAAATAAGGTTTAATCACAACTCTCAATCCAGAAAACCTTGAAGCATTTAACCAATCACTTTCGAAAAGGAAACCACAATCAATCCTTTTCACTCCAAAGGTATTTTATAATCAACCACCATAATCAATCAATAGGAGAATGTGCCCATACCTTTTATGAAGATGAAGAAGCCTCTTTGGAAATCTGCCACAATCACAATATTCTTTTGCCAATCCTCACAAGGGTTAGAAGATCACAAAATAATCAACATTACTCCACTTCACAATAATATTCACCAAGGCTTTTAATTAGAAAACCTTCTTAAGAATTAATGCACAACTTCCTTATCACTCCTAAAACCACTTGTACCATAAAATAAAATAAATCAAAACATTGCATAACCTTGTCACTCCAAAAACCACTTATACCATAAAATAACTCAAATATTTTATATCCTTCCTTTCAACACTTTTGCACTTAAAAAAATAATCACAAAGCCTTCTTAGGCAATATCCCACATTAATCAAATATCAAACCTTAGCCATATGCAAAAATTAAATCCACTATACTCTCCGTGAAAATCGACGCTTAACACAACCTTAGAAAATTCAAAATATTTCATGCACCCAAAAATTTTGGCGATCGAATTATGGCATACCTTGCAAAATGGCTTCGGGTGGTTTCGACCCCGCGTTCCTCCTCATCGTGCGCCTTAGCGCACTCTCCACCCACCGTGTGGGCTAGGCCTCCCATGTGGAGGCTTTAAGCCTTTGAGACTTATATTTCTGTCCTCTCCACCTATGCCTTGAAACTTGCTCCCTTGTTCCATGTGCAATGCGCAAACGAAATCGAAAGGGGGGAATCGACGATTGCGAAGGAGGGGATAATCGAATGCGGAAAATATTTCTTGTCACCTACTTGGTTGATAAAATCAACCCCTTTAAATATTCGAACCTTTGCATGATAAAATATATGACGTCGACGGACATGGCGGGAAAACTCTTTTATTTAATTTTAAAATTTAAATTTAAATTTTAAATAAATTAAAATTTAAACTAAACCTTTAAAATTAAATTTCTCCATCACTAGGGCACATTTTTCGATGAAACGAAAAGCCAACTTGGGTTTTAAGAAAAACCCATTTCAAATCTGCCATCCATGGTTTTAAATAAAACCTTTCCTTGCCTTCCTTGGTTTTCATAAAAACCTTTTGCTAAGCTTCCCTTGAAGCTCCTTTTGGAACCAAATGCCATGCATCCCTTCTTGAACCTTTGATCAAAACCTTTGCTTCTCATGAAGCTCTTTGTGGAGAAAAATCATAGTGCTTACTTACATAGGTCCTTTTGACATCAATGACAACTTTTAGCTTAGGGACTCAAAATGTCCAACAATCTCCCCCTTTGTCATTGATGGCAACCCATATTCATTTTACTGAAACCTGACCTTCTTTTCTGCTCCCCTTGGTCTTTGCTCCCCCTGGCTCAATGCTCTCTCAAATATCAAATCTCTCCTTATATCAAATATCTCCCCAATACACAAATATCTCCCCCTTTGACATCAATGGCAAAGGGTCACCTTTGGGGCTCGGGGCTAAGAATGAGCCTCTTAGCTTAGCCCCTCCCCCACCTCCACATGAGGTGGTTAATTCTGGGGTGGGAGTATTTCTACTCCCTGAAAGCATAGATCTGTGCCTTTATCTTTCTCTCTTCTTCTATGAGTCTTCTGAATCCTCTCACTATTCCTTTCCAAGTTATCATCCCTGTTCCTGTCATCACTTCTGTTCCTGTTCCTGTTCTTGTTCTCATCCATGTTCCTATTCTTGTTCCTGTTCTCTTTCTTTTTTGAGTCTTTATTCTTTTCTGAGTCTCTATTCCTATTCATCTTCTTGTTCCTATTCATATTTCTATTCTTGTTCATATTTCTATCCCTGTTCATGCCTATTTCTAGAATATTTTCTCTACACCATCTTGCTATGTGACCATCATTATTGCACTTATAACACTTAATGTTATTATTCCTTGGATGTGCAACTGTCTTAGGATTTCTCCTAGTGAAGCCATATCCTCTTCTGTCATTAATCCTGCAATTCATTGCCTTGTGACCAAAACCATTGCATGAGTAGCAATAACCTTGGAAAAGTTATTCTTTTCCATATACTTATCTTTCATGAGTCCTGCACTGTGAAGCCATGTGTCCAAACCTGTGACATGAATAACATCTTCCATTGAAGCCTCCTTGTCTTGACCTCATTGGTCTCCTATTCTGATTGTTGTTCCATCTGTATCTTCTTTGTGCATTGTTCCTCTCTTTGTTGAACTCTTTGTTGTCCAACTCATCCTCTGATGTCCCACTTACACTTAAACTATCTTCTTCTGATGTATCTTCTTCTGAAGTTTCTTCTTCATCAAGACTTGAAGTAGATTCTTTTTCCTATTTCTTTTGAGCATTTCCAAAGCCAAGACCTGTTGAACATGATGTTCATTGTTGTCCACAGATGAACTTATCCAAGTTCTTAGAGCTATTTGTGAAACTCTTCATCTTGATCTTGGAGTCCTTTAAATATTCTTTTAGAGTAGCCACTTCTTGTGCTAACTTCTCACATTCCAAAATATTTGCTTCTAACTTATCCTTGAACTTGCTTGCCTTAGCCTTTGACTTTTCTAAATCCTCTATGAGCAATAATATTTCTTCATCACATTCTTGAAACTGATTTTCAAGCTTAGAGTGTTGCTTTCTAACCTTCTTTACTATGTCAAGGGCATAGATAAGTTCTCCCTTGAGATCATAGCCATTCTCTGCTGAATATTCCTCTATTTGTTTACCTTTGTTCATATCATTACTTCCTTTTGGCTTGTCTTCTATAGGATCATCTTCTTTATCTTCCAAATCCATTAGAAGATTCTCATCTGGTCTTTCAAGTGCATCTTCAAAATCATCATCACTGAAACTATAACCATCCCTAGTGCAATCATCTTCAAGATGTCCAAATTTACCACATCTAAAACACTTGAGAATAACTGGAGTCCTTTTCTTAATTGGATCTTTCTCTTTAACCATAAATAGGACTTCATCTCTATCATTGTCTGAAAAACTAGCATCACTATCAATTGAGTACTTACTTGCATTTTCCGCATAGTAGCTTCTCTTTTGTCTCTGGAAGAACTTCTTTCCTTGTCTGCTTTGTCCATCCTTGCTTTTCTTCTGGTACCTGTGTCTTTCTGATTCCCTGTATCTGTGATCCTATTTTTCTTCATCATTGTTGCCTTTTGGCTCTTTGCATTCTGTTGCATAGTGTCCATACTTTCCATAATTGAAACATTTGATAGATCTTAGATCTATGGGTCTTCTGGAATCTCTATCTCTTCTACCATAATTTGCTTCTTCATCACTGGATGATTCACTGCTCGATTCTATCTTCTTTCCCTTTTTTTTTTGTCTACTTTGAAAGCAACTTCTTTCGGAGGAATAGGATCTTTTGTTCTTATCTCAAAAGTAGTAAGCATGCCAAGCAAATAATTCCTTGTCAAAGAATCACTATCAATTGATGTTTCTATAGCAGAAACCTTTTCACTGTACCTTTTTGGAAGAGTTCTCAAGATCTTATCACAAGCATCAGATTCATCAACCTTCATTCCCAGACCTTTCATCTCATGTACAAGTTCATCAATCTTACTGAGATAGTCATGAATATTTTCATCATCCTTCATTCTTAAGTTCTCAAATTCTCCTTTGAGATTTCTGATCTTAGCCATTCTGACTCCTTTATCTCCTTCATATATTTCATGCAGAAGTTCCCACATTTCTTTTGTTGTTTTACAATCCATAACCTTCATAGATTCTGATCTATGCAATCCTTTTATAATTGCATTCATGGCTCTTGAGTTTGCATGCATTAGAAGCTTACCTTCCTTATCTGTAGGAGGATTGACTGCTGAATCGTATCCAAGTTCCACTGCATCCCAAACTTCATTTCCAAGTGCCATCAGGTAAAATCTCATAAGCATACACCAATATAAGAAGTCACTTCCATCAAATACTGGTACTGCATTATTGAAGGGTCCATCTCTTTGATCCTTTTGATCCATTGTGTTCTTAGACCACTTTTCCTTCAAGCTGTCAAACTCTTCTGAAGGAACCCACTCTGATACCAATTGAAGAACACAAGCTTATACTGAGAGGGGGGTGAACAGTATAAGACCACTTTTTACTTTTTCTTTCAATTCAATATTATGTAGTGTATAGATAGTAGTATCAATAGTAGTAATCAAAGCAATGCATAAAACACCATACACAATAGAGACACCATAATTTACGTGGTTCACCCAATGTGGGCTACTCCACGAAGAAAATATTTTACTAAAATTTTCTCAATCAATATCTTTTGGGAATCCTTCCCAATTACAATGTTTATGGACCTCTGTCCAAAGGAGATGTTGATCCCCTAATCTCAAGTTCATGGATCTCTTCCATAGGAGAACTCTTTCCCCTTCTACTCTAGCTAGTGATCTTCTAGAAGACTCTGTCTCTCTATTGCATTAATTGGTGGATCTCTCTCCACTTGAAGACTCCTCACTCAGATCTATCTTCAATTGTCTTGGTTGCTGGATCTCTATCCACTGAGACTCTATCCTCTGTACTCTATCACCTCCAAAGCTCTATCTCAATACTATACTAAACATAGTCCAGTCGGTCTAGCACAACTCTACTCAATATCTTGCACTAAACATAGTACATTCGGTCTAGTACAATTTTGCTCAATAGGTCCACATAGAACCTACTCAAATATGCTCAATAGGTCCACATAGAACCTACTCAAATTTGCTCAATAGGTCCACATAGAACCTACTCAAATCTGCTCAATAGGTCCACATAGAACCTGCTCAAATCTGCTCAACAAGTTCACTCAAAACTTGTCTAAATCTGCTCAACAAGCTCACTCAGAACTTGTCCAAATCTGCTCAACAAGCTCACTCAAAACTTGTCCAAATCTGCTCAACAAGCTCACTCAAAACTTGTCCAAATCTGCTCAATAAGTCCTCTCTAGGACTTGCTCAAATCTGCATAGCAAGCTTCCACAAAAGCTTACTCAAAATCAGTCCACAAGCCTTCTCAAAGACTTGTCTCAAATCTTCTTAACAAGCTCACATAGAACTTGTCCAATCTCATAGAATCATAAAGAGAATTGTTAGAGACTCAATATGTTCTATACTCAATGCTTAATCAATATCTCAATTCAATCTCATAGAAGCATAAAGAGAATTGTTAGAGACTCAATATGTTCTATACTCAAATCCCAATCTCAACTCAAATCAATCTCATAGAAGCATAAAGAGAATTGTTAGAGACTCAATATGTTCTATACTCAAATCCCAATCTCAACTCAAATCAATCTCATAGAAGCATAAAGAGAATTGTTAGAGACTCAATATGTTCTATTCTCAAATCTCAATCTCAACTCAAATCTAGAATATAGAATAGTTTGTTTCATGGAACTTGAACAACCACATGCATCCACTTGACTAGGCTCAATCAACTCTACTCAACCAAACACCTCAAGGAACAACCCTTTCTCACAAACCCTAGTCCAAGCATGTATCAACCAACTCAAAATGTTTCCAACAATGTTTCAACCACAAATCTCACATAACAATGATACTCATGTTCTTTTCTAACTCAAGTTCAAGTTCTTTGCATAACCAATTGGCTTCAACAACAATGCTTATAAAACAAGGTTTAATCACAACTCTCAAACCAGAAAACCTTGAAGCATTTAACCAATCACTTTCGAAAAGGAAACCACAATCAATCCTTTTCACTCCAAAGGTATTTTATAATCAACCACCATAATCAATCAATAGGAGAATGTGCCCATACCTTTTATGAATATGAAGAAGCCTCTTTGGAAATCTGCCACAATCACAATATTCTTTTGCCAATCCTCACAAGGGTTAGAAGATCACAAAATAATCAACATTACTCCACTTCACAATAATATTCACCAAGGCTTTTAATTAGAAAACCTTCTTAAGAATTAATGCACAACTTCCTTATCACTCCTAAAACCACTTGTACCATAAAATAAAATAAATCAAAACATTGCATAACCTTGTCACTCCAAAAACCACTTATACCATAAAATAACTCAAATATTTTATATCCTTCCTTTCAACACTTTTGCACTTAAAAAAATAATCACAAAGCCTTCTTAGGCAATATCCCACATTAATCAAATATCAAACCTTAGCCATATGCAAAAATTAAATCCACTATACTCTCCATGAAAATCGACGCTTAACACAACCTTAGAAAATTCGAAATATTTCATGCACCCAAAAATTTTGGCGATCGAATTATGGCATACCTTGCAAAATGGCTTCGGGTGGTTTCGACCTCGCGTTCCTCCTCGTCGTGCGCCTTAGCGCACTCTCCACCCACCGTGTGGGCTAGGCCTCCCACGTGGAGGCTTTAAGCCTTTGAGACTTATATTTCCATCCTCTCCACCTATGCCTTGAAACTTGCTCCCTTGTTCCACGTGCAGTGCGCAAACGAAATCGAAAGGGGGGAATCGACGATTGCGAAGGAGGGGATAATCGAATGCGGACAATATTTCTTGTCACCTACTTGGTTGATAAAATCAACCCCTTTAAATATTCGAACCTTTGCATGATAAAATATATGACGTCGACGGACATGGCGGGAAAACTCTTTTATTTAATTTTAAAATTATAATTAAAATTTAAACTAAACCTTTAAAATTAAATTTCTCCATCATCGGGGCACCTTTTTCGATGAAACGAAAAGCCAACTTGGGTTTTAAGAAAAACCCATTTCAAATCTGCCATCCATGGTTTTAAATAAAACCTTTCCTTGCCTTCCTTGGTTTTCATAAAAACCTTTTGCTAAGCTTCCCTTGAAGCTCCTTTTGGAACCAAATGCCATGCATCCCTTCTTGAACCTTTGATCAAAACCTTTGCTTCTCATGAAGCTCTTTGTGGAGAAAAATCATAGTGCTTACTTACATAGGTCCTTTTGACATCAATGACAACTTTTAGCTTAGGGACTCAAAATGTCCAACACTTTGATACATGACACTTGTACTCATTCTACACATAGACACATACTTTAGTAAAATATAAATCACACACCCTAAACTACAAACTAGAATACCATTTTAATATTTACAATATTACAATGATACCATGGGGGTACATTGGCATCTAATAAATAATATAATATTTTCCATCAATTATAACAAATCAAAATATAAAAGTTAATAGTCAAAGATAAAAGCAAAAGGGTAAGAAGAACAACACAACAACCTTGGGTAGAATGCCTACCTATATTCCAATATCTTAAACTTACAACCTCCACCTTTTGCACAGGTTCCAATATCCTTCATACAAGCTCCTCCAATCATGTTCTTAGAATAACCTTGACAAGATGCACATGTAAATATGAAAATTCCAATTGGATAACACCTTGCTATGCAAGGATGGATACAAATTTAGGTAGAGTTTGATTATTTTAAGAGTGAGTTCAAAATTGGTAGAGCTTTAATACTTTAGGAGGTGATATAATAGGGTTCTCTTAAAGGTTAGCTTTGTAGAAAGCCATGGAGGATCCTCTTTAAGATTGGAAATAATTGCATACACCAATTTTGTAATAGGTTGATTTCATTATAGTTAGGATTCATGATTTAAGATGACTAATGTTTTTAATTAGCCAATTAGAAATGTTGTTAAATTTTAACTTTTTTTGGTTGAAAAGTGGCTTTTATTACTAAAAGAATAATAAATACACTAATCATGAAAAAAGTGGATGGTATAGAAGCACACCTAAAAAATTCAAAGTAAGATCCCTTAGAGATATAAATAGTTCCATGGGTTATAAACACAAAATATTGGGTTATAAACAGAAGCAACCACAAAGAAGCAGGATTCTCTAAACCCTAGAGAAAGAATAAATAGGGGAATACCCTTGTCAAATGGGTTACCCCATCCATCTTGAGTGTCTAGTTCTTTAGGTATTAGATCCCATCTAGAATGTTCATCAGGGGTACTGACCTGGAGCATATTTAGTCATAGAAGTAGTCATTGGATCTCATCCTAAAGAAGGAGAGGGAAATTCCTGGAGCCCCATACCTATACATGAGTGGAAGTTCTAATCCATCCTTGTACTTGAGGAGAAGGGGATAGAGTAGAAGTCTACCCTCTATTTTGATCTAGAGAGAAAATTTTCCATGAAAGGTTGCTTAACGTTTTATTGGATCTAGGAATACCTCAAAATAGATGACTATAACCCCACTTTTGACCTCTTAGGGGAGGTTTAATTTTATGGTTGGATGAGGAGGGTATGAATCTAGATACCAAACATGGGATATTAGACCAATGATCAAGCTGATTCTACAAGTGATCTACCTCAAGATCCTCCTTATTAGCTTTGTCTTGGGTTTGTGACAACACATTAGAGAAAATCATAGCTTTGGCATAAGTAAAGAAGTATGTGGAAATATTTAGATTAGAAAAAATAACATTATTATGGTCTTTTCAAATATAAAACATAATATTTGATTAAAAATGCCAAATTTGGTCAATGCTTACAAGCATGCCAATCCTATCTCTAATAAGAATCATATTCTAAGAGAACCGCCTAGGTCTAAATGGATTTAAGAAGTCATAAATATATGTCCAAGCTACTTGGAATTTGGGTATAAAATAGAATAAATGTTTCATGAACTCCTATTATTGACAAAAGAACATTTGTGGTTTATCACCCTTAAGTGTATTAGCCATTACCCAATCGATAATCCCTAGAAGAGAAAACACCAAGAGAAGTGTGCCAGTTTTGACTCCATAGATGCATCCCAAATAGAGGAAAATTTATATTGTCAATCCTTGTTAGAGTATTGAAGGTACCAATGAGTATTGAGCATGGGTATCATTGGAAAATGAGGAGAAAGCCAATAATACCTATTTATGGGTTTACAGTATTTGAAAGAAGTATCTAGATACCACTTCCAATATTTCCACCAAGGTCGAGTGCATTTAATCCTAATTTTATGGATCATATCATAGGGTACTATCTAAAAGCTCTCGATGTCCTATTGTTGGAGATTGAATTGGGACTTGAATTTAGGCCAAGAGAGAAAATTTTTGGTGTGATTGGAAAATGGTCAAACATGACCTTTACCCCTCTACACAAATAATTTGATGCCTTAATTCAGGGGATTTTGGTGAAAGGATAATCTTGGTGCATGACAATGAGGGATCACCAAACTGACTGAAGGTTGAAAGATAACCCATTGTGAAACCCATTACAATTCTATTGAAGCTAAGACTTGACAATATCGTAGGCTTTCTATATTATTTTAGATAAAAATGTTACCTTGATCTAAATGGAAAATTCCATGATTAGAAGTGAGGGCAATCGAAGCCATTTCCAATATTTTCTCCCATATGGGGTTCTTAGAGAGATACAATTTAGGAGTAAAATTTTCTAGGCTTCATTACCCTACACAAATTTTATGATCCATTTGGAACAAAGGGCTTGTAGGTATATTTCATCACCCACATTCACAATCCCTACAAATATGTTAGATTGTGATTTTGCTAAGGCATTAGCACTATAGTTAGACTCAAAGAATATTTTAGGCATAATTTGAAGATAAGATCAATCTCTTGGTGAAAATTTAGCTACAAAATAGAAGTAAAAGGCAGGCTGAAATATTTTTGATTAGTTCAATACCCAATAGTGCCTAGCCAAATTCAAAGTTTTTGGCTAAAGCAAGTAACTCGACAATATACAGAATATTCAGAGTGAGAATTTAACTAAGGCATAAAATTTTGGCACTCAAGAGTAAGGGACTAGAATTTATAAGGATTTAGAGAAAGCACAATAGTAACAAAGTCTAGTATTTGATACTCATCACATGACTAGATTAAAATTTTGGCTAAGACATGGGTATTCAACACACAAAATATGGTCAAAATTCTAGAACATTTGATGCTATTAGAGGAGAAAAAGATCTCCAATATATGATATATGGCATTCACAATGCTAGACTAAAAATTAAACTAAGTATGGACACTAAAATTGCAAGTAGCTAGACTTTTGCAAAATCTAACATCATCCAGTGCAGACAAAGCCCCAATGTTCGACATCAAGGCAACCCCTTACCAGATATAAAATATGGCTAAGTATAAAATAATTGCTAGGATTTTCAAGAGTTGAAATCATCATAAAATACATAAAAAGTATGATAGAGGGAGATACCAAGGCTATTTTAAGATTTTTTCTAAGGTATGAAAGTGTTAAATTTCAAGGCTCATCTATGGCACCCAATAGAGCACATTTTAAAAGACAACTAAGTGTAGATAGTGGTTAGACTAATTAAAAAGATGAAATCATTAAGAAAAAAAAGAATTTGTCTCCAAGATGTAAATTTTGGATTCAATTCTACCAAGGCCTAGAGTCCATCACAATCCTCGACCTCAACATTTGGTAGAAGACTCCATGGAATTGTCCTAGTCAATAAAATTTATGCATGTTGACCAGTTACCTAGCATCATCACTATCAAAAATATTAATGATCTAAGGCTCCTCCATCACACACTTATCATTGTACAACTAGCTTATCACAACAAAAGGAAGTGGAAAATTTGGACTTGTTAAAAATGCTTAGGATATGATGGTGTAGCATGTACACTAGATTTTTAAAGAGATCTGAGCCAAACATGTCAACAAAACATGTGTGAAGTGGTTAAGTTGAGCTAAGATGAAAGCAATATCCACTCCTTGCACTCACCTTGATAGGCCTACATGAGAGCTTCCACATAATCATTCCAAGCTAACGGAATGCAATATAAATGTATATATACTTGAATGTAGCCCATTTTCAAGGTTGGCTCTTTAGATTTTACAATCACATAAGCTGTATGATTGAATGCTATATACCTCTTGATCAAAATTGAAGTGTTGTTTGGCCTATATAAGAATTTTGTAGAACATGTATGTATGTTGATTTTATAAGCTAAGAATTTTGATTAAAGTTGGATAAATAGAGTATTCTATTAAAGTTATTTTGTTATCTAGATATCTCCCTAGATTTCTATTTGTTTAGTTATTGGAATGCTTAACTATGCATTTGTTGGTTTGATTCATATTGTATAATATTAAATGATAGCTAGTCTATTAAGCAATTTAAGTTTAATTAAGGGAATGTGACTCATGTTCTTATGTCTCTTGTTGTGGCTAAATTTTGACCACATTTCATTATTAGCTTCTATCCCCTTTCCATTCCTTTCTCTAGTCTCAATCCCATTGTTAGTTTAGCTACTAACATATAAATTGGATTACTTTGGAGGATAATTCAAAATCTATTTTAGGTATTCCAATCTTGGCGAGGTCTTGAAGGTGCAACTCATTCACTTAGGCAAATTTTAGACCAAGATTTGTTGGCATGCCCAGTG
Source organism: Wollemia nobilis (assembly GCA_028583015.1). Lineage (NCBI taxonomy): Eukaryota > Viridiplantae > Streptophyta > Pinopsida > Araucariales > Araucariaceae > Wollemia > Wollemia nobilis. The sequence goes on along the minus strand of JAQPPZ010017034.1, from coordinate 976,185 downwards.
GGAACTAAGATGTCTTGCTTGAAAATTGGTCAAATTATTAGAAGAATCAAGGTCTTATTTAATAGTATTGACCTCATAAGAAAGGAATTCATGTTCACCTAAAGACTCTATTAGTTCAATAATAAGAAAAATTAACAACTTCCTTGATAAAAAAGCTTATAATTAAATGGTGATGGGATCAAAATCCTAAGAAAGCCTACCTAGTACTACTCAAATGATGATATATTGTATTTTTATAGAGCCATGATAGGGAAAATTTATCCTACATGGAACATCATTATACCTCTTAGCTTACCAGAGCTTCATGAGATTCCTCAAATTGCATTGAAGGTTTTACCTATTTATGATGGTAGTGAAAAAATGACTTATGAGCATTGCCAACATGTCTTAGCCTTAGCTACTATTTATAATTTTATCTTTGAATATGTAATGGTAAGACTTATTGCTCAGTATCTCTAAGATAAAAAAATACAATGGTATAGATCTTTAGAAGACAATAACATTAGGGTTTGGGATGACCTGACTATACCTCTCATATTAGTATTTGATGATCTAGAAGATCCCTTTTCTACATTAAAATTATCCTCAAGAAGTGCCCATAGATTTTAACATATGGTTTAGAAGAGCCTAGAATAGGATCCCTTATGAAGTAAGACCATTGCAAGCATAGGCTTGTATCTAGTACATCTGAGCCTTGAGTCCAAATTTAAGCCTTCAAATATAGAAATGTAATGAAAAGAGGTTTCCACAAGTTTTTCGATTGGATGCTATACCAAAAAATATGTTTAATATTATAGGGAAAATTCCTCATACGACTACCATATTAGAGGTCCCTTTGATCCATCAAATTAACTCAAAAGTCGCTTTCCCAATTTTATTGTTCTCATAGCTAGTAACCTTGCTAGAACCAATTCCTCTATGTCATTTTTCACAAAAAGTGTACCTACCATGACAATATTAGAACTCCATACAAATCAAGAACTAAGGGTGGTGATACCACACTTCTCCAATGATCTCAAGAAGGTGGAGAAACAAAATAATGGAAGCTAAACAAAAAGCATACTCATAGGAAAAGATCTCTTTATAAGATCAAGTTATGCACATAGATGAGGTCATTAAAAAATATTATGATAAGATCATGAATAAGAAAATTTTCATGGTTCAGGTGAGCTTATGGGTTCAACATTTTATAATTATCCAAATGATAACATTGGTGTAAGCTATCAAACTCAATTTCACCCAAATATAGCTATAAGATCAAAATAGTTGGGGTGTCTGGTGCGGTGGATCTAGATCAAAGGTTTCAATAAGAAAGTGGGTTCTAAAATTTGCCAAAAAATTATGGTGGTAATATTTGTGCATCTCTCATTCCTATCACATGCTCAAAATACCCTAAATATTCAAGACAAAGAGCATAAAATGGGGTAAAAAAATTAGGTGAGCCAAAAATAATACAAAATCTATAGAAAAAACAACAAAAGAATGGATTGTTTGCAAAGAAAATCCTATATCTAAAATTATGTGAGATAAACCAACCAAGAGAATAAGCATACCAAAACTTGGCACAAATATAATTATTTTAGCACGTTATATTTTTTCAGTGTTTACTAGGATGCGAAATAGTCAACCGATCTCATCTTGTTAAAATAACGATGTTTTGCATTCATAATTTTAGTTTTAGACAAGAAAGCAATGATTTTGAATTTCCTACTCATTGTGAATGAAAGGTCAAAATAATTTCAAGAACACTTGTACAATTGCCACTCAAGAAAATTTTAAGGAGGTTTTTACTAGTTCTAAGCACAATTTATAAGGAAGAATAAGGATTGCATGATTTAATGCCCAAGAAAAAATATAAAATAGGCATTTATAAGGTTAGTTTTCACCTATGTTGGAGTGCAACTTTTAAAACATTCATATTCTCATTTGAATAAAATATAGTGATTGTATTTTAATCAAGAAAAAAATTAGAAGGAGAATGAACCAAAGTCATCAAGGTCATACAAAATCAATATATGCAAAATACAATCTTTATTCATTAGAACTTATTAGCAAAACAAAAAAATGTAATTTAGAGCAAAAATTCTACTTTATTTCATTATATGCATAATTGCAAGTGTGTGGGGATGTTACTACCTAAATCCTTCTACAAATATTCCACTTTCTCATATATGATAGTTTTTGGTCTTTGGTGCTTCTATACTAATATGTCAATATTGCAACAAAATTTTACAAGTTATCCATTTTAAATTATCATAATTAAATATAAATTATATATATTAACATAGTTGATATTGAAATATCATAAGTTATGCATAATTATAAGTTCTATTTATCTTTAAAGTTTTGAGATGTTATAGATGCAAAGACCCAAAATAATAAGGAGAAATTTCAAAGTCCCACTTTGTATTTTTCTTCTTCTATAAATGATTCCAATGGTTTAGGCTATGTCATAGGATTAGTGGTATGGACATATTGCTTGCTAAGCATGGATATTATTGAATTATAAAGTTGATATAAATACTTCAATTAACTCCAAACATATTTTGAATAATGGTTTACACTATTTCTACACAATACTCAAGTTCAAATATTATGTTCTTTACTCTGAAAATATGTCTCTCTATATAGTCAAACATGTTACATAAGATATTGACAAATTGACTATTCAATGGAAGTGTCTTTTTCTTAGTGAAGACACCATAAAGTATTACCTCCTCAAACACTCTTATGGAAATCACTTATCACTTTTATTACAAACTTCTTGTGTAATATATATTTTAATTATTTGGTCCCAAAGATCATAACACAAAATGACAAGCATTTATATTCTAAAAGGAGACTTAAAAAAGATATGTTTTATACTACACAAGAAACACATATCACTTATAATGGTTAATAATGAAGAATCCCTCTTCACATAATTTTTATAAAGTTATTAATTAAAGTGAGTAGAATAATCCTTGGTTAACATCAAAAAATATGAAAGAACTTTGATATTATAAGTATCAATAATTTTTAAAATAAGTCTAAGAAGGCGAGAAGTTTTTCTCATTGGTCTATTTTACTCCCATTAGTGTTTGGCTACCTAGATTTAAAAAAATCTACTGCTCCTCTAGATGGAGAGGAGTCAAGTGTGATTCCTTGGAAAGGGTCCACTTTTGACTTTGCTTTCGTCTATTGGTGCGGTTGCTTTATCTTCCTATTTATTTGGGCTCATAGATGGGACCTTGGATCTAATGTGGCTCTTCTCTAACAAGAATTCGAGTTATTGATGGATTGTGTGGGGTGTATATATTCTAAGCCCTTCGTGATCTTGGGATAGCACTATCTTTTCCACTCATGGTAGGGCCTGAGATTTCCATGGAGGCCCTCTCATGATTATATTTCTAGGGAGTGTGAGTATGGTTGCTCTCCCCTCTTGCCATAGAATTTGAGAAAAGGTGGCTTACTTTCTCCAAATCATGATGCATTTGTAGTTTTTAATCTTGTGAAGTTGGTGGTTCTATGGAATTCTTGGCTAGCTTTTTATTTTCTTAACTATCTTGTAAGTTGTCCCCATTTTTTTATGGCTCTGAGTTTTCGGGCTCTTCTTTATCAAATTATTGAAATCTAGATTTTAGAAGTTTGTGGTCCATTGGAGAAGTCCTATATTTTTAAGGAATACTCTGCCTGATCTATGGTTTATTTAGAGTTTTGGGCTCCCCTACGAGTGTGAGTGGTGGTCTACTATGGCTCAAAATATATTGAGAATTTTGTTGAGCCACTTATTATGGATATTGACGATGAAGTGGGAAGGATTATGCATAGGGGTGGCCTCCTAGATTCCATTCAATCCTTTCATGACCACCATAGGACTTTGTATAGAACCCTAGCCCATAATTAAAGGAGGGGTTGCATCCAGATTGGTGGTATTCAGTTTGAAATTACTATGGACCTCTTGGCTAGGGTGACTATGTTACCTAATGATGGTGAGTGCCAAAAACATATAAAGCACTCCATTTAGCATGAATGTGGGTTTTTTGTTGATTCTTGGAAATTTTTACCTAAGTTCTAGAATGGCTACAATACTAAAGCTCTCATGGCCCCCTAGAATCATGTCCTCATAGTGATAATGGACTATTTAATACTAGATTCCAGTAGGGAGGTGATATAAAACTATCACATGATGATTTTGAATCAAATTAAGTAGAAACATCTAATGAATGTGTTGGATTTTATTTTCTAGACCATAAAAAAATCATTGTATGACATCAAAAGAGGGAGAGGATTGGATCCAATTCACCAAGGTTTGATCTTATTGACTTTTGAATATGTGGTAAAGTCCAAAGGAATTGATGTTGATGAGGTTTTAAGGAAAAATAAGTTTTTTTAAATTCCTCCTTTGCTTGAGTCCCAGTTTTCATCATTTAAATCTGAAGATGCTTCAAAATTGGATGATGGGGATTTTTCTCCCTTGCCTAAAATTTTGAAAAATAAATGGTCGGTGTCAAAATATAAGAACAACTACAAAAATCCTAAGCAAGGCCATGCACATAGATATTTTTGATTCTTTGTGAAGGCTTCCAAAGCTTCTAGACTACCTGTGTCAATTGTGTCTTCTAATTAAGAGGAGGATTCTCCAGCGTGTAAATTTTTTAAAGGCCCTCTAGAGTTTGACACTTTTCATGTTCCTATATATCCCTTAGGCTAGGTCCCCCTTGGTGCCCTTTGTATTTTGGATATGCTTGAAAAAAAGCACAGGGATTTATTAGGGTCAATCCAGGTGGTATTTGTGTTCAATAATGAGATTTGAAAGATCGTGAAGAAGAAATTGGATACTCTGACTCCTTAAAGGTTTAGGTACCATGCTTTTCTCTTTAAGTGTCGAGTATCTCTCTCTTTCTTGGTTGTTTATAATTGTAATCTTGCTCTGCAGATTATCCTCACTTTTGTATGGTTGGGGATATCTTGGTTTTGCAATGTTGTTTCCTTTGTCATGATGGTAAGTTTGTAGAGTTGGACATAGTGTTTGTACTAGTGTTCCTGCTCTATTTTGACTGTATTTAGACTTGTAGAGTTGGATGTAGTCGTTGTGCTAGTGTTCTTGTTATGTTATGAATATATTTAGGTTTGAGGGTCCTCTTAAAATCCATATCTTTATATAATCAATAAAATAAAATAAAATATATACTATTTATTCATCAATTTAAAAATATCTATACATAGTTATTATTTTGAATTGATTATATGTGATATAACAAGCCCACTCATAAAATAAATTTAATACACAGTGATACTAAAATTGGTTGAGAATTATACATGTATGCCTTGTTAAGATTTGAGAATTGAGTTTTGAGATTAAAAAAATCATGGAAGAATATATGTTTAATTATTTTTAAAATATTAAACAAGAATTCAAACAAAGCATGATTTGTTATTTTGAATAGGTAAAATAATAAGCTCACTCTTTTCATCCATTAAGAAAATTGTAATATGATTTTTTGTAGAGAAAATGTTACATCATGAGTGCCCATGAGTGCCCATAAATCTCACTTAGTATGAGGAGACAAGGACCCCTCATAAAAATGTGTGTAAACTCATTGAAAAAAAGGTATTAACATATTGCTTATTAAGCATGGATATTACTGAATTATAAAGTTGATATAAATACTTCAATTAACTCCAAACATATTTTAAATAATGGTTTATACTAATTGTCCACAATAATCAAGTTCAAATATTATATTATTCTCTAAAAATATGTCTCTCTATATAGTCAAACATGTTACATAAGATATTGGTAAATTGACTATTCAATGGAAGTGTCTTTGTCTTAGTGAAAATACCATCAAGTATTACCTCCTCAAATACTGTTATGGAAACCACTTATCACATTCATTACAAAATTCTTGTGTAATATATATTTTAATTATTTGGTCCCAAAGAGCATAACAAAAAATGATAAGCATTTATATTCTAAAAGGAGACTTAAAAAAGATATGTTTTATACTACACAAGAAACACATATCACTTATAATGGTTAATAATGAAGAATAGCTCTTCACATAAAATTTATAAATTAATTAATTAGAGTAGAATAATCCTTGGTTAACATAAAAAAATCTAAAAGAACTCTGATATTATAAGTATCAATAATTTTTAAAATACGTCTACGAAGGTGGGGAGTTTTTCTCATTGGTTTATTTTACTCCCATTAGTGTTTGGTCTATTTTAGTCCTGCTCCTCTAGGTGGAGAGGAGTCAAGTGTAATTCCTTGGAAAGGGTGGACTTTTAATTTTCCTTTCATTTTTTGCGGGGTTGCTTTATCTTTTTATTCCTTTGAAGTGATAGATTGGGTCTTGGATCTGATGTGGTTCTTCTCTAGCAAGAATTCGAGTGGTTGATGGATTGTGTGGGGTGTAGATATTCTTAGACCTTAGTCATCTTGGGATAGCACTACCTTTTCCACTCATGGAAGGAATTTTTTCTTAGGAGGCCCTCTCATGATTATATTTTTGGGGAGTGTGAGTATGGTCGCTCTTCCATCTTGCCATGGTATTTGAGAAGAGATGGATTCCTTTCTCTTTTTTTTTGGTAAGTTAATTATATTAATTCAAAAAGGGCATTTGAAAGGTGACCTGTCACCTTTTACAAAAAGAAACTCTGAGGAACAAGATGAGGAAAAGAGAAACATGAAGAACAAAGCAAAGCTCATCAAAACTGAAAGGCCTAAAGCCATTACACTCAAAAAGCAACTGAAAGGATTACCGGTGATCCTTTAGCACAAAGGAACAAAAAAGAACAACACCAAAAGGCAAAAAGGAGGAGACAAGCAGGAACATACCCAAAAACACACCATGAAACTAGAGGAAATGGAGAACAACCGAAAACAATGATCAGGACCAGCAAAAAATACCATCAAGGAAGAGTTTTAGGCTATAAAAAAGTGTGGACATCAATATTCAAAACATTGTCCTTCGCTGCATCCTTATCTGCATCCATCAATGTCTCTTTCACCTTTGGAATCTCCTTAAAACCATCAAGGCAGGTATCTTTTGTAATTTCTACAACCTCATCTTCAGTAGCCCCTCCTTTAACATCAGAGGAGGGTTCAGTAGCAGAACCATTAAAATTATCACAAAAGAAGAACAGGTTGAGATTGTGTCTCTGTTCTTTGAGGCTCTAAATGGCCTTACCAATGGAAATATGGGCAGCATCCAAGTGAGTGATGGATGAATTGGTGGCATGGATGACCAGCTTATGGAGAAATTTATCAACCAAATTATGCAAAGAGGATTGGGCTTTGGGAGGCTTGCTTGAGATGGAAGGTGGGGTTTCTAAAACTTCCTTTAGCTTCAGACGCTGGGAGCTTCTATGGGTGCATGGATCCACATTTGTACTTTTTAAGAATGTCATCCACCTCAGCATGTAGACTATTTTTCCATGTTAATAATCCTTGGGAATGAACCCCAATGTTAGCCATCTTATCAACAATAGTATTGGCCTCTCTGTAGGCATGTTGGAGTATGCAATTATGTTGTCACTTAAGAATTTGCTTACAATATTCAATAATTGATTTGATCTTCTAGCTAATAGGCTTAGAAGACTTCAAGTAGTTAATGATATTTAAGGAATCTCATTCCACAATGATGTTTTTTGGGATAGTTTTGATAAATTGAATACCCCTCCAAACATCTTTGGCCTCAAAAATATGGTTGGTGATAACACCAAGAGGTTCAACATAGGCAAAAATAGGATTTCCTAGATGATACCTTACGATTATGCCAGCTCCCCCTAACCCCGGGTTTCCTTTGGTCACACCATAAAAATTGAGTTTAACCCAACCGTTAGGAGGAGGAATCCATTTAACATTACTTCTAGGATTGGGAATATCAGCACTTTTGGGGTCATCAAGATTGATGTTACAGGACTTTAAGATATCTTTCTCAAAAGGAGGACAAGGATGTGGATTAAAAGGCATAGCTAGAGCATTTTCTATGGCACAAAGGATGATTTTATTGGCAATATATTGAGGTTGGATAGTTTTTTTATCGAAAACTCCACGATTACATTCAAGCCATATTTACCATAAGAAATGCTGAAGGTTAAACTTGCACAATCCTTTAAGCATAGGATTTATGAAAGGATTAGGCCATTGGTAAAATAGGTCAATAATTGATAGAGGATTGGCCTAAACCAAGTGAAAAACTTGAAGAAGTTTATTAATGACCTTTCTAGAAAAAGGACAAAAACAAAAAAGGTGGGAAGTGGACTCCCAATTAGACAAGCACAGATGGCATCTGTTAGGAAGAATAAGACCTCGTTTCATAATATTTTTAATGGTTAAAATGTGATTTTGGATGCAGAGCCAAGAGAAGGAAGTAATTTTAGGAATCAGGTATTTAGTCCAAATAATCTTAAAAGGCAAAGGATTATCTATATTGGTAATGGAGAGTAGGTAAATAGTTTTAACAGAAAATTCCCCAGAGTCCGTGGGCTCCCAAATAGGTTGATCCTTTGAACAAGCCTCAAGAATTTTTTAGGAGGAAAGATAATTTTTTAGGCACAAATATTACTCCTCATGATTTGGAATATTAATCTCCTTCCATTTCTTAATATCATTAATTGAAGTCATATAATGAGCCACTAGAGGACCAAAACGTTGCTTGGTAATGTTAGTGATCCTTTGGAGTGTAGGAATCTGACTGAGAGGAGACTCGCCCAACCATTTGTCATCCCAAAAGGAAATGGAATTTCCATCATCGAGAATCCACCAGGTTACTTTTTGCACAAGGGAACGAGCTTGACAAATTGATTTCCAAAAAGTAGATCTGCCGAAGGGTACCTGACCATGCAAAAACTCAAAATTTTGAAGATATTTCCTTTTTAAGATTTTGACCCAGTCAACCTGTTCATCTGAAATAAGTCTCCAAGCTTACTTGGTGAGGAGAGAAATATTGAGATGGGATATATATTTGAGGCCTAAACCTCCTTGATCTTTGGGTTTGCAAATTTTATCCCAGGCTACCAGATGAAATCTATGCTTGTTCTTAGTTCCTGACTAGAGGAAATTCTTTTGGATTCTCTCCATTTTTTTGTAAATAGAAGTTGGAGCTTTGAATAAGGATAAAAAATAAATAGGAATACTTTGAAGGCAAGCTATAGTTAAGGTGATTTTTACAGCTTGGGAAAGGATATTACCTCTCCACGTAGTCAATTTATTTTGAAGTCTTTCAATGACATTATCCCAAAGATTATCCTTGACACTTCCATTGAAAAGAAGCATTCCAAGGTAAGAGAAGGCAGGGAACCAATGGGACACTGGAGAATGTTAGTAATCAAATGTTGCCTTCTCAATGGAGTATTAAGGAAATACAATTTGCTTTTTTGAAAGTTGATCCTTTGGCTAGCCGCTACTTCATAAAGGATGAGGATTCGTTTGATGATAGAGGCTTCATTGACAGAGGCAAATGTGGACAAAAGGGTATCGTCAATAAATTGTTGATGAGTAATAGGACTACATTGTGAAGTAACATGAATACCAAAAATAAGACCTGCCTCCCTGGCTACCAAAATGGATCTGCCTAGAGCTTCAGCAACAATGATAAAGAGAAGAGGAGATAAGGGATCTCCTTGTCTTAGACCTCTGCTACTATGGAAATAGCTAGCTGGAGAGTCATTAATAAGAATAGATAACCAAGCGGAGGATATACACCCTTTGATAAGTGAAATCCACTCATTATGAAACCCAAACTTGTTGAGAATGGCAATAAGAAAATCCCAATTTAGTCGATCATAGGCCTTGTTCATATCTAACTTGAGAAGAAAGGTTACCTTTTTATTGTAGGAAATTGAATGAATAGCTTCATGGACAGAAATAATACCATCAAGGATGGATATGCCTTTCACAGAGCTGCCTTGGAATTTTTTTATGATGATCGGCATAAAATATCTCATACGGATGACCATTGCTTTGGTTAAAATTTTGTAAATGACATTGCAAAGGCCAATGGGCCAGAAATCATTAAAACTAGAAGCATTGGGGATCTTAGGTATGAGAGCAATAAAAGTTGAGTTGAAGCCTTTGGGAATAGACTTGGAGCTTTGAATTTATCTGATGGTTTTACACACATCCTCACTAACAAAATCCCATAAGGATTGAAATAATCTATGAGGAAACCCATCAGGTCCCGGAGCTTTGTCAGGTTTCATTGAAAAAAGGGCAGCCTTTATCTCATCATCAGAAAGTGTTGCATTTAGCTTGTTGTTGATATCCTTTCTCTAGCTCATGACGCATTTGTAGTTTTTGATCCTATGAAGCTAGTGAGTCTATGGAATTCTTGGCTAGCTTTTTGTTCTCTTAATTATTCTGTAAGTTGTCCTCCTTTTTTGTGGCTCTGAGTTTCCAAAATCTTCTTGATCAACTCATTGAAGTCTAGCTTTTGGAAGTTTGTGGTCCATTGGAGAAGTCTTATCTTTTTAAGGAATATTCTTCCTAGCCTATGTGATGATGTAAGTGTGTTCTGGTTTATTTGGAGTTTTGGGCTCCCCTACAAGTGTGAGCAATGGTTTGCTATGGCTTAGAAGATGTTGAGAATTTTGGTTGAACCACTTGTTTTAGATATTGAATATGAAGTGAGGAGGATTATTCGTAGGGGTGGCCTCCTATAGTCCATTCAATCCTTTTATTACCACCATAGGGCTCTGTATAGAACCTTGGACCTTTTTTGGAGGAAGGGTCACATCCAAGCTAGTGGTATTGAGTTTAAAATTATTGTGGACCTCTTGGCCATGGTGACTATGTTACCTAATGATGGTGAATACCACAAAAATTTGAGGCACTCCCTTTAGCATGAATATGGGTTATTTGTTGAGGCTTGGGAATGTTTACCTAAGATGTAGAATGGATACAATACTAAAGCTCTCATGTCCTCCTAGAATGATGTCCTCCTAGTGATAATGGACTATTAAATGCTATATTCTTGTAGGGAGGTGATCCGAAGCTATCATATTATGCTTTTGAATTAGCTCAGGCATAAAAATCTGATGAATCTATCGACGTTCCTTTTCCAATACCTAAAACAATAATTGTATGGCATCAAAAGAGGGAGAAGGTTTGGATCCAATTCACCAAGGTTTGATCCTATTAAATTTTGAATATGTGGTGAAGTCCATATGAATTGATGTTGATGAGGCTTTAAGGAAAATTGAGTTTTTTAATATTTCTTCTTCATTTGAGTCTCATTTTTCATCATTTAAATCTAAAGATACTTCAAAATTGGATCTCTCATTTAGATCTTGAGATTTTATAAATAGATTAAATTCTCATTTCAATTGAGTTGCTATAGCTAGATACATACATTTTTCATAAAAGGTCTGAATTTTGATTTTCATTATTTAGATCTTCAATTTTCATTTTAAATACAAATATTCCAAAATTTGGCATCCTTATTCTTGTTATTTTCCTATAGTAGCCTTAACAATACCAAAACTCCACCACTATTGTCTATGCACTCTATCTTAGTAGAGTAATATTTCTAAAAATTCATGCTATCATAGTTTGTGTTACCAAATATAGACTATTATTTTCCTTAAGTATAAGTGCAACCACAAGAAATGTAATAAATAGTTTATATGAATACACATTAATTTTATAAAATACAATAAATTTTTCCAATTGAAAACATTAAAGTAAATATTAATCATTATTTGATTTGGCTAGTCAACATTTTTTGCTAGCTTTAGCTAAACTTAATACTTCATCTGAACATGGAAAAGAGAATTTAACTTCATAATCCTATATTAAAACCCTTTTATTGGCTATCCTATCTACACATTTGTTCATTTTCCTTAACATATATGTAAACTTAATCTATTCAAAATCTATTGCAAGGTCTTGTATTTCTACAATATTCTCTTGTATGTTCCATGGAGCCTTTGATTTTTTTAAAATAATATTTATTACTACTTGTGAATTTTCTTCCTCATAAAACTCACCTTTTCATTGGTTTGTTGGCTTAAATTCTACATGAATTTCAACTTTTCTTGCCTTCCAACTATCAATATTCTCTACTGTATATTGTATCTGACATCTCTAAAACATTCTCTTATCTAAAATATTCCTTCAAAGTTCTATTATTTTATGGTAACTCTAATCTAGCAAACTTCACCTATACTCCAACAAAAAATCATCCACTTATTTCAACAAATATCTCCAACAAATATTTCTTTTCGTAGATCTCTAATCTTCAACTTGGAAATAAAGCAAACATTTTCTCAATTCATTCAATTCATCTCAAGATTACAATGGAACTTGATCCAAGGTGGCTTTGATACCATAAATGGATAATATTCCATATTATATCATATATAACTTCCTCTAGGTTCAAATAATCACACACCAATAATGCTCACAATATTGCACACTAACACAATATTTCTTTGTTACATTCATAAATCATTCAAATTATATTCAATTATAAAAGTTACATAGCATGGATCCTTGTATTTAATATATAATAAAAAAATTTACTTTTTCTTCCTTCTAACTCATAGGAGATGCAAAATTTCACATGCCCCACATTATGAAAAAATCTCATTATTACATAACCTTCTACTTCATATCTTGACACATCTTAAATGAATCTTCACTTCCACACTTGTTACCTATCTATTATGACTCGTCACTTGCATACATAACACCTTTCACTCACACTCTCACACTTTCACACTTGGAACCTTACACATAACTCAAACTTAATTAAATGACACATTAATATTTTTCATACTTTGGCACATACTTTAGATAAATATCGACTACACTTCTAATCTAATACCTAGGATACTACTCAAAGGTTCTTCATGGTACTCAATGGTACAAAATAATATAATAATTCCAACAGTTTATAGCAAAATTGACTTTGTTCTTATTTAGAGTGATCATATTACATAACATTACCATGTTGTTGGTGTAACATCTTTATTTTTCAATCTATTTTTATCTTTTTAGATGATGGCTTCTTCAACAAATGCCTTCCTTGATTGGAGTAGTTAGTCATGAAAGGATAATGTGCAACCATTTTTACCATAAAAACACACTCATTATACAATTGAGAATGATTTTATTAAGTATTTTTAAGGAGAATGTGATCCTCATCCTATGACATATGGAAGGATTTCACTTTTTGAAGTAGATTTGCCAATTTTTCAAAAGCAACTCTTTGCTTAATGACATTTATGGCTATCACAAACATATTAGATATCTCAAGGTATTGGAAACAAATGAGCTATTGAACACTATTTCTCCCAAGACTTGTAGTGATGTACACGACTTTGTGAGTCTTCTTAGAAATAACTTGAATCTTTTTCCATACTTCACTATTTCTCCCATAGGTTGTTCATCACTATCAAGTTTTATTTAAATTGATTTAGATTTAAAATTTATAAGTATAATATAAGAGTGGCTCATTCTTCTCATCAAAAATAACATCACAACTAGCACATAAATTTTTGGTATTTAGATCAAATAGTCTATAGGTATTTGATACATCATTGTAGCCTAGTAGAATGTACCAATGAGATTTGTCATCCAATTTATGTTAGTTATACTTTGGAATATTTATATATGGTGTGCATCAAGATGATAAATTAACTGGTTGAATCCTATATATGCTTCTTTACTATCTATATGGTCAAATATGGTAGTGGAAGGGTGATGGGCTATGTAGTGCTTCTACCTAGGAAGAAGGTGTACGCCAATAATATTTTAATATTAACAAACCATTTCCCTGATGGTTCTACTACAAAATTCAACAATGATATTTTGTTGTAGTGTATATGTTACCATAAATTTTCAATGAATTCCATGTTGCTTCAAGAAATTAGGAAAATCACACTAGTGAGTTTCCAAACTCAATCTAAGTAGACCACATGGATCTAAAAACCTATGAAAATTTTTACTTAAGACTTGAACTCTTGGTGTGCAAGAAGTATACATATAATTTGCAAGTATGAACATCCACAAAAAAAATTAACATATTGGGACCCGTGGGTATTCAAATATTAGTATGCACCATATCGAGAGGTCCTTTGGCTTGAGATTCAAAAGAGATAAATGGATATCAATGTTGCTTTTAAGCTAAGTAACAAGGGTAAATTTGAGTAGACTAATTGAATGAAAGAATACCTCATACCACATGTTACTTTGAAAAGGAAATTAGATAATCAAAGCTTAAATGACCATATCATTGATAACAAAATCTTAAATTTGATAATCAAAACTTGATTTTCATGATAAATTTTATGAATCTAAAGAAAATTTGCTACTCCTTTACCATGTGCAACAATCATGGATTTATGAGCTTTGTAAAAAATAAGACATAACTTTGAGTAACATAACTCATTCAAATCAACCTTTAAATTATTGTTGAGTAACATCACTCATTAAAATCAATCTTTAAATTATTGTTGTGTACCCCTTTTGATTCATTTATTTCCATTTTTATTTGAAAGGAGAATGCGATCCTCATCCTATGACATATGGAAGGATTTCAATTTTTGAAGTAGATTTAACAATTTTTCATAAGTATGTGTTAGCTCAATGATATTTAGGGCTATCACAAGCAAATTATATTCTACAAGAAGATATATCAAGATAGTAGGAATAGGTGTGTTATCGAACTCTATTTATCCTAGGGTTTGTAGAGATACAAGGAACTTTGTAACTCATCTCAAATGGTGTGAGCATTTTTTCATACTTTATTTTTAGACAATGAAATTTTCCTTAAAAATCTAATATTTCCTTGTTTTTATTCACCTAAAATACTATATTTTGACTGTCCCATACATATTTGGATGTGGTTGAGTCATGAATCAATGGTTGAGGTTCATTAGATATGTTAAACATCATAACAAACTAAGACTTCTTATCTACTTTGTAGAAAAAATGTTGTTGATTGACACATGTCGCATGATGGATAGTGGACTCATCTACAACCATCCACTCTTCACCAAGCTCAAGTTGAGTTTTAAAATTTATTTTCCAAGAAAGGTAATTAGATTTCAATTGCTGGGAATCTAGTAATAGAAAATTTAGTGCACTACTAGCCATGATATACAAAAAGCCAAAAAATAAGTAAGCTCTACAACAAATATAATTAAATACTAGAAATAAAATTAAGAACTTTGTTTGTTACTATTTTTTCAGTGTTGCTTACAAGCGTAGTTGTCTTATAAATGAAATTAATATCCATAATCTATCTCTTTCTTCCACTAGTATGCATAATAACCAACTTCAACAATAAAATATCATATAAATACTTTAAGAACAAGATTCCATTATATTTATTCATTTTAAATACTTTCTTGAAACTTTTCTTACACATATTTGTATGTGGTTGAGTCATGAATGAATGGTCAAGCTTCATCAAATATGCTAAATATGATGAACAACTCACTCTTCTTATTTACCTTACCAAAAATTTGTTGTTGATCAGCATATATTGCATGATGAGTAGTGAACTCATCTACAACTACCCACACATCATAAAACTAAAGTTGAGTTTTAATTTTTTTTTTGATTGGTTGAAAGGGTGTTGAAATGTCCCTAAACCTTGTACAAGAGGTTTTTACATGATTTCCAAACCGACCGAGGAGGCCCAAGAGCTAAAGATCAAAGAACAAGCAAAACACCACACGAGGAAAGGTGTCACGATATCGTGACCAGTTTGGAAAAGATGTCGCGAAATCACGACATGTTGCACCGTTGCAGCCAAAAGAGGAAGAGATGTCACGAAATTGTGACAAGAAGCAGCATCGAAGCCGAAGGAGAGAAAGTGTCGCGATATTGCGACATGTTGCAAAATTGCGCCCGAAGAGAAGAAATGTCGCGATATCGCGACATGTTGCAAAATCGTAACCAAAGAGAAAAGATGTCGCGATATCACGACATATTGCAAAATCATGGCCAAAGAGAAAAAGTGTCGTGATATCGTGACATGCTGCATCATCGAGGCCAAAGAGGAAAAGTGTTGCGATATCGCGACATGTTGCAAAATCGCAGTCAAAGAGAGAAAGTGTCACGATATTGTGACATGTTGCAAAATCGCGGTCGGAGAGAAAAGGTGTTGAGTTTTAAATTTTGATTTTCAAGTAAAGTAGTTATTCTTTACTAATAGTTAGGAATCTAGCAATAGGAACTTTGATGTACTACTAGCCATGATATACCAAGGAGTAAAAAGTAAGTATGCTTTACATCAAATATAATTGAAATTAATCACATTTTTTATTACTATTTTAATTCATATTTTGCGATCATGGTTTTCTTCTACATTAGCTTCATATCCTTAATACACCTCTCTCCTTAACTAGTGTGCAGAGTAATGTGCTTCAAAAGATAAACTATTCTATAAATCCTTGTACCTCTAGATAATCGAATGTCAAATGAATCAATACTTATATAATATCTTGGAATGCAAATAAAATCCATATGTTTCCCTTAGATTGAATGTTGAAATGAGCTATGTATTTTTTGGGAGGCAATTGAGACTCAAGTATCCTATTTATAGATTTCTACCCACACATTCAATGATAGAGTACATCCACTTTGTAAGTACTCCATAGGAAGGATATCAAGTGTTACATCTTTCACAGATATAGATGCTATGTTGGTTGCTATCTATATCCTATGAAGACATGTATTTTGGTATTTAATTGGATGATTACCTTACAACACAGTCTCATCCTTAACTACATGTAATTTTGAGGATTTCTCTCCCATAAATTGGTAGGGATATAAAGTGGATGAAAACATATGATTTTGATTTTTTTTAACAATGGTTTCCTTTGTATTATTCTCTCCTTCCAGTAGGAAATTTACTTGTACCTTTCTCTATAAATATTTGATATTGTAGGAGTCATGCAGTTGCTACAACATGTTAACTAGAGAAATTGAAAACTTAAGATTGAGAGTGCTATGGAGCTCCTATAATGAATGGAGCTTGTTGATCTAGAAGAAAATATAACTGGATTTGCCTTCAATGTTGCTCTAATATCATTGATAAAATGTAAACATGATTTTGTTATTCAAAATAGATATACATTTTGATCAATACTAATTTGATTTATAAACCATCAAACTATTTCTAAAGTTAGAACTATATTTGTTACTACATACCAAATAACATACTATAAGAAGTGACTAACCAATAGTCTAACAAAAACATTAACAAATTAACTATGATGAAATATTTTTTACAACCATTCGATAAAATCTTTAACAAATTTTCACAATAAAAAAATAAAATTTCAATTTAAAAACTATAATTATTATCGCTAAACTAATTATTATGATAATAAAAGATATTATATTAAAATAAAATAACATTAACTTTAATTTTAATAAGGATACCTATAAGTGAAACCATTTTAAATTCAATGTGCTATCTTCAATCCCATATATGAGACTAATATTATTTTATATTATTTTTTAAAAATATAATAAATTTAAGCAATAAGTTTTTAGTTAGTTTCAATAGGCAAAAGAAGAAGCCCACTCTCCACTTCTATGAGGCTGATTTGAAGAACAAAAGTTATATGGTGGGTGGCCACAATGTCGAGTGTCATCGACTGCATAGTTAACTACCCAAAAAATGAGAAAGATGACGAAAAGGAAGGTATTTAACAAGGCTAATATAAAGTCTTTCGAGTTCCATATTCCTCTTCATGAAAAATAGAGGCTATAACCATAAGTCTTGGGAGTTCCCATTTCTTGTTAACAGAATCTCAAATGGGATCACACACGGTCACGGTCATTATAGTACCATTGCAATTCTTAGAGGTAGTCGAAGGGCTTCATGTAGGAGGAGAAGTTACTTATGAAAATATTTTGCCAATATTCTTTCAATGTGCAACTATTTTTACCACAAAGCACACACTTATTTTACAATTGAAAATTATTTCCTTAAGTCATTTTAAGGAGAATGTGATCCTCATCCCATGACGTATAGAAGGATTTCACTTTTTGAAGTAGATTTATCAAGTTTTTAAAAGTAACAATTTGTTCAATGATATTTATGGCTATCACAAACACATTATATTTTAAAGGAAAATATCTCAAGGTAGTGGAAACAACTGTGGTATTGAACACTATTTCTCCCAAGGCTTTTAGTGATGCATGCAACTTTATGAGTCTTCTTAGAAATAACTTATATTTTTTCCCATACTTCACTATTTATCCTATAGGTTGTTCATCACTATCAACTTATCATTGAAATGAATCAAATTTAAAATTTGTAGGAGAATATGAGAGTGGCTCATTCTTCTCATAAAAAATAACATCATAACTAGCACATAACTTTTTGGTATTCAAATAAAATAGTCAATAGGCCTTTGATACATCATTTTAGCCTAGTAGAATGTATCAACGAGATTTATCATCCAATTTGTGTTATTTCTACTATAGAATATACATATATGGTATGTATCCAACCAAAAAATCAAAGATGAGAAATTGATTGGTTGAATCCTATCTATGCTTCTTTAAGACCTATATGATCAAGTATGGTAGTGGAAGGGTGATGGGGTATGTAGTGCTTCTATCCAAGAAGAAGGTGTAAGTTAATAATATTTCAATATGCAACAAACCATTTCCATGATGGTTTTGTTACCACATTCGATAATAATATTTTGTTGTACAGTATAAGTTTCCATTAATTTTTAATGAATGCCATGTTGCTTAAAGAAATTAGGAAAATCACATTAATGAGTTTTCAAACTTGATCCAAGCAAACAACATGGATCTGAAGATCTATGAAAATGTTTACTTAAGCCTTGAACTCTATGAAGTAGTAAAAAGATTCATCCTTGATGTGCAAGAAGTATACTCATATTTTGCAAGTATGATCATCCACAAAAAAATTCAACATATTGGGATCCATGAGTCTTCCAAGATTAATATGCATTATATCGAGAGGTTCTTTGGCTTGAGATTCAAACGAGATAAATGGAGCTCAATTTTTCTTTCAATCTAAGTAACAAAGTTAAATTTGAGTAGACTACTTGAATGAAGGAAGAGCTTATACCACATGTTACTTTTGAAGTGCAATTAGATGATCAAAGTTGAAATAACCATATCATTAATGCCAAATGATGCTAAAATATTAAATTTGATAGTCAACACTTGATTTTCGTAATGAATTTTGTGAATCTAAAAAGTATTTGCTACTCCCATGTGCAATAATCATAGATTTATGAGCTTTATCACAAATAAGACATAACTTTGAGTAATATCACTTGTTAAAACTAATCTTCCCATTATCATTGAGTAACTAATCGATGAAGATAAAAAGGACTATTGTTTTCTTGCATGTATGTGATCCAAGTCGTAAATTGACATCACCTATGACTTTGATGTCATAGGATGTGTTATCAGCTAAGGAGACTTATCCTATATACTTGGAACATTCCAGAGTCTAACACCATTCTTTTTTACCATTCACATGTTTCATTGGAAACTTTGCTTGAAAAGCATCCGAAAGGTACCCGAGTTCCACACTGTCAAAGGCCCTTTTCCAGAAGTTACGCGCCTGTTTTTCATTCCGGCAAAGCGTGGAAAAGACTCAATGGGGACACTTGGCTAAACGCTTGGAAAATACTCAACTTTTTGCGCCTCAATCTCCAATATGAATTGCGTAATAGAGAGACGTTCTTGAGAAATAATGATTTCATCGTCAGATTATTGATTTATGCCTTCCTGCTGTTGGTTCCCTTGATAACAATGGGGAAGAAGTGAGAAATTTCACAGAGACGTGTTAAGAATGATAGGTGTGTTGGCCTAGGATATGTCTTAGCCACGATTAGCATCTGAATTGGTTATGCTTACAACATTCGAATTCATACGCCGCATCCGAACTCGTCCAAGGAAAGTGCTTAGTTTTTCTTTTATAAGATTCTTCAAATTGGGAGACGAAGGTTTGGAGGTCATAATCTTGAGTCTGTTGAAAATACGTGAACATGATGATATAAATAGTATTATACGCCCTATTCTTCAAGCAGAACCACATGAAGTTTCTTGCTTTCGTCTTGCCATGTCATCTGAAATTTTCATAGAGTTTTATAAATATAACAAAGACAATGAGCGAGTGTTCGAGAGCATAGGGCAACAATCTATACAAGCACTTGTGAAGATTTTAACTTACTGCCCATCAAAACACCTAATTGGGAGGTTGCTTTGAAAATTGCAAGGCAGGAATACTATGATGTTTACCGTGCTCTGGCAACCACAATTCCAATAGGGAACGAAGAAAGAAGGGAGAATATCAAGCTATAGTTCGATGATATAATGAAGATATTATCGCCATTGCCTTTATAATGAAGATATTATGGACTTTGGTTACGCAAAGAGACCCAAGTGACAATCTCTAATCAGAAGGGACATGCTGGTAATCCTTGGCTTCTTTCTTTTCACTCATCTTAATTTGCATATTATTTGCCCTATGGCTCTTGGCTTTAGTAAAACAATTTTTTATTTTTATTTTAAATAAATAACTTGTCTATTATAAGCCTCTGTTACATTCTTGTAATTAAAAGATACACATTTCCTGATTCTTGTAATTACAAGATACACATTTCTTGATAAAACTTTAATATTAAATTTTGTTTTTGTTAATGTTTTATGTTTTTAATACATTTTAGCTAGATTTATAGAAATTATATATATATATATATATATATATATATATATATATATATATATATATATATATATATATAGTTGTTTGGAATATGTTTATATATAAAATATATATTTTTCAATTGGTTATACATGTTTGAATCTTTTTGGTATCAAATCTATAAAATACTTTCAAAAATATAATAATTTAGTAAGACATTGTTGTTATTAATTAAATTATTAATTTTAAAGGTTTAAAATATTGAGTAATTAAGCAACAAATATACTTATGCTAGCATGTTTTATCTTCTAAATGTTTACTAGGATGTAAAATGGTAAATAGATCTCATCTTGTTAAAATAATGATGTTTTACATTCATGATTTTAGTTTTAGATGCCCTTCTCCTACTCATTGTAAATGAAAGGTCAAAACAATTTGAGGAACCCTTGTACAATTGCCACTCAAGAAAATATAAAGGCAGTTTTTACTTGTTCTAAGCACAATTTATAAGGAAGAATAAGGATTGCATAATTTAATACTGAAGGAAAAATATAAAATAGGTATTTATAAGGTTAATCTTGTGGTCTATGTTGGAGTGTAACTTTTAAAACATTAATATTCTCATTTTAATAAAATATAGTGCTTATATTTTAATATAAATATAAATTATATATAGAATAGTTGATAATAAAATATCATAAGCTATGCATAATTAGAAGTTTTATTTATCTTTAAAGTTTTGAGATGTGATAGATGCAAAGATCCAAAATAATAAAGAGGAAATTGCAATGGTTTAGACTATATCATAGGATTAGTTGATATATTGATTTATTCTATTTTAATATTAGTTTTATTTTTATTTTTTGGTAAGTTAATTGATATTATATTATTTCTAAAAATATGAAGGCTCCAAAATACCTTTTACATCACACATCAGCCTCAGCTCAAGAGGAACTATTAAAAACCCTTAGAAAATTAGGTAATTATTTACCTATTACATGGGGTAGAAAACATTACAACAAACACAAAGAAAAACAAGATGAAAGCTGAACTCAAAAACAAAAAAGAAGCCCCTTGAGCACTACCCAAACCAAATAGCAGGAACATATGAGCAACAATCTACTGATCAGGATTGCCCATGGCCTCCTTCTATTCATCCACCTTTTTGTTAGAAGTTTATGGATTCTTCTCAGCTCCTCCCAAAGTCTGAGAATTATGGGAAGAAGTGAGTAATTTTTTGAATTACTTTCGATGCAATAAAATTTTCCCACCCTATCCCATTCGATGATGGTTCTAAGACTTCCGACTTTAAAAAAAATGAAGATTCCTTATTTTAAGTAAATTTAAAATGCATTTAAAAAATTATTAACATATGAGAGTTTCAGGCTTATTGCAGTGGTAAAAATCCCACTCACTATGAGGGAATTGGGACCCCTCATAAAAACATGTGTAAACTCATTGAAAACTGCAGTGTTACAAGCTTTGGATTTTTTTTGAGATGCTTCAAATCCCACTCATTGGGGATGGGAACCACTCATTGGGGATGGGAACCACCATAATAAAAACATGTATAAACTCATTGAAAAAAGTATTAATTGTTAAGCATAGATATTATTGAATTATAAAGTTGATATAAATACTTGAGTTAACTCCAAATAAATTTCAAATAATGGTTTATACTATTTCTCCCTAATAGTCAATTTCAAATGTTATGTTATTTATTTTAAAAATATGTTTCTATATACAATCAAACATGTTGCATAAGATATTGATAAATTAAATATTCAATCCAACTATCTTTGTCTTAGTAAAGATAAAATCAAGTATTACCTCATCAAAACTCTCATGGAAACCACTTATCTCCTTTATTACAAACTACTTGTGTAATATATACTTTAATTATTTGGTCCCAAAGAACATAACAAAAAACAAAAAAGCATTTATATTATTTATAGTCTAAAAGGATACTTAAAAAAAAAAAATGTTTTATACTACACAAGAAACACATATGGCTTATAATGAAGAACCGCTCTACACATAGAATTTTCTAAAGTTATAAATTAAACTGAGTGGAATAATCCTTGGTTAACATAAAAAAAAAATCTAAAATAACAACAAAATTATAAGTATCAACAAAATTTAAAATATATACTATTTATTTGTGAGTTAAGAATTGTCTACACATAGTTATTATTTTGAATTGATTATATGTGATATAACAAACCCACCTATAAAACATCCTAAATACATAGTGATACCAATTTTTTTTTGAGAATTATACATATGTGTCAGTAAAATTTGAGCCTAGGTGTCCTCCTTGGTCAAATTAATTGACCTTTAATGAGGTGATCTAATTGTCAAGTTGTTATAATAAAAGTGCATGGTCAAAATATATTATAAATAGATCTTATTTTAATCCCATTTAACAAATTTAAAAATGTTATTAGAATAAAGAAATCATGGAAGAGTATATAATTAATTTTTTTAAAAATATTAAAAAAATTCAAACAAAGCATAATTTGTTATTTTCAACAGAAAATAATAAGCTCACTCTTTTCATCCACTAAAAAAATTTCAATAGGTTGCTTTGTAGAGCTAATGTTACATCATGGGTGTCCATAAGGCCTATAGTCATTGACTTCTTGGTTGACTACCAAAAAATTTGAAATGTGAAAAATAAGTTATTCAACGAGTCTATCAAAAAATATAGTTGAAATTAAGCACTAAGTTTATTACTATATTTTCATCGTCCTTGCGATCATAGTTTTTTCCTACATCAACTTCACATCCTTAGTATCTCTCTCTTTAACTAGTGTGCATATTAATGAGCTTCAAAAAATAAAATTTTCTAGAAATACTTGTACCTCTAGATAATCGAATTTCAAATGTATCATTACTTATATAATCTGTTGGAATGCAAATAAAAACCATAGGTTTCTTGTAGATTGAAAGTTGACATGAGATATGTGTTTGTTGGAACTCATGTTACCTATTTATAGACTTCTACCCACATGTTCAACCATTGAATACATCCATTTATAAGTAATCAATGAGAAGGATATAAAGTATTACATTCTTAAAACACAGTCTATATAGGTTGCTAGTTATATCCTATGAAGACATATATTTTTCTAGGAAATTAGATGTTTATCTTACAACACATAGTGTTATCATTAACTACATGTAATTTTAAGGATTTCCCTCCCACAACTTGGTATAAATAGTGTGGATATGAAGTGCATGAAGAAATATTTAACTTTTTGGTAGCAATGGTTTTCTTTGTACCCAATAAGAACATTGCTTGTACCTTTCTCTACAAATATTTTATATTGTAGGAGTCATGCAGTACCTACAACATGTTAACTAGAGAAATTGAAAAATTGAGATTAAGTGTGCTATAGAGCTTCTCTAATGAATGAATATTGTTAGTCTATGATGCTTAGGTGATTTTATTGTTCAAAATGGATATACATGTTTATCATAACTAATTTAAATTATGAATCATCAAACTATTTCTAAATTTAGAACTATATTTATCACTACATACCAAATAACATACTATAAGAAGTGACTAACCAATAGTGTAACAAAGAAATTAACAAAATAACTATGATGAAATATTTTATAACAACCATTTGATAAAATTTATAATAAAATTGTCACCAAGAAGCTCACTCTTTTCATCCATTAAAACTTTGCAATAGATTGCTTTGTAGAGCAAAATTTATATCATGGGTACCCATAAGATTTGGACTTATTGATTTCCTAGTTGACTACCAACAAATATGAAAGATGAAAAAGAAGACATTTGAACAAGTCTAGTTTACTTGTATGACTCATCACTTGTATACATAACATATTTCACTCACACTTTCACACTTACACACTTGGCACCTTACACACATAACTCAAACTTAATTAAATTATACATAAATACTCTTCACACTTTGACACATACTTTACAAAAATATTCAACACACTTCTAATATAATATCTATGACACTACTCGAAGGTTCTTCATGGTACTAAATGATACCAAAAAATGTAATACCTCCAAAAATGTACGATAAAATTGATATTGTTCTTCTTTAGAGTGATCATATTCCATAACATTACCATGTTGTTGGTGTAACATCTTTATTTTCCAATTTATTTTTCTCTTGTTAGTTGATGATTTCTTCAATGAATGTGTTCCTTGATTGGAGAAGTTACTTATGAAAGAATTTTGCTAATATTCCTTCAATAAGTAACCATTTTTTCCACAAAGAACACACTTATTCTACAATTGAGAATTATTTTCTTAATTTATTTGAAGGAGAATGTGATCCTCATCCTATAACATATGGAAGGATTCCACTTTTTGAAGTAGATTTACCAGTTTTTCGAAAGTAAGAGTTTTTTCAATGATGTTTATGGTGTTAGCTTTTTATGAATGACCCTTGGGAGGTAACAATCACAAGATGTAGAATAACATGAAAGAAAGTAAATCTGCTAGATTACTGAAGTATACTTTAAATATAAATCATATAAAATATTACAATGTAGCTATGGAGGAAATGAGCACTCCATTAAAAAGCTATTGATCTACATTGGATCCATCACCAATGAATGGTGAGGTATACAAAACTACACTATCTACTAAGCTATGCTATCTGAACATGTCCCCCAAATCTCTCACTATCTATCTAAGAGGCCATCCTTATATAAGAAAAATAGGATACTTGGCCAACACTCTATCTAGTTGTGCAAGGGACAACTTACACATTGAAACTTATGCATTTACTACATTGCATGAAGTAACTATATAACTTGCACAAAAAGAATCAAAGTATGTATCTTGGAGGATACATTTACATAACCCAAATGATGGAATATACTCTATTTTCAAAATTTTATGTATTACATTATTTGGGTATTGAAGGTATTAGTCTTCAATATGGATTTTCTTTATCATATTTTACTTGATCTTATTTTGTATTATTTATATTAAGGTTCAAAAAGTAATCTATATCTTAATATGATGTAGAGTAGGCTACATCTGGGTCTTCTTCTTTCATTGGATAATATTTGGCATGTTCAAATTCATCTTCTATCCAACCACCTTTATAGTTGTCCTTGTAATATTTGATTCTGATTATTGATGAATGAGTATGGCATGATGTAATTATCCTCTCATGTTTTTGATCCTTCTATACTTACATTTTTGATGTACTAGTTCTTTATTTTCTTCAACTTATTCTTTTGTAAATAAGTTAGAAGCATTTTGTAACATCATAATATCTTGTGGGATTTCCATTGAGTCTAGAATATAGGTATTTTCATGGATTTATACTGTTGCTTTTATTTCATATTGGTTCATAATGAGACATGTATTGATCCCATTCATATATCTAAAGTTAATCATGTAGTTTTTTTCTACTAGCTTGCTCACTGAGATGAGATTGAATATTAATCCGAACATATAATACTTTCTATAGTAGAATATTTGGAAAATATTTACTGGGAGATACACATTCATATCCATGAATAATATAAGTTTGGATATCTGAAATTATTTATATGCAACCTTTAGTAACCTCAAGATAGTAAAACCATTGTATATTTATTGTCATATGATGACTAGCTCTTGAATCAATAAACCACCTATGATTATTTTTTGTGAATGGATTCTGTGGGAGCAAGTTTTACAATCACTGTATGACATTCCTTTACCATTTAAAATGTTGAACTTGAAGAATTGAGATAGAATGACTCTTTAGTGTTTTGAAGTATGTTATAGTGATTTTTGTAAAAGTATAGTTCAATTTTTGTTGATTTTGTACATGTTTTGTAAGAATCAAAAATCAACTTTTTAACACCTTATTACTCCTAATTGAACTAAGCACTTTTTTATTTTTGAAGAGGTTTTGATGTTGGAATTATTTTACCCATTTTTAAAGATTTGAGATAAGTAAAAATATCTATTTATCTGACCTTAATAGAAACCCTAATAACCTCTTTTATATTCTTTGAAATATTTCTAATTTCCAATAAAATAAATTTGATGGAGTAATCCTTGTGGCTCCCATGTTTAGAAAATTAAGGAAATGATAATAATATTTGCAAAATAATTTAATCCAAGTTGAATTCCTTTTTCCTCCTAAGTAATATTGTAAATATTAAATTAATAAGATAAGTTGCCCATTTTGCTTTCAAAACCTAAATTTTAACCTTAGTTTACAACCCTTATATCTCCAACTTATGAAAGCAGTAATAAATAGGATTTAGACCTTACATTTTTACATGTAATATCTCTTCAATGTTAGGTGCTTTCTACAACTAAGTATAACAACATATAAGTTGTACATTAGACGCATGAAATAATGGAGATTAATTATAGTAGCTAGTCTTGAATGATGGTATGCAAGTGTTGAAGGTTTGATATTCAAAAATGGATATGCCTTTAATAATATTTCCACTTATCTTCCACACTACACTTTTAGATGTTTTTTTTGTGCTTCACTCCTTCTTTGACTATGCTTCACTCCCTCTTTGGATGTCTTTGCCTGCGCTTCACTCACACATGTTGAAATTAGACTTTGAATGTATTTTAAGGATAATTGATCATGGATGTTGTGACATGTGTCATGTCTATTACAAGTGAGAAATCTCTTATTTATGTAACACTCCACGTATTTTATTCAACACACTTGAAGAAATCCAAAAATGTATGGGCACACATGTGAATCTGGTGGAGAATACCAAGTGTCACTACTTCACTTGTAACTTCTACGTGGAAGTTTCTAGAATGTTGAGAGAGGAATGTTGTCCATAATGTAAAGTGTTATTTCTGTATGGAGTCCATTCTTGTAACATATTTGAAGATGGTGATTATAACTCCTTAATCCCTTTCCTTTGCTACATTGCTTGGGCAACAAGCAAGATATTTTTCTACAGGTGGATAGATGATGCACTATGAAACTTGGATGATGATTTGGAGCTTCCTTTTGTGGATGATCTTCTCCAAGTTAGATACCACGAATGTAACACCTTTTGCTCTTCTTTTTATACCTCAAATCACGTTGAATCCCTTGTAGATTATTAAGGTATTTTTGAAATAGATATGCACTCGCTTATCTACACAAATGTAGCTCTTGAATGATCTAAAACAAGCTTTAATTCTATAGGTACATACACCCAAGATGAGCATTGAGTGGCTCCTTCTAGATTGGGAAGAAGAGTGTTGATGTCCGATATTCATTGGATGTTTTTCCTTGTAGTAAATATACCCTTTTGTGGTACTTCTAAATATGCTTTTTTACTGTTAGTGCATATAATGTATTAAAATGTTGTATAATAAGGTTTTTTAATATATCTTCTATTACACTCTATTTCCAGATATGAAATTCTGGTTTTATGGTATATTTTTCCTGCAATACAAGGGTTTGATATTGTTTTAAAAGAGTAGACACACCTTTCCCTTTTTGTTTGGATACTTTTGATAACAAATCCAAGCTTCAATAACAGTAGATAGAATATTTCTAATTGATGTAATTTTTTGCACTTTCTTTCCTTGCATTCAACTTGTAATGTTTTTTTATTTTGAGATGCACCAAGTCTCACTTTCATAAGCTTCTATTTTTATTTTTTGTTAGTTAAGTTCTTCTCCAAATTCTGGAGGGTTCTAACCCTTTTTGGTGGCTTCTATTAGCCACTACAAGTTGCATATTTTTATGATTTAATAGTGTCTTTAGACACTTGATACAAATCAGATTTTGTATCTTTGAATAAACACAAAACTAATTTATTTTTTAGAGTGGTATAATAGTACAAGTCCTTCACTTTTAATGCACTATAATAAATGTTGTAGTATTTACTCTTCTTTTTAGAGTAGATAATAGGTATTTGATAGAAGCTAATCTAAAATATAATCAACTCATAATAAATGTGCAAATAATATTTAAAAATAATTTGTTTCCTTTTGCACTTTAGAAGACTATAATCTAATTTTATTTTTGCAACTTTAATCCAAACGTCGGTGCTCTGATAAATTTGAAAAGTAATCCAATTAATGAATTTTCTTGCACCATAAGTTACATAAATTTTTATATAGCTCTTCTCCCATATTTGTAGAGTATGTAGACCTTGGTGTCTAAAAAAACCAAATTTCCACCTCAAGTAGGATGTCCTAAACAACTCTTTCTTCACCAAACGATGGTCTTGAACTTTATTTCACGAGCTTAGGATTTGGTGGTTTGTTATCCTCTTGTGTTCTCTTAATTCTACTATATATTTAGATAATTCTATGTCTCTAAAGTGGTACCTTATTTCTATAAGAGATAATCTTCAAATCCTCAAGATTTGGTGAGATTATTCTATCTTTAAGTCTTTTTGTTGAATTATGACTTCAAGCAGGATCTTCTTCCAGGGTTTGGCACTCCTTGCCAAATTATTCTTCATGTATTTGGCACTCCTTTCCAAATTATTCTTCACAAATTTGGAACTCCTTATCAAATTCTCCTTCTTAGATTTGGCACTCCTTACTAAATTTTCCTCTTGGGCTTGTTTTCGGATGGTGATAATTATCCCAAGTCCTTCACTACCAAGGACTTCACCTTGATAGTGGATTTCTCCAATGAGTTATTCATAGAACTCTCTTGATCTTCAGCAAGTATCTCCTAGCATTTTCTGGATGCTTGATGAGACCTTCATAAGGACTTTGATCTGGTAGCTTCTGATGGTCTTCCATAAGATATTTTCTTTAACCTTCTACTTATGGAAGTGTTGGTAGTGAGATCTTATAATGGATCTTCTGATTCTACTGCTCCTAGATTTGAGTAGAAATTCCTAGCTCTTATTATTCTTCATTCAAGATTATAAGTTCTTCAATGAGATCTTCTCTAGATCTCTTCACTTTTGCTTCAGGGTTGAGATAATTCTGAAGAAGATACTCTTTCTAACTTTCTTATAGGAAGTCTCCCAACTCACTGAATATTCTATTCCTACAATAAATATATTAGTACTAAAATATTTAATCTATTTCTAAATAAGATATTCTTCTCAAATTCTTCTTCATGATCAAGGTATATATGGCCTATTTCAATATCAAGGCTATAGTGGCCTTTTTCAGTACCAAGGCTTTTATGGCCTTTTCAGTATCAAGGCTACTATGGCCTTTTTAGTATCAAGGCAACTATGGCCTTTTTAATATCAAGGCTTCTATGGTACTTTTGGTATTAATACTTATGTGGATTCTTATTCAAGGCTTATATGGCCATTATGTATTAAGGCTCCTATGGCCTGTTCTTCAACTACAAAATTTTACAATCTAGTAGTGGAGATATTTAGTCTCCTATCTTCACCATGATCCTTCACTAGAAGTCTTCTGACACAATATTCTCATCTTGCATAATGAACTAACCTTTGCACTATGAGGGCACACCAACCTTTGGGAAAAAATGTTGGAGACTCCTAGATTTCTTTCTTAGGAGGAGTCCCAATCCTCTAAGAATTAATTTTCTGCAATTAAATAAACTTTAGATACTAGTTAGTAAATTCTAGATAATTTGGATGATCTTCACTAGATGATTTTACAATATAGTAGATTGAGTGTTGTATCCTAGTATTCACAAGTTTTCATAACAACTCTATAAAAAAGACTCTAGACAAAAAAGATCTCAGTATTTTCTAAAACTAAGATTCCTTTCAATCCTATATTTGTGACTCTCCAAAAATCTACCACCTAGACTCTTTTGATATATTTTGATAGTGGTTGGTCTAATGGTATGTCAGTTTGACAAAAATCTTAGGTTAACCTATAATGGTGGTTTCCCTATTGACCTACACAAACTAGATCTATCGTGGCTCTGATACCACTGGTAGCTTTTGATGAATGAGCCTTGGAAGATGATAACAATCACAAGATTAGAATAACATGAAAGAAAGTAAATTTGCTAGATGACTAAAGTATGTTGTAAATATAAATCATATAAAATATTACAATATACATATGGAGGAAATGAATACTCCATTAACAAAGCTACTAATCTACATTATATCCATCACCAATGAATGTGAGGCATATAAAGCTACACTATCCACTAAGTTATGTTATCTAAATTTATCCCCCAGCTCTCTCACTATCTATATAAGAGGCCATCCTTGTATAGGTAAAGTAGGATACTTGGAAAACACTTTATCTTGTTGTGCAAGGGATAACTTACACATTGAAGCTTGTGCATTTATTACATTGAATGAAGTAACTAGATAACTTGCATAGAAAGTAATCTAAGTATGTATCTTGGAGGATACATTTATATAACCCAAATGATGGAATAGACTCTATTTCCAACATATGATTATCACAAACACATTATATTCTAAAGGAAGGTATCTCAAGATAGTAGAAACAAGTGCGCTTTTGAACACTATTTCTCCTAAGGATTTTTAGTGATGCATGTGACTTTGTCAGTATTCTTAGAAATAGCTCATATATTTTTCTATACTTCATCGTTTCTCCCATAGGTTGTTCATCACTATCGAGTTTTCATTGACTTGAATCAAATTTAAAATTTATAGGGAGAATATGAGAGGGGATCATTATTCTCATAAAAAATAATATCACAACTAGCAAATAACTTTTTGGTACCCAGATCAAATAGTCTATAGGCCTTTGATACATCATTGTGGTCTAGTAGAATGTATCAACGTGATTTATCATCTAATTTATGTTATTTCTCCTTTGGAATATGCATATATGGTGTGCATCCTAAAAACCAAAGATGAGAAATTAACTGGTTGACTCCTATCTATGATTATTTAAGACCTATATGATCAAGTATGATAACAAAATGGTGATGGCGTATGTAGTACTTCTACCCAAGAAGAAGGTGTAAGATGATAATATTCCAATATGCAACAAACCATTTCCATGATGTTTTTGCTACCACATTCAATAATAATATTTTGTTGTAGTGTATAAGTTTCCATTAATTTTTAATGAATTCCATGTTGTTTCAATAAATTAAGAAAATCACACTAATGAGTTTTCAAACTTGATCCAAGTAGACAACATGGATATGATGACCTATGAAAATGTTTACTTAAGCCTTGAAATCTATGAAGTAGTAAAAAGATTCATCCTTGGTGTGCAAGAAGTATACACATATTTTGCAAGTATGATCATCCACAAGAATTCAACATATTGGGATCCATGGGTCTTCCAATATTAGTATGCACCATATCGAGAGGTCCTTTGGCTTGAGATTCAAAAGAGATAAATGGAGCTCAATGTTACTTTCAAGCAAAGTAACAAGGGTAAATTTAAGTAGACTACTTGAATGAAGGAAGACCTCATACCACATATTATTTTTGAAGTGTAATTAGATGACCAAAGATGAAATGACCATATCATTGATACCAAAATCTTGAACTTGATAATCAACACTTGATTATCATGATGTATTTTGTGAATCTAAAAAGTATTTTCTACTCCTTTACCATATGTAGCAATTGATGAGCACCAAAAATGTTCATATTTTGTACATATTTTCTTGATCATTATGCGGCTGTATAATAAGGATTGCATACTTTTATAAATGATTATATAGATATTTGATGAAATTATACGTGTTATCTAATTTGTGTGTTTTTAGTGTGTTTTGTGGAATTGCAGTTGGTTTAGTTAGATTTGGATCAGTCGAGGTCTTTTTGATGGACCTAGCACTTTGTTTATTTGGGGATCAATGCAGAGAACACAAACACCTTCCTCTTCTAGAAAGGCACCAAGAGAAAGTAGGCACCTTCCTCTTCCAGGAAGGCATCAAGAGAACATAAGCACCTTCCTCTTCCAGGAAGGTGCCAAGAGTAAGTAGGCACATTCCTCTTCTAGGAAGGCGCTAAGGAAAGATAAGTGCCTTCCACCTCCAAGAAGAAGCCAAAGGGAAGGAAGAGCCTTCCTCTCATAAGGAAGGCACCTACAAGGAAGGTGCCACGATAGGAAAATCACCTTCCTCCCATAAGGAATGCACCACTACAAGACAAGCGCCTTCCTCTCACAGAAGGCGAGCGCATTCATCCCATAAGGAAGGCACCACTAGAAGGCAAGCGCCTTCCTCTCACAGGAAGGCACCAATAGAAGGTAAGTGTCTTTATCTTCCAGGAAGGTGCCACGGTAGTAAGATACCTTCCGTATAGGGAAGGCACCTGATATACTTAGGTGCATTCCTCATAGGGAAGACACCTCTGTTCTTCGCTCGTTGACCAGATTTGCATGACATGGATAGCAGCGACTGGTGCAGTTCCAACTCTATGTCATGTAGAGCTAAATTTGAGATCGTACCAACGTATGAAAGCATCTTACCAATTGCAAGTGAAGCACAAAACCAATCAATGAACACACCACCATTAGAACCAAATGCCAGTTTTAAGCAGACGTCAATTGCATTCACCGGACTGTCTTAATTTAGTCTGGGATGAATTGACTATTGTAACCTCTTTGTAACAGAAGTTATATGGGTGTGTTATATAAACACATGCAGACCACTCTGAGAGATATAGATTGATATAGATTTATATAGAGATATAAAGACATATATAAATTGTAACACTTTGATAAATATATTACAGTTCTAAGAGTTCTAAGCGCGTGTTCAGCTGGGAGGAAGCTGCTGGAGACTGGGCCCACTCCAAGCCAGTATTTCTTCCCCACTTTTTTTCTATTTTCTAGATTAGTTTATCACTTTTATAGGGTCATTTACCGCATTGCTATTTCTAGTAGTTGTAGTAGATTCATTTTCAGGAATGTGTGAATGTTTTATTTTCATAGATTTAATTATTTTCTTCTTATGTAAATTATTGAGGAGTGCATGAGTGATTGAAAACCATTTTGAAAACACCCCCCAATAGTAGAATTAGTGGACTCATATCAAGTGGTATTGTAAGCAATCTTATTTAGACCCTTCGTAAGTTTATGAAGCTCCCTGGGTTGATAAATTAAATGCACGGGCATGTGACAAAAGTAGGAAAAAGTTAACCTTGTTTGGCCCGCAACATTTTGGCACCATTGCTGGGGAAGCGTCTCAAATAGATTATTTACAATACCATGAAACCTTCCATCTGACCTTGTATGAGTTCTTCAAGAAGAAGAGGACCAAATGGTCGGTTTATAAGAACAAATCCATCAGAACCAGAGTCATTCGAGCATTCTAAATTTGAATTAGACTCATTCAACCCACTAGCGATCCTTTGGAGTGAGGAACCATACTTTGTGCAAAGTGCCTCCTCATCCCATCAATGTGGGGAAGAATGAATCATCTTAAATCCCCTGTTTAATAGGACTCACTTAGAGGAAGCCCTATTGTGGAAAGCTATAGAAGATCAGACGATCTCACCAGAAAACCTTAGAGATTTGACTCAGAAAGTCTTAAATGATCGTAAGGCCCTAAGCACTACACTAGAAACCACATTTTCTAAAAAAATGGCTGATAAAGATGAAGTCTCATCTGGATTTAGTTTATCGATAGAGGAAGGAGTAGGATATGCCAAAATGAAAAACATATCCCTTGCTCACCTTCTGACCTTCAGAGGATACCCAAATGAGGACCCTAACCTATTTTTATTTAAGTTTGATGTATTATGCAGGTCTATGGACTACAAATTCGATATGTAGAAGCTAAAAATCTTTCCTTCTACATTGGATGATGAAACTCTATGATGGTTTAGTGGTCTGGGAGACAAACACATTGCCACGTGGGACCAGATGGAGAGGCTCTTTTTAGAGCAATACCAAGATTTTGGGAGAGCAAGAGACTCTAGGGATGAGGTCCTGAGCATGACATAGAAAGAAGATGAGTATCTCGAGGAGTACTGGGAGAGATTCAACTTTAATATTCAATGATCTCCTCATGCGAGATTATCTGATAAGTTCCTCAAAAGCATATTTTTGAGAGGACTTACCAATGAATCACTAGAGGCTCTTAACATGATCTCTAGAGGTGATGTCTACTAGCATGTTATGGAATACATCCGGTAACTATGCCGAAACTACTCAAGAAGGCGAGGCAAGGCCACCTACAGAACAATGAAAGTGACTGCTTTAGTCACAAAGATAAAAATAGGTAACATGCTGGAGGATTTAAAGAGCGAAATGCTCTCATCTCTAGCATTGCAGATGGATACGTTGCTGTTAGAGAAAAAGAAGTAAGAAAATGACGTAGCATTGGCTTATTTCTGTCCAAAATGTAGAGGGAGGCATGCAAATAATGCATACCCGAAGAACAAAGTTAGAGTATGCATAGTTTGCAGGCTAAATCATAAAACTCGATTGTGCCCACAACTGCCCAGTAATCAGGAGGAGGCTGAAAGCACGGATGCCTATTTCATAGGCAATCAGAAGAGTTGGCCATAGCCCCCTATGGGGAATATGCCAAACAAAATTTTGCCATATGGGGGAGGGCCATACATGCACCAAGGACCGCCTCAACCACCTAACATGGGGTGGTGGGGGCCATCACCCTAGTCTAATGCACCCCCAATAGCATTCCCAAACCAGCAACAGTGGAGAGGCGACACTGCATGGAATCAGACTCCACAAAATGTAGCACCTGTTCACCCCCAAAAAAATTTACTGGCATTTCCAGTAGTGAGACCTGTGTAGCTACCTGCACAACCGATGAAAAATCTAAATAACAAGGTGAACCAGCTAGTATACAACATGGAGGGTGAGATGTATCCTATGTATAATATTCAGCTTAGGTCAGGTAGGCAGCTAGGAGTAGGAACACCTCCACTAGTAGAAGAGGAGGAAGAGGTAGAAGAAACACCTTTGGTAGAGGAGGAAGAAACACTTGAGAGAGAGAAGGCTCCATTTCCCAACTAGCTACAAGAACAGAGAAAAGTAACGCAATTGGAATTTGACATCTTGTCAAGCTTGAAGAACCTCATAGTGATAATTCCATTATTCCAAGCAATTTGAGATGTTCTAATATATACCAATGCAATCAGAGAGATGTGTTTGAGGAAGCTAAGACAAAGAGCAACCCAGACTATCAACTTCATGGGTAAACTGGAAGATTTGATGATGGGCAGAACATGCCATCTGAAGTATGCAGACCCAGACAACCTGGTGCTGACTGTAAAAATCAAGGAAAATTCCCTATCCAATACGTTGGTCGATCTCAGAGTAACCATCAATGTAATGCCTTAGGAGACCCTGCAGAGGCTACAACTCACGAACCTGAAACCCACCATGACAGTGCTGTAGTTGGTCGATCTATCGATCATAGCACCAGAAGGGATGTTGGAAGACGTGATAGTAATGGTTAGTGCATGGGAATACCTAGTTGAATTTTTAGTCTTACAATCCAAACTAGGTTGGGTGGTTACCTAATCATCTTGGGGAGGCCATGGCTGGCAATAACTGATGCTAGGATGGGATGATGACCATATTTGATGGGCAAAATATTAAAAGGTTGACCATTTTGCCCCTAGCACAGTTTGTCGACTCAGTAGGAGAACCCATGTTCATCGAGCATGGAAATCCAGAGCTATCCATGATCTAGCCAGTGATGACATTAGAGGAGTTGATAGAAGAAGACGAAGATGGTGCTATTGTGGAGTTTCTCCATGGAGAGCCCTCCATCTCTGCACCTGGATCACCGTTAACTGGAACCCAATATCACCATGTTTGATAGATACATGTTGGGCCATGAAGAACATTAAATGTTAGTAGTAGGTTGACGCCCATACAACTAATGAAATTAGAAGAGCTCCTGGTAAGGTACCAACAAGAATTTGCATGGGATTACTCAGATATGTAGGGCATCAGCCCAGATATTTGTACCCATCAGATTTATCTAGATGATCAGGCAACTCCAAGCTGGCAGTCGTAGAGAAGAATGAACCCAACAATGAAAGACATTATCAAGGAAGAACTGCACAAACTCTTGGTGGTCGGATTCATATATCCGATTTTTGATAGTGAGTGGGTATCACCGTTAGTAGTGGTCCCTAAAAATAATGAGAAGTGGTAAATCTATGTGGAATATAGAGCATTGAACAAAGCAACAAAGAAAGACCACTTCCCACTCCTATTCATTGATCAGGTCTTGGACACACTCTTGGGGAGGAAGTACTTCTCCTTTTTAGATGGATTTAGTGGATACAACTAGATACAGATAGGAGAAGAAGATCAGGATAAGACAACGTTCACCTATCCATGGGGAACGTTTGCCTATAGGGTATTGCCTTTCAGACTGTGCAACACACCTGCCACCTTTCAAAGAGCGGTGCTTAGTATATTCTCAGACATGATGGGATACGGGGTCGAGGTATACATGGATGACTTCACCGTCTATGGAGAAATCTTTGAGGAGGCAATGACAAACTTGGAAAGAGTGCTCGACAGAAGCAAGAAAAATAATTTATCCCTAAGTAACGAAAAATGCTTCATGATGATGCAAGAAGGCATCATACTGGGGCACCACCTCTCTATAGAAGGAATAAAGGTTGATAAAAGGAATATTAAGGTCATCAGGGACCTACCCAGCCCCAGAATGTAGAAAGAGGTGAGGATTTTTCTTGGATCAGCTAGGTACTATTGATGATTTATCACCAAATTTAGCAAAATTGCCAAACCACTACACACTCTATTATCTAAGGATGTGGAGTTCAATTGGATGGAAGACTATGAAGAAGCGTTCCAATTTCTTAAGGAGAAACTGATATCTGCACCAATTTTAAGAGGACCAAATTGGGCCATACCGTTCCATATCTACTGTGACGCATACAACGGTGTGATTGGAGCAGTCCTCGGAAAAAAATATGGTGAAGAATTTTATGCCATTTATTATGTTAGTAAAAACTTGACAGGAGTAGATCTCAACTACACGGTGATAGAGAAGGAGTTACTCGTAGTTGTCCATGCTATAAACAAATTCTACACCATATCACCAGATATAAGGTATTTTTCCATACGGACCACGTGACTATCAGATACCTAATGAGCAAGCCGACCATTGATGGAAGAATTATCAGATGGCTATTGCTACTGTAGGAATTCGACATCACCATAGTCGAAAAACCAGGTAAGGATAACATCATGGCAACTTTTTTGTCCAGATTGATACCAACAGACCATCAAGTAGTGGAAGACCAATTTTTGGATGAACATTTGTTCACTATTAGTGATCAAACCTCATGGTATGTAGATATAGCCAATTACTTGGCCACAGGAAGGACCTCACATGCTCTCTATTTTTAGGAAAAATAGACAGTCATAGAGAAAAGTGCATCGTTCCTATGGATGGATGGCCTCTTATTAGGACGTGACCAAATTATAAGAAGATGCATAGCAGAACAAGAGTTCTCATAAGTACTCAAAGCATGTCATGATGAACCATGAAGAGGATACTTTGTAGGGAAACAAACTGCCTACAAAATCCTACAGGCTGGGTACTTTTGGCCCACTCTATTTAAGGATGCAGCTGCATACACTAGCAAGTGTGACAAATTCCAAAGGATGGGTAGACCAACCCATCGAGATGAAATGCCCCTCCAACCTTAGGTACACTTGGAACCTTTCGATAAGTAGGGCATGGACTTCGTGGGCCGTTTCATGCACCTTCGATGGGGAGGAGGTTTATTTTGGTCTGTACGGATTACATTACCAAATGGGTTGAAGTTCAGGCATTGAGGGATTCAAAGGAAATAACGGTTGCCAATATATTATTTGCCCATATTTTTACATGATTTGGGATCCCTAGGGAGATAACAATAGACCAAGGGCCTCAATTTACCTCCAAGTTGATCGAGGAGTTGATGGAGTAATACAAAGTTTGGCACAATAAAACTATGCCCTACCATCCACAAGCAAACGGGCAAGTGGAAGTGACAAACAGAGAAATAGAGAACATCCTGATGAAGACCATGCAGCAACATAGGAAATATTGGGCTATAGGTTTTCGAAGGTAGTCTGGGCATATAACACCACGTGGAAATCCACCACAGGCTTTACACATTTCCAACTGGTCTATGGGAAAAATGCGATGATGCACATCGAATTTGAAATCAAGATGTTGGCTTCAGAATCGAACTTGAGCTTGGATGAAGCTCAAAAACAAAGGATTCAGTAGCTAGATCAGCTGGATGGAATCCGATTAGATGCTTGTAGAGAATAAAAATTATATAGAAGCAAAGAAAGCGATGGCATGATAGCCACATTAAGCTGAAGCAGTTCTAAGAAGGGGAATGGGTACTGTTGTATGATTCTCAATTCCAAGAGAGGAATGACAAATTAATGCAGATATGGATGGGGCTGTATGAGGTGGTAGAGCTCATCAGGAATGGGGTAGTGCATGTCAAGACAATTGATGGTAGTAACACCGTGTTCACAGTCAATGGCCACCGACTATGCCCCTATAACATGTTTGAAACATTACAGGTAGAATATAGAATAGGCATGAGGGAGACCCCATCTTGTTAGATTTGGAACGAACTATCACAGGTGAAATGGTGGGCATGGAAGTGCTCACCCAAAATTAGTTAATGTAGTTTTTTTCTTACAGTGTGCTTTTACAGGGACGACACCCGCATGCAAGCTGCAGGCATCCTAACCCAGGGCCTAACAGGCATAAAATGTGTCTAACTACTTTTATTTTCCTTTCTTTTTTGGTTGCTTTTTGCAGGTGGGGGACCTAACAACATAAGGAATAAGTATCTGGGAAACCAAGCCTGGTTTGGCTTAGTATTTCGACACCAGCACTCATAGGTAGAAGCTGAGG
This sequence comes from Wollemia nobilis, assembly GCA_028583015.1. Taxonomy (NCBI): domain Eukaryota; kingdom Viridiplantae; phylum Streptophyta; class Pinopsida; order Araucariales; family Araucariaceae; genus Wollemia; species Wollemia nobilis. Next base: position 936,776 of record JAQPPZ010017034.1, on the reverse strand, counting down.
CAGCATGAAGCAAGACTGAGAAGGCTTGATCACCCTTTCCCAGTCAATCACAACATGATTGCCAAAAATAAGGCACCTTCCTTGTAAAGAAGGTGCTCAGTCAGAAGAAGGCACCTTCCAAATTTAGAAGGTGCCCCACCAGAAGAAGGTGCCCAGTAAAAAGAAGGTGCCTTCCTTATAAAGAAGGCACTCGGCCAGAAGAAGGCACCTTCCTTGTAAAGAAGGTGCCTAGTCAAAAGAAGGCACCTTCCACATCAAGAAGGTACCCCTCCAGAATAAGGCACATTCCTTATAAATAAGGAGCCCGACAAGAATAAGGTGCCTTCATTATAAATAAGGCGCCTAGCCAGAAGAATGCATCTTCCTTATAAAGAAGGTGCAATTAAAAAAAAAAAGAAAAAGAAAAAATCCAAGGCGCCTTCCACATCAGGAAGGCGCATCCAGCTAGAGGTGCCTTCCACATTGGGAAGGCGCATATAGACAAAGGTGCCTTCCACATCGAGAAGGCACATACTGATTGAGGTGCCTTCCACCACTAAAAGGTGCACCTAATCAGGAGCACCTTTCGTAGCAGGAAGGTGCCATCATCAAGAAGGCACCTTCCACCATCGGATGACACATCCAATCAGAGGCACCTTCTATCACCGAAAGGTGCATCCATTCAACAAGCATCGACAACATTGGGAAGGCACCACATCAGCGCATTCCACATGGGGAAGGTACAAAAGAATGCCTTCCGCATTCAGCCAGCACTTACGCCTCCTGGATGCCTTGAGCAGAACGAAGCATCACACTAATGAGCGGCACCAGATGACCATACCCCTCCCCCATGTCACAAATCAGTGAATCAGCGGCCTTCACGATGCCTGAAACACCAAAGCAGGTACGTGCATGTTAATTCAAAATTTTATATAATTATTTATAAAATATGCAGTACCAAAAAAGATACCGTCATCATAAAGATCATATCCCCCCCATAGCCGGAACTGCGTGCCAATGATATGGTGCCTTCTATAACTGCTAGGTTTAGGTGCCTTCCCTATAAGAAGGCGCCTTCCTGAGGAAAACCATATGTTTCCTCTAGATTGAATATTGACATGAGCTATGTGTTTGTTAGGATGTAGAAGAGAATCAAGTAACCTATTTATAGAATTCTACCCACACATTCAACCATCAAATACATTCACTTTGCAAGTACTTCATAATAAGGATATCAAATATTACATCCTTCACACATATAGATACTATGTTGATTGCTAGCTATATGCTATGAAGACATGTATTTTACTATGAAATTGGATGATTACCTTACAACACAGCCTCATCCTTAACTTCATATAATTTTGAGTATTTTTCTCCCACAACTTGGTAGAACAGTTTGGATATGAAGTTGATGAAAAAATATAATTTTTGTTTTTTTATATAATGGTTTCCTTCATATTATTCTCTTCACCTAATAGGCCTTTCTCTGCAAATCTTTGATATTATAGGAGTCGTACGGTACCTACAACATGTTGACTAGAGAAATAAAAAATTTGAGACTAAGAGTGTTATGGAGCTCCTCTAATGAATAAAGCTTGTTGGTCTAGAAGAAAAGAAGCCCGGTCTCCACTTCTATGAGGCTGCTTTGAAGAACAAAAGTTATATGGTGGGTGGCCACAAGGTCCACTGCCGTCGGCTGCGTGGTTGACCTACCAAAACATGAGAAAGGCGACAAAAGGAAGGTATATAAATACCTATAAAGTCTTTGGAGTTCCATGTTCGTCTCCACGAAAAACAGAGGCTATAAGTTTTCGGAGTTCCCATTTCTTGTTCACAGAATCTCAAAGCGATCACCACACGGTCATTATAGAACCACTGGAATTCTTCGAGGTAACGGTAGGGCTTCATGGAGGAGGAGAAGCTTCGCTGTGTTATTAGTTTCGAAATTGCATATGATCCGGTAAAAGTAGGGGCTGATGACAAATATGTGTACGATCGCAACTCATTGGAAACTTTGCTTGAAAAGCATCCGAATGGTACCTTAGTTCCACACAGTGGAAGGCCCTTTTCTGCAGCAGATGTGATTCCAGACGTTTCTAAGAGGCAACAGATTCGCTCGTTCATGAAACATGAACTGGGAAACGACTACACAGAGTGGGATGTCGTTCCGGATTATCCTCTCATTCTCCGATCCTCTGATATTGCCGAGACTTTCCAGAAGTTACGCGCCTGTTTTCATTCCGGCAAAGATTGGAAAAAACTCGATGGGGACACTTGGCTAGAAGCTTGGAAAATACTCAACTATTTGCGCCTCAATCTCCAATATGAATTCCGTAATCGAGAGACGTTCTTGAGAAATAATAATTTCATCAGATATTTGGGTCAGATTATTGATTTATGCCTTCCTGCTGCTGGTTCCCTTGATAACAATGCGGAAGAACGTGAGAAATTTCACAGAGAAGTGTTAAGAATGATAGGGGTGTTGGCCCAGGATATGTCTTACACACTATTAGCATCTGAATTGGTTATGCTTACAACATTTGAATTCATTCGCCGTATCCGAACTCGTCCAAGGAAAATGCTTAGTTTTTTAATAAGATTCTACGAATTGGGAGACGAAGGTTTGGAGGTCATAATCCTGAGTCTGTTGAAAACTCCTGTTATATCAGAGAGACTTGAACATGATGATATAAATAGTATTATGCGCCCTATTCTTCAAGCAGAACCACATGAAGTTTCTTGCTTTCGTCTTGCCATGTCAGCCGGAATTTTCATAGAGTTTTATAATAATAACGAAGACAATGAGGGAGTGGTCCAGAGCATAGGGCAAGAATTTATACAAGTTCTTGTGAAGATTTTTAACTTACTGCTCATCCAAAAACCTACCCAAGTGGAAGAGAAAGATGGGGATAAAGGCATTGGTGATGCGTTGTTCCTCATCAATGAATTCTGTAACGAAGGGAATAAACAAGTACTTTACTGGCTTTATAATGCCGATCTGTTGTTCATAATTCATAACATGTTTCAAAAAATAGCAAAAGGCACAATCACGTTTTGCCTTTATAATTGGGAGGTTGCTTTGGAAATTGCAAAGACTATGTACAGGAACGGAAGAGCTGATAAGAACATAAGGCAGGAACACTATGATGTTTACCATGCTCTGGCAATCACAATTCCAACAGGGGACGAAGAAATAAGAGAGAATATCAAACAATCGCTCGATGATATAATGAAGATATTATCGCCTTTGCGTATATAATGAAGATATTATCGACTTGGGTTACACAAAGTGACAATCCCTAATTAGAAGGGGCATGCTCATAATCCTTGCTTCTTTCCTTTTACTTTTCTTAATTTTCATATTAATTGCCCTATGGCACTTGTAATTTAAGCCATAATTTTTTATGGTTTCTTTTAAAAAACCTCCGTCAAATTATTGTAATTATACATTGTACACATTTCTTAATAAAACTTTAATATTAAATTTTATTATTATTGTTTTTGTTTTTTTTTTTTGTTATTTAAACATCTTAGAATTTTTATTTAAATATGGTTATTTGAAATATATCTATATATAAAATACATAAAAAAAAATATAATATTTTTTTTATTACTTCAAACATTATTGGCATGAGTGTGGTGTAGGTAGGGATGCTACTTGCATTATCGAGATGATGTAACCAAAGTTCTAAAAAAAATTATAACACGTTATTATTAATTAAAATCTTAGTTTTTTAAGACTTAAAGCTTTAAAATATTAAATAATTAAGTAACAAATATACTTATTTCAGCACGTTGTATCCTAAGTGTTTACTAGGATGCAAAATAGTGAAGAGATCTAAAACAAAAAAAATAAAAACAATGAATGTCATTTTTCTACTTTTTGCAAATAAATGATCAAAATAATTTCAATTGCCACTTAAGAAAATGTTAAGGAGGTTTTTACTTGTTCTAAGCATAATTTATTAAGAAGAATAAGAATTACAAGATTTAATACCCAAAGAAAAATATAAAATGGGCGTTTATAAGGTTAATCTTCACTTATGTTGGAGTGCAACTTTTAAAACATTCATGTTCTCATTTAAATAAAAGATAGTGATTGTATTTTAATCAAGATATAAAAGTAAGAAGGAGAATGAACCAAATTCATCAAGGTCATACAAAATCAATATATGCAAAATATAATCTTTATTCATTAGCATTTATTAGCAAAACAAAAAAATATAATTTAAAGCAAAAATTCTACTTTATTTCGTGATACTATTAAGTGCAAGTGTATGGGGTTGTTACTACCTAAATGCTTCTACAAATATTCCACTTTCTCCTATATGATAGTTTCTAGCCTTTGGTGCTTCTAGACTAATATGTCAAGCTTGCAACAAAATTTTACAAGTTATCCATATTAAATTTTCATCACCAAATATAACTTATATATATTAATATAGTTGATAATAAAATATCATAAGTTATGTATGATTAGAAGTTTTATTTATCTTTAAAGTTTTGATATGTGATATATGCAAAAATCTAAAATAATAAAGAGAAAATCGCTGTGAGGGAAGGAAACCCTCGTAAATTCATGTATAACCTCATTGAAAAAAAGTATTAATTATTAAGCATAGATATTATTGAATTATAAAGTTGATATAAATACTTGAGTTAGCTCCAAACATATTTCAAATAATGGTTTACACTATTTCTCCACAATACTCAATTTTAAATGCTATGTTCTTTACTTTGAAAATATGTTTCTATATACAATAAAACATGTTACATAGATATTGATAAATTGGCTACTCAACCCAACTTTCTTTGTCTTATTGAAGATGACACTCATCAAAGACTCACATGGAAACCACTTATCTCCTTTATTACAAACTTCTTGTGTAATATATATTTTAATTATTTGGTACCAAAGAGCATAACAAAAAAACAACAAAAAAAAACGAGTATTTATATTATAAAAGGAGACTTAAATAAAGATATATTTTATACTACACAAGAAACACATATGGATTATAATGAAGAACCCTTCTTCACATAATTTTTTAAAGTTATTAATTAAAGTGAGTGGAATAATCCTTGGTTAAAATCAAATGAAGGCAAGTATTTTTCTGGAAAATTAGATGATTACCTTACAACACATAGCGTCATCCTTAACTACATGTAATTTTGAGGATTTCCCTCCCTCAACTTGGTAGAAATAGTCTAGATATGAAGTGCATGAAAAATATAATTTTATTTTTGGTAGCAATGGTTTTCGTTGTACCCAACAATAACATTTATTGTGCCTTTCTCTACAAATATTTGATATTATAGGAGTCACACGGTACCTACAACATGTTAACTAGATAAATTAAAAACTTGAGATTGAGTGTGCTATGGAGCTCCTCTAATGAATGAATCTTGTTGGTATATGATGCTTAGGTGATTTTATTGTTCAAAATGGATATACATATTGATCATAACTAATTCAAATTATGAATCATCAAACTATTTCTAAAGTTAGAACTATATTTTTCAATACATACCAAATAACATACTATAAGAAGTGACTAACCAGTAGTGTAACAAAGAAATTAATAAAATAACTATGATGGAATATTTTCTAATGACCATTTGATAAAATCTATAATAAAATTATCACTAAGAAGCTCACTCTTGTCATCCATTAAAAAATTGCAATAGGTTGCTTTGTAGAGCAAAATTTATATCATGGGTGCCCATAAGGTCTGGACTTATTGACTTCCTGGTTGACTACTAATAAATGTGAGATGAAAAAGAAGACATTTGAACAAGTCTCATTTACTTATATGACATAACATATTTCACTCACACTTATACACACATAACTCAAAATTAATTAAATAATACATAAATACTCTTCACACTTTGATACATACTTTAGACAAATATTGAACACACTTATAATCTAATATCTATGATACTACTAAAAGGTTCTTCATGGTACTCAATGATACCAAATAATGTAATATCTCCAATAATGTACAGTAAAATAGATATTGTTCTTCTTTAGAGTGATCATATTGCATAACATTACCATATTGTTGGTGTAACATCTTTAGTTTCCAATTTATTTTTCTCTTGTTAGTTGATGACTTCTTCAATGAATGTGTTTCTTTATTGGAGAAGTTACTTATGAAAGGATTTTACTAATATTTTTTCAATGCGCAACCATTTTTACCACAAAGCACGCACTTATTCTACAATTGAGAATTATTTGCTTAAGTCATTTGAAGGAGAATGTGATCCTCACCCTATGCCATATGGAAGGATTCCACTTTTTGAAGTAGATTTACCATTTTTCAAAAGTAACAGTTTGTTCAATGACATTTATGGTTATCACAAACACATTATATTCTAAAGGAAGATATATCAAGGTATTGGAAACAAGTGTGCTATTGAACACTATTTCTACCAAGGATTTTAGCGATACGTGTAACTTTGTGAGTCTTATTAGAAATAACTCATATATTTTCCATACTTCACCGTTTCTCCCATAGGTTGCTCATCACTATCAAGTTTTCATTGAATTGACCCAGATTTAAAATTTATAGGGAGAATATGAGAGTGGATCATTCTTCTAATGAAAAATAACATCACAACTAGCGCATAACATTCTGGTATCTAGATCAAATAGTATATAGGCCTTTGATACATCATTGTATCCTAGTAGAATCTATCAAGAATATTTTTCATCTAATTTGTATTATTTATCCTTTGGAATATGCATATATGGTGTGCATCCTAAAAACCAAAGATGATAAATTAACTGCTTGACTCCTATCTATGATTATTTAAGAACTATATGATCAAGTATGGTAGTAGAAGGCTGATGGCTTATGTAACAATTTTTTTGATCATCCCACCCTTTTGGGGAAGGCAACTATAAAGGAAGAAACCTCAATAAAGAAAATTCTTCACTGTTTCACTAGAGCATCAGGGCAACCTATTAATGAAGAAAAATCTAAAGTTATTTTTTCATTGCTCACCCAAAAAAGAGATTTTTATAATGGACATATTAGGAATAAAAATAACTTCTCTCCCAATTAAATACTTGGGTGTTCCAATTAATGTGGGTAGCCAAAAGGAAGAGCATTGGAGCTGGATATTAGAGAAAGTGAAGAAAAAAATAGGTAGTTCAAACAACAAATGGCTTTCATCAGGAGGTTGAATAATTGTTATCAAATCAATTCTTTAGTCTATCCCAATATTCATTTCACTAGTGTTGAAGATCCCCAAGTTAGTGCTCAATGAACTAGATAAAATTAGTCATAGATTTCTATGGAGAGGTTCAAAAATGAATAAGAAATGGGCTTTAGTAATGTGGGAGACTCTATGTCTTCCTACTCATGAAGGGGGTTTAGGTCTTAGATTAGTAGTCAAGAATAATAAGGATTTGGTAGGAAAATTATATTGGAGATTAATTAGCCACACCAATGCCTTATGGACCAAAAATCTAAGAGTCAAGTATGCAGAAAATAAAGATCTGTCTGACTTAATTCATCATCAAATACCTTCTAGAGTGTCCCCAATTTTAAAGATCTTAAAAATTGGAGAGGATTTGATAAAGAAAAAACTCTTTTGGGTTACTCAAAATGGTCAAAAGATAAATTTTTGGATAGACTCTTGGGATGTGCACCTTTTGTTGTCAACCCAAAATCTGAAATTGAGGCCTATAATGGAGAAAAAATATATGATGAATTGGATAAAAGTTACCAAATATTATACATATCAGATAAGAAATACTGAGGTGGGAAGATGTTAGATCCCAGTAGAATATTGGCCAATCCAAATTTCTAAAGCTCAAAAAAAGGATAGTCACATAATCATTCAAATGAGATCACCTTCATGGTCACAAGCTAAGGACTGCATTGGTTGGAATAGTTTAGGGTATGGTGAGTACATTGTGTAGACACCAAAACAACACCAATCCGATTATGTGACTGCAAAAACTGATCGCTTTGACTAACACAGCCCCCAGGGCAGCCCTCAGAGGTTAAACAGTGGTCTTAACCACTTTCATAGCAATTTTGTGAGGTCAAGAAGCAATTTGGCACACTTGGAAACTTTGCCCAGTATTCGTCTCACCTAGAGACAAATTCAAAATAGAATCCGTCCCACCCCGAGACTGAATTCGAATCCGTCCCCGGGTGGGACGAATTCTAAGCTTAACGGGCAAAAAGGCAAATGGTGCCAAGTGGCAGCCCGCAACGGTCAGTTAAGGGATCCTACCTTGCACACATGTGTAAGTGGACAGAGGGGCCGTTAGAGGACTGTTACAAGAAGCATTTATCAAAGTTCAAGTCAATTGAGGACTCCCCTCCCTCATGGGAAGAAAAGACTGCCACATGGCGCCCATGGCCAACACTTGGCTTTTGTGCTTCCCTCCCAAAAGAGACCCCTTGGGTCTATAAAAGGTGGGACTTTTCTCACCCAAAACATACGAAGTTGAAGGAGTGTTCAAGCAACGAAGTGCTCGCCGAATTGAAGACTCACTTGCATCCCCCTTTGTTCACCTTCCTACATCCATCAATCTCTTTTGCAAGGGAGGTTGTTGGGTGGCCTTTGGAAGCTCGAACCTTACTCAAATCCGACGCATGGACATCTGAACCTACCAATTCACCGACCCCCCAATCCTAAAAGGTTTTGGGCCCATCCTTGGTGGATTGGCTCCAAAATCGAGGGCCAACGGTGGGAGGCCCACTTGGGCACCCCCGCACCTCCTAAGTCCTAATCTTAGTTTTTGAGCACTTTAGATTATTTTTTAGATTGCATTCTGTGTTACTAGGTCTGATTAGTCTATAATTGCAATTTTGTAGCTTTTGGTCAGAGTTTAGGGCGTTTTGTATTGCTTTGTCGTTTCGCTAACTTGCAGGTGTCAAGGTCAAATTCCCGAGGGTGGAGGCCAAATTGGGAAAATACGACCATCTGGGTCGTCCCAAAATGGCCCCAATTACCTAACCCCCCTATTTGCAGGAGTTTTGCAGGTCCCGGGATCTGACATTGGAGCAGCAGCAGGTCGGTTTCTCCTACTCAGAAGAATTCGTCCCACCGAGGGATGAATTACAGTTAGAATTCATCCTGCCCAGGGACGAATTCCAGTTTAAGGTGGATTGGCCAGCTGCCTCAGTGGCAGTGGCCTTCTGGTAACTTTTCTTACCTTCTGTCAGGTTTTGAAGCAATTTGGATTCACTGTTTTCACAGTTTCAGGAAAATATTCGTATGCATATTTTGTTAGTTTTAGAGAGAGAATGCTTTTCATTTGCAACAGGTGCTACTAACGTCTTGATCATTTCTTTGTTCGCAGGAGAAGCAACAGAGGTGAAGAACTCATCGACATCAGCGGCGGCATCATCTTGGCCCGCCCATTGCAATCGTGGGAACGCGGAAGGAGGAATCATTCAGCGATTGTAATCAAACCCTATTTGCGCTCCTAGCCCCTGAAAAGGGAGGAGGCATTATTGTAACAGAGATCGAAGGAAATTAATGAAAGGGCTATTTTTCTTTATCTGATTGCGTCTCTTCCAACATGTCTCTTTTCCGTTTCATGCAATTTACATCTCTAGGACTTAAGTGTACTTAATTTTGAATGCAATCGCACTTGGTGTTTCCTTAGACCGGAATCTCATGCTTTCAGTGGCGATCACGGTGGGACCCTGTTCCCTGGTTTTTAAAATCATAGAAAATGATCAAAGTTTTGTGTTTGTGCTTGACAGGTACATCTTTTTTTTGTTGCAGACTGCTATTCGTCTCTGACAGGGACGAATCCTTTTCTGCAATTCGTTTGACCCTGAGATGAATTCAAATTCGTCTCTGGGTGGGATGAATTCTGTTCTGCAATTCATCTCCCAGAGGGACGAATTCCTATCTACGGATTTTCAGAGTAGAAATTCAGAGACAACAGGAGCAGGCAGAGAAGAGGTAGGGATTTTCATGATCTCTGTTATATTTTTCTATTTCTATTTCTGTTTCGTTAATTGTTTTCATTTAATCTTGCATTGCATTAGGAAAATTCATGTATGCTAGTTTCATTTTGTTGGATAAAACGAATCCCACACACATCACAAAACAAATTTAAACCAAGGAGCTGGTCGTAAGACCCCAGCCCTTGATCAAGACCATTGGTGGATTTAATCACCGCCTTGGCTTGATTTGCATCCATTTCCCGATTGTCAACTGTTGTTAGGCGTAAATCCTGATGAAGACAGACCGAGCGTAGCTGGGGTGATTCCCATGCACACGAGGATAAGTTTTCTATGGTAGGTGCCATTAACAGGACAATCCCCCTTCTGTACCGCCTACGTACCACGTACCTTCTACTCTCACGTACCTATAGTCTCCCTCTCGTAAGGGCGGGTATATAGAGAGGTTGGTATATCGGCCTGGCTAGTATATTGAAGGGGCGACCTTTTTGGAGTTATAAGAGCCTAAATGATGCATTTAAACGTTCTACAAAATCTACAAAAACAAAACAAAACATCAAAATGCACTAAACCAGTCTAGGGAACACCAAGAATCCTTAAAAGATATAATCACGGTCTTGTGAATGTGTGTGTTTAATTCTGCTTAGTGTAGACAAAAAAAAAAAACATAAAAATGAGATAAAAACTTATTTAGATAGCATAGAAGCACCGCAATGGTGTACACCCGCAGTCAAGCCCAATCAAGGGCGTAAGCTCCGAAAGGTACACAAAAAGCAAGCGCAAGTTTCCTTCACTTCAGTCCTGAGGATTTGGTCATACCGCCTTATAGGTCAAACCTACAAAAGAATCCAATTCAGAATCCTCGGTGGGGTATGCCTATTCAAAGCAGCCCCTTTCGGGAAGATGCCTTACATGTAGACCTTGACATAAATAGAGAATCACCTCTTGAAGGTAGGCATGAGTGGCCACCACACAATGAAGCGCTAAAAAGGCACACTGTTCATTTAGAGGGGCAACGTGGATATGGCGTCCCTTCTTTACCTATCATCAGAATAGAGAGACCAAATCCGGAGCGCAGGGCTCCTTACATAGGGCGACCTAACTCCGCCCATCCCATTTACACTCATGAAAGGGAGTATGAGGAAAACCATCGCATTCCTCGAGAGCAACAAACAATGCGGGAACCTTGCATTTCCGCACCGACAGGATATCATGATCACCCCTTGAGGCCAGAACCTCGAGCACATACCGCCTACCTCGACAGAGGGAAGCGACCCCTTGAGATTTTAGAGCATCAAAACTAAGGTAAACCCATAGGAGGAACATTTGAACCTTCTGAACAAAATAGGGTAGAACAAATTGATCCGGTTGTCGCCAAATATACCACCCGTCAAGCCCAAATCATGCGGCTTAAACAAATTCAGCAAGAGATAGAGTATCAATACCGCTTGGATAAAGAACGCATGCAACGCGAAGCGGATGAGTTACGATATGAAATACCTGAGAGGGGGCCAACCCCTCGCATCCAAAGAGCTAAACAATATGAGAGGCGTAATCCGTTGGTGCAAGACAGGTCTCCACGACCTCGTCAAGCTCTGCCTCCAAGACCCCATAGATTCGAGAGGGAGGCAACTCCCCGAAACAATGATGGGTACCTTCAAAGAAGAACTTGATCGGGGTCATAGGTTTCGCCCTGAGACTCCTCAAGAATTTTATGAGGAGTATGAACCAGAAGAGGAGTATATCGAAACTCCCCATCAAGGCAGGAAGGATGCCATTCAGCCACCCCTCCATAGGCCTCCAGTTTATCGTAACTTGCAACAAGAGCGAACAAGAGAGGAAGAAATAAAATCTTCTGATGCATACCAAGTGCTATTGGAGCGTTTAGAGTCGGTGGAGACAAAAGCTGCTGGGCATAAAAAACCCACATTACGTCTACTCCGCAATAATCCGGTGCATCCCTCAGTGCCTACACCTCTTTACCCTGAACACTTTAAGTTGCCTCAATTGGCAGTTTTTAAAGGTGAAGAGGACGCACAGGAACATGTTACACGGTTTCTAAGCCAATGCTTCGACATTCAAGATAATGACACGTTATTTCTTAGAACATTCATAACCACATTCGTAGGCCCTGCCTCGGATTGGTTCACACAGCTGCCCAAACACAGCATAAGCAGCTTAGATCAGCTAGTAGATGCGTTTCTTGAACGCTTCGCCTTCAACACAAGGAAGAAGGCATCACTTAGTGATCTTGCTAGCCTTAAACAATTTAAGGAGGAAACAATGGCAGCGTACGGGAACCTATGGAGAGCTTTGCTTTCTAAGTTACCCTACCGTCCTCCCATGTCGGACCTCACGCAAATGTTCGTGAAAAGTTGTTTAAAATCAATCTCTGGTCTATTGTTGCTGCGACAATATGACAAATTAGAAGAAGCTTTGGTGCAAGCCAGAGTCATAGAAGAGATTAAGATAGGCGAAGGCGCAATTGCCAAGCCTAAGAAGAAAGAGTGGAATAAAACCACTAAAACTGGGACAACGCAACCACAACACACTGCAGTCAACCAAGTTGCGATAAATGTCCCCGCACCTGTGCAAGAAACGCAGCCTCAAAGGGCTAACTACCAGGTAGTGCCTCCTGATTACGAAAGAGATAACAAGAGACAGGAACAGTATCAGCAGCATCGCCCTAGGCGATAATTCACCCCGTATGCGGAGTCTAGGGACTCCTTATTTGATCGCTTGTCAGCGGTGAATCTAGTTACTCTGCCAGAAATCTAAATTTTTGACCCTAACGTTCCCAAGCCTAGGGGGTATAGGGAGGAATTGTATTGCAGATTTCATAGATGCAGAGGACATGACCTAAATGGGTGCCTGGAAATTCAAAGAACTAGTCCAGGATTTGATCGACAATCGAACATTGGTCGTGGACAACCCCATCGCACCTAACAACCAACAAATGGGGGTATTCAAGGACCCCTTGCCTGCCCACGAGGCACAGACAAAACCACTCCAAATAAATGAGGTGTGACAAGATCTTCCCGCACAAGGATTTGTGGGAATGATTAGCATTGTAACAAGGAACAGAAAATACCCAGCAGTTGCCCCCGAGGTACCTACGAGGGAAGTTCCGTCGACATCGCAGCCTCAACAATGCCCAACGCAGTTACCTCCACCTAGACCTGAGGTCACGATACGAACCAAACTCACGCAGAGTTTGCGGACCACGTCAGCTAGGCTGTCCATCTATGAGCTTATTCAACAATTAGCTCCACATAGAGAAGCTCTTATGGACATATTAAAAGCCATTGAAGTACAACCCCACGAAGCTAATTCTTTCCACGCCTTCGTGGGACATGTGAAACAATGTACGGAGCCTGTCATCACATTCAAAGAAAATGAGGTCAAAACAATATCGAATGACATGCCGGATCCACCCCTGCACGTTATCGCGCGGGTCAACGGGATCCCGTATAAGAGAGTGCTGATAGATACTGGCTCGTCCAAAGAACATCATAACCACTACAACGTTAAAGCATTTAAAATCGCCGACCTCTCACATCACAGACTTCTACGTACACACTCGCGAGCTTTTAACGATGCAATTTGCTCGACAATCGGCATGGTTGTTCCGCCTATACGGGTAGGACAAAAGTCAATACCCACACTGTGCCATGTGTTGGAAGGCGAAATGGCTTATAACATACTGCTAGGACGGCCTTGGATCAGGGACATGAAGTGTGTCCCCTCGATCGCACACCAGTGCTTGAAATATGCCTATGAAGGGCAAATACATGTAGTCCCAATGGAATTAGAGCCCTTCAAGTATTGCAATGCGGTACAATTCATACCTCAATCGACCCTACCATCAACGCATTTGGATTTTCAATTAAATCCATCTAAATAGGGTCCGATACCGCAGGCACCACTGGTGGCAAATAAGGCAAAATCCCAGCCAGGTGAGACTTCATCATCGGCTCCTTCATCATCAACGCCACCTATCGTGGTCCAAAAGAAGGACAAGGGAAAGAAAATCATGGAGAAGGTTAAACCTCTAGAAGAGGTGTTGCCCATGATCTCAGCAATATCAACAGAGGAAGTGCACAACGCAACGGAAACCAAGACTCCTGAACAACCAAACATGGAATGGACTCAGGAAGGACTACCGTTTCCTCCTACCCAATCATCAACAATCACTATTGAGATGGCCAGTACAGGCCTGGGAGAGTACATAGTGCAAAATGTTGTGTCAACCCCCACACTGGAGTCAGTACAAGACATGGGAAGACCTCACCTTCCCATTGGAACAATCGTCCCTCTAGGCTACCCACCGAACCAAACGAATTTTGTGTATGGGGGCCTTGATCATGGTTCTGAACCATGTGAACAAAAGGAAACAGATGAAGAACCTTTTGTCGAAAACATCAATTATCTGTCGAACCCAGAATTTGCCCTAAAATATCTCGAACAATGCAATTGGCATGGGTATGGGCTAGGTAGATACGAGCAAGGGATGCGGATCCTTTGCCAACCAAGATATCAGATGCCATACGACAAGTCGGGGGTAGGGTTAAACCATCCCCTGCCATTAGACATCTTGGTTGAAAACATGCAAGGCCTAGAAATAGGCAATAGGGGGGGATTGGCACAAGACCCATACGACAATCCAAACACAGAATACACATTGCGGGATTATCTCCCATGGTCTACAAACACCCCTGGAAATAGCAATAATCCCTCTCCTTTGCTAGAGAGAGGTGAAAGTTCAGAGAGCAGTCATCAAAGAGAACAACAACGGCTTCCGGACATTTTTATGAAACTGTTCCCCTTAGAGGTTCCAGACGAAACAACACGAGTCTCAAAAGAATCAGGTCCCTCCACTAAGAGTGGAACAACCGCAATGGGACCAGATTAATTCACTGGAACAGGAAGAGTCCTCAATGTCGGAAGCAACAGATGTCGAAGAGGATGAACAATTTTGGATCTATGAAAGCGATTCAGAAGACGATACTGAGATGGACTATCTCAGACATGCGCGATGACATCATCGCGCTCTAACCCATGAAGATCTAATGGGACAAATGGGTATACGATTAGGAAATGAATGGCACGTAGACCCAACGAGGTGGGACCAAGTGTTAGGCCTATGGCTCCAAATTCAAGATGAGCATCGTCCACCTCAAGATCCCATCAGGACAATAGTACCAAGGGAAGACCCCGCCTTCCTTTTCGCACATAGAGACGAATTTGCACCTAGAGAGGATCCATTTGTGCCTGTTCCCGTAGAGCCAGATCCAGAGTATAGGGAACATCTGAAAGAATCAAGTCGTCACACCCGTGGTTCTGGAGACCAAATTCATTCCATCCACATGATCTCCATTGATTTGACCACACCCATCCGCAATCCGACCGATCCATCTCGGTCATTGCATCTAAACATGGATGCCATCGACTAGGATCGCGTCAATTCACCATTGTCACCATCAGAGTACTGGCCTTTCGGTGAAATGTTTCATTTTACCCCAAGGACAACTCAAGATATTTTTCAAGCTGAAGAGGGACCCGAGGTCCCAAACGTAGATCTTAACTCAGCTGATGATATCCATTTAATCCCAACTCCACATCAATTGGAGGACGGATCTCACATGTCAGTTGAAGAGACGACTGACGTAGATATCGACACAGATCCAATGAATCCACGGATTCTCAAGCTGGGGGTAAGCCTTTCCCCCGAAGAGCAAGTCGAATACATTGCCCTTCTTAAAGAAAAGAAGGAGGTTTTTGCATGGTCATACAAAGATATGCCAGGACTAGACCCGCGACTAGTCATGCACAACTTAACGCTTGATCCAAAAATCAAGCCTGTAAAGCAAAAACTAAGAAAAATGCACCCAACAGTGGCCTTGATGGTCAAAGACGAATTACAAAAGTCGTTGGATGCACAATTTGTCATCTGCGTGGATTATCCGCCATGGTTGTCCAACATGGTTCTCGTCAAGAAGCCCGACGAGAGGATTCGCATATGCACCGACTTTCGAGACCTAAACAAAGCGAGTCCTAAGGACGATTTCCCCTTGCCAAGCATCGACGCATTGGTAGACGCTACAACAGGTCACAAAATGCTCTCCCTAATGGATGGTTTCTCAGGATACAATCAAATTCGTATCAATCCTGAAGACCAAATCAAAACGGCATTCACAACGCCTTGGGGGACATTCTGTTATAAGGTCATGCCTTTTGGCCTTAAAAATGCTGGCGCTACATACCAACGTGCTATGACGTATATCTTCCATGATTACATGCACAAAACTTTGGAAGATTACATGGATGATTTGTTAGCCAAGTCTAAATTGCGCTCAGATCATCTCGGTGACTTAAGCAAGATTCTCGATCGCCTCATAGAGCATAAGGTCAGATCGAATCCCAAGAAGTGCGTGTTTGGCGTCACATCTGGAAAACTCTTGGGTTTTATAGTCTCCAAAAGAGGAATCGAAGTGGACCCAAACAAAGTCAAGGCAATCCTTGAAATGGCTCCCCCAACCACTATCAAGCAGCTCAGAAGTCTGCAAGGAAAGGTCGCATCGATTAAACGCTTCATAGCGCAATTATCTGACAAATGCCGACCAATGAACAAATTATTGCACAAAGGGGTCACATTTCATTGGGATGACGAGTGCCAGTCAGTCTTTGACGAAATCAAATAATACTTGGCTTCGCCGCCAGTATTGGCATCGCCTAGACCAGGTGTGCCGTTCTACTTATACATCTCAGCTACTGAGGTGGCACTGGGCGCAATGCTAGCCTAGAAGAATGAACTCCACAAAGAATAGGCTACTTACTATCTTAGCCGCACCCTGGTCAGTTACGAACTTAACTATGCATATGTTGAGAAACTCTGCTTGGCAGTGGTGTTTGCCACCAAAATGCTATGCCACTACATGCTGAGCAACACGACGTATGTTGTGTCTAAGGAGAATCCATTGCGATACATGATGAGTCGTACTTATCATAGTAGCCGCACGGCAAAATGGATCATGTTGTTGACGAAATTTGACATTGAGTTTATTGGGCAAAAATCTATAAAAGGACAAGTCATAGCCGATCAACTAGCAGAGGCTCCTCTTGAAGACGATCAGCCTCTGGTCATAGAACTACCCGATGATGAGGTCTTCCATGTCTCAGAATCGCCAGATTTTGAAGAGCCTGAGTCTTAGGCCGACATAACCTTATTTTTTGATGGTTCTAAATGCGAGCAAGGTGGTGGCATAGGAATTGTATTCTTCACACCGCAGGGCGCTCCAATGCCCCTGTCATTTAAATTAAACTTCCAGTGCACCAACAACAATGTAGAATATGAAGCCTTGCTCCTAGGTCTTCAGACATCAATCGCCATGAACATCAAAATACTGAACATCTTTGGTGATTCGCTGTTAATCGTCAATCAAGTCAAAGGGGTATACCAATGCAAATGCCCAGTTCTGAAGGCTTATAAAGCCCTCATGGATAAATTCCTGGCAAAACTTGAGTGGTATGACATCGAGGCACTCCCTCGATCATTGAATCGTTTTGCGGACACAATGGCCTCCTTAGGGTCACTAATCCCGTAAGACCTTTCCGGTGATGTAACAACCATTCAGGTCAAAACCTTATCGCAACCCGTGATGGAGCGCGCAAGCTCAGACTTGACGCTAGGAATCCACATTATCCAGATCGAACCATCTTCGGATAAGTTCTTTCGAATCCGAGACTATCCGAAACATGCCAACTGGGGGTCTTTGTTCTCCCCCACTCCCATTAATAGCAACACAACGCTATTTTTACAAGTTCTATCCCAATCAGCATTTGTTAGGGAAGAACTCCAAAAGGTATTGGTTGTTCAAACTGTCGAGGTATCTGATCAACAGGACTGGTATTTACCCATAAAATATTACCTCAAGTTAGGTAATCTACCCTTTGGATTGACGTAAGCCGCAAAACGAACATTCAAACAGAAAGCGGCAAAATATGTCTTGATAGGAGACATTTTGTATCGTCGCAGCTACGATGGAATTCTTCTTCGTTGCTTGGACCAGCAAGAGTCCACTTGGGCAGTCACCCAAGCGCATGATGGTACATGTGGCAGCCACTTCAGTGGTATGGCCATTGCAAAGCGCATTCTTCGCATGGGCTATTATTGGCCATCTTTAGAGCGAGATTGCTACGCGTATGTCAAGAGGTGTGCAAAATTTCAACATCATGCCAATCTGATGCACGCACCTTCCCAGGCCCTACAGACAGTCCAGTCTTCTTGGCCATTTTCGTAGTGGGGCCTTGACCTAATCAGAAAGATCTCCCCTGCATCGTCAGGCCGTCACACGTTTATCATAACGGCCATAGAATATTTTACCAAATGGGTGGAAGCAATTCCATTAACCTCTACGACAGGACCCCGCATAGCGGAGTTCATTTTGCATTACATCATATGTCATTTTGGTATTCCATCCAAAATAATCTTGGATAATGGGCCATCATTCAAGAACAAAGACGTGCGTGCTTTAACCACAAAGTACAAAATTCAGCACAACTTTTCAACACCCTATTATCTGTAAGCAAATGGGCAAGCAGAGGTGTCAAACAAAACGCTAGTCGCCATCCTTAAAAAGACCGTCGCAGACAGTCATAAGGATTGGCACATACAAATCCCACTTGCCCTTTGGGCCTATCGCACTAGCATTCGGACGCCCACTAGGGCAACTCCGTTTTCACTAGTGTATGGCTCAGAGGCAGTAATGCCTCTCGAGTTGGAAATTCCTTCCCTCCGCATATCAATGCAAGAATTCATCGATGATGACACTACACGGCAGGCCCGGTTAGACCAGCTTACGTTGCTTGACGAAAGACGCGTTAATGCTCTCGAGCACTTACGTATCTATCAAGAGCGGCTTAAGAGAGCTTACAACATGAAAGTTCACCTAAGAGACTTTCTGGTTGGTGATCTGGTTCTGAAGGAAAACCAACAAAACCCTAATTTGCCGTCCCATATGAGGGACAAATTCACGACAAATTGGCTAGGTCCTTATGTCATTGATAGCAAAATAGGACCAGGAACGTACAGGCTAGCTTCTCTTGACGGTATCAAGGAAACAAAACCCTTGAATATCAGTCATTTGCGACCATTTCATATCTAAGAAAGCCATGTACCAAAAAAAAAAAAAAAAAAAAATTTCAACAAAAACAAACAAACAAAAAGCTCCAAGGATTATCGCAATCTCTTGGTCAACCCAAAAAGATCCAAGGATTATCGCAATCTCTTGGTCACCAAAAATCTCCAAGGATTATCGCAATCTCTTGGTCAACCAAAAAGCTCCAAGGATTATTGCAATCTCTTGGTCAACCCAAAAAGCTCCAAGGATTATCGCAATCTCTTGGTCAATACAAAAAGCTCCAAGGATTATCGCAATCTCTTGGTCAATACAAAAGGCTCCAAGGATTATCGCAATCTCTTGGTCAACCCAAAAAGCTCCAAGGATTATCGCAATCTCTTGGTCAACCCAAAAAGCTCCAAGTATTATCGCAATCTCTTGGTCAAACAAATCAATAAATTCAACAAAAACAAAACAACAAAAATCAACAAAATCAATAAAGATTTGCATCTCAATTCTAGGCATAATCGAATTCATCAAAATCAATAAAAACACCATGCATAAATTTTACCACACTACAGTCAGTGGTCTGGGAATGTACTAAGAGTTTCAGTGATTCAGTCATCATTTTCCTCTTTAGCCATGTAGTGTACCAAGTCGAACGAATTTTACAAAGGTAGAGTCATACTTGAAATACACCTTGTTACATAACATCCCAACACAAATCAAACACTAAAATTCCCAAAATTGTGTGAACGAAAGATGAAACCTGCAAAATAATCTAGGTCACCACAAGCGAAACGGTTATATTGCTCATCCCCCTATGCGAATGACCCCTAGAATGCTGAGAGTTGGCAAAAGGACAAGCTTCCTCCCTACCCAATTCCCTAAGAATCCCTAAAGTTCTCAAACAATTGCAAAACACAAAAATTTGCAAAATTTCAAAACTCAAAAATTTGACAAACTATAGTGCACACATCAAAAGGCACAAACAACAGTGATTTTCGTCACTCCATATCCCCAATCCCTTGCTCAAAAGAAAAATCAATCAAAATAAACAGTGATCTTATCACTACAAAAGAGCAAGTATCCCAATACAATTGAAAAAAAAAGAAGGGAGTTGACCTTGAATCCCTGGAACTCTCAGAATTCTGTAGGTCATAAGGCAAGCTTCAATACCAATTCGGTAACAGAAGTAAACCTCCCGCATGACGATATATCTGTCACATTAACTTGCGTACAGATCAATGTTTGCATGTGGATGAGCTAGCTTATGACATCCTGGATTACACCGCGGATTAATCTTAGTACATATAACAAAGGAATTCATGGAGCTAATTAGGTGATCCTTAGTACAGGTTCGGTTGAAAGCCCATCTGGCACTGGCGGTATCCTAACAAATACCACTAAATGAACTCAATTGCACACACAGGGATGTTAAATAACTCGGTCAAAAACAGGTTCGATTCGTACCTTGTTCAAAAGTCCTGTAAGATAAAGTACAGTTATGGATAGTGAGTTAAAACTGTCTGAATCTCAAAAAATCTTACATTCATCCCAAAACCAACTGCGCTACTTATCATCCTTATGATACCATCAGAAAATACAAAAATAGCAAAGAAAAACCAGATAAATAAAAATAGCATTCATCCATTTTGCATATCACATAGACATCTAAAACAATTCAATTCATCTGCATTCATCAAATAAATAAACATGCATAACAAAAATCACATCATCACATGTACAAATCCAAAAATAAAACCGGTATATATATATATATATATATATATATATATATATATATATATATATATATATATATATATATCGTCAAAAAGATGCCCGCAGGCTACAAAAAAGGTCCTCAGACCCCACAATCATATCCAAAACCCAACCTAAGGCATCGGCCACCATGATCACGTAGGATCGGTGTGACGGGAACTACCCCCCGTGGTGTGGGTCCTACGGGACCCTGCAGGGCGGCTACTGCTAGCCCCCGCATCATGCCTACTACCACCCCCCTCATATAACCACCTGCGGCGAGATGATGCTGACTGCTCAGTCAGAATATCCCTCGTCCATCGAGAAGATCTGCTGATCGAAGGCTCAGGGAGCCGCCCACCAAGGCGGATGACCTCCCTCTCCAAGTCTATCCGGTATAGACACCACTCTGCCTCCCGTCGATGATAGATAGACAATGCATCATCGCGCTGCGCCAAAACTCTATCCCGCTCTGCCAACTGAGCCCGCAGAAGATCCCTCTCCAGATCCCGCATTCGTAGTAGCTCTGTAAGCCGCGCAACCTCATCGCCTACATCCGACCCCACCCCATCCGTATCTGTCGAACGCATAGGACTCGCGGGGACAGTAGCCTGCTCAGGCTCCAACTGCTCCTCCACATCCTGCATGTCCAGCTGCTCCGAAACACCCAAGTCCACATCCTCATCTACCACATCCGCCATGTCTGCATCATCCAACGGCCCTCCCCAATCACCCCCTGTCACCTCAGCATCCTCCACTGCTGCCTCCGCACCTCCCAGTGGACCCTCACCTCTCCAGTGCCGTAAAACCCACCATGAGTCATACTCAGTGGTAGTACCTACGTCATCCACATCCAACACCTCAATAACCACATCCGACTCCTCACCCAATGGCACGAGGACAGGTGGCTCCAAATCCCTCTCATCTCCCCGACACCGATAGCCTACGGGCTCACCAGGCAACCCCTGGCGCACCCCAAACTATCGTGTAACCCAGCGGTACAAAAAGAACTCATGCTCCATCCCGTGCCGCCCAGTCAACCATCGCTCCCTCCGTACCCGTCGGAGCCACTCTCCAGCCTCAGGCCAAGCTGGACAGTCCCGATAGGGATGCCAAAACACCTCCCCTGGAGTGAGACGTGAAAAGGCATAAATGTAGTGATCAACTGCACCTGCCCATCGCTGACTCTGCCCCTGCTCCGCAGACCATCGCCACAAAGCCGCATAACCAATCTCCTCATCCTCCATCGCCGCCCGAGTCGTCCACGGTAACCCGATAGGTCTCTCAACAGCTATGTGCTGCCAACCCCAAAGACTCGCAACAAAAAGCCGCAATCGACACCCTTCCGTTGTCGACGACGGACCCCGTACTGCCTCCCCGTAAAGCTGCACCAACAAAGTCTGTCCCCATCTCAGGATCAACGGTGCCTCTATCGGGCACTCTGCCAACTGCCACACCAAATCCAGTAGGTTCCACGAGAACCTCGCACCTGACGAATCAGGGAGAAGAATGTTAGAAATGAGGCCCATTAGGAATGCGTGCCTCACTCCTAAAACCCCCCTCTCCTTCCACCAGCCAACCAAAATCCCGCCAGCCTGGCAATCCGCCTTGGTTGTCTCCACTGGGTCTGCTACACCCAGCTCCCCACCATGCCCAAAACATCTCGAGTATAGCAGTCCGCTGATCGAACGAAGATGTCCTAATAGGCAGACCATCTATCGAAATCCGAAGCAACCGATAGACGTCCTCAAGAGTCACAGTCATCTCCCCTATCGGGAGATGGAAAGTATTGGTCTGCGGATCCCAAAGCTTGATCAGGGCCATCAAATAGGCCTGATCCGAAACCACAGGCTCCAGTCAAGCCACCTGCTTGAGCCCAAGGGCATCAAGCCATTCCCAGTCACCATCAGTCAAGGCCAACCGCGCCTCAGTAAAGGCAGCGGGTACACGGTAGCGGCTCCTAACAACCTGCAAGCAAACAAAAAAAAAAAAAATAATAATAATAAATAAATAAATGAAAAAGATAAAATTTTCAATTCTAGGGTTTCTAACCTTAGTTGTTAAACAAAAAACATAACAAAAAAATCTTAAAGTTTTGAAAAGCGCAACACAAAAACAATGCATTAAATTAAAAATAAACCCTAGGGTCACTTACAGGTCTCGCATCGGCTCCGCCGCTCGAACCAGTTTGTGCACTCATGATGGCAGAGAGAATTCCAGCAGCACTTCGCTTCGCAGAATTACCTCCTCCTCCCAGAGCTCCAAAATCGCAAGAAAAAAATGACACAAATGAGGCCAAAATCAAGTTTTGGCCCTTAAATAGGCCTTTTGCATTGGAATTCATCATTTACTAGGACGAGCACTTTGATCAGCGCTCGTACCACCTAGGGACGAATTCTCCAGCTAGAATTCGTCCCACCCAGGGACGAATTCAGGCCAGCACAAAAAAAAATCAAGAAAAATGACTAAAAATGCACTAAAAACAGACAATAAACCTGCCTGACAGGATTGCAAATGCAACTGACAACATGGGCATACAAATTCGATATCGGGGTCACAAATTATTACTATCCTACTCCCTAAGAAGGCTACCATAGCCGGACCGCTCCAAGGGAAGACAGATTTTGAAAATTTAATCCCAAAATGGTGTCACAAAAAACAACAAAACAACAAAAAAATGCAACACAAAACAAGCAATAAACATTGCCAAACACAAGTGCTCTTGCACTTAACCTCTTGGCATAGAAAAATTGATGTCGAGGTTTGCATTGTCACTATCCTACTCCCGAAGAAGGCTACCATAGCCGGACCGCTCCACGGGAGGACGGATTGCCGACAATTCAATCACAAAATGGTGTCACAAAAACAACAAAACCAGTACAAAATTCAACAAAAACACAACAAAAACATTGCCAGGCATAAGTGCTCATGCACTTAACCTCTAGGCAGAGAAAATCGATGTCGAGGTCCAAATTATCGCTCTCCTAGTTCCCCAAGAAGGCTATCATAGCCGGACTGCTCCACGGGAAATAGGTTTTCGACGAATTCACCTCATTATGACATCACCAAAAGGGTTAACACCCACCAAAAATAGGTCCATATGTTGGAAAAATTACACACGCTTAACGATAAACCCTCTAAAGGCAACCTTGCACAAGTCATCTTGAGTCAAGCGACTCGTCGCTTCTCTCACGAAGGTCATTCCCTCATCGATTCGTCGCTTGAGGGGGTAGTCACACTTAGTCACCAACCAACAATCACACACCCAATTAAGGAAAACGACATGCATTCAAAGAATCATTGACAAAGACAATCACGCTCCCGCTTGGGGCAGTAAACAAGCAACAATCAAATCAATCAAACACTTGGCATTTCGTGAATCATGAACACAAGGTTCCCCCTGAGGATAAAAACGCCCTTCACTTGTTCATGACCGATCAATGTCTAAGTTCAAGTCACACCTCACCAAAATAGGTTAATACTTGAAATCAAATTCCTTAGCTCGTCATAAGCAAGGATTCAAGAATGCATGCCCTTTCCATACTTGGGGCATCAAAAGTTGGTTAGGTTACCAAGAAACCCTAATCATTAGTGCTTTGATTATCTATTTTTGCTCAGCACTGCGTCACCCACAGCGCTTCCAAAAAAGGGGGATCTGTAGACACCAAAACAACACCAATCCGATTATGTGACTGCAAACACTGATCGCTTTGACTAACACAGCCCCCAGGGTAGCCCTCAGAGGTTAAACAGTGGTCTTAACCACTTTCATAGCAATTTTTTGAGGTCAAGAAGCAATTTGGCACACTTGGACACTTTGCCCGATATTCGTCTCACTCAGAGACGAATTCAAAATAGAATCCGTCCCACCCCAGGACGAATTCTGAATCCGTCCCTGGGTGGGACGAATTCTAAGCTTAACGGGAAAAAAGGCAAATGGTGCCAAGTGGCAGACCAAAACAGTCAGTTAAGGGCTCCTACCTTGCACACATGTGTAAGTGGACAGAGGGGCCGTTAGAGGACTGTTACAAGAAGCATTTATCAAAGTTCAAGTCAATTGAGGACTTCCCTCCCTCATGGGAAGACAAGACTGCCACATGGCGCCCATGGCCAACACTTGGCTTTTGTGCTTCCCTCCCAAAAGAGACCCCTTAGGTCTATAAAAGGTGGGAATTTTCTCACCCAAAACATACAGGTTGAAGGAGTGTTCAAGCAACGAAGTGCTGCTGAATTGAAGACTCACTTGCATCCCCCTTTGTTCACCTTCCTACATCCATCAATCTCTTTTGCAAGGGAGGTTGTTGGGTGGCCTTTGGAAGCTCGAACCTTACTCAAATCCGACGCATGGACATCTGAACCTACCAATTCACCGACCCCCCAATCCTAAAAGGTTTTGGGCCCATCCTTGGTGGATTGGCTCCAAAATCGAGGGCCAACGGTGGGAGGCCCACTTGGGCACCCCCGCACCTCCTAAGTCCTAATCTTAGTTTTTGAGCACTTTAGATTATTTTTTAGATTGCATTCTGTGTTACTAGGTCTGATTAGTCTATAATTGCAATTTTGTAGCTTTTGGTCAGAGTTTAGGGCGTTTTGTATTGCTTTGTCGTTTTGCTAACTTGCAGGTGTCAAGGTCAAATTCTCGAGGGTGGAGGCCAAATTGGGAAAATCCGACCATCTGGGTCATCCCAAAATGGCCCCAATTACCTAACCCCCCTATTTGCAGGAGTTTTGCAGGTCCCGTGATCCAACATTGGAGCAGTAGCAGGTCGGTTTCTCCTACTCAGAAGAATTTGTCCCACCCAGGGACAAATTACAGTCAGAATTCGTCCTGCCCAGGGACGAATTCTAGTTTAAGGTGGATTGGCCAGCTGCCTCAGTGGCAGTGGCCTTATGGTAACTTTTCTTACCTTTTTTCAGGTTTTGAAGCAATTTGGATTCACTGTTTTCACGGTTTCAGGCAAATATTCGTATGCATATTTTGTTAGTTTTAGAGAGAGAATGCTTTTCATTTGCAACAGGTGCTACTAACGTCTTGATCATTTCTTTGTTCACAGGAGAAGCAGCAGAGGCGAAGAACTCATCGACATCAGCGACGACATCATCTTGGCCCGCCCATTGCAATCGTGGGCACGCGGAAGGAGGAATCATTCAGCGATTGTAATCAAACCCTATTTGCGCTCCTAGCCCCTGAAAAGGGAGGAGGCATTATTGTAACAGAGATCGAAGGAAATTAATGAAAGGGCTATTTTTCTTTATCTGATTGCGTCTCTTCCAACATGTCTCTTTTTCGTTTCATGTAATTTATATTTCTAGGACTTAGGCGTGCTTAACTTTGAATGCAATTGCACTTGGTGTTTCCTTTTACCGAAATCTCGTGCTTTCACATTGTTGCTCAAGGCTACTTAGCCTTAAACCCTATTAATCCTGATTAGGATCAAGATCTTTTCAAGTAATCATGGGATCAAAATTTATAGCTAAAATTTAGATTATTTAGTTGGTTGCTGCTCCATAAAAGGGTTCAAACAGGGGAACAAATTATGAAGAAAGGTTTTAATGGGACCTTTCAATGTGTAATGTTATGGGATAACAATGAAATTTTTAACCATTTGTTCATAGAATACCCCATAGTTGCAGTATTATGAAAGATGATGAATTCCATTCTAAAATTAAGATGGTCCAATGAACAATTCATAGAATAACTATGGAGAGATTGGAGAAAACAAGAAGGAACAAACTAGTATGTGAACTAGATAGTTTGGATAGGTATGACTATTCTTCCTTAGAACATCTTGAAGGAGCGACACAAGCTTTCAACAAGAAAGTAGAGACACCCACTATGTATGGCTAAATACCATAGAAAACGTGAGAGATACTATCAAGTATTTATTAACTCATACTCACAATTCAAATCAACTATGAGAACAAATAATGGATGGATTAAAGATAAAAAAATGGATTAGCCCAACATAGAAGGAAGAAAGAGATCGACCAAATGATGTACAAAACTCAGCAATGGAATCCTCCTCTAAAGGACTTCATAAAAATCAATACAGATGGATCATCTAGAGGAAATAGTGGAAGAGCTAGTATAGGAGGATAGGTATATTGGAGGATGGTACTCCAATATTTACTTTTACAAAAAAATTATAAATTCTATCCAATAACTTAGCATAAGGGTAGGGTATTCTGAGAGGTTTGTACACCGTTCTAAATATAGGGTGGAGAAGAGTGATTGTAGAATTAAACTCTCAAGTTATGATCAATTACCTAAAATTAACTTCAAGGTCTAAGAATATGGATTGGAGAATCCATAAGATTATAGATAAGATTAGGTTAATCATAAACAATTTTCAAGATATTATTTTCAATAATATGCCTAGAGAATAGAGCAAAGTAGCAGATGCTATGGCAAATTGGGCTCTTGACAAAGGAGATTTTAAGTGTTATGGTTATCCTCCTAGGTGGTGGCTAGAATAAATTAGGACAAATATTCTCATTGTTTAGTCTCTTGATGGTAATGAAAGAAGCTATGTTCAAATTGATAAGTAGTGCAGAGTGTTTTTCATGATAGAGTCCCAAACTTCTAGAAATAAATATTTTTCATTTATTTCCTTGATAGAGGATGTTAGAGGGTTTTGTCTCATCAGTCAATAGCTTCTTTGGTCAGATGGTTGGATGACAGTTCCATTTTTTGTGTGGTATTTTAGACCCCTGTTGGGGTTATGCAATTATTGTGATCTTTTTTTGATGCTATTATTCAACTCTTTCCTTGATAGAGATTGTCAAGGGATTTTTTAATAGGTCAAATGACTTAGTTGGTTTTGGGTGTTTTTGTGCTTGTTAGTGTTTTTTTTAATAATTTTTGTTGTTTTTATATTTTTGTGTTATTTGGAATTTTTGTGTTTTGGTGTGTGAGTGTTTTCTATGTTTTTGTTTTTGTTTGTTGTTAGTTTTTTTTGTTATTTTATTTTATTTTATAGTTTTTGACTATTTTTGTTTTTCATGTTTTTGTTTGTTATGTCTTTGTAGTGTTTTGTTATTTTTATTATTTTTATGTTTTATTATATTATTTTTGTGTTTTTTAATATTATTGTGTGTCTGGTTGTGCTTTATCTTATTGACACACTCAAGGAACATGATTTAGTTTATTTTTATCTTATTGTGTTTGTGTTTTTGTGTTCTTATTTTTTATTGTTTTAGGCATGCTCATTAAGTGTGTCAAAGGTGGTAGGCCATGTGCGAGCCCCAGATGATTTTTGAAGAAGATATACCCTATACCCTTCTCCTTGGATCTTACTAGAAAGTGGTATCCCTTCTAGGATGTAATCCACAAAAAAAAACAAGCCCATCCATAAAACATCTTAAATACATAGTTATATCAAAAGAGTTTGAGAATTATACATGTATGCATTGGCAATATTTGAGCCTAGGTATCCTCCTTAGTAAAATTAATTGACCTTTAATGAGGTAAGCTAGGTTTAAATCTTTATACATGATACATGCATAAAATATATTATAAACAAAGTTTGTTTTAATTGCATTTAGCAAATTAAAATATATTATTAGAATAAAAAAATAATGGAAGAATATATATTTAATTATTTTAAAAATATTAAACAAAAATTCAAAAAAAACATAATTTGTTATTTTGAACAAGTAAAATAATAAGCTCACTCATTTCATCCATTAAAAAAAATTGTAATAAGTTGCTTTGTAGAGCAAAAGTTACATCATGGGTGCCCATAAAGTCTATAGTCATTGAATTTTTGGTTGACTACTAATAGATGTGAAAGTAAAAAAAAAAGTTATTCAACAAGTTTAAAGTCTTTGCAGAAGTTATTCTTAAATATAAGAACATCTTACTTTTAAAAATTTTAAAGTTATTTTTTGGTTGCGTCTTTCCATAAGAAAACTCATGAAGATTAGGACTCAAAGATTGCTTTCCACTAGTGAAGATTATTGATTTTTAGAGATCTAGATATTTTGATGTATTTGAGGCTGCTTTGAAGAACAAAAGTTATATGGTGGGTGGCAGCAAAGTCGAGTGCCGTCCGCTGCCTGGTTGACTGCCAAAAAAAATTGTGAAAGAAGACGAAAGGAAGGTATTTAACAAGTCTAATCTACATAGATATACCTATAAAGACTTTCGAGTTTCATATTCCTCTTCACGAAAAAGAGAAAACAGAGGCTATCACCATAAGTCTTCCGAATTCCCATTTTTTGTTCACAGAATCTCAGCAGCGATCACCACACGGTCATTATAGTACCATTGCAATTCTCTGAGGTAACCGTAGGGCTTCATGGAGGAGGAGAAGCTTCGCTGTGTAATTAGTTTCGAAATTGCATATGATCCGGTAAAAGTAGGGACTGATGACAAATATGTGTACGATCGCAACTCTTTGGAAACTTTGCTTGAATCGCATCCGAAAGGTACCCGAGTCCCACACAGTCGAAGGCCCTTTTTTGCGGCAGATGTAATTCCACACGTTTCTAAGAGGCAACAGATTCAATCGTTCGTGAGACATGAGCTGGGAAAGGACTACACAGAGTGGGATGTCGTTCCGGATTATCC
This sequence comes from Wollemia nobilis, assembly GCA_028583015.1. NCBI lineage: Eukaryota > Viridiplantae > Streptophyta > Pinopsida > Araucariales > Araucariaceae > Wollemia > Wollemia nobilis. Next base: position 907,392 of record JAQPPZ010017034.1, on the reverse strand, counting down.
TCTCATTCTCCGATCCTCTGATATTGCCGAGACTTTCCAGAAGTTACGCGCCTGTTTTCATTCCGGCAAAGATTGGAAAAAACTCGAAGGGGACACTTGGCTAGAAGCTTGGAAAATACTCAACTATTTGCGCCTCAATCTCCAATATGAATTCCGTAATCGAGAGACGTTCTTGAGAAATAATAATTTCATCAGATATTTGGGTCAGATTCTACGAATTGGGAGACGAAGGTTTGGAGGTCATAATCCTGAGTCTGTTGAAAACTCATGTTATATCAGAGAGACTTGAACATGATGATATAAATAGTATTATGCGCCCTATTCTTCAAGCAGAACCACATGAAGTTTCTCGCTTTCGTCTGGCCATGTCAGCCGAAATTTTCATAGAGTTTTATAATAATAATGAAGACAATGAGGGAGTGATCGAGAGAATAGGGCAAGAATCTATACAAGCACTTGTGAAGATTTTTAACTTACTGGTCATCAAAAAACCTACCCAAGTGGAAGAGAAAGATGGGGATAAAGGCATTGGTGATGCGTTGTTCCTCATCAATGAATTCTGTAAGGAAGGGAATAAACAAGTTCTTTACTAGCTTTATAATGCCGATCTGTTGTTCATAATTCATAACATGTTTCAAAAAATAGCCAAAGGCACAATCACGTTTTGCCTTTATAATTGGGAGGTTGCTTTGGAAATTGCAAAGACTATGTACAGGAACGGAAGAGCTGATAAGAACATAAGGCAGGAACACTATGATGTTTACCGTGCCCTGGCAATCACAATTCCAACAGGGGACGAAGAAATAAGAGAGAATATCAAACAATCGCTCGATGATATAATGAAGATATTATCGCCTTTACGTATATAATGAAGATATTATCGACTTGACTTGGGTTACACAAAGTGACAATCCCTAATCAGAAAAGACATGCTCATAATCCTTGGCTTCTTTCCTTTTACTTTTCTTAATTTGCATATTAATTGCCCTATGGCACTTGGATTTTAAGGCAATAATTTAATTTTTTCTGTTTCTTTTCAAAAACGTCCTTCAAATTATTGTAATTATACATTACACATATCTTAATAAAACTTTAATATTAAATTTTATTATTATTGTTTTTTTTTTTATTTAAACATCTTAGATTTTTTTTTTTTAAATATAGTTATTTGGAATATGTTTATATATAAAATACATAAAAAAATATAATAATTTTGTAATATTTTAAAAATTATTGGTATGATTGCGGTGTATAGGCAAGGATGCCATTTGTATTATTGGTAATATGACCCAGTTTCAATCTCTACGAAGGATATTTACAAGAAATATTAATAAAAAAAATTGTAACACGTTATTGTTGTTATTAATTAAAATGTGATTTTTTTAAAACTTATAGCTTTAAAATATTAAATAATTTAGTAACAAATATACTTATTTCAGCACGTTATATCTTAAGAAAAAAATTGTAACACGTTGTTGTTGTTATTAGTTAAAATGTGAATTTCTTAAAACTTAGAGCTTTAAAATATTAAATAAATGTGCTAAATGGATTGTTAGGGCACTTCAGGGTGATGAAGCTTGGAAAGTTCTTGTATGACACTGCATCTCTTTTGGCCTGCCCTTTGGAAGGAAAGAGTGGCGGGGCCTGACCTTACAAACCATTTTGACATCTCCAGCCCCATTTAAAATTACAGGTTCTTTTGTGATGCAAAGTATCTGGAAGGCATGGGAAGCTTTCAAACCCAGGCTCCAATGGCAGGGTAAAGATAAATCTATCGGAGCTTCTATATCCACTCTAAGTCCTTGGTGGTCTCTTGTAGTCACTTCAGAGGGCATACCTTTGGCTCAAGTTCAATGGGTTAGAGCATTACGCTTCTTCAAAAAGGGTATTGTAACATTTTTAGATTTCTTTAATGCTCATACCAAGCATTGGTATTCTTGGGATTAGTTTTTTCGAAAGTTTGCTCTTAAGCCAGATGATCGAGCAACTTTTGATGTGGTTATCGACAACACTCCTTTCTCTATTTGGCTACATTTTGGTAAGAACTTTCAACAACATTGGTCATCTGATTGGTGTTGGCCTAATCATACTCCTCTGGTGAAATATAAACCTTCTTTAGGGTATCATATGTTGTCCCCTCATTTTCCTCTGGTTGATACTTTAAACCACCGTTGGGATCTAGTTTCTTCTCAATCTAGATGGAGCCTTCGCTTTTATGTGGTTTGGCAGTCCTATCTTAAACCTAAGCATTGGTTTTTTTGCCTGAAGTTTATTACATCAAGGCCTTCCCCTTGCTCATAAGTTACAATATATGAGGGTTGTTAATCCTATTTGTGCTTTTTGTAGACGTCCTGACAATTTTTTTCATGTGTTTTGGGCTTGTCAAATAGCCAAAAATGCTTGGGATTGGGTTCTTTCTTTTTTCAATTCCTTTTTACTGGAGCAATGTTCTTGGGTTAATGCACTACTTGGGGATCCCCTAGATTTTTCTCTTCCCCTCAATGAAGTTTGGCATATTTTTCATCTTAGTATTTTATACCATCTCTGGAAAACAAGAAATAATATTATCTTTGGGAGACAGGAGGCTTCTACCTCCTTCTCTGTTGTCGCTAGATATGCTCTCTTCTATGATTGTTGGTTACAAATCCTTACTCAGGTGGAGAAAGTTAAGGTGGAGCTGCAATATCTTAGATCACTTATGGATCATTGGGCTAATGCACCTTGCTCTGTTAGCCAGCTTCCTTTCGACAACCATGTGTCCAGAACTCGTGGCTTCTCTCGCACAGGCTCACCTTCAGCTCGTTCTCGTAGTGGTCGTAGAGATCATTTATCTGCTCCAACTTCTTAGAATCATTGGTCTCCACTATAGTCCAATTCTGCACCTCTAGTGGATGGGATTTTCACTTGATTCCAATTGATCCAGTGGCTGCATACACTTGTATCTATTTTATCTTCTTTTCTTTACTCAGTTTTGATGTAATATTAGCTTTTTGAGTTGATCCATGTGATCCTGTAATTTTTTTGGGTGTGTTCCACGGGGTGTGTTAATTCCACCCAACATTTTTGTATGAAAGTGATTATTTCCAATTAATATAAGGTCCTTTCATTCAAAAAAAAAAAAATATTAAATAATTTAGTAACAAATATACTTATTTCAGCACGTTATATCTTAAGCGTTTACTAGGATGCAAAATAGTCAAGATATTTCATCTTGTTAAAATAATGATGTTTTGCATTCATGATTTTAGTTCTAGAAAAAAAAACAATGAATGCCATTTTTCTACTTACTGTAAATAAAAGGTCAAAATAATTTCAAGAACATTTGTACAATTACCACTTAAGAAAATGTTAAGGAGGTTTTTACTTGTTCTAAGCACAATTTATAAAGAGGAACACGAATTGCAAGATTTAATGTCCAAGGGAAAATATAAAATAATCATTTACAAGGTTAATCTTCTATGTTGGAGTGTAACTTTTAAAACATTCATATTCTCATTTAAATAAAAGATAGTGATTGTATTTTAATCAAGAAAAGAGTAAGAATGTGATTTAGGTAGATCACATTCATATTCATAAAACATCCTAAATACATAGTGATACCAAAAGAGTTTGAGAATTATACATGTATGCATTGGCAATATTTGAGCTTAGGCGTTCTCCTTGGTCAAATTAATTGATCTTTAATGAGGTGATCTAGGTTTAAATCTTTGTACATGATACATGCATAATTGTAAAGTTGTTATAATAAATATACATGGTCAAAATATATTATAAATAAATCTTGTTTTAATCCCATTTAGAAAATTTAAAAATGTTCTAAGAATAAAGAAATCATAGAAGAATATATGTTTAATTATTTTTAAAATATTTATAAAAAATTCAAACAAATCATAATTTGTTATTTTCAACAAGAAATAATAAGCTCACTCTTTTCATCCATTAAAATAATTTCAATAGGTTACTTTGTAGAGCTAATGTTACATTGTGGGTGCCCATAAGGTGTGTAGTCATTGACTTCTTGGTTGACTACCAATAGATGTAAAATGTAAAGAAGAAGTTATTCAACAAGTCTATAAAAAAATATTGTTAAAATTAAGCACTTTGTTTATTACTATGTTTTCATCTTTGCTTGCGATCATAGTTTTTTCCTCTATCAACTTCACATCCTTAATATGTCTCTCTTCAACTAGTGTGCATAGTAATGAGCTTCAAAAAATAAAAATTTCTACAAATCCTTGTGCCTCTAGATAATCGAATGTCAAATGAATAATTAATTATATATTGGAATGTAAAGAAAAACCATATGTTTCCTCTATATTGAAATTTGATATGAGCTATGTGTTTGTTTGAACTCAAGTAACCTATTTATAGACTTCTACCCGCATGTTCAACCTTTGAATACATCCATTTATAAGTACTCCATGAGAAGGATATAAAGTGTTACAACCTTCAACCACAAATTCTATATAGGTTGCTAGTTATATCCTATGAAGGCACGTATTTTTCTAGAAAATTATATGATTACCTTACAAAACATAACATCACACTTAACTACATGTAATTTTAAGGATTTCCCTCCCACAACTTGGTAGAAATAGTCTAGATATGAAGTGGATGAAAAAATATAATTTTGCTTTTTGGTAGCAATGGTTTCCTTTGTACCCAACAAGAAAATTGCTTGTACCTTTCTCTACAAATATTTGATATTGTAGGAGCCATGCAGTACCTACATGTTAACTAGAGAAATTAAAAACTTGAGATTGAGTGTGCTATGGAGCTCCTCTAATGAATGAATCTTGTTGGTCTATGCTGCTTAGGTGATTTTACTGTTCAAAGTGGATATACATGTTGATCATAACTAATTCAACTTATGAATCATCAAACAATTTCTACATTTAGAACTATCTTTGTCACTACATACCAAATAACATTCTATAAGAAGTGACTAACGAGTAGTGTAACAAAGAAATTAACAAATAACATATTATTGTTTAAAATGGATATACATATTGATCATAGCTAATTTAAATTATGAATCATCAAACTATATTTAGAACTATATTTGTCACTACACACCAAATAACATACTATAAGAAGTGACTAATCAGTAGTGTAACAAAGAAATTAACAAAATAACTATGATGGAATATTTTCTAATGATCATTTTATAAAATCTATAATAAAATTATCACAAAGAAGCTCACTTTGACTCCTACCAAAAAAGTCAAGGCAATCCTTGAAATGCTTCCCCCAACTACCATCAAGCAGCTCAAAAGCCTGCGGGGAAAGGTCGCGTTAATCAAGCGCTTCATAGCACAACTATCTGACAAGTGCTGACCCATGAATAAATTATTGCACAAGGGGGTAGCATTTCATTGGGATGACGAGTGCCAGTCAGCCTTCGATGACATTAAACAATACTTGGCTTTGCCGCTAGTATTGGCACCACCTAGACCAGGAGTGTCATTCTACTTATACATCTCAGCTACTGAGGTGGCACTCGACACCATGCTAGCCTAGAAAAATGAACTACACAAAGAACAGGCTACTTACTATCTTAGCCGCACCCTGGTTAATTATGAACTTAACTATGCATACGTTGAGAAGCTCTACTTGGTAGTGGTGTTTTCTACCAAAAAGCTACGCCACTACATGCTGAGAAATGTGACATATGTTGTGTCTAAGGAGAATCCATTGTGATACATGATGATTCATACTTATCATAGTAGCCAGACGGTGAAATGGATCATGTTGTTAACAGAGTTTGACATTGAATTCATTGGAAAGAAGTCCATCAAAGGTCAAGTCATCACCGATCAACTAGTAGAGGCTCCTCTCAAAGACGATCAACCTATGGCAATAGAGCTACTCGATGATGGGGTCTTCCATGTCTCAGAATCGCCAGATTTTGATGAGCCTGAGTCACAGGTCGACATAACCCTATTTTTTGATGGTTCTAAATATGAGCAAGGGGGTGGCACAGGGATCATATTCTTCACACCGCAAGGGGCTCCAATGCCTCTATCATTTAAAATTGATTTCTCGTGCACCAATAACAATTCCGAATATGAAGTCTTGCTCATAGGTCTTCAAACAAAAATCACCATGAACATCAAATTCTTGAACATCTTTAGTGATTCACTATTAATTTTTAACCAAGTAAAGGGGGTATTCCAATGTAAATGCCTAGTTTTGCAGGCCTATAAAGCCCTTGTGGATAAATTCCTGGCAAATCTTGAATGGTACGACATCGAGGCACTCCATCGATCATCAAATCATTTTGTGGATACTATGGCCTCCTTGGGGTCACTAATCCCACAAGACCCTTCTAGTGAAATGACAACCATTCAAGTTAAAACATTATCACAATCTGTGATGGAGCATGCAAGCTCTGGCCTAACTCCAGGGATCCACTTGATCTAGATTTAACCATCTCAGGATAAGTTCTCTTGAATCCTTGATTTTCTGAATCACGTCAACTAGGGGTCCTTGTTCTCCCTGACACCTCTTCATAGCAACACAACACTATTCTTACAAGTTCTTTCCCACTTAGCTTTTGCTAGGGATGAACTACAAAAGGGATTGGCCATTCATACCATCAAGGTTTTTGATCAGTAGGATTGGTATACACCCATAAGAGACTACCTCAAGTTAGGTAACCTACCACTTGGATTGATGCATGCCATGAAAAGATCATTTAAATAGAAAGCGATAAAATATGTCTTGCTCAGAGACATTTTGTATCATCGGATCTATGAAGGAATCCTCATCTGTTGCTTGGACAAATAGGAGTCTGCTTGGACGATCACCCAAGCGCACGAGGATACATGCGATGGCCACTTCAACGGTATGGCCATCGGAAAGCACATTCTTCGCATGGGCTATTATTGGCCATATTTAGAGTGAGATTGTTGTGCTTATATAAATAAGTGCATGAAGTGTCAAAACCATGCCAATTTGACAACCTTGCAACCGATTCAATTGACTTGGCCATTTTTGCAGTGGGGCTTAGATCTAATCAGAAAGATCTCCCCTACGTCATCGGGTCATCACATGTTTATCATAACGGACACAGAGTACTTCACCAAGTGGGTGGAAGTAATTTTGCTAACCTCTACGACTGGACCCCATATTGCGGAGTTTATTTTACATAATATCATATGTCATTTTGGTATTCCATCCAAGATCATATTGAATAATGGGACGTCATTCAAGAATAAATATGTGCATGCGTTGACAACAAAGTACAAAATTCAGCATAGTTTTTCAACACCCTATTATCCGTAGGCAAATGGGCAAGCAGAGGCATCAAACAAAATGCTAGTTGCAATCCTCAAAAAGATGATCACAGATAGTCACAAGGATTGGCACATTCAAATCCCGCTTGCCCTATGGGCTTATTGCACTAGTACTCGAACACCCACTGGGGCAACTCCCTTTTCGCTGGTGTATGGCTCCGAGGTAGTCATGCCTCTCAAGTTAGAAATACCTTCCCTGTGCATCTCACTGCAAGAGTTCATCAATGATGACACTATGCGGCAGGCCTGGTTAGACCAAATTACGTTGCTTAATGAACGACACGTCAATGCTCTCAAGCATTTATGTATCTATCAAGAGCAACTTAGGAGAGCATACAATATGAAAGTTCATATGAGGGATTTTTAGGTTGGTGACTTGGTCTTAAAAGAGAACCAACAAAATTCTAACTTGCCACCCAATCTAAGGGACAAGTTCATGGCAAATTGGTTAGGTCCCTATGTCATTGATAGTAAAATAGGACCTAGAACATACCGACTCGCCTCTCTTGAAGGAATCAAGGATTCAAAACCCTTGAACATCAGTCATTTGAGGCCATTCCACATTTAGCAAGCCATAGCCCACCCAAAAAAAGCCCCAAAGGTGCCCATAAACCATTCGGTCAAACCAAAAGCTCCAAGGATTCCCATAATCGCTTGGTCAAACCCTAAAATTCCCCAAAGGTATCCATAACCTCTTTGGTAAAACCAAATGCTCCAAGGATGCCAAAAATTACTTGGTCAACCTAAAATGCCCTAAAGGTATCCATAACCCCTTTGGTCACACCAAAAGCTCCAAGGATTCCCATAATCGCTTGGTCAACCTAAAATGTCCCAAAGGTATCCATAATCCCTTTGGTCAAACCAAACACTCCAAGGGTTCCCACAATCGCTTGGTCAAAAACAAATATTCAAAAAACAAACAAAACAATAAAATCATCAAAAATAACAAAAAAAATTTGCATCTCAATTTCATGCATACTCATAAAAATCAAAATACAAAAAAAATAATAAACTGCATTAGGCATCGCATCCATACATGGCATATTTGCTGGTCATACATGTCACAAGCACCATAAACTATAATTAATCGGCAATTCCATCATTTTCCACCTCTAATCCATTTCATACACACATCCATCCAGAATAACACCATCCACATTTTTAGCATAGTCAGTTGTCTCCTAATGTATTTAGGGTTTTTGTTATTCAGATGTCTTTAAATTCTTAGCCTCAAACTGTACAAAGTAAAATGGATTTTACAAGGGAGATTTTTACTTGGATCATACTTCGTTACGTAACATCCCTACACAAGTTAAAACACATAAAATAATTCCCAAGTTGTGTGAAAGTAAGAGAAACCTACAAAGAAGTCTAGGGTACCACAGGCGAAAGATTAACATATTCATCCCCCTATGTGAATGGTTCAAGAATGCTGAGAATTGACAAAAGGACAAGCTCTTCCCCATATAATTCCCCATAATAAATAGTGGTTTTCACCATTAACAAAAATCCCAAAACACATTTGATCCTCGAAGTCATAAGGATTCGTACGACACGCCCCTAACAAGGATGGGTAGTCGTCCCCAAGGCCTAAAAGGATCAATGCCATTTATAAAAAAAATTCTAATAGTCCATCATCACAAACTTCCAAAATACCTTTGATCCCCAAAGTCATAAGGATTCATACTACACACCCCTTAAAAGGATGGGTAGTCATCCCCAAGGCCTAAAATATCAATGCCCTTACATAATAACATCCCCAATCAACTTTGATTCCCAAAGGTCGTAAGGATTCATACTACACATCCTTGAACAAGATGGGTAGTCATCCCTAAGACCAAAAGAATCAATGCCATTTATAAGCCAAAAACCTACGCGCTCAACTTTGAAACCTAAAATGCTAAATCAAATAATAGTGGTTACCACCACTATTCAAACTCCTTGCTCAAAAAGAAAAAAAAAAGAGAAAAATAAACAATGATTTTCATCACTATATATGTGAGCAAGTATCCCAACAAGTTGAGCAACCGAAAGATGCCTGAACTTGAATCCCTATAATTCTTAGCATTTGAAAAACCATCTAGGTGATCCTCATTACGGGTTTGGTGGACAGTCTACCTGACAATGGCAGTATCCTAAATGCATGATGATATGTCTATCACATTAGCTTTGTGTGTGAGCAGACCAATGTTTGCATGTGGATGAGCTAGCTTATGGTACCTTAGATTGTCTCGTGGATTAATATTACTAAATACAACAACGAAGTTAGTGGAGCTAATTAGGTGATCCTCAGTATAGGTTTGGTTGATAGCCTATCTAGCAATGGCAGTATCCTGTCAAATACCACATAAAAGAACTGAATTGCACACACAGGGATGTGAAATAACTTAGTAAAACTCAAATCTTATTTGTACCTTGTTCAAAAGTCTTGTGAGATAAATGTACAGTCTTGGATAGTTAGTTATAACATTTGAATCTCAAAAAAAGCTTAACTACATTTTAAAACAACTGGTACATTTCATTACTTACATCACCATCAGAAAATATGAAAAATAACAAATAAATTACCATATGCAAAGTCATTTCACAGAGCAATCACATAGTATAGAAAGCCAAAAAATCTTGTACAGTCTATGGTGCTATCAACAAGTTATCCAAAAATCATTTCATCCATTCCATATGCATACATCATATAATTAGAAACATCGCATTCATAATACCAAATGCATACATCAAATAAATGTGCATAAAAATAAACAAAACCATGACAAGTGTATACCAAAAAAAAGAGCATCATGTATATATATCATCAAAATACCCACAGGATACAATCAGTCGGTCCTCTGACCTCGCAAAATAAAACCAAAATTCAAAAACCCCCAAGCATAGGGCATCGACCACCATGATCATGCAGGATCAGTGTGATGGGAACTACCCCCCATGGTGTGGGTCATATGGGACCTCTCAGGGTGATTGTTGCTAGCCCCTACATCACACCCACTAGTGCCCCCCTCATCCAAGCACCTACGATAAGAAGATGCTGACTACTCAGTATCACTGTCTCTCATCTAACACGAAGACCCACCTCCAGGGAGTTCAGGTAACCGCCCACCGAGGTGGATAATATCTACCTTCAACTCCATCCATTGATGAAATAGATCCATCTCCCGTCGATGGTATGCAACCACTACGTCATTGCACTGTGTTAATTGAGTTCATAGGAGATCCCTCTCCCATACAGCATCTGTGTCCCCATCTTGCTGGTGGTACATAACCAATGCATTCTCTCACTCCACCAAATTAGTTTGCAAGATATCCCTCTCCTACAAAGCATCCCCAAGCTCCTCATCCTGTCTCTAAAGTAGATCCTCCAATCATGCTATCTCAGCATGATGCCTCACCTCCACACCCTCTGGGACTACCTGACGCATAGGCATATCCAGGATAGTAGGCTACTTTGACTCCCATTGCTCTGGGACGTCTTGTGTATCTGTCTGCTTCGAAACCCCAAAATCATCCCCCCAAAGTTGTCAACCTCCACCATATCCGTATCCTTGAATGGAGTCCCCCAACCCTCTCCTGATGCCTCTACACCCTCACCACCTTCTACTACTACGTCAAGACTTCCTAGAGGTCCTTCACCTCACCACCGCTGTAATTTCCACAACTGGTCGTACTCAGTAGTCGCCTCGACATTGTCCACATCAAGGACATCAATCACATGATCTGACTCCTCACCTAGCAGCTCGATGATTAGCCAGGCTAGAGTCCTCTCATCACCCTAAATCTGATAGATCAAGGGCTCACCAGGAAACCCCTAGCGCACCCCAAACTGTCAAGTCACTTAGGCATATGAGAAGTACTCTTGCTCGGTCCCATGCTACCTGATCATCCACCTCCCCCTGTGCACCTACCAAAGCCACTCTCTAGCCTCAGACCAGGCTATACAGTCCTGGTATGGGTGGCAGAAAACCTCCCCTAGAACAAGCCAAGCGAAGGCATTAGCATAGTGCCCTACGACACCTATCCACCATCGACTCTACCCCTGCTCCTTAGACCTTCACCACAGTGCCGCATACCCTATCTCTCTGTCAACCATCTCTGCCCGAGTCATCCACGACAAACCTAGTGGCCTCTCCATAATTATGTGTTGCCAAGCCTAGCACTACAACAGGTAACTGCAACCAATACCCTTCCACCTCTAGCAATGGACATCGTACAACTCATCATAAAGTTGTGCCAGAAGCGTCTGTCCCCACCTCATAATCAAGGGTGCCTCCGTTGAACACTCAACCAATCTGAACACAACCTCCAGCAGGTTCTATGGGAACCTCACACCTGAAGAGTCAAGCAACAACATGTTGGAGATGAGGGCCATCAGTAATGCATGCCTCACCCCCAACATGCCCCTCTCCAACCACCACCGCACCAAGATACTGCCACTAAGGAAATCCCCCTCTGCCCTCTCCATCGGACTATCCACCCCCATCTCCACCCCATGCCCAAAGCATCGTGTCAACATTATTGTCCATTGATCACATGATGTAGTTTGAATAGGAAGCTCATCTATCAGAATCCGTAGAATCCGATACTCATCCTCAAGCATCACCGTCATCTCCCCTATTGGGAGATGAAAGGTATTAGTTCGGGGTTCCCATAAGTTGATCAAGGTCATTAGATAGGCCTGATCCCCCACCATAGGCTCTATCCAAGTCACCTACTTGAGCCCAATGGCATCAATCCACTCCTAGTCAACCACAGTCAGAGCCTCCCATGCTTCAGAGAAAACCGTCAGAACACAGTACCAACTCTTCACAACCTGCAAGAGGAAAAAAAATAAAGATATTAAAACATGACAAAATAAAATGAAAAACAGTACAAAACTAAAACAGACATACACAATGTTAAAAAAAAAACAAAAAAAAATTCAACAACAAATTTGTCAGTTCCTAGGGTTTTTAACTCTAGTAGCACACTGATAAATACAAACAAAACCAAAAAATTCAAATAACAATTTGTCAGTTCCTAGGGTTTTTAACTCTAGTATCACACTGATAAATGAAAACAAAACAAAAAAAATCAATAACAATTTGTCAGTTCCTAGGGTTTTTAACTCTAGTATCACACTGATAAATAAAAACAAAAAAAAAAATTCAATAACCATTTGTCAGTTCCTCGGGTTTTTAACTCTAGTATCACACTGATAAATAAAAATAAAACAAAAAAAAATCAATAACAATTTGTTAGTTCCTAGGGTTTTTAACTCTAGTATCACATTGATAAATAAAAATAAAACAAAAAAATTCAAAATAAAAACAAAACAAAAAAATTCAATAACAATTTGTCAGTTCCTAGGGTTTTTAACTCTAGTATCACACTGATAAATAAAAACAAAACAAAAAAATTAGTAACAAATTTTTCAGTTCCTAGGGTTTTTAACTCTAGTATCACACTGATAAATAAAAACAAAACAAAAAAATTCAAAACCACATTTGTCAGTTCCTAGGGTTTTTAACTCTAGTATCACACTGATAAATAAAAACAAAACAAAAAAAATTAGTAACAAATTTTTCAGTTCCTAGGGTTTTTAACTCTAGTAGCACACTGATAAATACAAACAAAACAAAAAAATTCAAAACCACATTTGTCAGTTCCTAGGGTTTTTAACTCTAGTATCACACTGATAAATAAAACAAAAAAAAATTCAAAACCACATTTGTCAGTACCTAAGGTTTTCCTTTTACTGTAAAACTGAGAAATGCAACACACAATAACATAAGTTTTCAGTTCCTAGGGTTTAACCTTAGTCTACAATTGATAAATAACAAAAAAACAACAAAAAAAAAATACAAAAAATAAACAGTTAACCTAGGGTTTTCATCCTAGTCTAAACTGACAAAATACAAAAACAAAATTAAATAGTTAACCTAGGGTTTTCATCCTAGTCTAAACTGATAAAAAATAGAAAACCAAATAAAAAAACAGCTAAGCTTTTGAACTTCGTTCAACCTAGGGTTTTTAACTCTAGTTTAAAACAAAAACAAAACAAACAACTCTAGGGTTTTTTGACCTTAGTTTACAAAAATCAAAATTTTAACCTAGGGTTTCTAACTCTAGTTAAACAAAAATAACACTTTAACCTAGGGTTTTCATTTTACTATCAAACTGAAAAATACAACACACAATAACAAAAAATTTCAATTCCTAGGGTTTAACATTCGTCTAAAAAACTAATAAACAACATAAAACAACATAAAAATATTTTTTTACACTAAGTTGTCAATCTTAGTTTAGACTAGGGTTTTTTTTTAGCTTACAAAAACACGGTTTTAACTAGGGTTTCGATCATAGTTCTAACAAAACACTACAAAACACAAATTCACACAAAAATAACAAACATTTAACTAGGGTTTTCATTTTTAAATCGAAAAACAAAATACAAAAGAAAACAAATTGCGGTTTTAAACTGTAACACAAACCAAGCAAAATAAAGAGAAAGGAGCACTCACTGGTCTCGATTCGACTCCAACTCTTGATGATCCGGTCCATGAAATCATGGTGTCCGAGAAAATTTGACAGCTTTCCGCTATACGAACTCAACCTCCTCCTCTTCACAGCTCCAAATCGCCAAAAAAACAAAGTGCAAATGAACCCAAAACCTAGTTTTGGCCCCTAAATAAGATTTTAGGCCTATAATCATTCCACCCTGGGATGAGTGCTCTAATTAGAACTCGTCCCACCCTAGGATGATTACAAAACTATATTCGTCCCACCCAAGGATGATTATAGAGCAAGAAATTCAAAAATAGCAAAAACTACACCAAAATGCACAAAAAATAGCAATAAACTTGCCGAACAAAGGGGCCTTTGTGCCTGCGATTCTTGGCATGCAAAAATGATGTTGGGGTCACAAATACTCACTATCCTACTCCCTAAGAAGGCTATCATAGCCGGACCACTCCACGGGAGGACGAATTCTCAAGAATTTCATCCCCAAACGACGTCATAAAAAGGGTCCAAACCCACATAAAAACTAGCAATAAACTTGCCGAACAAAGGGGCCTTTGCGCCTGTGATTCTTGGCATACAAAGCCAATGTTGGGGTTACAAATCCTCACTATCCTACTCCCTAAGAAGGCTGCCATAGCCGGACCGCTCCATGGGATGACGAATTTTCAATAATTTCATCCCCAAATGGCATCACAAAAAGGGTCCAAACCCACATAAAAACTAGCAATAAACTTGCCAAACAAAGGCGCCTTTGTGCCTGAAATTATTGGCATCCAAAAATAGACATTGGGGTCCAAATTTTCACTATCCTACTCCCTAATATGGCTACCATAGGCGGACTGCTCCACGAGAGGACAGATTTTTGACAATTTTAGCTCCAAAATGTGTCACAAAAAGGATTAAAACCCACCAAAAAATAGATCAAAATATTGGGAAAATGCATAAGCATCCAAAGTAAAACAACTGAAGGCACCCTTACACAAGTCATCTTGGGTCAAGCAACTTTTCAATTTTCTCATGTAGGTCATTCCCTCATCGATTCGTCGCTTGAGGTGGTGGTCACACTTGGTCATCAATCAACAAATACACACCCAATCAAGGAAATGACATGCATTCAAAGAATCATTGACAAAGATAATCATGCCCCTGCTTGGGGAAGTAAACAAGTAATAATCACAAGCTAATAAAACACTTGGATTTTGTGAATCATGAACTCAAGGTTCCCACAGACAAAATGTTGCACCCTTTGCCTATTCATGACTGATCAATGTCCAAGATCAAGTAACATTTCACCAAAAAAAAGGTTAACACTTGAATTAAGTTCCTTAGCTCTTTAGAAGCAAGGATTTAAGAATACATACCCTTTACATACTTGGGGCATCAAAAGTTGGTTAGGTTACTGAGAAACCCTAATCATTAGTGCTTTGGTTATCTATTTTTGCTTGACACTGCACCACGCACAACGCATCCTAAAAAGGGGCATCTATAGACACCAAAACAACACCAATCCAATTATGTGGCTACAAACACTGATCGCACTGGCATACATAGCCCCTAGGGCAGCCCCTAGAGGTTACACAGTGGTCCTAACCACTCTCACAACAGTTTTAGAAGGTTAGAGGTCAATTTGGCACCTTTCAAGCACTCTGCTCCTTTTTCGTTCCACCCAGGGATTGATTACAAACTGGTATTCATTCCACCCAGGGACGATTAGCAGCATTCACCCCTGGGTGGGGCAAATAGCAGGTTTGATGGGAAAAAGGTCAAAACTTGACAAATGGTAGCTTAGATCCACCACTTAACTCCTCCTTCATTGCATGGGAGTGTGAGTGAGAGTTTTTGAGCTCAAAGAAGAAGTCATGGAGTCCTTAATTAGGGAGGAATATTCTCTCCCCTAAGAAGGCATGATCACCAAGTTGCGCCTCTACATGCTCATTCATAGAGACCCTCAATTCTATAAAATGGTGAGTCTTCTCACCCTAAAATGAGGATAGGTCAAGAGAATTTGGAGCAACAGAGTGCTACCGATTTACGTCCTCACCCTTTTGCTTGTGCCTTTCACATCCTTGATCTCTCTTTTGGAAGGGAGGTTATTGGGTGATCATTGGAAGCATAATATGGACCCAAAACCTGATATTTGGCCACAATATCCCAACCAATTTTTTTGAAAATACCCCATAAGAGGTTTTGGACCCATCTCAAGTGGATTGGTGCCGAAACTAGGCCCAAAACGGCAGACGTCCTGCCCCCAGGTGCCCCCCGCACTACTGCAGTCCTAATCGCCCCACCCCGGAGTGATTAGAAATATGTAGCAGATTTCATTTTTTTTTCTTGCATTTGTTTCTAGGTTGTTCAGATAGGCTCTCATTCAAATTTCATGTTATTATGAGCAGTTTTGATCATGCTTTTGTTATTTATCTCTTTCACTAACATGTAGGGAGCATCATCAGATTTTGGGTGATAGAGGCCGAATTGGAAAAATTTGACCTTCTGGGTCTCTCCAAAATACCCCGTTTTACCTAACCCCCAACTTTGCAAGTGATTTTGAGCCTCCCAAACGGGACATTTAGGAGGGTGCTTTCTGACATTTTGTTGCAGGTCTAATCATCCCACCTCAGAGCGATTAGAAATCGATGGTGAATTTTGTGGCTGTTCCTTTTGTAGTGCCTTCTTGGTAATGTTATCATGCCTGTGTCAAGATTTCAACTCATTCTGATATTTTTTAGTTATCTTTTTATTTATTTTTTGCATGCACTAATCATAGGCTTTGGGGATCGCATTCTTTACTTCATCTGCAAGTGCTACTAATCCTTTTCTGTTTCTCTAACTTTAGGATCTAGACACCGGAGGAGTAGCAAGGAATCAAAGACGCGTTCACACAAGTGGTGACGACATTTGGCCCTCCCACATTATATGTGGGCATGTGGAAGAAAGTGTACCAATCCATGGTGTAATAGAGCCCTACTTAACGCTCCTAGCCCCGAAAAGGGAGGAGACTTGTTGTAACCCGATTTTAAAGAAAATTAATAAAAAGGGTTGTACTTGACATTTGCTTTCTATCTTGTTTCAATTCTTTTATGTTTCTCTCCTTTCATGCATTTCAGTTCGTAGGGCTTAGAGTTACGTTTGCTTTTGCATACATCGCACTTGGCATTTCCGTTTTGTTTCTGCATCCTCTTGCTTTCACATAGTGATACCAAAAGAGTTCCTTGGTCAAATTAATTGACCTTTAATGAGGTGATCTAGGTTAAAATATTTGTACATGATACATGCATAATTGTTAAGTTGTTATAATAAAAGTACATGGTCAAAATATATTATAAATAGATATTGTTTTAATCTCATTTAGGAAATTAAAAAATGTTATTAGAATAAAGAAATCATGGAAGAATATATGTTTAATTATTTTTAAAATATTTAAAAAAATTTAAGCAAAGCATAATTTGTTATTTTCAATAAGAAATAATAAGCTCACTCTTGTCACCCATTAAAAAAATTCACTAGGTTTCTTTGTAGAGCTAATGTTACATTGTGGGTGCCCATAAGATCTGTAGTCATTGACTTCTTGGTTAACTACCAATAGATGTGAAATATGAAAAATAAGTTATGGAACAAGTCTATCAAAAAATATAGTTGAAATTAAGCACTTTTTTATTACTATATTTTCATCATCGCTTGCAATCATAGTTTTTACCTACATCAAATTCACATCTTTAACATATCTCTCTTCAACTAGTGTGCATAGTAATGAGCTTCAAAAAATAAAATTCTTTGCAAATACTTGTGCCCATAGATAAACGAATTTCAAATAAATTATTACTTATATAATACATTGGAATGCAAAGAAAAACTATATGTTTCCTCTAGATTGAATGTTGACATGAGCTATGTGTTTGTTGGAACTCAAGTAACCTATTTATGGACTTCTACCTACATGTTCAACCATTGAATACATCCATTTATAAGTACTCCATGAGAAGGATATAAAATGTTTCATCCTTCACACACAGATCCTATATTGGTTGGTAGTTATATCCTATGAAGATATGTATTTTCCTAAGAAATTATATGATTACCTTACAATGCATAACATCACCCCTAACTCAATGTAATTTTAAGTTTTTGGATATGAAGTGCATGAAGAAATATAATTTTAGTTTTTGGTAGCAATGGTTTCCTTTGTAACCAAAAAGAACATTGCGTGTACCTTTCTATACAAATATTTGATATTGTAGGAGTCATGTAGTACCTACAACATATTAACTAGCGAAATTAAAAACTCGAGATTGAGTGTGCTATGGAGCACCCCTAAAGAATGAGTATTGTTGTTCTATGGTGCTTAGATGATTTTATTGTTCAAAATAGATGTACATATTGATCATAGCTAATTTAAATTATGAGTCATCAAACTATTTCTAAAGTTAGAACTATAATTGTCACTACATACCAAATAACATACTATAAGAAGTGACTAACCAGTAGTGTAACAAAGAAATTAACAAAATAAGTATGATGGAATATTTTCTAATGACCATTTGATAAAATCTATAATAAAATTATCACCAAGAAGCTTACTCTTTTCATCCATTAAAAATTTGTAATAGGTTGCTTTGTAGAGAAAAATTTATATCATGGGCACCCATAAGTTCTAGACTTATTGACTTCTTGGTTGACTACCAACAAATATGAAAGATAAAAAAGAAGGTATTTGAACAAGTCTAGTTTACTTATATGACTCATCACTTGTATAGATAACATATTTCACTCACACTTTCACAATTACATACTTGACACCTTATATACATAACTCAAACTTTTTAAAATTATACATAAATACTCTTCACACTTTG
This sequence comes from Wollemia nobilis, assembly GCA_028583015.1. Lineage (NCBI taxonomy): Eukaryota > Viridiplantae > Streptophyta > Pinopsida > Araucariales > Araucariaceae > Wollemia > Wollemia nobilis. The sequence continues at coordinate 888,734 of JAQPPZ010017034.1, read as the reverse complement.
ACACATACTTTAGACAAATATTAAACACACTTCTAATCTAATATCTAGGATACTTCTCAAAGGTTCTTATTGGTACTCAATGATACCAAATAATGTAATACATCCAAAAAGGTATAATAAAATTGATATTGTTCTTCTTTAGAGTGATCATATTCCATAACATTACCATGTTTTTGGTGTAACATCTTTATTTTCCATTTTATTTTTCTATTGATAGCTGACGACTTCTTCAATGAATTCATTCCAATTGGTCACAAATTTGACTAGTTACAATATCTATGCCTTGCATGCCCTAGACCCGACCAACATTGAAAGGTTAGAGAAAATAAATATCCTTCGAAATAATATCCAGAGAGGGCTAGCTCCCTTACTAATCCTACACTGGGTATACAGTTAGATAAATAGGAAAGAAATAAGAAATGATAGAAATAAATGGTAAATATGGCTATAAGTCAGTATAATAGGATGGGGATAGACTAAAAGTTGAATGTCCACCAAGCGATTAGATGCATATAACATAAACACGAATGTAGAAACTTCTAATAGTCATTTAAGAAAATAGCCCTCAAAATGCATTTCGATGTTTATCCCCACAAACAAAAGACTAAATTTAGAAGAAAAATTCACTCACAAAAAATAATGAGAATAAAAGCTTTTAGAAATCACACCTAGAACACTATCAAATGCAAAATTGTTTGAAGAACCAAAATCTGAGTTATTATATTAATGCAAAAAAGTTGGAGTATTTTTGGTAGAGTGTCCAACCTTCCATCCTTATACAATAAAAAAAAATTATATTTATAGAGGAATTTTACCTCTATCATTTAATGCATATAAAAAAAATACTGGTAGATCAAAACCAACGTGCATATTTTCCTCCTCGAAATCAGTGGCATTTTGGCCAAAAAATTCTACAAAGAAATCATGATCCAGCTTTAATAGGAGAATCACACAAAGAAGTCAACAAGAGTAAATGCTTGAAGTAATATTGGATGCTGGTACATTGGAATGTAGAAAAATCACCTGAGAATCAGAAATGAATTCACTTTACCTCATGCTTTAAAAATTTACTTTTACTACCGAGCATTAAATTTATTTTAAAATTCATCAAAGTTGATAGTCGATGCACTAGAAATAAACACAAATTGTCTCTGATATCTTGACCTTGAAGTAGACATTATGGAAGTGCTGCTTGCATTGATCCTAGAATTAAATGCTATCCTTCCTCACTTATTTCCTAGAAAAACTACAAAAGTGTACCCCTAGGAGCTATATCTCTATTGAAGAATCTATTTCACCCAAAGAAGGGGTGAAACAGCCTTGTCGAGGCAACAACATCTGACATCATAGTTGGGCTTGATATTTGAGTAATTTCACCCTTATATTCTCCTCTCTATTGTATTTTTTTATTTTGCCTTGAAAGAGGGTGATAGAGACCTTCGCCTTTCTAGAGAGGTGACGTCACTTATCAATTTGTTGTGTAATGATTTTCACCCAAAATCGAACCTTCAAAACCAAGGAGTGCCAAATTCTTCTTCAAAGATTTGGAACTCCTTTCTAAATTCTCCTTAATATATTTGGCACTCCTTGCCAAAATTTCCTCTTGGGCTTGTTGTTGGATGACAATAATTGTCCCAAGTCCTTCACTACCAAGGAATTCACCTTGATAGTGGATTTCTCCAATGAGTTCTTCATAGAAATCTCTTGATATTTAGCAAGTTTCTCCTAGCCTTTTATGGATGCTCAATGAGACGTTCATAAGGCTTTTGATCTGGTAGCTTCTTATGGTCTTCCATGAGATATTTTCTTCAATCTTCTACTTTTGGAAGTGTTTATGGTGAGATATTTTCTTGGATATTTTGATTCTGCTACTCCTAGCTTTGAGCAGAACTCTCCTAGCCCTTCTTGTTCTTCTTCTTCGAATATTGGAAGTTATTCAATGAGATCTTCTCCAGATCTCTTCACTTTTACTTCAGGGCTGAGTTGATTCTGAAGAAGATACTCTTCCTAAATTTGTTGTAAGAAGTCTTCCAACTCCTTGAATCTTCTATTCCTATAACAAAGATATTAGTACTAAAATATTTAATCTACTTCTAAATAAGACATTCTTCTCAAATTCTTCTCCAAGATCAAGGCTTCTATGGCCTATTTCAATATCAAGGCTACAATGACATTTTTTAGTACCAAGGCTTCTATGGCATTTTTTGTATCAAGGTTTCTATGGCCTTTTCAGTATCAAGGCTACTATGGGATTTTCAGTATCAAGGCTACTATGGCCTTTTTAGTATCAAGGCTTCTATGGTCTTTTTAGTATTAAGACTTCTGTGGCTTCTTCTTCAAGGCTTCTATGGCATTTTCGTATCAAGAATCCTATGGTTTGTTCTTCAATTGTGGAATTTTATGATCTAGAAGTGGAGATATTTAGTATCCTATATTCACCATGATCCTTCACTAGAAGTCTTCTTCTATAATATTATTCTCTTGTATAATGAACTAACCTATGCACTAAGAGGGCACGTTGACCTTTGGGCAACAAAGTTGGAGTCTCCTATCTTTCTATCATAGGAGGAGTCCCAATCCTATGAGAATTAATTTATTGTAATAAAAGAAACTTTAGGCACTAGTTAGTAGATTTTATATAATCTGGATGATCTTCACTAGATGATTTTTCAATCTAGTGGATTGAATATTGAGTCCTAGTCTTCACAAGTTTTCATAACAACTCTATGGAAAAGACTCTAGATGAAAATAATCTTAGTATTTTCTAAAAGTGAGATTCCTTTCAGTCATATATTTGTGACTCTCCAAAAATCTACCACCTAGACTCTTTTGAGATCTTTTGATAGTGGTTGGTCTAATGACACGTCAGTTTGACAAAAATCTTAGGTTAACCAACAATGGTGGTTTCCCTATTGACCTACATAGACTAGATCTACTATGGCTATGATATTACTATTAGATTTTGATGAATGAGCCTTGGGAGATAAAAATCATAAGATGTAGAATACCATGAAAGAAAGTAAATCTACTAAATGACTTAAGTATGTTGTAAATATAAATTATATAAAATATTACAATGTAGCTATGGAGGAAATGAGCACTCCATTAACAAAGATACTAATCTACATTGTATCCATCACCAATGAATGGTAAGGCATATATAACTACACTATCTACTAAGCTATGCTATCTAAATTTATCTCCCAACTCTCTCACTATCTATCTAAGAGGCCATATTTATATAGGTAAAATAGGATACTTGGCCAACACTTCATCTAGTTGTGCAAGTGACAACTTGCACATGTACAACTTGCACATTGAAACTTGTGCATTTATTTCATTGCATGAAGTAACTAGATAACTTGCATAGAAAGTAATTTAAGTATGTATCTTAGAGGATAAATTTACATAACCCAAATGATTGAATAGACTCTATTTCCAACATATGACTATCACAAACATATTATATTCTAAAGGAAGATATCTCAAGATAGTGGAAACAAGTGTGCTATTTATCACTATTTCTCCCAAGGATTTTTATTGATGCATGCAACTTTGTGAGTCTTCTTAGAAATAACTCAAATATTTTTCTATACTTTACCGTTTCTCCCATAGGTTGTTCATCACTCTCAAATTTTCATTGAATTGAATAAAATTTAAAATTTATAGGGAGAATATGAGAGTTAATCATTCTTCTCATAAAAAATAACATCACAACTAGCACATAACTTTTTGGTACCCAAATCAAATAGTTTATAGGCCTTTTATACATCATTGTAGCCTAGTAGAATGTATCAATGAGATTTATCATCCAATTTGTGTTATTTCTCCTTTGGAATATGCATATATGATGTGCATCCTAAAACAAAAGATGAGAAATTAACTGGTTGAACACTATCTATGCTTATTTAAGACCTATATGGTCAAGTATGGTAGTAGAAAGGTGATGGCCTATGTAGTGGTTCTACCCAAGAAGAAGGTATAAGTTGATAATATTTCAATATGCAACAAACCATTTCCATGATGGTTCTGCTACCACATTTGATAATAATATTTTGTTCTAGTGTATAACTTGCCATCAATTTTTAATGAATGCCATATTGCTTCAATAAATTAGGAAAATCACACTAATGAGTTTCCAAACTTGATCCAAGCAAACAACATGGATCTGATGACCTATAAAAATGTTTACGTAAGCATTGAACTATATGAAGTAGTAAAAAGATTCATTATTGGTGTTCAAGAAGTATACACATATTTTTCAAGTATGATCATCCATGAAAAATTCAACATATTGGGATCCATGGGTTTTCCAAGATTAGTATGCACCATATCGAGAGGTCCTTTGGCTTAAGATTCAAAAAATATAAATGGAGCTCAATGTTGCTTTCAAGCAAAGTAACAAGGTTAAATTTGAGTAGACTACTTGAATGAAGGAAGACCTCATACCACATGTTACTTTTAAAGTGCAATTAGATGACGAAAGCTAAAATGACTATATCATTGATACAAAAATCTTAAATTTGATAATCAACACTTGATCATCATGATGAATTTTGTGAATCTAAAAAGTAATTTCTATTCCTTTACCATTTGTAGCAATCATAAATTTATGAGATTTGTCATAAATAAGATATAACTTTGAGTAATATCAGTTGTTAAAATGAACCCTTGTAATTATCATTGAGTAACTAATGAATGAAGAGCAAGTCCAATAATAAAAACATCTTTTGTTATCTTGCATGTATGCGATCCAAGTCATAAATTGATATCACCTATGACTTTGATGTCATAGGATGTGTTATCACCTATAGAGACTTATCCTATATACTTGAAATATTCCCAAGTCTAAAACCATTATTTTTACCATTCACATATTTGGTTGCTTGAAAATTGACAAATCAAACTTTGTTAGAGTGATTTGGATGATCATGTACAACAAAAACAATATTTTTCTTCTCTAGAGTGATCATCTTCCACAACATTACCATGTTGATGGTGTAACATATTTTATTTCCAATTTAATTATCTCTTGCTAGTTGATAACTTATTTGCCAGATGTCTTGCTTGATTGGAGAAGTTACTTATGAATGGATTTTGTTAATATTTTTCAATGTGTTACCAAATTTCCATAAGCACACAATTATTCTACAATTGAGATTTATTTCCTTAAGGTTGGAAGTGCTTTGGAGGTTGGAGGTAATATACCAGTTTTGATTGACTTCTTCCCCTTTTCATTTGAAGGGAGAATGTGATCCTTATCGTATGACATATGTAAGGATTTCATTTTTTGAAGTAGATTTACCTCATTTTCATAAGTAGGTGTTTGTTGAATGACATTTAGGGCTATCACGAACACATTATATTATAAAGGAAGATATCTCAAGATAGTACAAACAAGTATATTATCAAACACTATTTCTACCAAGGTTTGTAGAGATACACATAACTTTGTGACTCATATCTTAAATGGCTTAGGTTTTTTTCCATACTTTATTTTTAGATAACAATTTTTTCCTTAAAGGACCAAGATTTCATTGTTTTTTCTTGACCTAAAATACTAGATTTTGATTTCCCCATACATCTTTGGATGTGGTTGAGTCATGAATCAATGTTTGAGGTTCATTAAATATGCTAAGCATGATCACCAACTGAAACTTCTTATCTTCTTTATAAAAAAAGATAATGTTGATCGACACATGTTGCATGATGGGTAGTGGGCTCATCTAGTAATATAAAATTTAGTGCACTACCAACCATGATATACAAAAAATCAAAAAATAAGAAAACTCTACAAAAAATATAATTAAATACTAGAAATAAAAGTAAGCACTTTATTTATTACTATTTTATCATCATTGCTTACAAGCGTAGTTGTATTCTAAATAAACTTCATATCCTTACTCTATCTCTTGCTTCCACTAGTGTGCACAATAGTGAGCTTCAAAAATAAAAGATCATAGACATCCTTCAAGGACCAAAATTCCATTGTTTATTTTCACTTCAAATACTTTATTGAGAATTTTTATACATATTTGTATGTGGTTGAGCTTCATCAAATATGTTGAACATGATGATCAACTCACTCTGCTTATTTTTTTTCCAATACTTTATTGTTGAACAACATATATTGCATGATGGATAGTGAACTCATCTACAACTACCCACACATCATCCAACTAAAGTTGATTTTAAAATTTTGATTTCCAAGTAGAGTTTATTCTTTTCCAATAGCTAGAAATCTAGCAATAGAAACTTTGATGCACTACTAGCCATGATATACAAAAGGGTAAAAAGCAAGTAAGCTCTACAACAAATATAATTGAAATTGAGCAGTTTTTTTATTACTATTTTTAATTGTGTTTTGTGATCATAGTTTTCTTCTACATTAACTGCATATCCTTAATATGCCTCTCTCTTAAGCTAATGTGTTGAGTAATGATCTTAAAAAAAATAAAATATTCTAGAAATCCTTGTGCCTCTATATAATCGGATGTCAAATGACTCATTACTTACATAATCTTTTGGAATGCAAAAGAAAACCATATATTTCCTCTATATAGAATGTTGACATGAGCTATGTGTTTGTTAGGGTGTAGAAGGGACTCAAGTAACCTATTTATAGACTTCTACCCACCTTTTTATAGTACCACTGCAATTCTCGGAGGTAACCGTAGGGCTTCATGGAGGAGGAGAAGCTTCGCTGTGTAATTAGTTTCGAAATTGCATATGATCCGGTAAAGTAGGGACTGATGACAAATATGTGTACGATCGCAACTCTTTGGAAACTTTGATTGAAAAGCATCCGAAAGGTACCCGAGTCCCACACATTCTAAGGCCCTTTTGTGCGGCAGATGTAATTCCACACGTTTCTAAGAGGCAGCAGATTCAATCGTTCGTGAGACATGAACTGGGAAACGACTACACAGAGTGGGATGTCGTTCCGGATTATCCTCTCATTCTCCGATCCTCTGATATTGCCGAGACTTTCCAGAAGTTACGCGCCTGTTTTCATTCCGGCAAAGATTGGAAAAAACTCGATGGGGACACTTGGCTAAAAGCTTGGAAAAGACTCAACTATTTGCGCCTCAATCTCCAATATGAATCCCGTAATCGCGAGACGTTCTTGAGAAATAATGATTTCATCAGATGTTTGGGTCTAATTATTGAGTTATGCCTTCCTGCTGCTGGTTCCCTTGATAACAATGCGGAAGAACGTGAGAAATTTCACAGAGAAGTGTTAAGAATGATAGGGGTGTTGGCCCAGGATATGTCTTACACACTATTAGCATCTGAATTGGTTATGCTTACAACATTTGAATTCATTCGCCGTATCCGAACTCGTCCAAGGAAAGTGCTTAGTTTTTTAATAAGATTCTACGAATTGGGAGACGAAGGTTTGGAGGTCATATTCCTGAGTCTGTTGAAAACTCCTGTTATATCAGAGAGACTTGAACATGATGATATAAATAGTATTATGCGCCCTATTCTTCAAGCAGAACCACATGAAGTTTCTTGCTTTCGTCTTGCCATGTCAGCCGGAATTTTCATAGAGTTTTATAATAATAACGAAGAAAATGAGGGAGTGGTCCAGAGCATAGGGCAAGAATTTATACAAGTTCTTGTGAAGATTTTTAACTTACTGCTCATCCAAAAACCTACCCAAGTGGAAGAGAAAGATGGGGATAAAGGCATTGGTGATGCGTTGTTCCTCATCAATGAATTCTGTAACGAAGGGAATAAACAAGTACTTTACTGGCTTTATAATGCCGATCTGTTGTTCATAATTCATAACATGTTTCAAAAAATAGCCAAAGGCACAATCACGTTTTGCCTTTATAATTGGGAGGTTGCTTTGGAAATTGCAAAGACTATGTACAGGAACGGAAGAGCTGATAAGAACGAAAGGCAGGAACACTATGATGTTTACCGTGCTCTGGCAATCACAATTCCAACAGGGGACGAAGAAATAAGAGAGAATATCAAACAATCGCTCGATGATATAATGAAGATATTATCGTCTTTGCGTATATAATGAAGATATTATCGACTTGGGTTATAATTAGAAGGGACATGCTCATAATCCTTGCTTCTTTCCTTTTACTTTTCTTAATTTTCATATTAATTGCCCTATGGCACTTGGCTTTATTAAAGCAATAATTTAAGCCATAATTTTTTATGGTTTCTTTTAAAAAACCTCCGTCAAATTATTGTAATTATACATTCTACACATTTCTTAATAAAACTTTAATATTAAATTTTATTATTATTGTTTTTGTTTTTTTTTTTATTTAAACATCTTAGAATTTTTATTTAAATATGGTTAATTGAAATATGTCTATATATAAAATACATAAAAAAATATATAATATTTTTTTTATTACTTCAAACATTATTGGCATGAGTGTGGTGTAGGTAAGGATGCTACTTGCATTATCGAGATGATGTGACCCAAGTTCTAAAAAAAATTATAACACGTTATTATTAATTAAAATCTTAATTTTTTAAGACTTGAAGCTTTAAAATATTAAATAATTAAGTAACAAATATACTTATTTCAGCACGTTATATCCTAAGTGTTTACTAGGATGCAAAATAGTGAAGAGATCTAAAACAAAAAAAATAAAAAAAATGAATGTCATTTTTCTACTTTTTGCAAATAAATGATCAAAATAATTTCAATTGCCACTTAAGAAAATGTTAAGGAGGTTTTTACTTGTTCTAAGCATAATTTATTAAGAAGAATAAGAATTGCAAGATTTAATACCCAAAGAAAAATATAAAATGGGTGTTTATAAGGTTAATCTTCACTTATGTTGGAGTGCAACTTTTAAAACATTCATATTCTCATTTAAATAAAAGATAGTGATTGTATTTTAATCAAGATATAAAAGTAAGAAGGAGAATGAACCAAAGTCATCAAGGTCATACAAAATCAATATATGCAAAATATAATCTTTATTCATTAGCATTTATTAGCGAAACAAAAATATATAATTTAAAGTAAAAATTCTACTTTATTTCGTGATACTATTAAGTGCAAGTGTATGGGGTTGTTACTACCTAAATGCTTCTACAAATATTCCACTTTCTCCTATATGATAGTTTCTAGCCTTTGGTGCTTCTAGACTAATATGTCAAGCTTACAACAAAATTTTACAAGTTATCCATATTAAATTTTCATCACCAAATATAACTTATATATATTAATATAGTTGATAATAAAATATCATAAGTTATGTATGATTAGAAGTTTTATTTATCTTTAAAGTTTTGATATGTGATATATGCAAAGATCTAAAATAATAAAGAGAAAATCACTGTGAGGGGAGGAAACCCTCATAAATTCATGTATAACCTCATTGAAAAAAGTATTAATTATTAAGCATAGATATTATTGAATTATAAAGTTGATATAAATACTTGAGTTAGCTCCAAACATATTTCAAATAATGGTTTACACCATTTCTCCACAATACTCAATTTTAAATGCTATGTTCTTTACTTTGAAAATATGTTTCTATATACAATAAAACATGTTACATAGATATTGATAAATTGGCTACTCAATCCAACTGTCTTTGTCTTAGTGAAGATGACACTCATCAAAGACTCACATGGAAACCACTTATCTCCTTTATTACAAACTTGTGTAATATATATTTTAATTATTTGGTACCAAAGAGCATAACAAAAAAACAACAAAAAACAACGAGCATTTATATTATAAAAGGAGACTTAAATAAGGATATATTTTATACTACACAAGAAACACATATGGATTATAATGAAGAACCCTTCTTCACATAATTTTTTAAAGTTATTAATTAAAGTGAGTGGAATAATCCTTGGTTAACATCAAATAACTCCAATATTATAAGTATCAACGATTTTTAAAATATATTATAAGTATCAACAAATTTATTATTTTCAACAAGAAATAATAAGGTCACTCTTTTCATCCATTAAAATAATTTCAATAGGTTACTTTGTAGAGCCAATGTTACATCGTGGGTGCACATAAGGTCTGCAGTCATTGACTTCTTGGGTGACTACCAACAAATGTAAAATATAAAAAATAAGTTATTCAATAAATCTATCAAAAAATATAGCTAAAATTAAGCACTTTGTTTATTACTATGTTTTCATCATCCCTTGCTATCATAGTTTTTCCTATATCAACTTCACATCCTTAATATGTTTCTCTTCAACTAGTGTGCATAGTAATGAGCTTCAAAAAAATAAAATTTTCTACAAATCTTCGTGCCTCTAGATAATCGAATGTCAAATGGATCATTACTTATATAATCTGTTGGAATGCAAAGAAAAACCATATGTTTCCTCTAGATTGAAATTTGATATGAGCTATGTGTTTGTTGGAACTCAAGTAACCTACATATAGACTTCTACCTGCATGTTCAACAATTGAATACATCCATTTATAAGTACTCCATGAGAAGGATATAAAGTGTTACATCCTTCAAATACATATTCTATATAGGTTCCTAGTTATATCCTATGAAGGCAAGTATTTTTTTGGAAAATTATATGATTACCTTACAACACATAGCGTCATCCTTAACTACATGTAATTTTGAGGATTTCCCTCCCTCAACATGGTAGAAATAGTCTAGATATGAAGTGCATGAAAAATATAATTTTATTTTTGGTAGCAATGGTTTTCTTTGTACCCAACAATAACATTTCTTGTGCCTTTCTCTACAAATATTTGATATTATAGGAGTCACACGGTACCTACAACATGTTAACTAGATAAATTAAAAACTTGAGATTGAGTGTGCTATGGAGCTCCTCTAATGAATGAATCTTGTTGATATATGATGCTTGGGTGATTTTATTGTTCAAAATGGATATACATATTGATCATAACTAATTCAAATTATGAATCATCAAACTATTTACATACCAAATAACATACTATAAGAAGTGACTAACCAGTAGTGTAACAAAGAAATTAATAAAATAACTATGATGGAATATTTTATAATGACCATTTGATAAAATCTATAATAAAATTATCACCAAGAAGCTCACTCTTGTAATCCATTAAAAAATTGCAATAGGTTGCTTTGTAGAGCAAAATTTATATCATGGGTGCCCATAAGATCTGGACTTATTGACTTCCTGGTTGACTACCAATAAATGTGAGATGAAAAAGAAGACATTTGAACAAGTCTCATTTACTTATATGACATAACATATTTCACTCACACTTATACACACATAACTCAAAATTAATTAAATAATACATAAATACTCTTCACACTTTGAAACATACTTTAGACAAATATTGAACACACTTATAATATAATAGCTATGATACTACTGAAAGGTTCTTCATGGTACTTAATGATACCAAATAATGTAATATCTCCAAAAATGTACGATAAAATTGATATTGTTCTTCTTTAGAGTGATCATATTGCATAACATTACCATATTGTTGGTGTAACATCTTTAGTTTCCAATTTATTTTTTTCTTGTTAGTTGATGACTTCTTCAATGAATGTGTTTCTTTATTGGAGAAGTTACTTATGAAAGGATTCTACTAATATTTTTTCAATGCGCAACCATTTTTACCACAAAGCATGCACTTATTCTACAATTGAGAATTATTTGCTTAAGTCATTTGAAGGAGAATGTGATCCTCATCCTATGCCATATGGAAGGATTCCACTTTTTGAAGTAGATTTACCATTTTTCAAAAGTAACAGTTTGTTCAATGACATTTATGGTTATCACAAACACATTATATTCTAAATGAAGATATATCAAGGTAGTGGAAACAAGTGTGCTATTGAACACTATTTCTACCAAGGCTTTTAGCGATACATGCAAATTTGTGAGTCTTATTAGAAATAACTCAAATATTTTTCCATACTTCACCGTTTCTCCCATAGGTTGCTCATCACTATCAAGTTTTCATTGAATTGAACTAGATTTGAAATTTATAGGGAGAATATGAGAGTGGATCATTCTTCTAATGAAAAATAACATCACAACTAGCGCATAAAATTTTGGTATCTATATCAAATAGTCTATAGGCCTTTGATACATCATTGTATCCTAGTAGAATGTATCAAGAATATTTTTCATCTAATTTGTATTATTTATCCTTTGGAATATGCATATATGGCGTGCATACTAAAAACCAAAGGTGATAAATTAACTGGTTGATTCCTATCTATGATTATTTAAGAACTATATGATCAAGTATGGTAGTGGAAGGTTGATGGCTTATGTAGTGCTTACAATTTTTTGATGATCCCACCCTTTAGGGTAAGGCAACTATAAAGGAAGAAACCTCAATAAAGCAAATTCTTCACTATTTCATTAGAGCATCAGGGTAACCTATTAATGAAGAAAAATATAAAGTTCTTTTTTCATTGCTCACCCAAAAAAGAGATTTTTATAATGGACATATTAGGAATAAAAAAAATTCTCTCCCAATTAAATAATTGGGTGTTCCAATTAATGTGGGTAGCCAAAAGGAAGAGCATTGGAGCTGGATATTAGAGAAAGTGAAGAACAAAATAGGTAGTTCGAACAAAAAATGGCTTTCATGAGGAGGTTGAATAATTGTTATCAAATCAGTTCTTTAGTCTAGACCAATATTCATTTCACTAGTGTTGAACATCCCCAAGTTAGTGCTCAATGAACTAGATAAAATTAGTCATAGATTTCTATGGAGAGGTTCAAAAATGAATAAGAAATGGGCCCTAGTAATGTGGGATACTCTATGTCTTCCTACTCATGAAGGGGGTTTAGGTCTTAGATTAGTAGTAAAGAATAATAAGGCTTTGGTAGGAAAATTATATTGGAGATTAATTAGCCACACCAATGCCTTATGGGCCAAAAATATAAGAGCCAAGTATGCAGAAAATAAAGATCTCATCCGACTTAATTCATCATCAAAAAACTTCTAGAGGGTCCCCAATTTTAAAGATCTTAAAAATTGGAGAGGATTTGATAAAGAAAAAACTATTTTGGGTTACTCAAAATGGTCAAAAGATAAATTTTTGGATAGACTCTTGGGATGGGCACCTATTTTTGTCAACCCAAAATCTGAAATTGAGGCCTATAATGGAGAAAAAACATATGATGAATTGGATAAAAGTTACCAAATACTATACATATTAGATAAGAAATGCTGAGGTGGGAAGATGTTAGATCCCAGTAGAATATTGGCCAATCCAAATTTCTAAAGCTCAAAAAAAGGATAGTCACATAATCCTTCAAATGAGATCACCTTCATGGTCACAAGCTAAGGACTACATTGGTTGGAATAGTTCAGGGTATGGTGAGTACATTGTTGCTCAAGGCTACTTAGCCTTAAGCCCTATTAATCCCCATTAGGATCAAGATCTTTTCAAGTAATTATGGGCTCAAAATTTATAGCTAAAATTTAGATTATTTAGTTGGTTGCTGCTCCTTAAAAGGGTTCAAACAGGGGAGCAACTTATGAAGAAAGGTTTTAATGGGACCTTTCAATGTGTAATGTGTTGGGATAACAATGAAATTTTTAACCATTTGTTCATAGAATGCCCCATAGTTATAGTATTATGAAAGATTATGAATTCAATTCTAAAATTAAGATGGTCCAATGAACAATTCATAGAATAACTATGGAGAGATTGGAGAAAACAAGAATGAAAATACTAGTATGTGAACCGGATAGTTTGGATAGGTATGACTATTATTCCTTAGAACATCTTGAAGGAGCGACACAAGATTTCAATAAGAAAGTAGAGACACCCACTATGTATGGCTAAATACCATAGAAAATGTGAGAGACACTATCAAGTATTTATTAACTCATCCTCACAATTCAAAATAACTATGAGAATAAATAATGGATTGATTAAAGATAAAAAAATGGATTAGCCCAACATAGAAGGAAGAAAGAGATAGACCAAATGATGTATAAAACTCAGCAATGGAATCCTCCTCTAAAGGATTTCATAAAAATCTATACAGATGGATCATCTAGAGGAAATCATGGAAGAGCTAGTATAGGAGGATAGGTAGATTGGAGGATGGTACTCCAATATTTACTTTTACAAAAAATTTATAAATTCTATCCAATAACTTAGCATAATTTTTGTGCTTGTTAGTGTTTTGGTGTGGCATTTTAGACCCCTGTTGGGGTTATGCAATTATTGTGATCTTTTTTGTTTTGGTGCTATTATTCAAATCTTTCCTTGATAGATATTTTCAAGGGATTTTTTAATAGGTCAAATGACTTAGTTCGTTTTGGGTGTTTTTGTGCTTGTTAGTGTTTTTTTAATAATTTTTGTTGTTTTTATATGTTTGTGTTATTTGGAATTTTTTGTGTTTTGGTGTGTGTTTTCTATGTTTTTGTTTTTGTTTGTTGTTAGTTGTTTTTTGTTTTTTATTTTATTTTATAGTTTTTGACTATTTTTGTTTTTCATGTTTTTGTTTGTTATGTCTTTGTAGTGTTTTGTTATTTTTATTATTTTTATGTTTTGTTATATTATTTTTGTGTTTTTTAATCTTATTGTGTGTGTCTGGTTGTGCTTTATCTTATTGACACACTCAAGGAACATGATTTATTTTATTTTTATCTTATTGTGTTTGTGTTTTTGTGTTCTTGTTTTTTATTGTTTTAGGCATGCTCCTTAAGTGTGTCAAAGGTGGTAGGCCATGTACGAGCCTTGGATGATTTTTGCAGAAGATATACCCTATACCCTTCTCCTTGGCTCTTACTAGAAAGTGGTATCCCTTCTAGGATGTAATCCACAAAAAAAAAAAAACCCATCCATAAAACATCTTAAATACATAGTTATACCAAAAGAGTTTGAAAATTATACATGTATGCATTAGCAATATTTGAGCCTAGGTATCCTCCTTAGTAAAATTAATTGAACTTTAATGAGGTAAGCTAGGTTTAAATCTTTATACATGATACATGCATAAAATATATTATAAACAAAGTTTGTTTTAATTGCATTTAGCAAATTAAAATATATTATTAGAATAAAAAAATAATAGAAGAATATATATTTAATTATTTTAAAAATATTAAACAAAAATTCAAACAAAACATAATTTGTTACTTTGAACAAGTAAAATAATAAGCTCACTCTTTTCATCCATTAAAAAAAATTGTAATAAGTTGCTTTGTAGAGCAAAAGTTACATCATGGGTGCTCATAAAGTCTATAGTCATTGAATTTTTGGTTGACTACTAATAGATGTGAAAGTCAAAAAAAAGTTATTCAACAAGTTTAAAGTCTTTGCAGAAGTTATTCTTAAATATAAGAACATTTTATTTTTAAAATTTTTAAAGTTATTTTTTGGTAGCGTCTTTCCATAAGAAAACTCATGAAGATTAGGACTCAAAGATTGCTTTCCACTAGATTGATAACTAGTGAAGATTATTGATTTTTAGAGTTCTAAATATTTTGATGTATTTGAGGCTGCTTTGAAGAACAAATGTTATATGGTGGGTTATTCTTAAATATAAGAACATCTTATTTTTAAAATTTTTAAAGTTATTTTTTGGTAGCGTCTTTCCATAAGAAAACTCATGAAGATTAGGACTCAAAGATTGCTTTCCACTAGATTGATAACTAGTGAAGATTATTGATTTTTAGAGTTCTAGATATTTTGATGTATTTGAGGCTACTTTGAAGAACAAATGTTATATGGTGGGTGGCAGCAAAGTCGAGTTCCGTCGGCTGCCTGGTTGACTACCAAAAAAATTGTGAAGGAAGACGAAAGGAAGGTATTTAACAAGTCTAATCTACATATATATACCTATAAAGACTTTCGAGTTTCATATTCCTCTTCACGAAAAATAGAAAACAGAGGCTATAACCATAAGTCTTCGGAGTTCCCATTTTCTTGTTCATAGAATCTCAAAAGCTATCACCACATGGTCATTATAGTACCACTGCAATTCTCGGAGGTAACAGTAGGGCTTCATGGAGGAGGAGAAGCTTCGCTATGTAATTAGTTTTGAAATTGCATATGATCCGGTAAAAGTAGGGACTGATGACAAATATGTGTACGATCGCAACTCTTTGGAAACTTTGCTTGAATCGCATCCGAATGAAAGCACGAGATTCCGGGCAAAGGAAACACTAATTGCGATGCATTCAAAATCAAATACGCTTAAGTCCTAGAAATGTAAAATGCATGAAATGAGAGAGACGCATTGAAATGAGATACAAGCAAATGGAGAAAACACAGCCCTTTCATTAAACTTTCTTGATCTCTGTTACAAAGACGCCTCCTCCCTTTTCAGGGGCTAGGAGCATTGAAAGAATTTGATTACAATCACTTAATGTTCCTCTTTTCGCGTGCCCACACTTGAGATGGGCGGGCCAAGATGATGCCGTCGCTGATGTTGATGAGTCCTTAGCTTCTGCTGCTCCTCCTGTGAACAAAGAAACAACAAAGATGTCAGTAGCACCTGCTGCAAATAAAAAGTGTTTGTTCTCTAAAATCGCCAAAAGATGCATGTAAATGATTTGCAGAAACCGATGGGTAAAGTGAGTCCAAATGGCCTGAAAACCTGACATAGGACAGAAAACATCACCAGAGGGCCACTGCCATCGAGACAGTTGGCCAATCTGCCTTCAACTAGAATTCGTCCCTGGGCAGGACGAATTCTGACTGCTATTCGTCCCTGGGTGGGACGAATTCTTCTGTGTTGGAAAAACCGACCTGATGCTGCTCCAATGTCGAATCCCGAGACCTCCAAAACACCTGCAAACAAAGGGGTTATGTAATTGGGGCCATTTTGGGACGACCCAGATGGTCGGATTCTCCCAATTTGGCCTCTATCCTCGAGAATTTGATATCGCCACCTGCAAGTTAGTGAAACAACAAAGCGACACAAAACGTGATAAAATATGATCAAAATGTTATGAAATTGAAGCTATGAGTTAACCAAACAGAATAACATAAGATGCAACCTGAAACAATAATCTAGAATGCTTTAAAATAAAACTTAGAAAAGTGTGGGGGTGCCCAAGTGGGCCTCCCACCATTGGCACTTGATTCCGACGCCAATCCACTAGGGATGGGCCCAAAACCTCTTAGGATTGGGATGTCTGCAAATTGGTGGTGTAAGGTGGTCAAATGTTGGATTTGGGTTGGATCCACGCTTCCAAAAGCCACCCAATAACCTCCCTTGCAAAAGAGATTAGTGGATGTGAGAAGGTGAATCAAAGGGATGCAAATGGGTATTCAATTGGACAGCACTTCGTTGCTTGAACTCGCCTCCAATCCTGCATCCTTTGGGTGAGAAAAGTCCCACCTTTTATAGACCCATGGGGTCTCTTTTGAGAGGGAAGCATAAGCGCCATGTGTTGGTCATAGGTGCCATGTGGCAGTCAAGTCTTCCCATGAGGTAGGGGAGTCCTCCATGACTTGGGCTTTCATAATTGCCCTTGTGATAGTCCTCTAATGGCCTATCTGTCCACCCACACACGCGTGCGAGGCAGGAGTCATCAACTGACTATCCTGGGCTGCCACTTGGAGCCATTCTTCTTTTTGCCCGTTAAACTTGGAATTCGTCCCTGGGTGAGACAATTTCAGAATTCGTCCCTGGGTGAGACGAATCCCAGTTAGTATTCATCACTAGGTGAGACGAATACTGAGAAAAGTGTCTAAATGTACCAAATTGCCTCTTGATCTTACAAAATTGCTATGAAAGTGGTTAGGACCACTGTTTGACCTCTGAGGGCTGCCTTGGGGGCTGTGTTTGTCAAAGCGATCACTGTTTGCAGTCACATAATCGGATTGGTGCTGTTTTGGTGTCTACAGATGCCCCTTTTTGGGATGCACTGTGCATAGCGCAACGCCGAGCAAAAATAGATAACCAAAGCACTAATGATTAGGGTTTCTTGGTAACCTAACCAACTTTTGATGCCCCAAGCATGGAAATGGCATGCATTCTTGAATCCTTGCTTCTGACGAGCTAGGGAGTTTGATTTCAAGTGTTAACCTATTTTGGTGAGGTGTGACTTGAGCTTGGACATTGATCAGTCATGATTAGGCAAAGGGCGCAACCTTTTATCCTCAGGGGAACCTTGTGTTCATGATTCATGAAATGCCAAGTGTTTGATTGATTTGATTATTTCTTGTTTACTACCCCAAGCAGGAGCGTAATTGTCTTTGTCAATGATTCTTTGAATGCATGTCGTTTTCCTTAATTGGGTGTGTGATTGTTGATTGGTGACTAAGTGTGACTACCCCCTCAAGCGACGAATCGATGAGGGAATGACCTTCATGAGAAAAGCGACGAGTCGCTTGACCCAAGATGACTTGTGCAAGGGTGCCTTTAGAGTGTTTACCGTTTAGCATGTGCAATTTTTCCAACATTTGGACCTATTTTTGGTGGGTGTTAACCCTTTTGGTGATGCCGTAATGGGGTGAAATTATCGAAAACCCATCTTCCCGTGGAGCGGTCCGGCTATGGTAGCCTTCTTGGGGAAGTAGGAGAATGAGAATTTGAACCCCGACATTGAATTTATTTGCCTAGAGGTTAAGTGCAAGAGCACTTATGTCCGGCAATGCTTATTGCTATTTTTTGTGTTGCATTTTTTATTGTTTTTGTTGTTTTTTTTTTTTTGTGACACCATTTGGGGTTTAAATTATCGGAAATCCGTCTTCCCGTGGAGCGGTCCGGCTATGGTAGCCTTCTTAGGGAGTAGGATAGTGATAATTTGTGACTCCCAACGTCTATTTTGTATGCCCTGGATGTCAGTTGCAGCAGCACTCTTATCGGGCATAGTTATTGTCTGTTTTTAGTGCATTTTTGATCATTTTTTGATGTTTTTGAAGTGCTGGTCTGAATTCGTCCTTGGGTGGGACGAATTCCAGTTGTAGAATTCATCCCTGGGTGGGACGAGTGCTAACCTGAGTGCTTGTCCCAGTCAGGGATGAATTCCAGCTCAAAAGGCCTATTTAAGGGCCAAAACTTGCATTTGGGCTCATTTGTGTCATTTTTTTCTTGCGATTTTGGAGCTCTGGGAGGAGGAGGTAATTCTGCGAAGCGAAGCGCTGCTGGAATTCTCTCTGCCATCATGAGTGCACAAACTGGTTCGAGCGGCGGAGCCGAAGCGAAACCTGTAAGTGTCTTCTAGAGCTTATTTTTGTTTAAATTTGCACTTGTTTTATTTAATTGTTTTTTTGTGATGCTGTTTTTCAAAATGTGTTTTAAAACTTAAACTCGAAACTGGATTGAAGACACTAAGACTTATTGTAGGATTAAACGTAGTTAAACCTAGGCAAAGAATTTTTCTTATGACTAAACCCTAGGTTAACGAAACGTAAACCCTAAGACATATTTTTTTGTGTTTTTGAATTTCTTTTTATTCTATTTTTGAATTAATCAGTTAAGATTAGAAATATTGGAACTGAAGGTTTGTTTTTGTTTTTTTTATTTGATTTTTTTGCTTTTGTTATTGCTGTACAGTTCTTTTCCATGATTTTTAATTTTTTTTGTTGAATTGTTTTCTTTTGCAGGTTAGGAGCCGGTACCGTGTACCTACCGCCTTTACTGAGGTGCGGGGTGCACTGACTGATGATGATTGGGAATGGCTTGATGCCCTTGGGCTCAAGAAGGTGTCTCGACTGGAGCCTGTGGTCCCGGATCAGGCCTATCTGACGGCCTTGATCAAACTTTGGGATCCATGGACCAACACGTTCCATCTTTCGATAGGGGAGATGACTATAACTTTGGAGGATGTCTATCGGTTGCTTTGGATTCCGATAGATGGACTGCCTATTAGGACATCACCGTGTGATCAGCGGACTGTTGTACTTACGAGATGCTTTGGGCATGGGAAGCGGCTGCGTGTAGCGAACCCAGTGGAGACAGCCGAGGTGGACTGCCAGGCTGGCGGGATTTTTGTTGGTTGGTGGCAAGAGAGGGGGTGTTAGGAGTGAGGCACGCATTCTTGATGGGCCTCATTTCTAACATGCTTCTACCTGATTCGTCAGGCGCGAGGTTCCCGTGGAACCTACTGTATTTGGTATGGCGGTTGGTAGAGTTCTCGATAGAGGCACCACCGATTTTGAGGTGGGGACAGACATTGTTGGCACAACTCTACGGGGAGCGTTATGGGGTCCGTCGTCGGTAGCGGAAGGGGGTAAGCTACAACTATCTCGCTGCGATCTTTGGGGTTGGCAGCACATAGCAGTGGAGAGGCCGACCGAGTTACCATGGATGACTCGGGCGGTGATGGATGACACGGAGATAGGCTATGCAGTTTTGTGGCGGTGGTCTACAGAGCAGGGGCAGAGTCAACGATGGGCAGGTGCTGTAGAGCACTATACTGATGCCTTCTCTCGACTCACTCCAGGGGAGGTGGTTTGGCACCCTTATCGGGACTGTCCAACCTGGCTGGAGGCTGGAGAGTGGCTCTGATGGGTACACAGGGAGCGATGGTTGATTAGGCAGCAGGTGATGATTGGGGAGGTTCGTTGGATGATGCGGACATGATGGATGTGGGGAATGAGGATGTTGATTTTGGGTGCTCCGGATCAGCCGGACATGCAGGATGTGGAGGAGCAGTGGGAGCCAGAGAAGGCTGCTGTTCCAGAGGGTCTTGTTCGTCAGGCAGATACAGAGGAGATGGAGTCTGAGGTATGCACTGAGATTACGCGACTGACAGAGCTGCTACGGATACGGGATCTGGATCTGGGGGACACGCTATGGGAGAGGGATCTTTTGTGGGCCCAGCTAGCAGAGCGGGATAGGGTTCTTGCATAGCGTGATGATGTAGTATCGTACTATCATCGACGAGAGGCAGAGTGGTGTAGGCATCGGATAGACTTGGAGAGGGAGGTCATCCGCCTTGGTGGGCGGCTACCTAAGCCCTCGGGCAGTGGATCTTCATGCTGGACGAGGGATAGTGCGACTGAGCAGTCAGCATCATCTCATCGTAGGCGATTAGATGAGGGAGGTGGTAGCAGGCGTGATGTGGGGGCTGGCAGTAGTCGCCCTACTGGGTCCCATAGGACCCACACCACGGGGGGTAGTTCCCGTCGCATCGATCCTGCGTGATCATGGTGGTCGACGCCTTAGGTTGGGTTTTTGGATATTTTTGCGGGGTCAGAGGACCAGTTTTGTAGCCTGCGGGCATTTTTTTGACGATATATATATATATATACCGATTTTTTTTTGGTTTTTTATATGTGATGATTTGATGTTTGTTATGCATGATGGCTAATGACTATGGATGTATGAATGTTTATTTATTTTGATGAATGCAGATGTTATGATGAATGCAAATGTTTTTGATTTTTATGTGATATGCAAAGTGAAATGGATGAATGGAATTTGTGGTGATTGGTTATGGCACCATAGGCTCTTTAAGACGCTCTTTATTTCGTTTTTTAGGCGATTGTTATGATGTATGACTCTGTGTACATGTGGTTTTTCTTTTTGTATTTTTTTTTTGATGGTATTGTAAGGGTGAAAAGTAGCGCAGTTGGTTTAGAAATGTAGCTAAGGTTTTCTGAGACTCAGATGGTTTTAACTCACTAGCCACGATCGTACTTTGTCTTACAAGACTTTTGAACAAGGTATGAATCAGACTTGTTTTTGACCAAGCTATTTCACATCCCCTGTGTGTGCAATTGAGTTCATTTATGTGGTATTCATCAGGATACCGCCAGTGCCAAATGGGCTTTCAACCGAACTTGTACTGAGGATCACCTGATTAGCTCCACTAACTCCTTTTTTGTATTTAGTCAGATTAATCTACGGTGTTATCCAAGATGCCATAAGCTAGCTCATCCACATGCAAACATTGATCTGTACGCAAGTTAATGTGACAGATATATCGTCATGCGAGAGGTTTACCGCCAGTTATCGATAGGCTATCAACCAAATCGGTACTGTGGCTTGCCTTATGACCTTTTAGAATGCTGAGAGTTCCAGGGATTCAAGTTCAACTCCCTTCTTTTCTTCAATTGTATTGGGATACTTGCTCGTTTGTAGTGATAAGATCACTGTTTATTTTGATTTGTTTTTCTTTTGAGCAAGGGATTGGGGATATGGAGTGATGAAAATCACTATCGTTTGTGCCTTTGATTTTTGCACTGTAAGATGTCAAGTATTTGATTTTTGACATTTTGCAAATTTTTTGATGTTTTGCAATTATTGAGAACTAGGGATTCTTAAGGAATTGGGTAGGGAGGATGCTTGTCCTTTTGCCAACTCTTAGCATTCTTGGGGTCATTCGCATAGGGGGATGAGCAAGATAACCGTTTCACTTTTGGTGACCTGGATTACTGTGCAGGTTTCATCTTTCGTTCACACAACTTAGGAATTGTTTTATGTGTTTTAATTTGTGTTGGGATGTTACGTAACAAGGTGTATTTCAAGTGTGACTCTACCTTCGTAAAATCTGTTTGACTCGGTACATTACGTAGCTAAAGAGCAAAATGATGACTGAATCACGAAAACTCTTGATACATTAAAAGACCACTGACTCTAGTGTGGTAAAAGCAATGCATGGTGTTTTTGTTGTTTTTTGTAAAATGGAACAGTGTGGAATAAGATGGTCTATCAGAGCAATTACAGCCTATGGTGCCTTTGACCTATACAACCACAAATATGCAACGTATGGATGCAATGCTTAATGCAGCTACATGTTTTTGTATTTTTGATGGATTGGTTTTTGTGAATATGAATATGAGGTGCGAGAAGAGCTCTCGATTGATGAATTTGAGTATGCCTAGATATGAGATGCAAATTTTGGTTGTTTTTGATTATTTTTTATTTTTGACCAAGTGATTGTGGACATCCTTGGAGCATTTTGGTGACCAAGTGATTGCGATAATCCTTGGAGCTTTTTGGGTGACCAAGTGATTGCGATAATCCTTGGAGCTTTTGGGGTTGACCAAGTGATTGCGATAATCCTTGGAGCTTTTGGGTTTGACCAAGTGATTGCGATAATCCTTGGAGCTTTTTGGGGTGACCAAGTGATTGCGATAATCCTTGGAGATTTTGGTTTGACTGGGTTTGACCAAGTGATTGCGATAATCCTTGGAGCTTTTGGGTTTGACCAAGTGATTGCGATAATCCTTGGAGCTTTTTGGGTTGACCAAGTGATTGCGATAATCCTTGGAGCTTTTGGGTTTGACCAAGTGATTGCGATAATCCTTGGAGCTTTTTGGGTTTGACCAAGTGATTGCGATAATCCTTGGAGCTTTTGGGTTTTGACCAAGTGATTGCGATAATCCTTGGAGCTTTTTGGGGTGACCAAGTGATTGCGATAATCCTTGGAGCATTTTGGGGTTGACCAAGTGATTGCGATAATCCTTGGAGCTTTTTGGGTTTGACCAAGTGATTGCGATAATCCTTGGAGCTTTTTGGGTTTGACCAAGTGATTGCGATAATCCTTGGAGCTTTTGGGGTTGACCAAGTGATTGCGATAATCCTTGGAGCTTTTTGGGTTTGACCAAGTGATTGCGATAATCCTTGGAGCTTTTTGGGTTGACCAAGTGATTGCGATAATCCTTGGAGCTTTTGGGGTTGACCAAGTGATTGCGATAATCCTTGGAGCTTTTTGGTTTGACCAAGTGATTGCGATAATCCTTGGAGCTTTTTGGGTTTGACCAAGTGATTGCGATAATCCTTGGAGCTTTTTGGGTTTTGACCAAGTGATTGCGATAATCCTTGGAGCTTTTTGGGTTTGACCAAGTGATTGCGATAATCCTTGGAGCTTTTTGGTTTGACCAAGTGATTGCGATAATCCTTGGAGCTTTTTGGTTTGACCAAGTGATTGCGATAATCCTTGGAGCTTTTTGGTTTGACCAAGTGATTGCGATAATCCTTGGAGCTTTTTGGTTTGACCAAGTGATTGCGATAATCCTTGGAGCTTTTTGGTTTGACCAAGTGATTGCGATAATCCTTGGAGCTTTTTGGTTTGACCAAGTGATTGCGATAATCCTTGGAGCTTTTTGGTTTGACCAAGTGATTGCGATAATCCTTGGAGCTTTTTGGTTTGACCAAGTGATTGCGATAATCCTTGGAGCTTTTGTGTTTTTGACCAAGCGATTTTATGGATCCTTGGAGCATTTTTGGGATATGGCTCTCTTAGATATAAAATGGTCGCAAATGACTGATATTCAAGGGTTCTGTTTCCTTGATACCATCAAGAGAAGCTAGCCGGTACGTCCCGGGTCCTATTTTGCTATCAATGACATATGGACCTAACCAATTTGCCGCGAACTTGTCCCTTAGGTGGGACGGCAAATTAGAGTTCTGTTGGTTTTCCTTCAAAACCAAATCACCAACCCGAAAGTCCCTTAGGTGAACTTTCATGTTGTAAGCTTTCTTAAGCCGCTCTTGGTAGATACGTAAGTGCTCGAGAGCATTAACGCGTCGTTCATCAAGCAACGTAAGTTGGTCTAACCGGGCCTGCCGCGCAGTGTCATCATCGATGAATTCCTGCATTGATATGCGCAGGGAAGGAATTTCCAACTCGAGAGGCATTACTGCCTCTGAGCCATACACGAGCGAAAACGGAGTTGCCCCAGTTGGCGTCCGAATGCTAGTGCGATAAGCCCAAAGGGCAAGTGGGATTTGTATGTGCCAATCCTTATGATTGTCTGTGACTATCTTTTTAAGGATGGCGACTAGCATTTTGTTTGACGCCTCTGCTTGCCCATTTGCTTGCGGATAATAGGGTGTTGAAAAGCTGTGCTGAATTTTGTACTTTGTGGTCAAAGCACGCACGTCTTTGTTCTTGAATGATGGCCCATTATCCGAGATTATTTTGGATGGAATACCAAAATGACATATGATGTTATGCAAGATGAACTCCACAATGCGGGGTCCTGTCGTTGAGGTTAACGGAATTGCTTCCACCCATTTAGTAAAATACTCTGTGGCCGTTATGATAAACGTGTGATGGCCTGATGATGCAGGGGAGATCTTTCCAATTAGATCGAAGCCCCATTGCAAAAATGGCCAAGCGGACTGGACTGCCTGCAAGGCCTGGGAAGGTACGTGCATCAAATTGGCATGATGTTGACATTTCATGCACTTCTTGACATATTCGCAACAATCTCGCTCTAAATATGGCCAATAATATCCCATGCAAAGAATGCGCTTTGCGATGGCCATACCACTAAAGTGGCCACCACATGTACCGTCGTGCGCTTGGGCGACTGCCCAAGTGGACTCTTGCTGGTCCAAACAACGAAGAAGAATTCCGTCATAGCTGCGACGATACAAAATGTCTCCTATCAAGACATACTTAGCCGCTTTCTGCTTGAATGTTCGTTTTGCGGCGTGCGTCAATCCAAAGGGAAGATTACCTAACTTGAGGTAGTCTCTAATGGGTAAATACCAGTCCTGTTGATCAGAAACCTCGACAGTATGAACAGCCAATCCCTTTCGAAGTTCTTCCCTAACAAATGCTGAATGGGATAGAACTTGTAAGAATAGCGTTGTGTTGCTATTAGTGGGAGTGGGGGAAAACAAGGACCCCCAGTTGGCACGTTTCAGACGATCTCGGATTCGAAAGAACTTATCCGAGGATGGTTCAATCTGGATCATGTGGATTCCTGGCATCAAGTCTGAGCTTGCGCGCTCTATCATGGATTGCGATAAGGTTTTGACTTGAATAGTTGTCATATCACCGAAAAGGTCTTGCGGGATTAGTGACCCCAAGGAGGCCATTGTGTCCGCAAAATGATTCGATGATCGAGGGAGTGCCTCGATGTCATACCACTCAAGTTTTGCCAGGAATTTGTCCACGAGGGCTTTATAGGCCTTCAGAACTGGGCATTTGCATTGATATACCCCTTTGACTTGATTGACTATTAACAACGAATCACCAAAGATGTTCAGTCATTTGATTTTCATGGCGATTGTTGTCTGAAGACCTAGGAGCAAGGCTTCATATTCTGCATTATTGTTGGTGCACTTGGAAGTTTAATTTAAATGACAGGGGCATTGGAGCACCCTGCGGTGTGAAGAATACAATTCCCGTGCCACCACCTTGCTCGCATTTAGAACCATCGAAGAATAGGGTTATGTCGGCCTGTGACTCAGGCTCATCAGAATCTGGCGATTCCGAGACATGGAAGACCCCATCATCGGGTAGTTCTATGACCAGAGGCTGATCGTCTTCAAGAGGAGCCTCTGCTAGTTGATCGGCTATGACTTGTCCTTTGATAGATTTTTGCCCAATAAACTCAATGTCAAATTTCGTCAACAACATGATCCATTTTGCCGTGCGACTACTATGATAAGTACGACTCATCATGTATCGCAATGGATTCTCCTTAGACACAACATACGTAGTGTTGCTCAGCATGTAGTGGCATAGCTTTTTGGTAGCAAACACCACTGCCAAGCCGAGTTTCTCAACGTATGCATAGTTAAGTTCGTAACTGACCAGGGTGCGGCTAAGATAGTAAGTAGCCTGTTCTTTGTGAAGTTCATTCTTTTGGGCTAGCATGGCGCCCAGTGCCACCTCAGTAGTTGAGATGTATAAGTAGAATGGCACTCTTGGTCTAGGTGGTGCCAATACTGGTGGCGAAGCCAAGTATTGTTTGATTTCGTCAAAGGCTGATCGGCACTCGTCATCCCAGTGAAATGTAACTCCCTTGTGCAATAATTTGTTCATGGGTCGGCATTTGTCAGATAATTGCGCTATGAAGCGTTTAATCGACGCGACCTTTCCTTGCAGACTTCTGAG
Organism: Wollemia nobilis; assembly: GCA_028583015.1. Classification (NCBI taxonomy): domain Eukaryota; kingdom Viridiplantae; phylum Streptophyta; class Pinopsida; order Araucariales; family Araucariaceae; genus Wollemia; species Wollemia nobilis. The sequence goes on along the minus strand of JAQPPZ010017034.1, from coordinate 862,015 downwards.
CTGCTTGATGGTAGTTGGGGGAGCCATTTCAAGGATTGCCTTGACTTTCTTTGGGTCCACTTCGATGCCTCGTTTTGAGACTATAAAACCCAAGAGTTTTCCAGATGTGACGCCAAATACGCACTTCTTGGGATTCAGTCTGACCTTATGCTCTATGAGGCGATCGAGGATCTTGCTTAAGTCACCGAGATGATCTGAGCGCAAAAGAGACTTGGCTAACAAATCATCCATGTAATCTTCCAAAGTTTTGTGCATGTAATCATGGAAGATATATGTCATGGCACGTTGGTAGGTAGCGCCAGACATTTTTAAGGCCAAAAGGCATGACCTTATAACAAAATGTCCCCCAAGGCGTTGTGAACGCCGTTTTAAGTTGGTCTTCAGGATTGATACGAATTTGATTGTATCCTGAGAAGCCATCCATTAGGGAGAGCATTTCGTGACCTACTGTAGCGTCTACTAGCACGTCGATGCTTGGCAAGGGGAAATCATCCTTAGGACTCGCTTTGTTTAGGTCTCAAAAATTGGTGCATATGCGAATCCTCCCGTCGGGCTTCTTGACGGGAACCATGTTGGACAGCCATGGCGGATAATCCACGCAGATGACAAACTGTGCATCCAACAGCTTTTGCAATTCATCTTTGACCATCAAGGCCACTGTTGGGTGCATCTTTCGTAGTTTTTGCTTTACGGGCTTGATTGTCGGATCAAGCGTTAAATTATGCGTGACTAGCTACGGGTCTAGTCCCGGCATGTCTCTGTATGACCATGCAAAAACCTCCTTCTTCGCTTTGAGAAGGGTAATGTAGTCGGCTTGCTCTTCGAGGGATAAGACTTACCCCTAGCTTGATAATCTATGGATTCATTGGGTCTAAGCCGATGTCTACGTCAGTCGTTTCCTCGACTGACATGTGGGATCCGTCCTCCAACTGATGTGGAGTTGGGATCAAATGGATATCATTAGCTGAGTTTAGATCTGCGTTTGGAACCTCGGGTCCCTCTTCAGCTTGAAAAATATCTTGAGTTGTCCTTGGGGTAAAATGAAGCATTTCATCGAAAGGCCAGTACTCTGATGGTGATAAAGGTGAATTGACGCGATCCCAGTCGATGGCATCTATGTCTAGATGCAATGACCGTGCTGGATCGGCCGGATTGCGGATGGGTGCGGTCAAGTCAATGGAGATCATGTGGATGAAATGATTTTGGTCTCCATTACCGTGGGTGTTATAGCTCGAACATTCTGGATGCTTCCTATGCTCCGGATCTGGTTCTGTAGGGACGGGTATGAACGGATCAGCCCTATGTGCTGATAGGAAGACGGGGTCTTCCCTCGGTACTGATGTCATGATAGGGTCTCGAGGTGGACGGTGCTCATCTTGAATTTGGAGCCATGGATCCAACACTTGGTCCCACCTTGCTGGGTCTACCCACCATTCATGCCCTAATAGTATGCCCATTTGTCCCATTAGATCTTCATGAGTTAAAGGGCGGTGATGCCATCGCGCATGTCTGAGATAGTCCATCTCAGTCTCATCTTCTGAATCACTCTCGGAGACCCAAAAATGTTCATTCTCTTCAGCAACTGTTACTTGCGACGTTGAGGACTCTCCTTGTTCCAGTAAGTTAATCTGGTCCCATTGCGGTTGTTCCACTCTTGGTGGAGGGACCTGATTCTTTTGACACTGTACTGATTCAACTGGAACCTCTAAGGGGAATAGCTTCAAAAAGATGTCCGAAAGCCGTTGATGTTCTCTTTGAGGATTAATGTCTGAACTTTCGCCTCTCTCTAGCAAAGGAGAGGGATTACTGCTGTTGCCAAGGGTGTTTGTTGACCATGGGAGGTAGTCTCCCAATGTGTATTCTGTATTTGGATTGGCATAAGGATCTAATGCCAATCCCCCCTTGTCGCCTATTTCTAGGCCTTGCATATTTTTGACCAAGATGTCTAAGGGCAGGGGGTGGTTGAACCCTACTCCTGACTTGTCATATGGCATCTGATATCTTGGTTGGCAAAGGACCCGCATCCCTTGCTCATATCTGCCTAGCCCGTATCCATGCCAATTGCATTGGCCGAGATATTTTAGGGCAAAGTTCGGGTTTGACAGATAGTTGATATTTTCAACAAAAGGCTCTTCGTCTGCTTCCTTTTGTTTGCATGGTTCAAGACCATGATCAAGGCCCCCATACACAAAATTTGTCTGGTTTGGTGGGTAGCCTAGAGGAACAATTGTCCCTATGGGAAGGCGGGGTCTTCCCATGTCTTGTACTGACTCCAATGCGGGGGTTGCCACAACATTTTGCACTAAATACTCCCCCAGGCCCGTATTGGCCATTTCAACAGTGATTGTTGATGATTGGGTGGGAGGAAACGGGAGTCCTTCCTGAGTCCATTCCATGTTCGGTATTTTAGGAGTCTCCGCTTCTGCTGTGTGAGGTGTTTCTTCTGTTGATACCGTTGAAATTATGGGCAACCCTTCTTCTAAGGGCTGAGCCTCTTCCATGATCTGTTTTCCCTTGTCCTTCTGTTTGGCCATGACAGGTGGCTTTGATGATGAAGGAGCAGATGATGAAGGCTCACCTGGCTAGGATTTTGTTGTTTTGGTCACCAGTGGTGCCTGCGGTATTGGACCCTGTTTAGATGGATTTAGCTGGAAATCCAAATGCGTTGAGGGGAGGGTCGATTGAGGCAGGAATTGTACCGCATTGCAATACTTGAAGGGCTCTAAGTCCATTGGGACTACATGTATTTCTCCTTCAAAAGCATACTTTAAGCACTGGTGGGCGATCGAAGGGACACACTTCATGTCCCTGATCCAAGGCCGCCCTAGCAGTATATTATAAGCCATCTCGCCTTCCAACACATGGCACAATGTAGGTATTGTCTTTTGTCCTACCTGGACAGGCAGAACAACTGTGCCGATTGTCGAGCATATTGCATCGTTGAAAGCTCGCAGTGTGTACGTGGAGGCTGTGATGTGAGAGGCTGGCAACTTCAAATGTTTTAAGGCTACAGTGGTAATGATGTTACTGGACGAGCCAGTATCTACCAACACTCTCTTGTACGAGATCCCGTTGACCCGCGCGATAACGTGCAGGGGTGGATCTGCCATGTCATTCGATATTGTTTTGACTTCATCTTCTCTGAAGGTGATGACCGGCTCCGTACATCGTTTCACATGTCCCACGAAGTTGTTGAAAGAATTTGCTTCGTGAGGCTGTAATTCGATGGCTTTTAAAATGTCCATAAGAGCTTCCCTATGGGGTGCTGACTGTTGAATAAGCTCGTAAATGGACAGCCTAGCCGATGTGGTCCGCAAACTCTACGTGAGTTTGGTCCGTATCGTGACCTCGGGTCTAGGCGGAGGCAACTGCGTTGGGCGTTGTTGAGGCTGCGATGTTGTCGGAACTTCCCTCGTAGCTACCTCGGGGGCAACTGTTGGGTACTTTTTGTTCCTTGTCACTATACTAATCATTCCCACAAATCCTTGCATGGGAAGATTCTGTCGCACCTCGTTAATGTGGAGAGGTTTTGCTTGTGCTTCGTGGGCAGGCAAAGGGTCCTTGAATACCCCCATTTGTTGATTATTTGGCGCTATGGGGTTGTCCACGGCCAATGTTCTATTGTCGATCAAATCTTGGATTAATTCTTTGAATTTCTAGCATCCATTCAAGTCGTGTCCTCTGCGCCTATGGAATCTACAATACAATTCCTCTCTGTATCCCCTAGGCTTAGGAGCGTTAGGGTCTATAGTTTGGATTTTTGGCAGAGTGACTAAATTTGCCGCTGACAAGCGGTCAAATAGGGAGTCCCTGGACTCCGTGTAAGGGGTGAATTGTCGCCTAGGGCGACGCTGCTGATTCTGCTCCTGTCTTCTATTATCTCTTTCATAACCAGGAGGCACTGCCTGGTAATTAGCCTTTTGGGGCTGCATTTCTTGCACAGGCACGGGAACATTTATCGCAACTTGGTTAACCGTAGCATGTTGTGGTTGCGTTGTCCCGGTTTTAGTGGTTTTATTCCACTCTTTCTTTTTAGGCTTGGCGATTGCGCCTTCGCCTATTTTGATCTCTTCTATAACTCTGGCTTGCGCCAAAGCTTCTTCTAAGCTGGCGTATTCTCTGTAGCTGCAATAGCCCAGAGATCGATTTCAAGCAACTTTTTGTGAACATCTGTGTGAGATCAGACATAGGGGGACGGTAAGGTAACTTAGAAAGCAAAGCTCTCCATCGATTCCCATATGCTGCCATTGTTTCTTCCTCAAATTGCTTGAGGCTAGCCAGATCACTCGGTGATGCCTTCTTCCTTGTGTTGAAGGCAAAGCGTTCAAGAAACGCATCTACTAATTGATCTAGGTTGCTTATGTTGTGTTTGGGTAATTGTGTGAACCAATCCGAGGCAGGGCCTGCGAATGTGGTTATGAATGTTCTAAGCAACAATGCGTCATTATCTTGGATGCCGAAGCATTGGCTTAGAAATCTTGTAACATGTTCTTGTGCGTCCTCTTCACCTTTAAAAACTGCCAATTGAGGCAACTTGAAGTGTTCGGGGTAAAGAGGTGTAGGCACTGAGGGATGCACCGGATGACTACGGAGTTGACGTAATGTGGGTTTTTGATGCCCAGCAGCTTTTGTCTCCACAGACTCTAAACGCTCTAATAGCGCTTGGTATGCATCGAAAGATTTTATTTCTTCCTCTCTTGTTTGCTCCCGTTGTAAGTTATGGTAGACTGGAGGCCTATGAAGGGGTGGCCGAATGGCAGCCCTCCTGCCTTGATGGGGAGTTTCAACATATTCTACGTCTGGTTCATACTCCTCGTAAAATTCTTGAGGAGTCTCTGGGCGAAGCCTATGACCCTGATTGAATCCCTGTTGAAGGTACCTATCATTGTTTCGGGGAGTGGCCTCCCTCTCGGGTCTATAAGGTCTCGGAGGCAAAGCTTGACGAGGTCGAGGAGACCTGTCTTGCACCAACGGATTATGCCTCTCATATTGTTTGGCTCTTTGGGTGCGAGGGGTTGGCCCCCTCTCAGGTAGTTCATAGCGTAACTCATCCGCTTCGTGTTGCATGCGCTCTCTATCCAAGCGGTGTCGATACTCTATCTCCTGATGACTTTGTTTAAGCCGCATGATTTGGGCTTGACGGGTGGCATGTCTGGCGACTATCGGGTCAATTTGGTCTACCCTATTTTGCTCAGGAGGCTTAAGTGTTTCTCCTATGTGTTTGCCTCGATTTTGATGATCTAAAATTTCAATGGGTCGCTTCCCTCTGTCGAGGTAGGCGGCATGTACTCGAGGCTCTGGCCTCAGTGGGTGATCATGATATCCAGCTGGTGCGAAAGTGCAAGGTTCCCACGTTGTATGTTGTTGTCCTTGAGGAATGCGATGATCTTCCTCGTGCTCCCTCTCATGGGTGTGAAAGGGGCGGGCGGAGTTAGCTCGCCCTGTGTAAGGAGCCCTACGCTCTGGATTTTGTCTCTCTATTCTGATGGGAGGTAAAGAAGGGACGCCATATCCACGTTGTCCCTCCAAATGGATAGTGTGCCTCTCTAGCGCTTCATCGCATTGTGGCCACTCATGTCTAACCTCAGAAGGTGATTCTCTATTTACATCGAGGTCTACATGTAAAGCGTCTTCCCGAAAGGGGCTGCTTTGAATGGGCATACCCCATCGAGGATTTTGAATTGGATTCTTTTGTAGGCCAGACCGATAAGGCGGTATGACCAAGTCCTCAGGACTGAAGCGAAGGCGACTTGTGCCTGCTTCTTGTGTACCTTCCGGAGCTTCTGCCCTTGATTGGGCTTGGCTACGGGTGTACACCATTGCGGTGCTTCTCTACTATCTAAACAGATTTTTATCTCGTTTATGATGATTTTTCTTTTTGTCTACACTAAGCAGAAATGAACACACGCATACACAAACCGTGATTATCTCTTTTAAGGATTAATAGTGTGTCCTAAACTGGTTTAGTGCATTTTGATGTTTTGTTTTGTTTTTGTAGGTTTTTGAAGAACGTTTAAATGCATAATGAAGGCTCATATAACTCCCAAAATGGTCGCCCCTTCAATATACCAACCAGGCCGATATACCAACCTCTCTATATACCCGCCCTTACGAGAGGGAGACTATAGGTACGTGAGAGCAGAAGGTACGTGGTACGTAGGCGGTACGGAAGGGGGATTGTCCTGTTAATGGCACCTACCATAGAAGACTTATCCTCGCGCGCATGGGAATCACCCCGGCGACACTCGGTCGGCTTTCATCGGGATTTACGCCTAACAACAGTGACAATCGGGGAAATGGATGCAAAGCTAAGCCAAGGTGGTGATGAACCCACCGTTGGTCTTGCTCAAGGGCTGGGGTCTTACGACCAGCTCCTTGGTTTAAAATTATTGCGTGAAGTGTGTGAGATTCATTTTATTTAGCGAAAATGAAACAAGCATAAATGACTTTCCCTAAGCAATGCAGGATAAAATGAAAACAATCAAAGAAACGAAAACAGAAATAGGAAATTTAACAGAGATTATGAAAATCCCTACCTCTTCTCTGCTTGGACCGGTTGCTTCTGAATTTCTGCTCTGAAAATCCACAAGCGAGAATTCGTCCCTCTGTGAGACGAATTACGAATAGAATTCGTCCCTGCCGGAGACGAATTTGAATTCGTCTCAGGGTCAGACGAATTGCAGTAAAGAATTCATCACGGTCGAGGACGAATAGCAGTCTGCAACAAAAAAATGTACCTGTCAAGCACAAAACACAAAAATTTAATCAGTTTCTGTGATTTTAAAAACTAGGGAACAGGGTCCCACCGTGATCGCCACTGAAAGCACGAGATTTCGGGCAAAGGAAACACTAATTGCGATGCATTCAAAATCAAATACGCTTAAGTCCTAGAAATGTAAAATGCATGAAATGAGAGAGACGCATTGAAATGAGATACAAGCAAATGGAGAAAACACAGCCCTTTCATTAAACTCTCTTGATCTCTGTTACAAAGACGCCTCCTCCCTTTTCAGGGGCTAGGAGCGTTGAAAGAATTTGATTACAATCGAGACTTAAGGTTCCTCTTTCCGCGTGCCCACACTTGAAATGGGCGGGCCAAGATGATGCCGCCGCTGATGTTGATGAGTCCTTAACCTCTGCTGCTCCTCCTGCGAACAAAGAAACAACAAAGATGTCAGTAGCACCTGTTGCAAATAGTAAGTGTTTGTTCTCTAAAATCGCCAAAAGATGCATGTAAACATTTGTATGAAATAGTGGGTAAAGTGAGTCCAAATGGCCTAAAAACCTGACAGAGGACAGAAAACATCACCAGAGGGCCACTGCCATCGAGACAGTCGGCCAATCTGCCTTCAACTGGAATTCATCCCTGGGCAGGACGAATTTTGACTGCTATTCGTCCCTGGGTGGGACGAATTCTTCGGTGTTGGAAAAGCCGACCTGATGCTGCTCCAATGTCGAATCTCGAGACCTCCAAAACACCTACAAATAGAGGGGTTATGTAATTGGGGCCATTTTGGGACGACCCAGATGGTCGGATTCTCCCAATTTGGCCTCTATCCTCGAGAATTTGATATCGCCACCTGCAAGTTAGTGAAACAACAAAGCGACACAAAGCATGATAAAATCTGATCAAAATGTTATGAAATTGAAGCTATGAGTTAACCAAATAGAATAACATGAGATGCAACCTGAAACAATAATCTAGAATGCTTTAAAATAAAACTTAGAAAAGTGCGGGGGTGCCCCAGTGGGCCTCCCACCGTTGGCACTTGATTCCGGCGCCAATCCACTAGGGATGGGCCCAAAACCTCTTAGGATTGGGATGTCTGCAAATTGGTGGTGTAAGGTGGTCAAATGTTGGATTTGGGTTGGATCCACGCTTCCAAAAGCCACCCAATAACCTCCCTTGCAAAAGAGATTAGTGGATGTGAGAAGGTGAATCAAAAGGATGCAAATGGGTATTCAATTGGACAACACTTCGTTGCTTGAACTCGCCTCCAATCCTCCTATTTTGGGTGAGAAAAGTCCCACCTTTTATAGACCCATGGGGTCTCTTTTGAGAGGGAAGCATAAGTGCCATGTGTTGGTCATAGGTGCCATGTGGCAGTTATGTCTTCCCATGAGGGAGGGGAGTCCTCCATGACTTGGGCTTTCATAACTGCCCTTGTGACAGTCCTCTAACGGCCTATCTGTCCACCCACACACGCGTGCGAGGCAGGAGTCATCAATTGATCGTCCTGGGCTGCCACTTGGCACCATTCTTCTTTTTGCCCGTTAAACTTGGAATTCGTCCCTGCCAGAGACGATTTCAGAATTCGTCCCTGGGTGAGACGAATCCCGAGTTAGTATTCGTCCCTGGGTGAGACGAATACTGAGCAAAGTGTCTAAATGTACCAAATTGCCTCTTGACCTTACAAAATTGCTATGAAAGTGGTTAGGACCACTGTTTGACCTCTGAGGGCTGCCCTGGGGGCTGTGTTTGTCAAAGCGATCAGTGTTGCAGTCACATAATCGGATTGGTGCTGTTTTGGTGTCTACACCGAAAGGTACCCGAGTCCCACACAGTCGAAGGCCCTTTTTTGCGGCAAATGTAATTCCACACGTTTCTAAGAGGCAACAGATTCAATCGTTCGTGAGACATGAGCTGGGAAACGACTACATAGAGTGGGATGTCGTTCCGGATTATCCTCTCATTCTCCGATCCTCTGATATTGCCGAGACTTTAACCTCTCATTCTCCGATTCTCTGATATTGCCGAGACTTTCCAGAAGTTACGCGCCTGTTTTCATTCCGGCAAAGATTGGAAAAAACTCGATGGGGACACTTGGCTAGAAGCTTGAAAAATACTCAACTATTTGCGCCTCAATCTCCAATATGAATTCCGTAATCGAGAGACGTTCTTGAGAAATAATAATTTCATCAGATATTTGGGTCAGATTATTGATTTATGCCTTCCTGCTGCTGGTTCCCTTGATAACAATGCGGAAGAGAACGTGAGAAATTTCACAGAGAAGTGTTAAAATGATAGGGGTGTTGGCCCAGGATATGTCTTACACACTATTAGCATCTGAATTGGTTATGCTTACAACATTTGAATTCATTCGCCGTATCCGAACTCGTCCAAGGAAAATGCTTAGTTTTTTAATAAGATTCTACGAATTGGGAGACGAAGGTTTGGAGGTCATAATCCCGAGTCTATTGAAAACTCGTGTTATATCAGAGAGACTTGACCATGATGATATAAATAGTATTATGCGCCCTATTCTTCAAGCAGAACCACATGAAGTTTCTTGCTTTCGTCTGGCCATGTCAGCCGAAATTTTCGTAGAGTTTTATAATAATAACAAAGACAATGAGGGAGTGGTCGAGAGCATAGGGCAAGAATCTATACAAGCACTTGTGAAGATTTTTAACTTACTGCTCATCAAAAAAAACCTACCCAAGTGGAAGAGAAAGATGGGGATAAAGGCATTGGTGATGCGTTGTTCCTCATCAATGAATTCTGTAACGAAGGGAATAAACAAGTTCTTTACTGGCTTTATAATGCCGATCTGTTGTTCATAATTCATAACATGTTTCAAAAAATAGCCAAAGGAACAATCACGTTTTGCCTGTCTAATTGGGAGGTTGCTTTGGAAATTGCAAAGACTATGTACAGGAACGGAAGAGCTGATAAGAACATAGACAGGAACACTATGATGTTTACCGTGCTCTGGCAACCACAATTCCAACAGGGGACGAAGAAATAAGAGAGAATATCAAAAAAATCGCTCGATGATATAATGAAAATATTATCGCCTTTGCGTATATAATGAAGATATTATCGACTTGGGTTACACAAAGTGACAATCCTTAATCAGAAGGGACATGCTCATAATCCTTGGCTTCTTTCCTTTTACTTTTCTTAATTTGCATATTAACTGCCCTATGGCACTTGGCTTTTAAGGCAATAATTTATTTTTTTCTGGTTTCTTTTAAAAAACCTCCGTCAAATTATTGTAATTATACATTACACATATCTTAATAAAACTTTAATATTAAATTTTATTATTATTGTTTTTTTTTTTAATTTAAACATCTTAGATTTTTTTTTTTTAAATATAGTTATTTGGAATATGTTTATATATAAAATAAATAAAAAAATATAATAATTTTGTAATATTTTAAAAATTATTGGTATGACTGTGGTGTATAGGTAAGGATACCATTTATATTATTGGTGATATTGGTGATATGACCCAGTTTCAATCTTCAGGAAGGATGTTTACAAGAAATATTAACAAAAAAAATTGTAACACGTTATTGTTGTTATTAATTAAAATGTGAATTTTTTAAAACTTAAAGCTTTAAAATATTAAATAATTTAGTAACAAATATACTTATTTCAGCACGTTATATCTTAAGTAAAAAAAATTGTAACACGTTGTTGTTATTAATTAAAATGTGAATTTTTTAGAACTTACAGCTTTAAAATATTAAATAATTTAGTAACAAATATACTTATTTCAGCACGTTATATCTTAAGTGTTTACTAGGATGCAAAATAGTCGAGAGATTTCATCTTGTTAAAATAACGATGTTTTGCATTCATGATTTTAGTTTTAGAAAAAAAAAAAACAATGAATGTCATTTTTCTACTTATTGTAAATAAAAGGTCAAAATAATTTTAAGAACATTTGTACAATTATTACTTAAGAAAATGTTAAGTAGGTTTTTACTTGTTCTAAGCACAATTTATAAAGAGATTTAATGTCCAAGGAAAAATATAAAATAGTCATTTACAAGGTTAATCTTCTATGTTGGAGTGTAATTTTTAAAACATTCATATTCTCATTTAAATAAAAGATAGTGATTGTATTTTAATCAAGAAAAAGAGTAAGAAGGTGATTTAGGTAGACCACATTCATATTCATAAAACATCCTAAATACATAGTGATACCAAAAGAGTTCGAGAATTATACATGTATGCATTGGCAATATTTGAGCTTAGGTATTCTCCTTGGTCAAACAAATTGATATTTAAGGAGGTGATCTAGGTATAAATCTTTGTACATGATACATGCATAATTATAAAGTTGTTATAATAACTGTACATGGTCAAAATATATTATAAATAAATCTTGTTTTAATCCCATTTAGCAAATTTAAAAATGTTCTTAGAATAAAGAAATCATAGAAGAATATACGTTTAATTATTTTTAAAATATTTAAAAAAAATTCAAACAAAGCATAATTTGTTATTTTCAACAAGAAATAATAAGCTCACTCTTTTCATCCATTAAAATAATTTCAATAGGTTACTTTGTAGAGCTAATGTTACATCGTGGGTGCCCATAAGGTCTGTAATCATTGACTTCTTGGTTGACTACCAACATATGTAAAATGTAAAGAAGAAGTTATTCAACAAGTCTATAAAAAAATATTGTTAAAATTAAGCACTTTGTTTATTACTATGTTTTCATATTCGCTTGCAATCATAGTTTTTTCCTATATCAACTTCACATCCTTAATATGTCTCTCTTCAACTAGTGTGCATAGTAATGAGCTTCAAAAAATAAAAAATTCTGCAAATCCTTGTGCCTCTAGATAATCGAATGTCAAATGAATCATTACTTATATAATCTATTGGAATGCAAAGAAAAACCATATGTTTCCTCTAGATTGAAATTTGATATGAGCTATGTGTTTGTTAGAACTCAAGTAACCTATTTATAGACTTCTAACCGCATATTCAACCTTTGAATACATTCGTTTATAAGTAATCCATGAGAAGGATATAAAGTGTTACAACCTTCAAACACAAATTCTGTATAGGTTGCTAGTTATATCCTATGAAGGCATGTATTTTTATAGAAAATTATATGATTACCTTACAAAACATAGCGTCATCCTTAACTACATGTAATTTTAAGGATTTCCCTCCCACAACTTGGTATAAATAGTCTAGATATGAAGTGGATGAAAAAATATAATTTTGCTTTTTGGTAGCAATGGTTTCCTTTGTACTTATCCGCCCATGTAGAGGAGTTGGAGAGCAAGTGGGTAGTTAAACCTCTCTAGTTGCTGAGAGGCCCAGGTTCAAATCTCTTGCCTCACATGTTGCGGATATGTTATGTAATGGTTCCCTCATGGTCACGGTCTGTTTACCCCTTCTGGCCACCACCCAAAAAACAAATGGTTTCCTTTGTACCCAACAAGAACATTGGTTGTATCTTTCTCTACAAATATTTGATATTGTAGGAGTCATGCAGTACCTACAACATGTTAACTAGAGAAATTAAAAACTTGAGATTGAGTGTGCTATGGAGCTCGTCTAATGAATGAATCTTGTCGGTCTATGCTGCTTAGGTGATTTTACTGTTCAAAGTGGATATACATGTTGATCATAAATAATTCAAATTATGAATCATCAAAAAATTTCTAAATTTAGAACTATATTTGTCACTACATACCAAATAAGATACTATAAGAAGTGACTAACGAGTAGTGTAACAAAGAAATTAACAAATAACATACTATAAGAAGTGACTAATCAGTAGTGTAACAAAGAAATTAACAAAATAACTATGATGGAATATTTTCTAATGATAATTTTATAAAATCTATAATAAAATTATCACAAAGAAGCTCACTCTTGTCATCCATTAAAATTTTGCATTAGGTTGCTTTTTAGAGAAAAAATTATATCATGGGTGCCCATAAGGTCCGGACTTATTGACTTCGTGGTTGACTACCAATAAATGTGTGACGAAAAAGAAGATATTTGAAAAAGTTTACTTTACTTATATGACTCATCTCTTGTATACATAACATCTTTCACTCACACTTACACACTTCACACCTTACACACATAACTCAAACTTAATTAAATTATTCTTCACACTTTGATACATATTTTAGACAAATATTAAACACACTTCTAATCTAATATCTATGATGCTACTCGAAGGTTCTTCATGGTAATCAATGATACCAAATAATGTAATATCTCCAACAATGTATGATAAAATTGATATTGTTATTCTTTAGAGTAATCATATTGCATAACATTACCATGTTGTTGGTGTAACATCTTGATTTTATGATTTATTTTTCTCTTGTTAGCTGACGACTTCTTCAATGAATGTGTTTCTTGATTGGATAAGTTACTTATGAAAGGATTTTGCTAATATTTCTTCAATGCGCAACCATTTTTACCACAAAGAACACACTTATTCTACAATTGAGAATTATTTCCTTAAGTCATTTGAAGGAGAATGTGATCCTCATCCTATGATATACGGAAGGATTCCACTTTTTGAAGTGTATTTGCCATTTTTCAAAAGTAACAGTTTGTTCAATGACATTTATGGCTATCACAAACACATTATATTCTAAAGGAAGATATCTCAAGGTAGTGGAAACAAGTGTGCTATTGAACACTATTTTTCCTAAGGATTTTAGTGATGCATGCAACTTTGTGAGTCTTCTTAGAAATAACTCAGATATTCTTCCATACTTCACTGTATCTCCCATAGGTTGCTCATCACTATCAATTTTTCGTTGAATTGAACCAGATTTAAAATTTATAGGAAGAATATGAGAGTGGATCATTCTTCTAATAAAAAATAATATCACAACTTGCGCATAACTTTTTGGTAGCTAGATAAAATAGTCTATAGGCCTTTGATACATCATTGTAGTCTAGTAGAATGTATCAAGAATATTTGTCATCTAATTTGTGTAATTTCTGCTTTGGAATATGATGTGCATCCTAAAAACCAAAGATGAGAAATTAACTGGTTGACTCCTATCTATGATATTTTAAGATCTATATGATTAGTATGGTGTATGTAGTGCTTCTACCCAAGAAGAAGGTATAAGTTAATAATATTTCAATAAGCAATAAACCATTTCCATGATGGTTCTGCTATGACATTCGATAATAATATTTTGCTATAGTATACAAGTTGCCATCAATTTTTAATGAATGCCATGTTGCTTGAAGAAATTAGAAAAATCACACTAGTGAGTTTCCAAACTTGATCTGAGTAGACAACATGGATCTGATGAATTATGAAAATGTTTACTTAAGCCCTGAACTCTATGAAGTAGTAAAAAGATTCATCCTTGGTGTGCAAGAAGTATACACTTACTTTTAAAGCATAATCATCCACAAAATAAATTCAACATATTAAGATCCATGGGTCTTCCATAATTAGTATGCACCATATACAAAGGTCATTTGGCTTTAAATTCAAAAGAGAGAAATAGACCTCAATGTTGCTTTCAAGCAAAGTAACCAGGGTAAATTTGAGTAAACTAAAGGAAGACCTTATACCACATGTTTCTTTTGAAATGTAATTAAATGACTAAAGTTGAAATGACCATGTGACGACAAAATCTTAAATTTCATAATCAACACTTAATTGTCATGATGAATTTCGCGAATCTAAAAAGTATTTGCTACTCCTTAACTACATTTATGAGGATTGTTAGAAATAAGATATAACTTTGAGTAATATCACTTGTTAAAATCAAGCTTGAAATTATCGTTGAGTAACTAATAAATGAAATGCATGTCCAATAATAAAAATGACTTTTGTTATCTTACATGTATGCTATCCAAGTCGTAAATTGACATCACCTATGACTTTGATGTCATAGGATGATGTGTTATCACCTAAGAGACTTATCCTATATACTTGGAACATTCCAGAGTCTAAAACCATTTTTTTTTACCATTCACATGTTTCATTGGAAACTTTGCTTGAAAAGCATCCGAAAGGTACCCGAGTTCCACACTGTCAAAGGCCCTTTTCCAGAAGTTACGCGCCTGTTTTTCATTCCGGCAAAGCGTGGAAAAGACTCAATGGGGACACTTGGGTAAACGCTTGGAAAATACTCAATTTTTTGCGCCTCAATCTCCAATATTGTTTATATAGTGAATCCTAACATGGATTGCGAGACGTTCTTGAGAAATAATGATTTCATTAGATATTTGGGTCAGATTATTGATTTATGCCTTCCTGTTACTGGTTCCCTTGATAACAATGAGGAAGAAGGTGAGAAATTTCACAGAGAAGTGTTAAGAATGATAGGGGTGTTGGCCGATGATATGTCTTACCCACAATTAGCATCTCAATTGGTTATGCTTACAACATTCGAATTCATACGCCGCGTCCAAACTCGTCCAAGGAAAGTGCTTAGTTTTTTTATAAGATTCTACAAATTGGAGACGAAGGTTTGGAGTTCATAATCCTGAGTATGTTGAAAATTCCTGTTATATCAGAGAGACTTGAACATGATGATATAAATAGTAATATGCGCCCTATTCTTCAAGCAGAACCACATGAAGTTTCTTGCTTTCGTCTTGCCATGTCAGCCGAAATTTTCATAGAGTTTTATAATAATAACAAAGACAATGAGCGAATGGTCGAGAGCATAGGGCAACAATCTATACAAGCACTTGTGAAGATTTTTAAGTTCCTGCTCATCAAAAAAAACCTACCCAAGTGGAAGAGAAAGAAGGGGATAAAGGCATTGGTGATCCGTTGTTCCTCATCAATGAATTCTGTAATAAAGGAATAAAAAAGTACTAGCTGGCTTTATAACACTGATATGTTGTTCACAATTCATAACATGTTTCAAAAAATAGCCAAAGGCACAATCACGTTTTGCCTGTCTAATTGGCGGGTTGCTTTGAAAATCGCAAAGACCATGTACAGGAACGGAAGAGCTGATAAGAACATAATTCATTGATGAGGAACAACGCATCACCAATGCCTTTATCCCCATCTTTCTCTTCCACTTGGGTAGGTTTTTTGATGAGCAGGACTTTGGTTACCCAAATCGACGCAAGTGACAATCCGCAATCAGAAGGGACATGCTCATAATCCTTGGCTTCTTTCTTTTCACTCTACTTAATTTGCATATTGTTTGCCTTATGGCACTTGGCTTTAGAAATATATATATATATATATATATATATATATATATATATATATATATATATATTTATTTGAAATAAATAACTGGTCTATTATAAGCCTCCGTTACACTTGTAAATACACATTTCTTAATAAAACTTTAATATTAAATTTTGTTATAATTATTGTTTTAAGTTTTTAATACATCTTACATAGGTTCATAGAAATTTATGTTTTATATATAGTTGTTTGGAATATGTTTATATATGAAATATATATTTTTTCAATTGGTTATAGAGTTCAAATTCTCTACAAAAGTATAAAATACTTTTAAAAATATAATTTAATAAAATATTGTTGTTATTATTCAAAATATTAATTTTTAAAGATTTAAAGCATTGAGTAATTAAGTAACAAATATAGTTATTTTAGCATGTTCTATCTTCTAAATGTTTACTAGGATGTAAAATGGTAAAAATATCTCATTTTGTTAAAATAATGATGTTTTGTATTCATTAGTTTTAAACAAGAAAGCAAAGAATGCCATTCTCCTACTCATTGTAAATGAAAGGTCAAACCAATTTCAATAACCTTTGTACAAATGCCACTCAAGAAAATATTAAAGAAGTTTTTACTTTTTCTAAGCACAATTTATAAGAAAGCATAAGGACTGCATGATTTAATAGTGAAAGAAAAATATAAAATAGGTATTTATAAGGTTAATCTTGTGGTCTATATTGGAGTGCAACTTTTAAAACATTAATATTCTCATTTTAATAAAATATAGTGCTTGTCTTTTAATCAATAAAAATGTAAGAAGAGAATTAACCAAAGTCATCAAGGTCATATAAAATAGATATATGCAAAATATAATCTAATTATTAGCAATTACTAGTGAAAGGAAAAAACAATGTAAAGCAAAAGTACTACTTTATTTCGTGACATGCATAAGCACAAGTGTGTTAGATCATTACTACCTAAATCCTTCTACAAATATTCCACTTTCTCTTATATGATAGTTTCTAGACCTTGGTGGTTCTAGACTAATATGTCAAGCTTCCAATAAAATTTTAAAAGTTATCCATCTTAAATTATCATCATTAAATATAAATTATATATATTAACATAGTTGATAATGAAATATAATAAGTTATGTATAATTAGAAGTTTTATTTATCTTTAAATTTTAGAGATGTGATAGATGCAAAGATCCAAAATAATAAAGAGAAAATTTAAAGTCCCACCTTTTGTTTTTGTTCTTCTATAAATGATTGAAATGGTTTAGACTATGTCATAGGATTAGTTGAAATATATTGATTTATTCTATTTGAATATTAGTTTTTTCTTGTTATTTTTAAGTAAATTTGAAGTTCATTTAAAATAGTATTAACATACGAGAGTTGTAAGCTTATTGAAGTGATAATGAGGGGATTAGAACCTTTCATAAAATCTTGTGTAAACTCATTGAAACTGTAATATTACTATAGTGGTATGAGCTTTGGCCTTTCTTTGAGAGGTCCAACGTTCAAATCCCACTGAGTGTGAGGGGATGTGAACCCCTAATAAAAACATGTATAAACTCATTGAAAAAATATATTAATTGTTAAGCATGGATATTATTGAATTATAAAGTTGATATAAATACTTGAGTTAACTCCAAACATATTTTAAATAATGGGTTTCACTATTTCTCCACAATACTCAATTTCAAATGTTATATTTAGAGCATAACAAAAACAACGAGCATTTATATTCTAAAAGGAGACTTAAAAAAAAGATATGTTTTATACTACACAAGAAATACATATGGCTTATAATGAAGAACCTCTTTTCACATAAAGTGAATGGAATAATCCCTGGTTAACATCAAAAAAATATAAATTAACTTCAATATTATAAGTATCAACAAATTTTAAAATATATACTATTTATTCATCGACTAAAAATTATCTACACATATTTATTATTTTGAATTGATTATATGTGATATAACAATCCCACCCATAAAACATCCTAAATACATAGTGATACCAAAAGATTTCCTTGGTCAAATTAATTGACCTTTAATGAGGTGATCTAGGTTAAAATATTTGTACATGATACATGCATAATTGTTAAGTTGTTATAATAAAAGTACATGGTCAAAATATATTATAAATAGATATTGTTTTAATCTCATTTAGCAAATTTAAAAATGTTATTAGAATAAAGAAATCATGGAAGAAAATATGTTTAATTATTTTTAAAATATTTAAAAAAAATTAAGCAAAGCATAATTTGTTATTTTCAACAAGAAATAATAAGCTCACTCTTGTCATCCATTAAAAAATTTCAATAGGTTTCTTTGTAGAGATAATGTTACATCGTGGGTGCCCATAAGATCTGCAGTCATTGACTTCTTGGTTAACTACCAATATATGTGAAATATGAAAAATAAGTTATTGAACAAGTCTATCAAAAAATATAGTTGAAATTAAGCACTTTTTTTACTATATTTTCATCATCGCTTGCAATCATAGTTTTTACCTACATCAACTTCACATCTTTAACATATCTCTCTTCAACTAGTGTGCATAGTAATGAGCTTCAAAAAATAAAATTCTCTACAAATCCTTGTGCCCACAGATAACTAAATTTCAAATAAATTATTACTTATATAATATATTGGAATGCAAATAAAAACTAGATGTTTCCTCTAGATTGAATATTGACATGAGCTATGTGTTTTTTTGAACTCAATTAACCTATTTATAGACTTCTACCCGCATGTTCAACCATTGAATACATCCATTTATAAGTACTCCATGAGAAGGATGTAAAGTGTTTCATCCTTCACACACATATCCTATATAGGTTGGTAGTTATATCCTATGAAGATATGTATTTTCCTAAGAAATTAAATGGTTACCTTACAATGCATAACATCACGCCTAACTCAATGTAATTTTGAGTTTTTCCCTCCCACAACTTGGTAGAAATAGTTTGGATATGAAGTGCATGAAGAAATATAATTTTAGTTTTTGGTAGCAATGGTTTCCTTTGTAACCAAAAAGAACATTGCGTGTACCTTTCTATACAAATATTTGATATTGTAGGAGTCATGTAGTACCTACAACATATTAACTAGCGAAATTAAAAACTTGAGATTGAGTGTGCTATGGAGCTCCCCTAATGAATGAGTCTTGTTGTTCTATGATGCTTAGATGATTTCATTGTTCAAAATAGATGTACATATTGATCATAACTAATTTAAATTATGAATCATCAAACTATTTCTAAAGGTAGAACTATATTTGTCACTACATACCAAATAACATACTATAAGAAGTGACTAACCAGTAGTGTAACAAAGAAATTAACAAAATAACTATGATGGAATATTTTCTAATGACCATTTGATAAAATCTATAATAAAATTATCACCAAGAAGCTCACTCTTTTCATCAATTAAAAATTTGCAATAGGTTGCTTTGTAGAGAAAAATTTATATCATGGGCGCCCATAAGTTCTAGACTTATTGACTTCTTAGTTGACTACTAACAAATATGAAAGTCTAAAAAGAAGGTATTTGAACAAGTCTAGTTTACTTATATTACTCATCACTTGTATAGATAACATATTTCACTCACACTTTCACACTTACATACTTGACACCTTATACACATAACTCAAACTTTTTTAAATTATACATAAATACTCTTCACACTTTGACACATATTTTAGAAAGATATTAAACACACTTCTAATCTAATATCTAGGATACTTCTCAAAGGTTCTTCTTTGTACTCAATGATACCAAATAATGTAATACCTCCAAAAAGGTATAATAAAATTGATATTGTTCTTCTTTAGAGTGATCATATTCCATAACATTACCATATTTTTGGTGTAACATCTTTATTTTCCATTTTATTTTTCTCTTGTTAGCTGACGACTTCTTCAATGAATGCATTCCTATTGGTCATAAATTTGAATAGTTACAATATCTATGCCTTGCACACCCTAGACCCGACCAACATTGAAATTTTAGATAAAATAAATATCCTCTAAAACAATATCCAGAGAGGGCTAGCTACCTTACTAATCCTACACTGGGTATACGTTTAGAGAAATAGGAAAGAAATAATAAATGATAGAAATAAATGGTAAATATGGCTATAAGTCAGCAACATAAGATGGGGATAGACTAAAATTTGAATGTCCACCAAGTGATTAGATGCATTTAACATAAACACAAAATTAGAAACTTCTAATAGTCATGTAAGTAAATAGCCCTCAAAATGCATTCCGATGTTTATCCCCACAAAGAAAAGACTAAATTTAGAAGCAAAATTCATTCACAAAAAATAGTGGGAATAAAAGCTTTTAGAAATCACACCCAGAACACTATCAAATACAAATTTTTTTGAAGAACCAAAATCTGAGTTGTTATATTAATGCAGAAAACTTGGAGTATTTTTGGTAGTGTCCAACCTTCCATCCTTTTACAATAAAAATGATTAGTATTTATAGAGGAATTTTACCTCTATCATTTAATGCATATACAAAAAAATACTGGTAGATCAAAACCAACATGCATATTTTCCTCCTCGAAATCAGTGGCATTCTGGCCAAAACATTCTACAAAGAAATCATGATCCAACTTTAACAAGAGAATCACACAAAGAAGTCAACATGAGTAAATGCTTGAAGTAATATTGGATTATGATACATTGGAATGTAGAAAAATCACCTGATAATCAGGCATAATTCACTTTACCTCATGCTTTAAAAATTTACTTTTACTATAGAGCATTAAATTTATTTTAAAATTCATCAAGGTTGATAGTCGATGCATTGGAAATAAACACAAATTGTCTTTGATATCTCGACCTTGAAGCGGACATTATGGAAGTGCTACTTGCATTGATCCCAAAATTAAATGCTATCCTTCCTCACTTATTTCCTAGAAAAAATACAAAAGCGTGCCCCCAGGAGCTATATCTCTATTGAAGAATCGATTTCACCCAAAGAAGGGGTGAAATAGCCTTGTCGGGGCAACAACATGCCACATCGTAGTTGGGCTTGATATTTGAGGAATTTCACCCTTATACTCTCCTCTCTATTGTATTTTTTGTTTTTCCTTGAAAGAGGGTGATAGAGACCTTCGTCTTTCCAGAGAGGTGACGTCACTTATCAATTTTTTGTGTAATTATTTTCACCCAAAATCGAACGTTCAAAACCAAGGAGTGCCAAATTCTTCTTCAAATATTTGGCACTCCTTTCCAAAATCTTCTTCATATATTTGGCACTCCTTGCCAAATTTTCCTCTTGGGCTTGTTGTTGGATGGCGATAATTGTCCCAAGTCCTTCACTACAAAGGACTTCACCTTGATAGTGGATTTCTCCAATGAGTTCTTCATAGAAATCTCTTGATATTTAGCAAGTTTCTCCTAGCCTTTTATGGAAATGAGACCTTCATAAGGTCTTTGATCTAGTAGCTTCTTATGGTCTTCCATGAGATATTTTCTTCAATATTCTACTTTTGGAAGTGTTTGTGGTGAGATATTTTCCTGGATCTTCTGATTCTACTACTCTTAGCTTTGAGCAGAAATCTCCTAGCCCTTCTTGTTCTTCTTCTTCCAATATTGGAAGTTATTCAATGAGATCTTCTCCAGATATTTTCACTTTTATTTCAGGGCTGAGTTGATTCTGAAGAAGATACTCTTCCTAACTTTCTTGTAATAAGTCTTCGAACTCACTGAATCTTCTATTCCTACAACAAAGATATTAGTACTGAAATGTTTAATCTACTTCTAAATAAGATATTCTTCTCAAATTCTTCTTCAAGATCAAGGCTTCTGTGGCCTATTTCAATATCAAGGCTACAATGGCATTTTTCACTACCAAGGCTTCTATGGCCATTTTTGTATCAAGGCTTCTATGGCCTTTTCAGTATCAAGGCTACTATGGCATTTTCAGTATCAAGGCTACTATGGCCTTTTTAGTATCAGGGATTCTATGGCCTTTTTAGTATTAAGACATTTATGGCTTCTTCTTCAAGGCTTATATGGCCTTTTTTTATCAAGACTCCTATGGTTTGTTCTTCAATTGTGGAATTTTACGATCTAGAAGTGGAGATATTTAGTATCCTATATTCACCATGATCCTTCACTAGAAGTCTTCTTCTATAATATTATTCTCTTGTATAATGAACTAACCTATGCACTATGAGGGCACGTTGATCTTTGGGAAACAAAGTTGGAGTCTCCTAAATTTCTATCATAGGAGGAGTCCCAATCCTCTGAGAATTAATTTATTGTAATAAAAGAAACTTTAGGCACTAGTTAGTATATTTTAGATAATCTGGATGATCTTCACTAAATGATTTTTCAATCTAGTGGATTGAGTACCGAGTCCTAGTCTTCACAAGTTTTCATAACAACTCTATGGAAAAGACTCTAGATGAAAATAATCTCAATATTTTCTAAAAGTGAGATTCCTTTCAGTCATATACTTATGACTCCAAAAATCTACCACCTAGACTATTTTGAGATCTTTTGATAGTGGCTGGTCTAATGGCACGTCAGTTTGACAAAACTCTTAGGTTAACCAACAATGGTAGTTTCCCTATTGACCTACATAGACTAGATCTACTATGGCTTTGATATTACTATTAGATTTTGATGAATGAGCCTTGGGAGATAAAAATCATAAGATGTAGAATACCATGAAAGAAAGTAAATCTACTAAATGACTGAAGTATGCTATAAATATAAATTATATAAAATATTACAATGTAGCTATGGAGGAAATGAGCACTCCATTAACAAAGATACTAATCTACATTGTATCCATCACCAATGAATGGTAAGGAATATAGAACTACATTATCCACTAAGCTATGCTATCTAACTTTATCTCCCAACTCTCTCACTATCTATCTAAGAGACCATCCTTATATAGGTAAAATAGGATACTTGACCAACACTTTATCTAGCTATGCAAGTGACAACTTGCACATGTACAACTTGCACATTGAAACTTGTGCATTTATTACATTGCATGAAGTAACTAGATAACTTGAATAGAAAGTAATTTAAGTATGTATCTTAGAGGATAAATTTACATAACCCAAATGATTGAATAGACTCTATTTCCAACATATGGTTATCACAAACATATTATATTCTAAAGGAATATATCTCAAGATAGTGGAAACAAGTGTGCTATTGAACACTATTTCTCCCAAGGATTTTTAGTGATGCATGCAACTTTGTGAGTCTTCTTAGAAATAACTCAGATATTTTTCCATACTTTGCCGTTTCTCCCATAGGTTGTTCATCACTCTCAAGTTTTCATTGAATTGAATCAAATTTAAAATTTATAGGGAGAATATGAGAGTGGATCATTCTTCTCATAAAAAATAACATCACAACTAGCACATAACTTTTTGGTACCCAAATCAAATAGTTTATATGCCTTTGATACATCATTGTAGCCTAGTAGAATGTATCAATGAGATTTATCATCCAATTTGTATTATTTCTCCTTTGGAATATGCATATATGGTGTGCATCCTAAAACAAAAGATGAGAAATTAACTGGTTGAATACTATCTATGATTATTTAAGACCTATATGATCAAGTATGGTAGTAGAAAGGTGATGGCGTATGTAGTGGTTCTACTCAAGAAGAAGGTGTAAGTTGATAATATTTCAATATGCAACAAACCATTTCCATGATGGTTCTGCTACCACATTTGATAATAATATTTTGTTGTAGTGTATAAGTTGCCATCAATTTTTAATGAATGCCATGTTGCTTCAATAAATTAGGAAAATCACACTAATGAGTTTCCAAACTTGATCCGAGCAAAAAACATGGATATGATGACCTATGAAAATGTTTACTTAAGCATTGAACTATATGAAGTACTAAAAATATTCATTCTTGGTGTTCAAGAAGTATACACTTATTTTTCAAGTATGATCATCCACAAAAAAATTCAACATATTGGGATCCATGGGTTTTCCAAGATTAGTATGCACCATATCAAGAGGTCCTTTGGCTTAAGATTCAAAAAAGATAAATGGAGCTCAATGTTGCTTTCAAGCAAAATAACAAGGTTAAATTTGAGTAGACTACTTGAATGAAGGAAGACCTCATACCACATGTTACTTTTGAAGTGCAATTAGATGACGAAAGCTGAAATGACCGTATCATTGATACAAAAATCTTAAATTTGATAATCAACACTTGATCATCATGATGAATTTTGTGAATATAAAAAGTAATTTCTACTCCTTTACCATTTGTAGCAATCACAACTTTATGATCTTTGTCATAAATAAGATATAACTTTGAGTAATATCAGTTGTTAAAATGAACCCTTGAAATTATCGTTGAGTAACTAATGAATGAAGAGAAGTCCAATAATAAAAACATCTTTTGTTATCTTGCATGTATGCGATACAAGTCATAAATTGACATCACCTATGACTTTGATGTCATAGGATGTGTTATCACCTATAGAGACTTATCCTATATACTTGAAATATTCCGGAGTCTAAAACCATTTTTTTTACCATTCACATATTTGGTTGCTTCAAAATTGACAAATCAAAATTTTTTAGAGTGATTTGGATGATCATGTATAACAAAAACAATATTTTTCTTCTCTAGAGTGATCATCTTCCACAACATTACCATGTTGATGGTGTAACATATTTTATTTCCAATTTAATTATCTCTTGTTAGTTGATAACTTCTTTTCCAGATGTCTTGCTTGATTGGAAAGTTACTTATGAATGAATATTGTTAATATTTTTCAATGTGTTACCAACTTTCCATAAGCACACAATTCTTCTACAATTGAGATTTATTTCTTTAAGGTTGGAAGTGCTTTGGAGGTTGGAGGTAGTATACCAGTTTTGATTGACTTCTTCCCCTTTTCATTTGAAGGGAGAATGTGATCCTCATCCTATGACATATGTAAGGATTTCACTTTTTGAAGTAGATTTACCTAATTTTTATAAATAGGTGTTTGCTCAATGACATTTAGGGCTATCACGAACACGTTATATTTTAAAGGAAGATATCTCAAGACAGTACAAACAAGTATATTATCAAACACTATTTATACCAAGGCTTGTAGAGATACACATAACTTTGTGACTCATCTCTTAAATGGCTTAAGTTTTTTTCCATACTTTATTTTTAGATAACAAATTTTTCCTTAAAGGACCAAGATTTCATTATTTTTTTTGACCTAAAATACTAGATTTTGATTTCCCCATACATCTTTGGATGTGGTTGAGTCATGAATCAATGTTTGAGGTTCATTAGATATGCTAAACATGATCACCAACTGAAACTTCTTATCTGCTTTATAAAAAAAAATAATGTTGATCGACACATGTTGCATGATGGGTTGTAGGCTTATCTACAACTATCCATAGTTCACCAAGATCAAGTTGAGTTTTGAATTTTATTTTTTAAGCAAAGTAGTTAATTTTTAATTGTTGGGCATCTTGTAATATAAAATTTAGTGCACTACCAACCATGATATACAAAAAATCAAAAAATAAGAAAGCTCTACAACAAATATAATTAAATACTAGAAATAAAAGTAAGCACTTTATTTATTACTATTTTGTCATCATTGCTTACAAGCGTGGTTGTATTCCAAATAAACTTCATATCCTTACTCTATCTCTTGCTTCCACTAGTGTGCACAATAATGAGATTCAAATATAAAAGATCATAGATATCCTTCAAGGACCAAAATTCCATTGTTTATTTTCACGTTGAATACTTTATTGAGAATTTTTATACATATTTGTATGTGGTTGAGCTTCATCAAATATGTTGAACATGATGACCAACTCACTCTGCTTATTTTTTTTCCAATACTATTGTTGAACAACATATATTGCATGATGGATAGTGAACTCATCTACAACTACCCACACATCATCCAACTAAAGTTCAGTTTAAAATTTTGATTTCCAAGTAGAGTATTTATTATTTTCCAATAGCTATAAATCTAGCAATAGAAACTTTGATGCACTACTAGCCATGAAATACAAAAGGGTGAAAAGCAAGTAAGCTCTACAACAAATATAATTGAAACTGAGAAGTTTTTTTATTACTATTTTTTAATTGTGTTTTGTGATCATAGTTTTCTTCTACATTAATTGCATATCCTTAATATGCCTCTCTCTTAAGCTAATGTGTTGAGTAATGATCTTAAAAAAATAAAATATTCTAGAAATCCTTGTGCCTCTATATAATCGAATGTCAAATGACTCATTACTTACATAATCTTTTGGAATGCAAAAAAAAACCATATATTTCCTCTATATAGAATGTTGACATGAGCTATGTGTTTTTTAGGATGTAGAAGGGACTCAAGTAACCTATTTATAGACTTCTACCCACACATTCAACCATAAAATACATCCACTTTGCAAGTACTCCATAAGAAGGATATCAAGTATTACATCCTTCAGAGATATAGATACTATGTTGGTTGCTAGCTATATGCTATGAAGACATGTATTTTACTATGAAATTGGATGATTACCTTACAACACACAACCTCATCCTTAACTGCATATAATTTTGAGTATTTCCCTCCCAAAAATTGGTAGAAACAGTTTGAATATAAATTTGTGAAAGCATGAGATTCCGAAAGAAAAAACAGTATTGAGATGCAATATAAACAAAGACTAACTTGATGCATGAAATAGGAAGAACGTAATCAAATCGAGACAAAATATAAAGAGAAAGCAGGAGCACAACCCTTTTATATTAATTCCAAACTCGGTTACAATCCATCTCCTCCCCTTTTAGGGGCTAGGAGTGTTAGCAATGTTTTGGTTACAATCGTGGTCAATACTCCTCCTTCCGCATGCCCACATGCAAAATGGGCGGGCCAAAGTGTTGCCGTCGCTGATGTTGATGAGTCCTCGCTTCTTGCTACTTCTCCTGCAATCAAAGAAACAATGAAAGCATTAGTAGCACCTGCTGCACATAGAGAAAGTTTGTTCTTTGAATTTAACAAAAGATGCATGTAAACGATTGTCTAAAACAGTGAGTAAAGTGATTTTTAACGACCTGCACGTTTGACAGAAACCAAAAACTTTACCAGAGGGCCGCTGTCATTAAAACAGTCGGCTGATTTTCTCTTGACTGTAATTCGCGAATCAATGTTGTCACCTGCAGGTTAGTGGGACAACAAAAATGACAAAAGCATGATATATTCGATAAAATATTCTAAAATCTAGATTAGACGTTGCAGCCACGAGAGCATGATGAAATTTAATTAGAACATTATGAAATCGAATACATAAGCTATCTGATCAGCATAGAATGAAATGAGAAATTAATAAAATGACAGAAAATGAATTAGAATGAAGCTTAAAAGTATAGGGCGCCCGAGTGGGCCGCCCGCCGTTGAGACTCGATTTCGGCACCAATCCACTAGGGATGGGCCCAAAATCTCTTAGAATGGGTTGTCGTCGAATTGATGGATTACTGTGATCCAATGTTGAAAAGGAATGCAATCGGGTGTTTGTTTTGGCAGCACTTCGTTGCGTTAAAATGCCTATCAGTTTGCCTCTTTATGGACGGGAAAGTCCGCCATTTTATAGACCCATGGGGTCTCTTTGGAGGGGCACGCAGGGATGCCATGTGGCGGCCATGCCTTCCCAAAATGGAGGAGACTCCTCCTTGACTTGGGCTTACATGACTGCCCTTGTGACAGTCCGCTAACTGCCAATCTGCCCACCTACACGTGCATGCACAACAGGCGGCAATAACTGACTGTCCTCGACTGCCACTTGTTTAATGTTCGCTTTAAATTGTTTTAATGGCACTTTTAAATGTTTTAATGTCTGCCTTTGATTGGTTGAATTTTGCATTTGATTGGTTAAATCCGCCTCTGATTGGTTAAACTCTGCCCAGGCGCCAATGCGAATTTTGTCGTGATATCGCGACGTCGTGATATCGCAACACTTCAGCCCAGGATTTCCTTTGGGCGTCGAAGTGTCGCGATATCACGACACTTCAGCCAAGGCTTTGCTTTGGGCGTCGAAGTGTTGCGATATGGCGATATCGCGACACTTCGGCCAAGGCTTTGCTTTGGGCACCGAAGTGTCGTGATATCACAACGTCGCGATATCGCGAGACTTCAGCCAAGGCTTTGCTTTGGGTGTCGAAGTGTCAGGATAACGTGACATCACGATATCGTGACACTTTGGGCAAGGATTTGCTTTGGGCATCGAAGTGTCGCGATATTGTGACGTCGTGATATCGCGACACTTCGGCTAAGGCTCTCCTTTGGGTGCCGAAGTGTCGCGATATCGCGATGTCACGATATCGCAACACTTCGGACAAGGATTTGCTTTTGATTAAGGCTTGCTTTTGATTAAGGTTTGCTAAAATGACCAACTTTTCTTTGTTTACTTTTTGACCTTCTAAACTGCTATGTAAGTGGCTAGGACCACTGTTTGACCTCTGAGGGCTGCCCTGAAAGCTGTGTGTGTCAATGCGATCAGTGGTTGTAGTCACATAATCGGATTGGTGCTATTTTGGTGTCTACTGGATGCCCATTTTTGGGAAGCGTTACGGGTGACGCAGATGCTTGAGCAAAAATAGATAACCAAAGCACTAATGATTAGGGTTTCTTGGTAACCTAACCAACTTTTGATGCCCCAAGTATGGAAAGGGCATGCATTCTTGAATCCTTGCTTCTGACGAGCTAAGGAATTTGATTTCAAGTGTTAACCTATTTTGGTGAGGTGTAACTTGAGCTTGGACATTGATCAGTCATGATTAGGCAAAGGGCACAACCTTTTGTCCACAGGGGAACCTTGTGTTCATGCTTCAAGAATGCCAAGTGTTTGATAAATTTGATTGCTGCTTGTTTACTGCCCCAAGCAGGAGCATGATTGTCTTTGTCAATGATTCTTTGAATGCATGTCATTGCTTTGATTGGGTATGTGCTTGTTGATTGGTGACTAAGTGTGACTACCCCCTCAAGCAACGAATCGATGAGGGAATGACCTTCATGAGAAAAGCGACGAGTTGCTTGACCCAAGATGACTTGTGCAAGGGTGCCTTTAGAGGGTTTACCGATAAGCATGTGCAATTTCCCGACATTTAGACCTATTTTTGGTGGGTGTTAACCCTTTTGGTGATGCCATAATGGGGTGAAATCGTCGAAAACCCGTCTTCCCGTGGAGCGTTCCGGCTATGGTAGCCTTCTTGGGGAAGTATGAGAGTGAAAATTTGAGCCCCGACATCGATTTTTTATGCCAAGAGGTTAAGTGCAAGAGCACTTGTGTCCGGCAATGCTTATTGCTATGTTTTTGTGTTGCATTTTTGTGATGTTTTTGTTGTTTTGATTTTCTTGCTTTGTGTATATGTCATAATTTCATGTTATGCACAATGATTGATGTTGATGGATGCATGCTACTTTATTTTGATGTATGCATATGGTATGATAAATGTGATTGTTGTATGTTGATTTATTTTGATGGATGCATATGTTATGATGAATGCAAATGTTTTTGATTTATATGTGATATGCAGAAATGAAATGGATGAATGGAATTTGTGATTTCAGAAGAAAGAAATACTAAGATGCAATGAAAACAAAACTAACTCGATGCATGAAATAGGAAGAACATAATCAAATTGAGACAAAATATAAAGAGAAAGTAGGAGCACAACCCTTTTATATTAATTCCAAACTCGGTTACAATACATCTCCTCCCTTTTCAGGGGCTGGGAGTGTTAGCATGTCTTGGTTACAGTCGTGATTAGTAATCCCTCTTGCGCATGCCCACATTTAAAATGTGCGGGCCAGAGTGTTGCTGCCGCTTACGATAATGAATCCTTGCTTGCTACTTCTCCTACGATAAAAGAAATATACAGACATTAATAGCACCTGCAACACAAGGATAGAACGTTTGACTTTAGAAATCAATGAGAAATGCGTGCAAAATATTGATTAGATCAGTAAACAAAACAACTCTACGCAACCTGCAACTCTGATAGAAATCAAAAAACGTCACCAGATGGCCACTGCCATTGAAACAGTCGGCCAATCTACTGTCGAATTAGACATCGCTACCTGCAAGTTAGTAGGATAATAGAAACCGCGAGAGCATGATAATATTCGATAAAACGTAATGCAAGATATTATTCGATAAATATTTTCTGAAATCCAGATTATGCATTATTTAAACAGCATAAAGTATAATGTAGGATAAACAAATAATAACCAAATATATTAAACTGAACTAACAAAAAGATGCGCCCGAAGCTTAAAAGTATAGGGCGCCCGAGCGGGCCGCCCGCCATTAAGACTTGATTTCGGCACCAATCCACTAGGGATGGTCCCAAAATCTCTTAGAATGGGTTGTCGTCGAATTGATGAATTACTGTGATCCAATGTCGAAAAAGAATGCAATCGGGTGTTTGGTTTGGCAGCACTTCGTTGCGTTAAAATGCCTATCAGCTTGCCTCTTTCTGGGTGGGAAAGTCCGCCATTTTATAGACCCATGGGGTCTCTTTGGAGGGGCACACAGGGATGCCACGTGGTGGCCATGCCTTCCCAAAAGGGAGGAGACTCCTCCTTGACTTGGGCTTACATGATTGCCCTTGTGACAGTCCGCTAACTGCCAATCTGCCCACCTACGCGCGCATGCATAGCAGGCGACAATAACTGACTGTCCTCGGCTACCACTTGTTTAACGTTCGCTTTAAATTGTTTTAATGTCACTTTTAAATGTTTTAATGTTTGCCTTTGATTGGTTGAATTCTGCCTTTGATTGGTTAAATCTGCCTCTGATTGGTTAAACTCTGCCCAGGTGCCAATGCGAAGTTTGTCGCGATATCGCGACACTTCGACCAAGGCTTTGCTTTGGGCGCCGAAGTGTCGCGATATCGTGACATCGTGATATCGCGACACTTCGGCCAAGGCTTTGCTTTGGGTGCCGAAGTGTCGCGATATCGTGACGTCGCGATATCGCGACACTTCGGCCAAGGCTTTGCTTTGGGCATCGAAGTGTCGCGATATCACGACACTTCGACCAAGGCTTTGCCTTGGGTGTCGAAGTGTCGCGATATCGTGACACTTCGACCAAGGCTTTGCTTTGGGCACCGAAGTGTCGCGATATCGCGACAATTCGGCCAAGGCTCTCCTTTGGGTGTCGAAGTGTCATGATATCGCGACGTCTCGATATCATGACAATTCGGCCAAGGCTTTGCTTATGATTAAGGCTTGCTAAAACGACCAACTTTGCTTTGTTTACTTTTCAACCTTCTAAACTGCTGTGTAAGTGGCTAGGACCACTGTTTGACCTCTGACGGCTGCCTTGAAAGCTGTGTGTGTCAATGCGATCAGTGTTTGTAGTCACATAATCGGATTGGTGCTATTTTGGTGTCTACAAGTTGATGAAAAAATATGATCTTGTTTTTTGTTAGCAATGGTTTCCTTTATATTATTCTCTTCACCTAATAGTTCCTTCTTTGCAAATCATTGATATTGTAGAAGACGTAGAGTACCTACAACATGTTAACTAGAGAAATTAATAACTTGAGATTGAGAGTGCTATGGAGCTCCTCTAATGAAGAAAGCTTGTTGGTCTAGAAAAAAAGATAGTTGGCTTTGTCTTCAATTTTACTCTAATATCATTAAAAACAATTATAATTTTATTGTTTAAAATAGATATACATGTTGATCATAACTAACTTAACTTATGAATCATCAAACTATTTTTAAAATTAGAACTATACTTGATACTACATACCAAATAACATACTATAAGAAGTGACTAACCAAAAGTCTAGCAAATACATTAACAATGATGAAATATTTTCTACAACCATTTAATTAAATCTATAATAAAATTTTCACAATAACAAAATAAAATTTCAATTAAAAAAAATAATTATTTTGACCTCAAATAATTATTATGCTAATAAAAAATATTAGATTAAAATCGAATTGTATGAACTTAATCCAGGTGTTGTAGGTGAGTTGAAGAGGAGAGGGCAATCCTCCAAGGGAGGTCCCAGGTTCGAATCTCCACCCTACAAAAATTTTGAATTGGGTACCCAAAAATTCAATTGATAATGTTGGTGCGGGTAAGGCCTAGCGCGACTCCCGGATGACTTTGACAATGTAGAACCCCTGGTTGTGGTCTCTCAGACCGGGCGCGACTCCCGGGTGACTTTGATAGTTTAGAACCCCTGATCGTGGTCTTTCGGACCAAGACGGTCCTGCAATGAGTTTTTTCCTTTTAAAAAAATTAATTTTATGAACTTAACTTTATATATTATATATTATACGTAAAACCATTTTAAAATTTAAGCAATAAGTTTTTAGTTATTTTCAACAGGTAAAATAAGAAGCCCGCTCTCCACCTCTACGAGGTTGCTTTGAAGAACAAAAGTTATATGGTGGGTGGCCTTAAGGTCCAGTGTCGTCGGCTGCGTGCTTGACCTACCAAAACATGAGAAAGACGATGAAAGGAAGGTATTTAACAAGTCTAATCTACTTATATAAATACCTATAAATTCTTCGATTTCCACATTTGTCCGCGCCAAAAACAGAGGCTATAACCATAAGTTTTCGGAGTTTCCATTTCTTGTTCAGAGAATCTCAAAAGCCATCACCACACGGCCATTATAGTATCACTGCAATTCTCCGAGGTAACCGTAGGGCTTCATGGAGGAGGAGAAGATTCGCTGTGTAATTAGTTTCGAAATTGCATATGATCCGGTAAAAGTAGGGGCTGATGACAAATATGTGTACGATCGCAACTCTTTGGAAACTTTGATTGAAAAGCATCGGAAAGGTACCCGAGTCCCACACAATCTAAGGCCCATTTCTGCGGAAGATGTAATTCCACACGTTTCTAAGAGGCAACAGATTCAATCGTTCGTGAGACATGAACTGGGAAACGACTACACGGAGTGGGATGTGGTTCAGGATTATCCTCTCATTCTCCAACCCTCTGATATTGCCGAGACTTTCCAGAAGTTACGCGCCTGTTTTCATTCCGGCAAAGATTCGAAAAAACTCGATGGGGACACTTGGCTAGAAGCTTGGAAAATACTCAACTATTTACGCCTCAATCTCCAATATGAATTCCGTAATCGAGAGACGTTCTTGGGAAATAATAATTTCATCAGATATTTGGGCCAGATTATTTATTTATGCCTTCCTGCTGCTGGTTTGCTTGATAACAATGGAGGAACGTGAGAAATTTCACAGAGAAGTGTTAAGAATGATAGGGGTGTTGGCCCAGGATATGTCTTACACACTATTAGCATCTGAATTGGTTATGCTTACAACATTCGAATTCATACGCCGTATCCGAACTCGTCCAAGGAAAGTGCTTAGTTTTTTAATAAGATTCTACGAATTGGGAGACGAAGGTTTGGAGGTCATAATCCTGAGTCTGTTGAAAACTCGTGTTATATCAGAGAGACTTGAACATGATGATATAAATAGTATTATGGGCCCTATTCTTCAAGCAGAAACACATGAAGTTTTTTGCTTTCGTCTTGCCATGTCAGCCGGAATTTTCATAGAGTTTTATAATAATAACGAAGACAATGAGGGAGTGGTCGAGAGCATAGGGCAAGAATCTATACAAGCACTTGTGAAGATTTTTAACTTACTGCTCATCAAAAAACCTACCCAAGTGGAAGAGAAAGATGGGGATAAAGGCATTGGTGATGCGTTGTTCCTCATCAATGAATTCTGTAACGAAGGGAATAAACAAGTACTTTACTGGCTTTATAATGCCGATCTGTTGTTCATAATTCATAACATGTTTCAAAAAATAGCCAAAGGCACAATCACGTTTTGCCTAGGTTGCTTTGGAAATTGCAAAGACTATGTACAGGAACGGAAGAGCTGATAAGAACATAAGGCAGGAACACTATGATGTTTTTCCGTGCTCTGGCTATCACAATTCCAACAGGGGACGAAGAAATAAGAGAGAATATCAAAAAATCGCTGGATGATATAATGAAGTTATTATCGCCTTTGCGTATATAATGAAGATATTATCGACTTGGGTTACACAAAGTGGCAATCCCTAATCAGAAGGGACATGCTCACGATCCTTGCTTCTTTCCTTATACTTTTCTTAATTTGCATATTAATTGCCCTATAGCACTTGGCTTTATTAAAGCAAAAATTTAAGCCATAATTTTTTATGGTTTCTTTTAAAAATCCTCCGTCAAATTATTGTAATTATACATTGTACACTTTTCTTATTAAAACTTTAATATTAAATATTATTATTATTGTTTTTATTTTTTAATTTAAACATCTTAGAATTTTTATTTAAATATGGTTATTTGAAATAAGTTTATATATAAAATACACACAAAAAATAATAATATTTTTTTATTACTTTAAAAATTATTCGCATGAGTGTGGTGTAGGTAAGGATGCTACTTGCATTATCCATGATGTGACCCAAGTTCAATTTCCAGGATGAATGTTTAAAAAAACTATATATATATATTACTAAAAAAAAATTATAACACGTTATTATTAATTAAAATCTTAATTTTTTAAAAACCTGAAGCTTTAAAATATTAAATAATTAAATAACAAATATACTTATTTCAGCAAGTTATATCCTAAGTGTTTACTAGGATGCTAAATAGTCAAGAGATCTCGTCTTGATTTTAGTTTTGGAAGAAAAAAAAACAATGAAGAATAATACTATTTATCAATAAAAATTATTCGCATGAGTGTGGTGTAGGTAAGGATGCTACTTGCATTATCAATGATGTGACCTAAGTTCAATCGCCAGGATAAATATTTAAAATATATATATTACTAAAAAAATTATAACACGTTGTTATTATTAATTAAAATCTTAATTTTTTAAAACTTGAAGCTTTAAAATATTAAATAATTAAGTAAAAAATATACTTATTTCAGCTCATTATATTGTAAGTGTTTACTAGGATGCAAAACAATCAAGAGATGTCATCTTGATTTTAGTTTTAGAAGAAAAAAAAAAATGAAGAATAGGGGGCATAATACTATTTATATCAATAAAAATTATTAGCATGAGTGTGGTGTAGGTAAGGATGTTACTTGTGTAGACACCAAAACAGCACCAATTCGATTATGTGACTGCAAACACTGATCGCTTTGACAAACACAGCCCCCAGGGCAGCCCTCAGAGGTCAAACAGTGGTCCTAACCACTTTCATAGCAATTTTGTAAGGTCAAGAGGCAATTTGGTACATTTAGACACTTTGCTCAGTATTCGTCTCACCCAGGGATGAATTCAAAATGGAATCCATCTCACCCAGAGACGAATTCTGAATTCATCTCTGGTAGGGACGAATTCTGAGTTTAACGGGCAAAAAGAAGAATGGCGCCAAGTGGTAGCCCAGGACAGTTAGTTGATGACTCCTGCCTCGCACGCATGTGTGGGTGGAAAGATAGGCCGTTAGAGGACTGTCACAAGGGTAGTTATGAAAGCCCAAGTCATGGAGGACTCCCCTCCCTCATGGGAAGACTTGACTGCCACATGGCACCTATGACCAACACATGGCGCTTATGCTTTCCTCTCAAAAGAGACCCCATGGGTCTATAAAAGGTGGAACTTTTCTCACCCAAAAGGAGAGATTGGAGGCGATTTCAAGCAACGAAGTGTTGTCCGATTGATTACCCACTTGCATCTTTTTGATTCACCTTCTCACATCCACTAATCTCTTTCGCAAGGGAGGTTATTGGGTGGCTTTTGGAAGCGTGGATCCAACCCAAATCCAACATTTGACCACCTTACACCACCAATTTGCAAACATCCCAATCCTAAGAGGTTTTGGACCCATCCCTAGTGGATTGGCTCCAAAATCAAGTGCCAATGGTGGGAGGCCCACTTGGGCACCCTGCATTTTCTAAATTTTATTGTAAAGCATTCTAGATTATTGTTTCAGGTTGCATCTCATGTTATTCTGTTTGGTTAACTCATAGCTTCAATTTCATAACATTTTGATCAGATTTTATCATGCCTTTTGTCGCTTTGTTGTCCTACTAACTTGCAGGTGGCGATATCGAATTCCCAAGGATAGAGGCCAAATTGGGAGAATTCGACCATCTGGGTCGTCCCAAAATGGCCCCAATTACATAACCCCCCTGTTTGCAGGTGTTTTGGAGGTCTCGGGAGTCGACATTGGAGCGGTGTCAGTTCGGCTTTTCCAACACAGTAGAATTCGTCCCACCCAGGGACGAATTACAGTCAGAATTCATCCTGCCCAGGGATGAATTCTAGGTGAAGGCAGATTGGCCAACTGTTTTAGTGGCAACGACCTTCTGGTAATATCTTCTATCTTCTGTCAGGTTTTCAGGCCATTTGGACTCACTTTACTCACTGTTTTAGACAAATGTTTATATGCATCTTTTGGCGATTTTAGAGAACAAACACTTCTTATTTGCAGCAGGTGCTATTGACATCTTCGTTGTTTCTTTGTTCGTAGGAGGAGCAGCAGAGGTCAAGGACTCATCAACATCAGCGGCGGCATCGTCTTGGCCCGCCCATCTCAAGTGTGGGCACGCGGAAAGAGGAACCTTAAGTCTTGATTGTAATCAAATTCTTTTAACGCTCCTAGCCCCTGAAAAGGGAGGAGGCATCTTTGTAATAGAGATCAAGAGAGTTTAATGAAAGGGATGTGTTTTCTCCATTTGCTTGTATCTCATTTCAATGCGTCTCTTTCATTTCATGCATTCTACATTTCTAGGACTTAAGCGTATTTGATTTTGAATGCATCGCAATTAGTGTTTTCTTTGCCCATAATCTCGTGCTTTCAAC
The DNA here is from genome assembly GCA_028583015.1 of Wollemia nobilis. Classification (NCBI taxonomy): domain Eukaryota; kingdom Viridiplantae; phylum Streptophyta; class Pinopsida; order Araucariales; family Araucariaceae; genus Wollemia; species Wollemia nobilis. The sequence goes on along the minus strand of JAQPPZ010017034.1, from coordinate 825,261 downwards.
TTGCATTATCAATTATGTGACACAAGTTCAATCCCCAAAATGAATGGTTAAAAAAAAATATTACTAAAATTATAACACATTATTATTAATTAAAATCTTAATTTTTTTACACTTGAAGCTTTAAAATATAAAATAATTAAGTAGCAAATATACTTATTTCAGCATGTTATATTGTAAGTGTTTACTAGGATGCAAAATAGTCAAGAGATCTCATCTTGATTTTAGTTTTAGAAGAAAAAAAACAATGAATGTTATTTTTATACTTATTGCAAATAAAAGGTCAAAATAATTTCAAGAATACTTGTACAATTGCCACTTAAAGAAAATGTTAAGGAGGTTTTTTCAGCCTTCGAATGGTGTTTATAACTTCATTTAATTTAGTATCTCTTAATTTCTTTCTTCTTTTCATGCTTTGAGTTTCTCTTTCATCTTCATTAGTTCTTGCACATAAAGTCTTGGTGCCCATATGAGAGGTGTAGTTGTGGAACTGTAAGTTTCTTCCTTGTCTGAAAACACATTTTGGTGACCTCCATTTTCCATGTTGAATGTTTTTTTGCGGTTATCTGAATTTTTTCTCCTTGCTTGTCTGTATTCTCTTGTGTTGTCATTTTTTCTTCGTTTATTTTATCTTATCTATTTTGTCCCCTCTATTGGGCTAATTTATCTCCTTGTTTGATGATGGTTAGTGCCTTTGATTGTTCCTTATTCTTCACCTATGTTGGAGTGCAACTTTTAAAACATTTATATTCTTATTTAAATAAAAGATAGTAATTGTCTTTTAATCAAGAAAAAAAAGTAAGAAGGGGAATGAACCACAGTCATCAAGGTCATACAAAATCAATATATGCACAATACAATATTTACTCATTAGCACTTATTAGTGAAACAAACAAATACAATTTAAAGCAAAGATTCTATTTTATTTAGTTGTTACTACCTAAATGCTTTTACAAATCTTCCACTTTCTCCTATATGATAGTTTCTATCCTTTGGTTCTTCTAGACTAATATGTCAAGCTTGCAACAAAATTTTACAAGCTATCCATCTTAAATTATCATCACTAAATATAAATTATTTATATTAATATAGTTGATAATGAAATATCATAAGTTATGCTGATTACAAGTTTTATTTATCTTTAAAGTTTTGATATGTGGTAGATGCAAATATTTAAAATAATAAAGAGAAAATGAGTGTGAGGGGATGAGAACCCCTCATAAAACATGTATAACCTCATTAAAAAAAGTATTTATTATTAAGTATAGATTTAATTGAATTATAAAGTTGATATAAATACTTGAATTAACTCCAAAACATATTTCAAACAATGGTTTACACCATTTCTCCACAATACTCAATTTCAAATATTATGTTCTTTACTTTGGAAATATGTTTCTATATACAATCAAACATGTTACATAAGATATTGATAATTTGACTATTCAATCCAACTATCTTTGTCTTCTGTCTTTGTCTTAGTGAAGATTGTCTTATGTCTTTGTCTTAGTGAAGATGACATAAAGTATTACCTCATCAAAGATTCACATGGAAACCACTTATCTCCTATATTACAAACTTCTTGTGTAATATATATTTTAATTATTTGGTACCAAAAAACATAACAAAAAACAACTAGAATTTATATTTTAAAAGGAGACTTAAAAAAAGATATGTTTTATACTACACAAGAAACACATATGGCTTATAATGAAGAATCTCTCTTCACATAAAATTTTCTAAAGTTATAAATTAAACTAAGTGGAATAATCCTTGGTTAAGATCAAATAATTTTAATATTATAAGTATCCACAAATTTTAAAATATATACTATTTATTCCTTGGTTAAAAATTGTTTACACATAGTTATAATTTTAAATTGATTATATGTGATATAACAAGCCCACCCATAAAACATCCTAAATACATAGTTATACCGAAAGAGTTTGAGAATTATACATGTATGCATTGGCAATATTTGAGCCTAGGTGTCCTCCTTGGTCAAATTAATTGACCTTTAATGAGGTATCTAGGTTTAAATATGTGTACATGATACATGCATAATTGTATTGTTGTTATAATAAGTGTACAGGGTCAAAATATATTATAAATAAATCTTGTTTTAATCTCATTTAGAAAATTTAAAAATGTTCTTAGAATAAAGAAATCATGAAATAATATATGTATAATTATTTTTAAAATATTTAAAAAAATTCAAACAAAGCATAATTTGTTATTTTCAACAAGAAATAATAAGCTCACTCTTTTCATCCATTAAAATAATTTCAATAGGTTACTTTGTAGAGCTAATGTTACATCATGGGTGCCCATAAGCTCTGCAGTCATTGACTTCTTGGTTGACTACCAACACATGTAAAATGCAAAAATAAGTTATTCAACAAGTCTATCAAAAAATATAGTTAAAATTAAGCACTTTATTTATTACTATATTTTCATCGTCCCTTAGGATCATAGTTTTTTCCTATATCAAATTCACATCCTTAATATGTCTCTCTTCAACTAGTGTGCATAGTAATGATCTTCAAAAAATAAAATTCTATACAAATCCTTGTGCCTCTAGATAATCGAATGTCAAATGAATCGTTACTTATATAATCTGTTGGAATGCAAAGAAAAAACACATGTTTCCTCTAGATTGAAATTTTTTATGAGCTATGTGTTTGTTGGAACTCAAGTAACCTATTTATAGAATTCTAACCACATGATCAACCATTGAATATATCCATTTATAAGTACTCCATGAGAAGGATATAAAATATTACATCCTTCAAACACAAATTCTATATAGGTTTCTAGTTATATCCTAAGAAGGCATGTATTTTGCTAGGAAATTAGATGATTATCTAACAACACATAGCGTCATCCTTAACTGCATGTAATTTTGAGGATTTCCCTCCCACAACTTGGTAGAAATAATCTAGATATGAAGTGCATGAAGAAATATAATTTTTCTTTTTGGTAGAAGAAATATAATTTTTCTTTTTGGTAGCAATGGTTTCCTTTGTACCTAATAAGAACATTGCTTGTTCCTTTCTCTACAAATATTTGATATTGTAGGAGTCATGTGGTATCTACAACATGTTAACTAGAGAAATTAAAAACTTAATATTGAGTGTGCTATGGAGCTCCTCTAATGAATTAATATTGTTGGTCTATGATGCTTAGGTGATTTTATTGTTCAAAATGGATATATATGTTGATCATGACTAATTCAAATTATGAATCATCAAACTATTTCTAAAGTTAGAACTATATTTGTTACTACATACCAAATAACATGATATAGGAATTGATTAACCAGTAGTGTAACAAATAAATTAACAAATAAATATGATGGAATATTTTCTAACGACTATTTGATAAAATCTATAATACAATTATCAACAAGAAGCTCACTCTTTTCATCCATTAAAAAATTGCAATAGGTTTCTTTGTAGAGCAAAATTTATATCATGGGTACCCATAAGGTTTGGACTTATTGACTTCCTGGTTGACTACCAATAAATGTGAGAGATAAAAGGAAGGTATTTGAACAAGTTTAGTTTACTTATATGACTCATCTCTTGCATACATAACATCTTTCACTCACACTTACACACTTGACACCTTACACACATTAATCAAAATTAATTAAATTATACATAAATTAGACAAATATTGAACACACTTCTAATCTAATATCTATGATACTACTCAAAGGTTCTTCATGGTACTCAATGATACCAAATAATATAATATATCCAACAATGTAAGATAAAATTGATATTATTCTTCTTTAAAGGGATCATATTCCATAACGTTACCGTATTGTTAATGAAGAGAAATTAGAAAAAATATATTAGTGAGTTTCCAAACTAGATCTGAGTAGACAACATGGATCAGATAACCTATGAAAATGTTTACTTAAGCATTAAACTCTATGAAGCAGTAAAAAGATTCATCCTTGGTGTGCAAAAAGTATACACATATATTTTTAAGTATGATCATCGACGTAAAATTCAACATATTGAGATCCATGGATCTTCCATGATTAGTATCCACCATATTTAGAGGTTCTTTGACTTTGGATTCAAAAGAGATAAATAGATCTCAATATTGCAAAGTAACAAGAGTAAATTTGAGTAGACTACCTGAATGAAAGAATACCTCATACCACATGTAACTTTTGAAGTGTAATTAGATGACTAAAGTTGAAATGACCATATCATTGATGTCAAAAGTGATGACATAATCTTAAATTTTATAATCAACACTTAGATTGTCACACCTCAGAAATAAGATATATCATTGACGTCAAAAGCGATGAAATAACCTTAAATTTTATAATCAAACACTTGATTGTCACACCTCAAAAATAAGATATAACTTTGAGTAATATCACTTTAAAATCAACCTTGAAATTATCGTTAAGTAACTAATGAATGAAATGCAAGTCCAATAATAAAAACGACTTTTGTTATCTTGCATGTATGCGATCCAAGTAGTAAATTGACATCACTTATGACTTTGACGTGATAGGATGTGTTATCACCCAAGGAGACTTATCCTATATACTTGAACATTCTCGAGTCTAAAACCATTATTTTTTACCATTCACATGTTTCATTTGAAAATTTGCTTGAAAAAAATCCGTAAGGTACCCGAGTTCGACACAATCGAAGGCCCTTTGCCAGAAGTTACGCACCTGTTTTCATTTCGGCAAAGCGTGGAAAAGACTCAATGGGAACACTCGGCTAAACGCTTGGAAAATACTCAACTTTTTGCGCCTTAATCTCCAATATGAATTGCGTAATAGAGAGATGTTCTTGAGAAATAATGATTTCATCAGATATTTGGGTCAGATTATTGATTTATGTCTTCCTGCTGCTGGTTCCCTTGATAACAATGCGGAAGAACGTGAGAAATGTCACAGAGAAGTGTTAAGAATGATAGGGGTGTTGGCCGAGGATATGTCTTACCCACGATTAACATCTGAATTGGTTATGCTTACAACATTCGAATTCATACGCCGCATCCGAACTCGTTCAAGGAAAGTGCTTAGTTTTTTTTGATAAGATTCTACAAATTGGGAGACGAAGGTTTGGAGGTCATAATCCTGAGTCTGTTGAAAACTTGTGTGATATCAGAGAGACTTGAACATGATGACATAAATAGTATTATGCGCCCTATTCTTCGAGCAGAACCACATGAAGTTTCTTGCTTTCGTCTTGCCGTGTCAGCCGAAATTTTCATAGAGTTTTATAAAAACAACAAAGACAATGAGCGAGTGGTCAACAGCATAGGGCAACATTCTATACAAGCGCTTGTGAAGATTTTTAACTTCCTGCTCATCAAAAAACCTACCCAACTGGAAGAGAAAGATGGGGATAAAGGCATTGGTGATGCGTTGTTCCTCATCAATAAATTCTTAACAAAGGGAATAAACAAGTACTTAGCTGGATTTATAATCCCGATCTGTTGTTCACAATTCATAACATGTTTCAAAAAATAGCCAAAGGCACAATCACGTTTTGCCTGTCTAATTGGGAGGTTGCTTTGAAAATTGCAAAGACCATGTACAGGAACAGAAGAGCTGATAAGAACATAAGGCAGGAACACTTTGCGTATGTAATGAAAATATTATGGACTTTGGTTACCCAAATTGACGCAAGTGGCAATCCCCAATCAGAAGGGACATGCTCATAATCCTTGGCTTATTTCTTTTCACTCTTCTTAATTTGCATATTATTTGCCCTATAGCACTTGGCTTTAGTAAAGCAATTTATTATTTTTATTTGAAATAAATAACTGGTCTATTATAAGCCTCCGTTACATTCTTGTAATTACAAGATACACATTTCTTAGTAAAACTTTAATATTAAATTTTGTTATTATTATTGCTTTATGTTTTTAATACATCTTAGATAGATTCATAGAAATTTTGTTTTATATATAGTTATTTGGAATATGTTTATATATAAAATACATATTTATTCAATTGGTTGCACATGTTTTTATGTGGGTTAGAATCCTCTAAAAATGTATAAAATACTTTTAAAAATATAATTTATTAAGATATTGTTGTTATTATTCAAAATATTAATTTTTAAAGATTTAAAACATTGAGTAATTAAGCAATAAATATATATATATTAACATGTTCTATCTTCTAAATGTTTACTAGGATTTAAAATGGTAAAGAGATCTCATCTTGTTAAAATAATGATGTTTTGTATTCATGATTTTAGTTTTAAACAAGAAAGCAAAGAATGTTGTTCTCCTACTCATTGTAAATGAAAGGTCAAACCAATTTCAAGAACCCTTGTACAGTTGCCACTCAAGAAAATATTAAACAAGTTTTTACTTGTTCTAAGCACAATTTATAAGGAAGGATAATGATTGCATTATTTAATACTAAAGGAAAAATATAAACTAGGTATTTATAGTCTTGTGGTCTATGTTGGAGTTGTTAGAATTTCTAAAAATAGATATTCATAGCATTACCTGAAATATGAAGAAAGAGTAGAACTGGTTGATTTATTCCAAGGATCAACTTTGTATAAATAGCAAAGTTGATCATTGAGAGCTGTTGGATTACAACAACTCATCAAACCTGATGAAGACACCACTGAGAGTTTACCTGACACATGGAGGAGTTAAAACTCAAGTGTGTCTATCCTAGTAGAACTTAAGAGAATATTTACTTATTCTAAAACCCCCCTTAAGTGATACTATGGATGGTTTTTGCAAATGAGTCCCAAAAACATGGCTTGATAAGGTACTCATTTATATTATAGAGATGGTGAAAAAAAACCTTGGGGAAAAACCATCTATCATAAGAAAAAATTTAATATAGTGGTGTGTCTTTGGATGGTGAATATTGTCCTCATACAATTATAGAGTCCCGACAACTTGGCCTGATTAGGTACTTATTTACAATTTATAGATGGTGAAAAAACCACTTGGGGAAAAACCATCTATCACAAAAAATAACCAAGATAGAGGCATGTATTCGGATGGTGAAGATTGTCCTCATAATATACATGTTGTTGGAGAGATGATAAAAAAACCACAAGCAAAAAAACCATTCTCCAAAGAATAAAATGAGAGGTGGAAGACCTTTGTGTCAATGCAGCTGTATTACTCCAAGTTTATCTCGCAACTGAAGGTAACGTGGAGAATGAAATGACTTGGTGAAGATGTTTACAATTTGATTCTCAATTGGAATATTGTCCAAGTATATGTCCCCATTCTGAATGTGCTATCAAATGAAGTGCATATGTATCTAAATGTGCTTGGTGTGTTGATGAACAATTGGATTTCGTGCAATATGAATTGTGCTCTGATTGTCACACCAAAGAGTTATAGGTTTTTCATGGGATAAACCAAATTCCCTTAGAATTTGTTGAAGCCAAAGAGCTTCCTAAATTGCTAAAATTGTTGCCCTATATTCATCCTCTATAGATGATAAGACTACTGCATATTATTTTTTTCATAACTAGGCTATTGGTAAAGAACCAAGACAAAAGATATAGCCAAAATTTGAACATCTATCTTCTACTAAACCTACCCAATTTGAATCTTTGTAGAAAATGATATCCATGGATTTTCCCTAATACAAGAGCCCAAATTGAGTAGTTTCTTGCAATTAGTGGAGGATTCTTTTTGTTGCTTGCCAATGACTAAAGTGAGGTTGATGGGAGAATTTAGATATGAGACCAACATCATATGAGATATTTGGACGAGTATGAATAAGGTATGACAAACTCCCTACAAGCTAACGGTATAGAGTTTCATCACATAGAGGGGATGAGTAGGAAGTACTTAGATTTATGCCAGATTGAAAAGGTGTAGGTGAAGGTTTGTAGTCTGACATTTTAAACCTCTGAAGAAGATATAGAGTGTATTTTTTTGACACAATAAAATACCTGTATTTGTTTGATTTATTTGGATCCCAAGAAATTAATGAGCTAAACCTAGATCAGCCATATCAAATATTTTAGAGAGGGAGTCTTTTATAGTTTGAATGTGATCGAAGGTACTACTAGTGATTATAAGATCATCCACATATAAAACAAGAATGGTGATTTTTATTTCATCTCTCCAAATGTAGATTGTGTTATTAGACTCACAATGAGAAAATGCTATGGAAAGAAGGAAGGAGTCCATCTTTTCATACCAAGCTCTAGGAGCTTGTTTGAGACAACAAAGAGACTTGTTTAGCCTACAAACAAGAGTGGAGTCTTGAGTGGAACCAGTAGGTTGTTCCATGTATATCTCTTCCTTTAAATCCCCATGTAAGAAATAACTTTTTACATCCATTTTAAAGATAGACCACTTTTGGGAAGAAGCCAGAGCAAGAACCGGTCTTACAAAATCTATTTTAGCAATTGGAGCAAAGGTTTTGGCATAATCAATTCCTTCAATTTGAGAGAAACCTTTGGCTACTATGCAAGCTTTGTGTTTATCAATTTCTCCATTAGGACCATACTTTGTTCTGTAAATCCATATACAATGAACTAATTTTATTTCTTTATGCAAGGGAACTAAATCCCAAGTTTTTTGGTGTAAACTCAGCTACAAGAGACCAATAAAATGGACTTGAATCACATAACACAAATGCAATATAATGAAAGAAACTTGCAAATCGATATTATTATCATTTTTTAATTCACACCCCTTCTCCAAAAGATTACAATCCATCATATAGCAACCGAAAACCAAAAAACCCTAAAAATGTCTTTTTTTAAAAACTACTAAAAATAGATTTATTTTTCTAAAAAATCCTAAAAATAGAAATGAGTCGGATTGAACCCAAATTCGGTGCACACATCCCTATTACAATAAAAAACCTTAATTTAAAATAATAGGTCTCAAATTAAGGTATAACAAAAGTTAATAAAACTCTAACATGCAAAAAAACCCAAAAAACCCGGGAACCTATTCTAAAAGCTAATTTTAGGAAACTAGATGGAGGAGTTAGGTCCTGAAAACATTTTTTTTGGAGATTCATGCCAATAATATATTCACCTTATGCAGAACACGTACGCATAACAACCTATTAAATTTCAAGGCCAACGGACGTATGGTTCACAAGTTATGGCTTCGACAAGGTGCATCAGCTTATTTGCTTTTCCAAAACTTTTTTGTTGAACAACATATATTGCATGATGGGTAGTGAACTCATCTACAACTACCCACACATCATCCAACTAAATTTAAGTTTTAAATTTTGATTTCCAAGTAGAGTATTTATTCTTTTCTAATAGCTAGTAATCTAGCAATAGAACCTTTGATGCACTACCAACCATGATATACAAAAGGTTAAAAAGCAAGTAAGCTCTACAACAAATATAATTGAAACTGAGTAGTTTTTTATTACTATTTTTTAATTATGTTTTGCGATCATAGTTTTCTTCTATATTAACTTCATATCCTTAATATGCCTCTCTCTTTAGCTAATGTGTTGAGTAATGAGCTTCAAAAAATAAAATATTTTAGAAATGCTTGTGCCTATATATAATTGAATGTGAAATGAATCTACCTAGGTGTTGTAGGTGATTTGAAGAGGAGAGGGCAATCCTCCAATGGATGTCCCAGGTTCGAATCTCCACCCTACCAAAAAACTGAATTGGGTACCCAAAATCCAATTGATAATGTTGATGCGGGCAGGGCTGGGTGCGACTCCCAGGTGATGTTCACAATGTAGATCCCCTGTTCGTGGTCTCTAAAACCAAGGTAGTCCCACAAGAGGTTTTTCGCTATATATAAAAAAAATGTCAATGACTCATTACTTACATAATCTTTTGGAATGCAAAGAAAAACCATATGTTTCCTCTAGATTGAATGTTGACATGAGCTATGTGTTTGTTAGGATGTAGATGGAACTCAAGTAACCTATTTAAATATTTCTACCCACACATTCAACCATCAAATAACATCCACTTTGCAAGTACTCCATAAGAAGGATATCAAGTATTACATCCTTCAAAGATGTAGATACTATGTTAATTGCTAGCTATATGCTATGAAGACATGTATTTTATAATGAAATTGGATGATTGCCTTACAACACACAACCTCATCCTTAACTGCATATGATTTTGAGTATTTCCCTCCCACAACTTGGTAGAAACAGTTTGAATATGAAGTTGATGAAAAAATATGATTTTGCTTTTTGTTAGCAATGGTTTCTTTCATATTGTTCTCTTCACCTAATAGGCCCTTCTTTGCAAATTATTGATATTATAGAAGACATAGAGCACCTACAATATTTTAACTAGAGAAATTAATAACTTGAGATTGAGAGTGCTATGGAGCTCCTCTAATGAAGAAAGATTGTTGGTCAAGAAAAAAATATAGTTGGCTTTGTCTTCAATATTACTCTAATATCATTAAAAAAAACAATCATAATTTTATTGTTTAAATAGATATGCATGTTGATCATAACTAACTTAACTTATGAATCATCAAACTATTTTTAAAATTAAAACTATACTTGAGACTACATACCAAATAACATACAGAAGTGACTAACCAAAAGTCTAGCAAATACATTAACAATGATGAAATATTTTCTACAACCATTTAATTAAATCTATACTAAAATTTTCACAATAACACAATAAATTTTCAATTAAAAAATAATAATTATTCTAACCTAAAATAATTATTATGCTAATAAAAAATGAACTTAACTTAATATATTATATATTATACGTAAAACAAAAGTTATATGGTGGGTGGGCTTAAGGTCCAGTGTCGTCGGCTGCGTGCTTGACCTACCAAAACATGAGAAAGACGACGAAAGGAAGGTATTTAACAAGTCTAATCTACTTAAATAAATACCTGTAAAGTTCTTTGAGTTCCACATTTGTCTTCGCGAAAAATAGAGACTATAACCATAAGTTTTCCGAGTTCCCATTTCTTGTTCAGAGAAACTCAAAAGCCATCACCACACGGCTTCATGGAGGAGGAGAAGCTTCGTTGTGTAATTAGTTTCGAAATTGCATATGATCCGGTAAAAGTAGGGACTGATGACAAATATGTGTACGATCGCAACTCCTTGGAAACTTTGCTTGAAAAGCATCCAAAAGATACCCAAGTCCCACACAGATCGAAGGCCCTTTCTGCGGCGGATGTAATTCCACACGTTTCTAAGAGGCAACAGATTCAATAGTTCGTGAGACATGAGCTGGGAAACGACTACACAGAGTGGGATGTCGTTTCGGATTATCCTCTCATTCTCCGATCCTCTGATATTGCCGAGACTTTCCAGAAGTTACGCGCCTCTTTTCATTCCGGCAAAGATTGGAAAAAACTCGATGGGGACACTTGGCTAGAAGCTTGGAAAATACTCAACTATTTACGCCTCAATCTCCAATATGAATTCCGTAATCGTTCTTGAGAAATAATAATTTCATCAGATATTTGGGTCAGATTCTACGAATTGGGAGACGAAGGTTTCGAGGTCATAATCTTGAGTCTGTTGAAAACTCGTGTTATATCAGAGAGACTTGAACATGATGATATAAATAGTATTATGCACCCTATTCTTCAAGCACGTTTGCAGCAGGTGCTACTAATGCCTTTATTTTTTTTTTGATTGCAGGAGAAGTAACAAGAACCAAGGACTCATCAACATCAACGACGACAACGCTTTGGCGGGCCCATTTTGCATGTGGGCATGCGAAAAGAGGAAGACTAAGTCACAATTGTAACCAAGATCTATTTAACGCTCCTAGCCCCTAAAAAGGGAGGAGACATCTTTGTAACCGAGGATAAGAAAATTGAATAAAAAGGGTTGTGCTTTCCATACATCTTTCTTTCATTTTCGATTTATCTCCTTTCTTTGTTTCGTGCATTTCAAAGGCATAGGATTAAAGCGTTATATTTTGTCTTACATTGCATAGCTATAGTTTTCCTTTTATTTTTGGAATCTCGTGCTTTCAGTGGCGATCACGGTCCCCTAGTTTTTAAGATCAAGTAACTAATCCATTTTTGTGTTTGGTGCTTGATAGGTACCAATTTTTTTTAAGTAGACTGTTATTCGTCTTTGACTGCGATGATTACTTTACTGTAATTCGTCTGACCCTGGGATAGATTCAAATTCGTCTCAGACCAGGACGAATTATGTTCTATAATTCGTCTCTGACAGGGATGAATTTTTGTCTGTAAATTTTCAGAGCCGAAGATCAGAAACAACAAGTCCGGGCAAAAAAGAGGTAAGGTTCCAAAACTGTCTTTGTCCTTTTCTAATTTTTTGCTTTCATTTTCTGTCAATTCTTGCATGCTTAGGGAAAGTAGTGGTTGCTTGCATGTTTCAATTTTAAGTAAAATAAACCACACACACATCACGTGGCATATTTTTAACCAAGGAGCTGGTCATAAGACCCCAGCCCTTGAGCAAGACCAACGATGGGTTCATCACCACCTTGGCTTAGTTTTGCATCCATTTCCTCGATTGTCACTATTGTTAGGCATAAATCCTGATGAAAGCTGACCGAGTGTCATTGGGGTGATTCCCATGCATGCGAGGATAAGTCTTCTATGGTAGGTGTCATTAACAGAACAATCCCCCTTCTATACCGCCTATGTTCCACGTACCATCTACTCTCACGTACCTATAGTTTCCCTCTAGTAAGGGCGGGTATATAGAGAGGTTGGTATATCGGTCCAACAATGGTATATTGACGGGGCGACCATTTATGGGAGTCATATGAGCCAACATTATTCATTTAAATGTTCTTCAAAACTTGCAAAACAAAACAAAACATCAAAATGCACTAAACCAGTTTAGGACACACCATTAAATCTTTAAAAGAGATAATCATTGTTTGCATATGTGTGTGTTCATTTTTGCTTAGTGTAACAAAAAAAAATCATCATAAACGAGATAAAAATCTTCTTAGTTAGTAGAAGAGCACCACAATGGTGTACACTCATAGCCAAGCCCAATCAAGGGCAGATGTTGCAAAAGGTGCACAAAGAGAGGGCGCTAGTCGCCTTCTCTTTAGCCCTGAAGACTTGGCCATACCGCCTTGGCGATCTAGCCTACAAGAGAGTCCACATCAGGCCACATCAAGAAGAAATTATTGGGACCCCCCTATGTAGGGTATGCCCATTCAACACAGCCCCTTTCGAGAAGAAGCTTTACATGTAGCACTCGATGTAAATAGAAAACTACCTTCTGAGGCTAGATATGAGTGGCCACAATGCGATGAAGTGCTAGAGAGGCACAGTTTCCATGATGAGAGACAGCGTGAATACGTCACCTCTCCTTTGCCTCCCATTAGAACTGAAAGACAAAACCTAGAGCGCAGGGCTCTTCACATAGGGCGAGCTCACTCCACCTGCCCCTTTCACAACCATGAAAGGGAGTACGAGGAAGACCATCGCATTCCTTGGGAACAACATACAACATGAGAACCTTGTGTTTCTGCACCTTCTAGATATCATGGTCACCCATCGAGGCCAGAGCCTCAAGTAAATGTCACCTACATCGACAGAGGGAAGCAACCCATAGAAATTTTAGATCATCAAGATCGAGGCAAACACATAGGAGAAAAATTCAAGCCTCTTGAGAAAAATATGGCGGACCAAATTGACTTGGCAGTCACTAGACATGTCGCCCGCCAAGCCTACATCATGCAGCTTGAGCAAGGTCATCAGAAGTTAGAGCACTTATACCACCTTAATAAAGAGCGCATGCAGCGTGAAGCGAATGAGCTACGTTATAAACTACTTGAGAGGATTCCAACCCCTCGCACCCAAAAAGCAGAACAATATGAGAGGCATAACCCTTTGGTGCAGGACAGGTCTCCATGACCTCGTCAAGCTTTGCCTTCGAGACCTCATAGACCTAAGAGGGAGGCCACTCCCCGAAACAATGATGGGTACCATCAACAGGGACTCACTTAGGGTCATAGGTCTTGCCTAGAGACTCCTCAAGAAGTTTATGAGGAGCATGAACCAGAAATAGAACGGGCTGAAACGCCCTATCAAGGTGGGAGGGCTACCATTCAGCCACCCCTCCATAGGCATCCAGTCTCCCACCACTCACAGTGGGAGAAAACAAAAGAGGAAGAGATAAAATCTTTCGATGCATACAAAGTGCTATTAGAGCATTTGGAGTTTGTGGAGACAAAAGATTTTGGGCATCAAAAACCCACATTACGTCAACTCCACAGTCATCCAGTGCATCCCTCAGTGCCCACAGCTCTTTACCCCGAACATTTCAAGTTGCCTCAATTGGCAGTCTTTAAAGGTGAAGACGATGCTCAAGAACATGTCACAAGATTCCCGAGCCAATGCTTCAACGATTCGGGATAATGATGCATTGTTGCTTAGGACATTCATAACCACATTCGCGGGCCCTGCCTCAGATTGGTTCACATAGTTACTGAAGCACAAAATAAACAACCTAGATCAATTAGTAGATGCATTTCTTGAACGCTTTGCCTTCAACACAAAGAATAAGGCATCACTAAGTGATCTGGCTAGCCTCAGGCAATATGAGGAAGAGACAATGGCAGCATACAGGAATCGATGGAGGGCTTTGCTTTCTAAGCTACCCTACCTTCCTCCTATGTATGACCTCACACAAATGTTTGCATGGAGTTGCTTAAAATCTATCTCTGGGCTATTGCTGCTGCAGTAATACGCCAGCCTAGAAGAAGCTTTGGCGCAAGCCAGAGTTATAGAAGAGATCAAAATAGTGGAGGGCACCATCGCCAAGCCTAAAAATAAAGAGTGGAATAAAAACACTAAGATCGGGACTACGCAATCACAACCCACTACAGTTAATCAAGTTGCGATAAATGTCCCCAAGACTATGTAAGAAATATAGCCCCAAAATTCTAATTATCAGGTAGTGCCTCCTAGTTATGAAAGAGACAATAAAAAATAGGGGCAAAATCAGCAGCGTCGCCCTAGGCGACAATTCACCCCTTATGCGGAGTCCAAGGACTCCTTATTTTACCGCTTGTCAATGGCAAATTTAGTCACCCTTCCAGAAATCCAAACTATAGATCCTAACGCTCCCAAGCCTAAGGGATACAGAGAGGAATTATATTGTAGGTTCCATAGGCGAAGGGGACATGACCTGAATGGATGTTGGAAATTCAAGGGATTAATCCAAGATTTGATCGATAATAAAACATTGGCCATGGACAACCCCATAGCACCAAATAATCAACAGATGGGGGTATTCAAGGACCCTTTTCCTGCCCACGAGGCACAAGCAAAACCTCTTCAGGTCAATGAGGTGCGACAGAATCTTCCCATGCAAGGATTTGTGGGAATGATCAACATAGTGACCAAGAACAAAAAGTACCCAAGAGTTGCCCTCGGGACAGCTACAAGGGAAGTTCCAACAACGTCGCAACGTCAACAACGCCCTATGAAATTGCCTTCACCTAGACCCGAGGTCACGATATGGACCAAAATCACACAGAGTTTATGGACCACATCGACTAGGCTTTCCATTTACGAGCTTATTCAACAATCAACACCCCATAGAGAAGCTCCCATGGAAATTTTGAAAGCCATCGAGTTACAGCCTCACGAAGTGAATTATTTCAATAACTTCGTGGGACATGTGAAATGATGTATGGAGCCGGTCATTACCTTCAGATAGGATGAAGTTAAAACAATATCGAATGACATGGTAGATCCACCCCTGCACGTTATTGCGTGGGTCAACGGGATCCCGTACAAGAGAGTGTTGGTAGATACTGGCTCATCCAGTAACATCATTACCACTATAGCATTAAAACATCTGAAGCTGCCAGCCTCTCATATCATGGCTTCCACATGCACACTACGAGCATTCAACGATGCAATATGCTTGATAGTCGACACAATTGTTATGCCTGTCCAGGTAGGACAAAAGACAATACCTACATTGTGCCATGTTTTGGAAGGCGAGATGGCATATAACATACTGCTAGGGCAGCCATGGATCAGGGACATGAAGTGTGTCCCTTCGAAATCACAAGTGTCTAAAGTATGCATTTGAAGGAGAAGTTCATGTAGTCCCGATGGATTTAGAACCATTCAAATATTGCAATGCGATGCAATTAATGCCTCAATCGACCCTCCCTTTAATGCATTTGGATTTCCAGCCAGGTGAGTCTTCATCATCTGCTCCTTCACTACCAATGCCACCTGTCATGGCTAAACAGAAGGACAAAGGAAAATAAATCTTGGAAGAGGCTCAGCCCTTAGAAGAGGCATTGCCAACAATATCAACTGTCTCAATAGAAGAGATATCTAGCACAACGAAAGCTGAGAATCCTAACCCACCAAACATGGAATGGACTTAGGAAGGCCTCCCGTTCCCTCCCTCCCAAGCATCAACAATTACTATTGAAATGGCCAGTACGGGCCTGGGGGAGTATCTAGTGTAGAATGTTGTGGCAACGCCCGTTCTAGAATTAGTACAAGACATGGGGAGACCTCGCCTTCCCATAGGGACAATCGTTCCTCTAGGTTACCCACCAAACCAAACCAATTTTGTGTATGGGGGCCTTGATCATGGTGCTGAACCATGCAAGCAAAAGGATCGGAACCAGTGCAGTGTCAAGAGAATCAGGTCCCTCCACCAAGAGTGGAACAACCGCAATGGGACCAGATTAATTTGCTAGAACAAGGTGAACCCTTAACATCTCAAATAGTTGCTAAAAAAAATGAACATTTTTGGATCTCCGACAGTGATTCGGAAGATGAGACTGAGATGGCCTATCTCAACCACATGTGACAGATGCAACAAAGGCAACAAGTGCAACAATGACGTCCCTTAGGGATTGATGACTTATTTGCATAGATGGGCATACTGCTAGGGCATGAGTGGTATGTAGACCCAACGAGGTGGGACCAAGTGTTGGATCCATGGCTCCAAATTTACGATGAGCACCGTCCACCCCGAGACCCTATAATGACATCAGTGCCGAGGGAAGACCTTGTCCTTCTATCAGCACATAGGGTAGATCCGTTCATGCCCATTCCCCTAGAGCCAAATCCAGAGTATAGGGAGCATCCAAAATGTTCAAGTTATCATACCCATGGTAATGGAGACCAAATTCATTCCATCTACATGATCTCCATTGATTTGACCACACCCATCCACAATCCAACAGATCCAGCATGGTCATTGCATCTAGAAACATATGCCATTGATTGGGATCGTGTCAATTCACCTCTCTCACCGTCATAGTACTGGCCTTTCGATAAGATGCCTCATTTTACCCCAGGGACAACTCAGGATATTTTTTAGGCTGAAGAGGAACCTGAGGTTCCCAGAATAGATTTAAATTTAGCTAATGATATCCATTTGATCCCAACTCCACATAAGTTGGAGGACGAATCCCACATGTCAGTTGAGGAGACGACTGACGTAGATATTGGCACAGATCCAATGAATCCACAAATTCTCAAGCTGGGGGTAAGTCTTTCCCCCAAAGAGCAAACCGACTACATTGCCCTTCTCAAAGAGAAGAAGGAGGTTTTTGCATGGTCATACAAGGACATGTCAGGGCTAGATCCACAGCTAGTCATGCATAATTTAATGCTTGATCCAACAATCAAGCCTGTAAAGCAAAAACTACGTAAGATGCACCCAACAGTGGCCTTGATGGTCAAAGACGAATTACAAAAGCTGTTGGATGCATAGTTTGTCATCTGTGTGGATTATCCACCATGGCTGTCCAACATGGTGCCCGTCAAAAAGCCCGACGGGAGGATTCGCATATGCACTAATTTTTGAGATCTAAACAAAGCGAGTCCTAAGGATGATTTCCCTTTGTCGAGCATCGACATGTTGGTAGACGCTACATCTGGTCACAAAATGCTCTCCCTCATGGATGGTTTCTCAGGATACAATCAGATTCGTATCAATCCTGAAGACCAACTAAAAACGGTGTTCACAATGCCTTGGAGGACATTTTGTTATAAGGTCATGCCTTTTGGCCTTAAAAATGCTGGTGCCACCTACCAACGTGCCATGACATACATCTTCCATGACTACATGCATAAAAATTTGGAAGATTACATGGATGATTTGTTAGCCAAGTCTCTTTTGTGCTCAAATCATATCGATGACTTAAGCAAGATCCTTGATTGCCTCATGGAGCATAAAGTTAGACTAAATCCCAAGAAGTGCGTATTTGGCGTCACATCTGGAAAAATCTTGGGTTTCATAGTCTCAAAGCGAGGCATCGAGGTGGACCCAAAGAAAGTCAAGGCAATCCTTGAAATGGTTCCCCCAACTACTATTAAGCAGCTCAGAAGTCTGCAGGGAAAGGTCGCATTGATTAAGCGCTTCATAGCGCAATTATCTGAAAAGTGCTGACCCATGAAAAAATTATTGCACAAGGGGGTTACATTTCACTAGGATGACGAGTGCCAGTCAGCATTTGATGAAATCAAACAATACCTAGCTTCATCGCCAGTATTGGCACCACCTAGACTAGGAGTGTCATTCTACTTATACATCTCAACTACTGAGGTGGCACTGGGCGCCATGCTAGCCCAAAAAAATGAACTTCACAAAGAACAAGCTACTTACTATCTTAGTCACACCCTGTTCAGTTATGAACTTAACTATGCATACATCGAGAAACTCTGCTTGGTAGTGGTGTTTGCTACAAAAAAGCTATGCCACTACATGTTGAGCAACACTACGTATGTTGTGTCTAAGGAGAATCCATTGCGATACATGATGAGTCATACTTATCATAGTAGTCGCATGGCAAAATGGATCATGTTGTTGACAGAATTTGACATAGAGTTTATTGGATAGAAATCTATCAAAGGACAAGTCATAGCTAATCAACTAGTAGAGGCTCCTCTTGAAGATGATCAGCCTCTAGTCATAGAACTACCCGATGATGGGGTCTTCCATGTCTTAGAATTGCCAGATTCTGATGAGCCTGAGTCACAGGCTGACATAATCCTATTCTTTGATGGTTCTAAATGTGAGCAAGGTGGTGGCACAAGAATTGTATTCTTCACATCGCAGGGCGCTCCAATGCCCCTGTCATTTAAATTAAACTTCCCGTGCACCAACAATAATGCAGAGTATGAAGCCTTGCTCATAGGTCTTCAGACAACAATTACCATGAACATAAAATGACTGAACATCTTTGGTGATTCGTTGTTAATAGTCAATCAAGTCAAAGGGGTATATCAATGCAAATGCCCAGTCCTACAAGCTTATAAAGCCCTTATGGACAAATTCATGGCAAAAATTGAGTGGTATGACATCAAGGCACTCCCTCGATCATCGAATCATTTTGCGAACATAATGGGCTCCTTGGGGTCCCTAATCCCGCAAGACATTTTTGGTGATATGACAACCATTCAAGTCAAAACCTTATCGCAATCCGTGATGGAGCATGCAAGCTCAGACTTGACGCCAGAAATCCACATGATCCAGATTGAACCATCCTTGGATAAGTTCTCTCGAATCCAAGATCATTTGAAACATGCCAACTGGGGGTCCTTGTTCTCCCCTACTCCCATTAATAGCAACACAATGCTATTCTTACATGTTCTATCCCATTCAGCATTCGCTAGGGATGAACTTCAAGAGGGATCGACTATTCATATTGTTAAGGTTTCTGATCAACAGGACTGGTATTTACCCATTAGAGACTACCTCAAGTTAGGTAACCTCCCACTTGGATTGACCCATGCTACAAAATGAGCACTCAAGAAGAAAGTGGCTAAGTATGTCTTGATAGGAGACATTTTGTATCGTCACAGCTATGAAGGAATCCTTCTTCGTTGCTTGGACCAGCAAGAGTCCACTTGGGCAGTCGCCCAAGCGCATGATGGTACATGTGGTGGCCATTTTAGTGGAATGGCCATCTCAAAGTGCATTCTTCGCATGGGCTATTATTGGCCATCTTTAGAGTGAGATTGTTGCACCTATGTCAAGAAGTGCATGAAATGTCAACATCATGCCAATTTGATGCACATACCTTCCCAGGCATTGCAGACAGTCCAGTATGCTTGGCCATTTTCACAGTGGGGCTTCGATCTAATTGGAAAGATCTCCCCTATGTTGTCAGGTCGTCACACGTTTATCATAATGACCACAGAGTATTTTACCAAGTGGGTGGAAGCAATTCCACTTACCTCTACAACAGGACCCCGCATTGTGGAGTTCATTTTGCATAACATCATATGTCATTTTGGTATTCCATCTAAAATAGTCTCGGATAATGGGACGCCATTCAAGAACAAAGACGTGCGTGCTTTGACCACAAAGTACAAAATTTAGCATAGTTTTTTGACACCCTATTATCCGCAGGCGAATGGGCAAGCAGAGGCATCAAACAAAATGCTAGTTGCCATCCTTAAAAATACGGTCACAGACAGTCATAAGGATTGGCACATCCAAATCCCACTTGCCCTATGGGCCTATCGCACTAGCATTCGGACGCCCACTAGGGCCACTCCGTTTTCGCTTGTGTATGGCTCCGAGGTAGTCATGCCTCTAGAGTTGGAGATTCCTTCCCTACGCATATCAATGCAGGAGTTCATCGATGATGACGCTGTGCGGCAGGCCCGATTAGACCAGCTTACGTTGCTTGACGAACGACGCGTTAATGCTCTCGAGCATTTACGTATTTATCAAGAGCGACTTAAGAAAGCTTACAACATGAAAGTTCACCTAAGAGACTTTCGGGTCGGTGATTTGGTTTTGAAGGAAAACCAATAGAATTCTAGTTTGATGTACCACCTAAGGGACAAGTTCACGGCAAATTGGTTAGGTCCATATGTCATTGATAGCAAAATAGGACCCGAGACATACCGGCTAACTTCTCTTGATGAAATCAAGGAAATAGAACCCTTGAACATCAGTCATCTGCGCCCATTTCATATCTAAGAGAGACAAATACCAAAAATGCTCCAAGGATTCTCGCAATCACTTGGTCAATCCCAAAAATGCTCCAAGGATCCCTAAAATCGCTTGGTCAATCCCAAAAATGCTCCAAGGATTCTCGCAATCGCTTGGTCAATCCCAAAAATGCTCCAAGGATCCCTAAAAATCGCTTGGTCAATCCCAAAAATGCTCCAAGGAATCTCACAATCGCTTGGTCAGAAACTCAAAACAATCCAAAAATCATCAAAAATAACAAAAATTTGCATCTCATTTCTAGGCATGCTCAAATTCATCAATAGAGAGCTTTTCTCGCATCTCATCTTCATATTCACAAAAAAATCAATCCATCAAAAATACAAAAATATGTAGCTGCATTAAGCATCGCACCCATACATTGCCTATTTGTGGTCATACAGGTCAAAGGCACCATAAACTGTAATTATTCTACTAAGTCCATCTTGTTCCACACTTTTCCATTTTACAAAATAGCAAACAAACGCCATTCACTATTGTTTACCGCAATAGAGCTAGTGGTATTATAATGTATCAAGAGTTTTCGTAATTCAGTCATCATTTTGCTCTTTAGCCACATAATGTATCGAGTTAGAAAGATTTTACAAAGGTAGAGTTACACTTGAAATACACCTTGTTACGTAGCATCCCAACACAAATTAAAACACATAAAAATTCCCAAGTTGTGTGAACGAAAGATGAAACCTGCATAGTAATCCAGGTCACCATAAGAGAAACAATTATCTTGCTCATCCCCCTATGCGAATGGTTCTAGAATGTTGAGAATTGATAAAAGGACAAGCTCTTCCCTATTCATTCACCTTCATATACAGTGGTTTTTACCACTACCAAAACCCAATCATAGTTGGTTCCCAAAGTTGTAAGGATTTGTACTACACGTCCCTACCAAGGATGGGTAGTCATCCCCAAGACCTAAAAATATCAATGCCATTCACGAAAAAAATTTCAATAAATCATCATCCTAACCCTTTCCATTCACCTTTGGTCTCCAAGTCGTAAGGATTCATACTATCCGCCCCTAACCAGGATGGGTAGTCGTCCCCAAAGCCTAAAATATCAATGCCTTTACTTCATAATATCCATCATCCCCTTGGTCCCCAACGTCATAAGGATTCGTACTATCTACCCCTAACCAGGATGGGTAGTCATCCCCAAGGCCATGAGGATCAAAGCCATTCACAAGTTCAAACTCAGACTGCTCAAAATACAAAATCAAGTAACAGTGGTTATCACCACTAGTCAAAATCCTTGCTCAAAAAGAAAAATAAATAGAAAAATAAACAGTGATTTGCATCACTATATAGACGAGCAAGTCTCCCAAATCATTCAGCCAAAAAACAACCTGAACTTGAATCTTTGGAATTCTCAGCATTCAAAAACCATCTAGGTGATCCTCATTACAGGTTTGGTTGACAGCCTATCTGGCAATGGTGGTATCCTACCCGCATGACGATATGTCTATCACATTCGCTTTGCATATATGCAGACCAATGTTTGCATAAGGATGAGCTAGCTTATGGTATCCTAGATAACATTGCAGATTAATCTAACTAAATACAACAAAGGAGTTAGTGGAGCTAATTAGGTGATCCTCAGTACAGGTTCGGTTGAAAGCCCACCTGGCACTGGCGGTATCCTGACAAATACCACATAAATGAACTCAATTGCACACACAAGGATGTGAAATAGCTTGGTCAAAAACGAGTTCGATTCATACCTTGGTCAAAAACGAGTTCGATTCATACCTTGGTCAAAAGTCTTGTAAGACAAAGCACAGTCGTGGCTAGTGAGTTAAAACCGTTTGAGTCTCAAAAAACCTTAGCTACATTTCTAAACCAACTGTGCTACTTTCCATCTTTGCAATACCACCAGAAAATACAAAAAAAAAAGAAAGAGAAAAACCACATGTATACACACAAAGTGATGCATCATAGCAATCGCCCAAAAACAAAATAATAGAGTTCTAAAGAGTCTATGGTGCCATAGCCAAACATCACAAATCCCATTCATCCATTTTATTTTTGCATATTACATATAAATCAAAACATTTGCATTCATCATAGCATATGCATCTATCAAAATAAATAAACATGCATACATCCATATTCATCAACCAAAAAGCATAAGATAAAATCATCACATATGCATAACCACAATAAAATCGGCATATATATATATATATCGTCAAAAAAAAAAATGCCCGTAGGCTACAAAACTGGTCCTATGATCCCGCAATCATATAACAAAAACCACCCAGCCTAAGGCATCGGCCACCATGATCATGCAGGATCGGTGCGACGGGAACTACCCCCCATGGTGTGGGTCCTATGGGACCCCTCAGGACGGCTACTACTAGCCCCCACATCATGCCTACTACCGCCTCCCTCATCCAATCGCCTGTGATGAGATGATGTTGACTGCTCAGTAGCACTGTCCCTTGTTTGACGTGAAGATCCACCTCTCGACGGCTCAGGTAGTCGCCCACCGAGGTGGATGACCTCCCTCTCCAAATCTAGCCGATGTCGGCACCACTCTACCTCCCATCGATGGTAGTAAGCTACTACATCATCACGCTACGCCAAAACCCTATCCCACTCTACTAGTTGAGCCCATAGGAGATCCCTCTCCCGCAGTGCGTCCCCCAGCTCCTGATCCCGCATCTACAGAAGATTTGTCAATCACACATTCTTAGTGCGTATCTTGGACTCCATCTCCTTCGCATCTGCCTGATGCATGGGACTCTCCAAAATAGTAGCCTGCTCTGGCTCCCATTGCTCCGCCATGTCCTGCATCTTCGGCTGATCCGGAGCCCCAAAATCTACATCCTCATCCCCCACCTCCACCATGTCCGCATCATCCAACAAAACTCCCCAATCATCCCCTGGTGCCTCAACACCCTCTACTACCACCTCCGTGCCTCCCAGTGGCCCCTCTCCTCTCCATTTCCATAGTACCCACCATGAGTCATACTCAGTGGTAGTCCCGACGTCATCCACGTCCGGGACGTCGATCACCACGTCTGAATATTTTCCCAATGGCACGATGACCGGTCGATCTAGAGTCCTCTCATCTCCCCGATTTCGATAGACCATGGGCTCACCAGGAAACCCTTGGCACACCCCAAACTATCGTGTAACACGACTATATGAGAAGAATTCATGCTCGGTCCCATGTCACCCAATCAACCATCACTCCCTACGTACCCATTGGAGGCACTCTCCAGCCTCCGACCAGGCTAGACAGTATCGATAAGGTTGCCAAACCACCTCCCCTAGAGTGAGCTGAGAGAAGGCATCGACATAATGCCCTACGACACCTACCCACCATCGACTCTACCCCTGCTCTCTGGACTGCCACCACAGAACTACATAACCTATCTCCTTATCCTCCATCATTGCCCGAGTCGTCCATGGTAACCCGGTTGGCCTCTCAACTGCTATGTGCTGCCAACCCCAACACTACAATAGATAACTATAGCTGACCCCCTTTCACTACTGGTAGTGGACCCCATACAGCTCCCCATAGAGCTATGCCAATAGTGTCTGTCCCCATCTCAGGATCAGCAATGCCTCTATCGGTCACTCTACCAACTACCACACCAAATACAGCAGGTTCCATGGGAACCTCGTGCCTGACGAGTCAGGTAATAACATGTTAGAAATGAGGCCCATAAGGAATCCATGCCTCACTCCTAACACCCCCCTCTCCTGCCACCATCAAACCAAAATCCCGCCAACCTGGCAGTCCACCTCGATCGTCTCCATTGGGCTCTCTACGCCCAACCGCTCCCCATGCCCGAAGCATCTTGTCAGTACAATAGTCCTCTGATCACGCGGTGATGTCCTGATGGGTAGTCCATCTATCAAAATTTGAAGAAGCCGATAGACATCCTCCAGAGTCATAGTCATCTCCCCTGTCGAGAGATGGAAGGTGTTGGTCCGCGGATCCCAAAGTTTGATCAAGGCCATCAAATAGGCCTGATTTGGGACCACAGGCTCTAGTCGAGCCACCTACTTGAGCCCAAGGGCATCAAGCCACTCCCAGTCAGCCTCATTCAGTGCCCCCCATGCCTCAGTGAAAGCAGTGGGTACACGGTACTAGCTCCTAACAACCTGCAAAAGAAAATAACTCAAAAAAAAAGAACATTAAAATCATGAAAAAGAACTGTACAGAAAAACAACACTTACAGTTTTAAAACAAAAATAAACTCTAGGGAGAACTTACGGGTCTCGCTTCGGCTCTGCCGCTCGAACCAATTTGTGTACTCATGATGGTAGGGAAAATCTTGACAGTGCTTCACTTCATAGAATTAACCTCCTCCTCCCTAGAGCTCCAAATCGCAAGAAAAATTAGACACAAATGAGCCCAAACTCAAGTTTTGGCCCTTAAATAGGCCTTTGAGCTGGAATTAATCCTTTACTGGGATGAGCACTCTGGTTAGCGCTCTTCCCACCCAGGGACGAATTCTAAAGCTAGAATTCGTCCCACCCTAGGACGAATTCAGGCCAGAAACTTCAAAAACATCAAAAAATGAACAAAAATGCACTAAAAATAGACAATAAATTTTCCCGATGTGAGTGCTGTTGCACTTGACATCCCGGGCATAACAAATAGACGTTGGGGTCACAAATTGTCATTATCCTACTCCCTAAGAAGGCTATCTTAGCTAGACCACTCCATGGGAAGACAGATTTTTGCCAATTTCAGCTCCAAACAGTGTCGCAAAAAGGGTTAACACCCACAAAAAATAGGTCTAAATGTTGGAAAAATTGCACATGCTTAACGATAAACCATCTAAAGGCACCCTTGCACAAGTCATCTTGGGTCAAGTAACTCGTCACTTTTCTCACAAAGGTCATTCCCTCATCGATTCGTCGCTTTAGTGGGTAGTCACACTTAGTCACCAATCAACAAACACACACCCAGTTAAGAAAATGACATGCATTCAAAGAATCATTGACAAAGACAACTACGCTCCTACTTGGGGCAGTAAACAAGCAATTATCACAAATTGATCAAACACTTGGCATTCCCAAAGCATGAACACAAGGTTCCCCTATGGACAAAAGGTTGCGCCCTTTGCCTAATCATGACTGATCAATGTCCAAGCTCAAGTCACACCTCACCAAAATAGGTTAATACTTGAAATCAAATTCCTTAGCTCGTCAGAAGCAAGGATTCAAGAATGCATGCCCTTTCCATGCTTGGGGCATCAAAAGTTGGTTAGGTTACCAAGAAACCCTAATCATTAGTGCTTTGGTTATCTATTTTTTGCTCGACGCTGCGCCATGCACAACGCATCCCAAAAAGGGGCATCTGTAGACACCAGAACAAAACCAATCCGATTATGTGACTGCAAACACTAATCGCTTTGACACACACAGCCCCCAGGGCATCCCTTAGAGGTTAAACAGTGGTCCTAACCACTTTCATAGCAATTTTATAAGGTCAAAAGGCAATTTGGCACATTTAGGCACTTTGCTCAGTATTCGTCTCACCCAGGAATGAATATTAACTGGGATTCGTCTCACCCAGGGACGAATTCTAAATTCATCTTTGGTTAGGACAAATTCTAGGTTTAACGGACAAAAATAAGAATACCACCAAGTGGCAGCCGAGGATAGTCAATTATTGCCTCCTGCCGTGCATGCGCGTGTAGGTGGGTGGGTTGGCAGTTTGAGGACTATCACAAAGGCAGTCATGGAAGCCCAAGTCAGGGAGGAGTCTCCTCCCTCTTGGGAAGGCATGGCCGCCACATGGCATCCCTGCAT
Source organism: Wollemia nobilis (assembly GCA_028583015.1). Lineage (NCBI taxonomy): Eukaryota > Viridiplantae > Streptophyta > Pinopsida > Araucariales > Araucariaceae > Wollemia > Wollemia nobilis. The sequence continues at coordinate 798,570 of JAQPPZ010017034.1, read as the reverse complement.
GCCTCTCCAAAGAGACCCCTTGGGTCTATAAAATGGTGGACTTTCCCACCCAAAAGAGGATAGGTTGGAGGCATTTTCAAGCAATGAAGTGCTGCCAAATCGAACACCCTATTGCACCCTTTTTCGATTCACCTTTTCACATCCATTAATATCTTTCACAAGAGAGGTTATTGGGTGACTTTTGGAAGCGTGGATCCAAACCCAAACCCAACATTTGACCACCTTAATCCACCAATTTTCCGACAACACAATCCTAAGAGATTTTGGGCCCATCCCTAGTGGACTGGCGTCGAAATCAAGTGCCAACGATGGGAGGCCCACTCGGGCACCCCGCATTTTCTAAGTTTCATTCTAAAGTATTCTAGATCATTTGTTCATCTTGCATTTCATGTTATGTTGTCTAGATAATTCATAGATTCAATTCCATAACATTTTTATCAGATTTCATCATGCTTTTTGTCGCTTTGTTGTCCCACTAACTTGCAGGTAACAACATCAAATTCTCGGTGATGGAGGTCAAATTGGGAGAATCCGACCATCTGGGTCATCCCAAAATGGCCCCAATTACTTAACCCTTTTGTCTACAGATGTTTTGGAGATCCCGAGGTGTGACATTGGAGCGGCATCAACTCGACGTTCTAACACAGTCGAATTCGTCCCACCCGGGGATGAATAACAGTCAAAATTCATCCTGCCCAGGGACAAATTCCAGTTGAAAGCAGATTGGCCAAATTTTTCAATGGCAGTGGCCCTCTGGTAATGTCTTCTGACCTTTGTCATATTTGCAGGTCATTTAGGATTATTTCATGCATCATTTTAGTCAGTCTTAGGCATACATCTTTCACTAATTTCAAGGAACAAATGTTTCACATTTGCAGCAGGTGCTACTAACGCCTTTATTGTTTCTTTGATTGCAGGAGAAGTAGCAAGAACCAAGGACTCATCAACATCAGTGGCGAAAACACTTTGGCCCACCCATTTTGCATGTGGGCATGCGAAAGGAGGAAGACTAAGTCACAATTGTAACCAAGATCTATTTAATGCTCCTAGCCCATAAAAATGGAGGTGATGTCTTTGTAATCGAGGATAAGAAAATTGAATAAAAAGGGTTGTGCTTTCCATACGTCTTTCTTTCATTTTTGATTTATCTCCTTTCTTTGTTTCGTGCATTTCAAAGGCATAGGATTAAAGCATTATATTTTGTGTTACATTGCATAGCTATAGTTTTCCTTTTATTTATGGAATCTCGTGCTTTCAGCTGCTATTCGTCCCTGGGTGGGATGAGCAGAGAGCAAGGTGCCAAAAAGGTGCCAAATTGACCTCTGACCTCTAAAACTGCTTTTGGAAGTGGTTAGGATCACTGTTTAACCTCTGGGGACTGCCCTAGGGGCTGTGTGTGTCAATGCGATCAACGCTTGTTGTCACATAATCAAATTGGTGTTGTTTTGGTGTCTATAGTTTATATATAAAATACATAAAAAAATATTATAATTTTGTAATATTTTAAAAATTATTGGTATGACTGTGGTGTATAGGTAAGGATGTCACTTGTATTATTGGTGATATGACCCAGTTTCAATCTCCAGGAAGGATGTTTATAAAAAATATTAATAATTTTTTTTTAACACTTTATTGTTGTTATTAATTAAAATGTGATTTTTTTAAAGCTTAGACCTTTAAAATATTAAATAATTTAGTAACATATATACTTATTTCAGCATGTTATATCTTAAGTAAAAAAATTGTAACACGTTATTGTTATTATTAATTAAAATGTGAAATTTTTAAAGCTTAAAGCTTTAAAATATTAAATAATTTAGTAACAAATATACTTATTTCATCACGTTATATCTTAAGTGTTTACTAGGATGTAAAATAGTCGAGAGATTTCATCTTGTTAAAATAACAATGTTTTGCATTCATCATTTTAGTTGTAGAAAAAAAAAAACAATGAATGTCATTTTTCTACTTGCTGTAAATAAAAGGGCAAAATAATTTCAAGAACATTTGTACAATTACCACTTAAGAAAATGTTAAGGAGATTTTTACTTGTTATAAGCACAATTTATAAAGAGGAACAAGGATGACAAGATTTAATGCCCAAGGAAAAATATAAAATAGTTATTTACAAGGTTAATTTTCTATGTTGGAGTGTAACTTTTAAAACATTCATATTCTCATTTAAATAAAAGATAGTGATTGTCTTTTAATCAGGAAAAAGAGTAAGAAGGTGATTTAGGTAGACCACATTCATATTCATGAAACATCCTAAATACATAGTGATACCAAAAGAGTTTGAGAACTATACATGTATGCATTGGCAATATTTGAGCTTAGGTGTTCTCCTTGGTCAAATTAATTGATCCTTAATGAGGTGATCTAGGTTTATATCTTTTTACATGATACATGCATAATTGTAAAGTTGTTATAATAAATGTACATGATCAAAATATATTATAAATAAATCTTGTTTTAATCCGATTTAGAAAATTTAAAAATGTTCATAGAATAAAGAAATCATAGAAGAATATATGTTTAATTATTTATAAAATATTTTAAAAAAATTTAAACAAAGCATAATTTGTTATTTTCAACAAGAAATAATAAGCTCACTCTTTTCATCCATTAAAATAATTTCAAAATGTTACTTTGTAGAGTTAATGTTACATCATGGGTGCCCATAAGGTCTGCAGTCATTGACTTCTTGGTTGACTACCAATAGATGTAAAATGTAAAGAAGAAGTTATTCGACAAGAGTATAAAAAAACATAGTTAAAATTAAGCACTTTGTTTATTATTATGTTATTATCTTCGCTTGCGATCATAGTTTTTTCCTATATCAAATTCACATCCTTAATATGTCTCTCTTCAACTAGTGTGAATAGTAATGAGCTTCAAAAAAAAAAAAAATTCTACAAATCCTTATGCCTCTAGATAATCGAATGTCAAATGAATCATTACTTATATAATCTATTGGAATGCAAATAAAAACCATATGTTTCCTCTAGATTGAAATTTGATATGAGCTATGTGTTTTTTGGAACTCAAGTAACCTATTTATAGACTTCTACCCGCATGTTCAATCTTTGAATACATCCTTTTATAACTACTCCATGAGAAGGATATAAAATGTTACAACCTTCAAACACAAATTCTATATAGGTTGCTAGTTATATCCTATGAAGGCATGTATTTTTCTAGAAAATTATATGATTACCTTACAAAACATAGTGTCATCCTTAACTACATATAATTTTGAGGATTTCCCTCCCACAACTTGGTAGAAATAGTCTAGATATGAAGTGGATGAAAAAATATAATTTTTCTTTTTGGTAGCAATGGTTTCCTTTGTACCCAACAAGAACATTGTTTGTACCTTTCTCTAAAAATATTTGATATTGTGGGAGTCATGCAGTACCTACAACATGTTAACTAGAGAAATTAAAAACTTTAGATTGAGTGTGCTATGGAGCTCCTCTAATGAATGAATCTTGTTGGTCTATGCTGCTTAGGTGATTTTATTGTTCAAAGTGGATATACATGTTGATCATAACTAATTCAACTTATAAATCATCAAATAATTTCTAAATTTAGAACTATATTTGTCACTACATACCAAATAACATACTATAAGAAGTGACTAACAAGTAGTGTAACAAAGAAATTAACAAATAACATATTATTGTTTAAAATGGATATACATATTGTTCATAGCTAATTTAAATTATGAATCATCAAACTATTTCTAAATTTAGAACTATATTTGTCACTACACACCAAATAACATACTATAAGAAGTGACTAATCAGGAGTGTAACAAAGAAATTAACAAAATAACTATGATGGAATATTTTCTAATGATCATTTTATAAAATCTATAATAAAATTATCACAAAGAAGCTCACTCTTGTCATCCATTAAAAATTTGCAATAGGTTGCTTTGTAGAGAAAAAATTATATCATGGGTGCCCATAAGGTCTGGACTTATTGACTTCGTGGTTGAATACGAATAAATGTGTGACAAAAATTAAGATATTTGAAAAAGTCTACTTTACTTATATGACTCATCTCTTGTATACATAACATCTTTCACTCACACTTACACACTTCACACCTTACACACATAACTCAAACTTAATTAAATTATACATAAATACTCTTCACACTTTGATACATATTTTAGAAAAATATTGAAGACACTTCTAACTCGAAGGTTTTTCATGGTACTCAATGATACCAAATAATGTAATATCTCCAATAATGTATGATAAAATTGATATTGTTCTTCTTTAGAGTAATCATATTGCATAACATTACCATGTTGTTGGTGTAACATCTTTATTTTCCAATTTATTTTTCTCTTGTTAGTTGACGACTTCTTCAATGAATGTGTTCCTTGATTGGAGAAGTTACTTATGAAAGGATTTTGCTAATATTTCTTCAACGCGCAACCATTTTTACCACAAAGAACACACTTAGTCTACAATTGAGAATTATTTCCTAAGTCATTTGAAGGAGAATGTGATCCTCATCCTATGATATATGGAAAGATTCCACTTTTTGAAGTATATTTGCCATTTTTTCAAAAGTAGCAGTTGATTCAATGGCATTTATGGCTATCACAAACACATTATATTCTAAAGGAAGATATCTCAAGGTAGTGGAAAAAAGTGTGCTATTGAAAATTATTTTTCCTAAGGATTTTAGTGATGCGTGCAACTTTGTGAGTCTTCTTAGAAATAACTCAGATATTTTTCCATACTTCATCGTATCTCCCATAGGTTGCTCATCACTATCAAGTTTTCATTGAATTGAACCAAATTTAAAATTTATAGGGAGAATATGAGAGTGGATCATTCTTCTAATGAAAAATAATATCACAACTAGCGAATAACATTTTGGTATCTAGATCAAATAGTCTATAGGCCTTTGATACATCATTGTAGTCTAGTAGAATGTATCAAGAATATTTGTCATCTAATTTGTGTAATATCTGCTTTGGAATATGATGTGCATCTTAAAAACCAAAGATGAGAAATTAACTGGTTGACTCCTATCTATGATATTTTAAGACCTATATGATTAGTATGGCAATGGAATGTTGATGGTGTATGTAGGGCTTCTATCCAAGAAGAAGGTATAAGTTAATAATATTTCAAGAAATTAATTTTTAATGAATGCCATGTTTCTTGAAGAAATTAGAAAAATCACACTAGTGAGTTTCCAAACTTGATCTGAGCAGACAACATGGATCTGATGACCTATGAAAATGTTTACTTAAGCCCTAAAATCTATGAAGCAGTAAAAAGATTCATCCTTGGTGTGCAAGAAGTATACACTTACTTTTAAAGTATGATCATCACAAAAAAAAATTCAACATATTAAGATCCATGGGTCTTCCATGATTAGTATGCACCATATACAAAGATCCTTTGGATTTAATTTCAAAAGAGATAAATAAAGCTCAATGTTGCTTTCAAGCAAAGTAACAAGGGTGAATTTGAGTAAACTAAAGGAAGACCTCATACCACATGTTTCTTTCGAAATGTAATTAAATGACTAAATTTGAAATGACCATATCATTGATGCCAAAGTGATGACAAAATCTTAAATTTCATAATCAACACTTGATTGTCATGATGAATTTTGTGAATCTAAAAAGTATTTGCTACTCCTTTACTACATTTATGAGGTTTTTCAGAAATAAGATATAACTTTGAGTAATATCGCTTAAAATTATCGTTGAGTAACTAATAAATGAAATGCATGTCCAATAATAAAAATGACTTTTGTTATCTTACATGTATGCGATCCAAGTCGTAAATTGACATCACCTATGACATTGATGTCATAGGATGATGTGTTATCACCTAAGGAGACTTATCCTATATACTTGGAACATTCCAGAGTCTAAAACCATTCTTTTTTACCATTCATATGTTTCATTGGAAACTTTGCTTGAAAAGCATCCGAAAGGTACCCGAGTTACACACTGTCAAAGGCCCTTTTCCAGAAGTCATGTGCTTGTTTTCATTGTTAGAAAAATTAACCCAAATTTCACACCTATGCCCAACTGCGCTCCGAACCTTGGGCAAAATTGAATTGCAATCCAGGCATGGGCAAAGTCGGACTGCGTTGCCGCAGTCCGGGATCCCGGCAAAAGTGTGACATGACGTCACACCTACCTTTTGACAGATTTGACACTTGATAGATCAGATCTCCATAGGAGTTAATGCCAAGTCAGCATTTTTTAGAAACCCTAGATGAGGGCCGGTCAGAGGATAACCCTTATTCGAAGCTGTCAGAGGATAAACCTTATCCTCCTCTCCCCGTGGCTATAAAAGGGCAGTTCGTGTATTCAGACAAAAAGTAGAGAAGTAGTGCGTATGTGAGAGAAGTTCATGAAAGAAGAAGCGAAGAATAGAGCAGAGAAAGAAAGTAGAGCGATTCAGTGAGCAGTGTGGCTCAGCTGATTAATGTCCGAGCAGCAGACTCGACATTTCTCCCTGTTTAGTTTATCCTGCAGCGTAGCCTGCAGATGTTGTTATTTCCTCGGTTGAGGAATTTTTGTAACCCTAGTTTTTCATATGAATAAAGTTTGCTGTTTGTTTTAGGCATCTTTAGGGTTTGCAGTTTGTTGTTCTCTATTCTAGCGATTCTCTCCTCTCATATAGGTCTTGCTAAACCAGGCAAACCCAGCGGCAGTCGTGGAAGACAAAGAAGTCGAAGGCCAAAGTTGGCCAAGTCTGAAGCTTGTCAGTTTGCGCTGAGCAAAGTTCGTTAGCCAGAGAAGTTCGCACTTCACTGTTGACTTCCCTCCTGTGATTCGACAAAGTTCATGATTCGACGAAGTCTGCACTAGGCATGAAGTTCACACTTTGCCAGTGTTTCCAGTGCAGTCTACACTGCGCACGAAGTTTGCACTTCGCTAGTGTTTCCAGCACAGTCCGCACTATGCGCGAAGTTTGCACTTCGCCAGTGTTTCCAGCGTAGTCCACACTGCGCACGAAGTTCGCACATCGCCAGTGTTTCCAGCGTAGTCCGCACTGCGTGTGAAGTGTGCACTTCGGCAGCTTTTCTAGCACAGTTCGCACTATGCTCGTGAGTGACGAACTTCGCTCATGAGCCGGTGACGACCACACTTCGCCCTGTGAACTGGCACTGTTCAAAATTTGCTCCTGTCGCCTGGAGCTTGCCTTATGCACGATGCTATTCACATTTTGGATGACGAAAAATTAAAATTAGGAAATATTTCCTTCAAATTGGTATTAGAGCTGATAGTTTCGTGACACAAAGATAGAAGCATGGCTTCCAAGAGAAACTCACTGCAGTTGCAGATCCCATGATTTAACGATAAGAACTACGATTACTAGAGCATCCAGATGAATATCATGTTCGGATCTTAGGAGCTATGGGAGTTAGTCAAGAATGGCTACCCAGAACTAGCAGATGCAGTAGCACTAGCTGCCCTCTCTCAAGCAGACAATGATTTGTTGAAAGAGAACAAGAAGAAGGACTAGAAGGCCCTCTTCTACATCATGCAAGTGGTTGATCAGCCACCAAGGCCCTCTTCCTATGGATTGCATCAGCCACCAAAGCCAAGCAGGCCTAGGAAACCCTGGCAAGTTCGTATTAGGGCACTGACAAAGTGAATTTGGTGAAACTATAGATGCTCAGGAGAGAGTTTGAAAATCTGTAGATGAGCGAGTTCGAGTCGATGAGTGACTTCTTCACCCAGACAACAGATATCATCAACTAGATGCGGTTGAATGGTGAAATTGTGTAGAGCCAGAGAATCATGGAGAATATTCTTAGAAGTCTGTCTGCCAAGTTTGACTCGATTGTGATAGCAATCGAAGAGTCGAGAGATTTGACAACCCTCTCGATAGATGAACTCATGGGTTCCCTATAGACCCATGAACAGAGGCTGAGCCACTCAACTCAGTCTTCTTTGGAGCAAGCATTTAAAGTGCAAGTCTCAGTCTGAGATAGTGGTAGAAAAGACTCCCATAATGACGCTTCTAGTTCTCAAGGAGGAAGAGGCAGAAGCAGGCATGGGAGAAGGAACAAGCAAGGAGGGAGATCAAACCCTCAGGATGCTGAGCCAAGTTGTAACTTTCATCAGCAAGGAGGAAGAGGCACTGGCAGAAATCATCAAGGTGGCTCTCAGTAGAAGAAGCATGTCAAAGGTCCAATGCTACTACTGCAGCAAGTTCGGCCATTATGCCACACAGTGCAGAAATAATATGGCGAACGAGAATCAGCAGCAAGCCCATTATACGGAGGAACCCAAAAATGCGGTAGGAGGAAATGTGCTGTTGACTTGCAGTATTGAAGAGGAGAGCAAGAAAAACATCTGGTATCTTGACAGTGGTTGTAGCAACCATATGAATGGGAACAGAGAGATGTTCTCACAACTGGATGAAACAGTCTAATCCGAAGTCAATATGGGGAACAACATCAAAGTTCCTGTGATGGGGAAGAAAAGATCATCATCGACACCCGACACGATGATAGAAAAACAATTCAAGATGTTTTTTATGTGCCTAGGTTGAAGCACAATCTGCTAAGTGTTGGACAGCTTGTGCAAAAGGGGCACATTGTACTGTTCAAATACGGTTTCTATTCCATCAGAGACAAAGTCCATGGACAAATCGCAACAGTGTCCATGACAAAAAACAAAATGTTTCTGCTACAGATTCAAAATTAATCTTTGATGTCTTTGAGTGCAGTTGAGAAAGATGCTACCTGGCTGTGGCATATCAGATTCGGTCACCTGAGTTTCAGTGGCTTGAATCTACTGCACAAGAAGCAGATGGTGAAGGGTTTACCCCTTATAGAGCAATCAAACCAAGTTTGTGAAGGTTGCCTGGTCGACAAGCAGCACAGGGATGCATTCCCTATAGGACAGTCTTGGAGAGCATCACGGCCTTTGGAGCTGGTGCACTTAGACATCTGTGGTCCCATGCAGACCACCTCATATGCCGACAACAAGTATTTCCTGACCTTCATTGATGACTTTAGCCGAAATACTTGGATTTATCTAATCAAGTTGAAGTTAGAGGCGTTTGCAAGGTTTAAGGAGTTCAAGGCTCTAGTTGAGAAACAGAGCAGTCATTATGTGAAGACTCTCAAAACTGATGGAGGTGGAGAATACATCTCCAACGAATTCCACAACTTTTGCAAACAACATGGAATTCAAAGGCAGTTCACTACCAGATACATGCCACAGTAGAATGGCGTAGCTGAGAGAAAGAATAGAACTATCATGGAGATGGCATGGAGCATTCTGAAGGCAAAAAGTTTGCCACATGAGTTCTAGGCAGAAGCTGTAACTTGTGTAGTTTATCTGCTGAAACGATGTCCCACCAAGAGTGTGAGGGAAAAAATTCCAGGGGAAGACTGGAGCAAGTTGAAGCCAAGTGTGGCTCATTTGTGAGTTTTCGGGTGCATAGCATATGCACATGTTCCAGATGAGAAAAGGCAGAAGCTGGATGACAAAGCTAGAAAGTGCATCTTCACAAGGTACAACAAACCATCAAAGGCATACAGGCTGTACAATCCTGTGACAAAGAAACTTGTCATCAGCTGAGACGTGAAGTTCCTGGAGGATGAAGTCTGGAACGGGAAGTCAAAGACTGGTCAGTCTAAACCAACAACTATTGAATCTTTAGACTTGGAGGAAGACAGTGTCCAACCACCTGTGCCTTCAAACAGCAATAGTGGTGCTAGCAGTAGCACAACCTCATCATCTCGGTCACCTCCACTTGCAAGTAGAATTCAAAACCTGAGGACTCCTGTGAAGACTCGGAGCTTGCAAGACATTTATGAGGTAACCCATAATCAATTAGATGAAGATTATTATGATTTTGCTCTCTTTACTAAATGTGATCCAATGGAGTTTGAAGAAGCAAGTTAGAATCGCAAATGGGTGAATGCGATGGATGAGGAGATAGCAGCCATTGAGAAGAATGAGACATGGTAGCTAACAGATCTTCCAGCATGGAAGAAGACCATTGGAGTCAAGTGGGTATATAAAACAAAGTTTAATGCCCAGGGAGAAGTTGACAAGCATAAGGCCAGATTAGTGGCAAAAGGCTACAAGCAGAAGTTAGGTGTTGACTATCATGAGGTGTATGCACCTGTAGCCCGACTTGACACAGTCATAATGATTCTGGCACTAGCAGCTCAGAAAGGATGGAGCGTGTACCAGATGGATGTCAAGTCTACCTTCCTCAATGGAGTGTTGGAAGAAGATGTCTACATAGACCAACCGCCCGGTTATGAAATACAAGGGCAAGAAGGCAAAGTCCTGAAACTAAAGAAGGCCCTGTATGGGTTGAAGCAAGCACCCAGGGCATGGTACAACCATATTGATGGCTATTTTTAGGAGAATGGGTTTCAAAAATGCCCATATAAGCACTAACTGTACATGAAGACAAATGTAGCAGGTGAGCTCATCATCGTCTTCCTGTATGTAGACGATCTGATATTTACTGGCAATAGCAGTAGCCTATTTGCATAGTTTAGAATAGCCATGAAGTCCGAGTTTGAAATGATAGACATGGGGCTGATGAAATATTTTCTCGGCATTGAAGTTGACCAATCAACAGATGGCATATTCATTTCTCAGGGCAAGTATGTGAAGGATGTCCTGAAGCACTTCAAGATGGAGGACAACAAACCTGCCATCACACCTATAGCCACGGGTTTGAAGCTAAGCAAGTTGGATACATGGATGTCTGTAGATCCAACCTTGTTCAAAATGCTAGCTGACAGTCTGATGTACTTGACTACAACTCGGCCAGATCTGATGTTCAGAGTCAGTCTGATTAGTCATTTCATGGAGACTCCGAAGGACATGCACTGGCAAGCAGGCAAGAGGATCTTGCACTATGTCAGTGGGACACGAAACCATGGCCTATTTTATGCCAGATGAGATCAGTTGGAACTAGTCAGCTACATAGACAGTGACTGGGCTGGCAGTATCGATGATCGGAAGAGCACCTCCGGGTATGCTTTCCATCTCGGATCTGGGGCAGTCTCATGGGCATCCAAGAAGCAACCCATTATTGCGTTGTCCACAATCAAAGCAAAATATGTCACCGCCACGACATCCACATGCCAGGTAGTATGTCTGCGAAGAGTTATGAGTGAACTGTACAATCCTTCGAAAGGCACGACAACAATTTTTTATGATAACAATTCGGCCATTGCATTGTCAAAGGATCTCGTGTTCCATGGCCGGACGAAGCACATTGATATTCGTTATCACTTCATCAGAGAGTTGGTGAAGTCCGGAGAAATTCATCTACAGTTTTGCAGATCCAAGGAGCAGTTGGCAGATATCTTCATGAAGCCTTTGAAGGAGGAAGACTTCAATAGATTGCGAGAGCAGCTTGGAGTCAAAGCGCTCATGAAATTAGGATTAAAGGAGGGCATTAGAAAAATTAACCCAAATTTTATGCCTGTGCCCAACTACGCTCCGAACCTTGGACGAAACCAGATTGCGCTCTAAGCATGGGCAAAGTCGGACTGTGCTGTCACAATCTGGGATCCCGGCAAAAGTGTGACATGACGTTACACCTACCTTCTGACAGATTTGACACCTGACAGATCTGATCTCCACAGGAGTTAAGCCAAGTCGGCGTTTGTCAGAAACCCTAGATGAGGGCCGGTCAGAGGATAACCCTTATCCGAAGCTATTAGAGGATAAACCTTATCCTCCTCTCCCCGCGGCTATAAAAGGGCAGTTCGTGTCTTCAGACAAAAATTAGAGAAGCAGTGCGTGTGTGAGAGAAGTTCGTGAAAGAAGAAGTGGAGAATAAAGCAGAGAAAGAAAGCAGAGTGATTCAGTGAGCAGTGTGGCTCAGCTGATTAATGTTCGAGCAGCAGACTTGACATTTCTCCCTATTTAGTTTATCTTGCAGCGTAGCCTGCAGATGTTGTTATTTCCTCGGTTGAGGAATTTTTGTAACCCTAGTTTTTCATATGAATAAATTTTGCTGTTTGTTTTAGGCATCTTTAGGGTTTGCAGTTTGTTGTTCTCTGTTTCGACGATTCTCTCCTCTCATACGGGTCTTGCCAAGCCAGGCAAACCCAACGACAGTCGCGAAAGACGAAGAAGTCGAAGGCCAAAGTTTGCCAAGTCTGAAGCTTGTCAGTCTGCGCTGAGTGAAGTTCGTCAGCCAGCGAAGTTCACACTTCGCAGCGGACTTCCCTCCTGCGATTCGGCAAAGTTCGTGATCCGGTGAAGTCCGCACTGGGCGCGAAGTTCACACTTTGCTAGTGTTTCCAGCGCAGTTTGCATTGCATGCGAAGTTCACACTTCGCCAGTGTTTCTAGCGCAGTCTGCACTGCGCGCGAGGTTCGCACTTCGCCAGTGTTTCTAGCGCAGTCCGCACTGCGTGCGAAGTGTGCACTTCGACAGCTTTTCCAGCGCATTCCGCACTGTGCTCGTGAGTGACGGACTTCGCTCATGAGCCGGCGATGACCGCACTTCGCCCTGTGAACTGGCGCTGTTCGAACTTCGCTCTTGTCGCCTGGAGCTCGCCCTGCGCGCGACGCTGTCCGCATTTCGGCTCACAAAAAATTAAAATCGGGAAATCTTTCCTTCATTCATTCCAGCAAAGCGTGGAAAAGACTCAATGGGGACACTTGGCTAAATGATTGGAAAATACTCAACTTTTTGCGCCTCAATCTCCAATATTGTTTATATAGTGAATCTTAACATGGATTGCGTAATAGAGTCGTTCTTGAGAAATAATGATTTCATTAGATATTTGGGTCAGATTATTGATTTATGCCTTCCTGTTGCTGGTTCCCTTGATAACAATGAGGAAGAACGTGAGAAATTTCACAGAGAAGTGTTAAGAATGATAGGGGTGTTGGCCGATGATATGTCTTACCCACAATTAGCATCTCAATTGGTTATGCTTACAACATTCGAATTCACACGCCGCATCCGAACTGGTCCAAGGAAAGTGATTAGTTTTTTTTTATAAGATTCTACAAATTGGAGACGAAGGTTTGGAGTTCATAATCCTGAATATGTTGAAAATTCGTGTTATATGAGAGAGACTCGAACATGATGATATAAATAGTAATATGCGCCCTATTCTTCAAGCAGAACCACATGAAGTTTCTTGCTTTCGTCTTGCCATGTCAGCCGAAATTTTCATAGAGTTTTATAATAATAACAAAGACAATGAGCGAATGGTCGAGAGCATAGGGCAAGAATCTATACAAGCACTTGTGAAGATTTTTAAGTTCCTGCTCATCAAAAAAACCTACCCAAGTGGAAGAGAAAGATGGGGATAAAGGCATTGGTGATGCGTTGTTCCTCATCAACGAATTCTGTAAGAAAGGGAATAAAAAAGTACTTAGCTGGCTTTATAATGCTGATATGTTGTCCATAATTCATAACATGTTTCAAAAAATAGCCAAAGGCACAATCACGTTTTGCCTGTCTAATTGGGAGGTTGCTTTGAAAATTGCAAAGACCATGTACAGGAACGGAAGAGCTGATAAGAACATAATTCATTGATGAGGAACAACGCATCACCAATGCCTTTATCCCCATCTTTCTCTTCCACTTGGGTAGGTTTTTTGATGAGCAGGACTTTGGTTACCCAAATCGACGCAAGTGACAATCCGCAATCAGAAGGGACATGCTCATAATCCTTGGCTTCTTTCCTTTCACTCTTCTTAATTTTGCATATTATTTGCCTTATGGCACTTGGCTTTAGTAATTTTTTTTTTTATTATTTGAAATAAATAACTGGTCTATTTTAAGCCTCCGTTGCATTCTTGTAAATATACATTTCTTAATAAAACTTTAATATTAAATTTAATATTAAATTTTATTATTATTATTGTTTTATGTTTTTAATACATCTTAGATAGATTCATAGAATTTTTGTTTTATATATAGTTGTTTGGAATATGTTTATATATGAAATATATATTTTTTCAATTGGTTACAGATGTTTGTATGGGGTTCAAATTCTCTGAAAATGTATAAAATACTTTTGAAAATATAATTTAACAATATTCAAATTCTCTGAAAATGTATAAAATACTTTTGAAAATATAATTTAACAATATTCAAATTCTCTGAAAATGTATAAAATACTTTTGAAAATATAATTTAATAAAATATTGTTGTTATTATCCAAAATATTAATTTTAAAGATTTAAAACATTGAGTAATTAAGTATTTTAGCATGTTCTATCTTCTAAATGTTTACTAGGATGTAAAATGGTAAAAAGATCTCATCTTGTTTAAATAATGATGTTTTGTATTCATTAGTTTTAAACAAGAAAGCAAAGAATGTCATTCTCCTACTTATTGTAAATGAAAGGTCAAACCAATTTCAAGAACCTTTATACAATTGCCACTCAAGAAAATATTAAAGAAGTTTTTACTTGTTCTAAGCACAAAATAAGAAAGAATAAGGACTGCATGATTTAATAGTGAAAGAACAATATAAAATATGTATTTATAAGGTTAATCTTGTGGTCTATGTTGGAGTGTAACTATTAAAACATTAATATTCTCATGTTAATAAAATATAGTGCTTGTCTTTTAATCAAGAAAAATGTAAGAGAATGAACCAAAGTCATCAAGGTCATACAAATAGATATATGCAAAATATAATCTTTAATTATTAGCAATTACTAGTGAAAGGGAAAAAACAATGTAAAGTAAAAGTACTACTTTATTTTGTGATATGCATAAGCACAAGTGTGTTAGAGCCTTACTACCTAAATCCTTCTACAAATATTCCACTTTCTCTTATATGATAGTTTCTAGACCTTGGTGGTTCTAGCTTCCAATAAAATTTTAAAAGTTATCCATATGAAATTATCATCACTAAATTTAAATTATATATATTAACATAGTTGATAATGAAATATAATAAGTTATGTATAATTAGAAGTTTTATTTATCTTTAATGTTTTGAGATGTGATAGATGCAAACATCCAAAATAATAAAAAGAAAATTTAAAGTCCCACCTTTTGTTTTTGTTGTTCTATAAATGATTGAAATGGTTTAGACTATGTCATAGGATTAGTTGATATATGTTGATTTATTCTATTTGAATATTAGGTTTTTCTTTTATTTTAAGTAAATTTGAAGTGCATTTAAAATAGTATTAACATATGAGAGTTGTAACCTTATTGAAGTGATAATGAGGGCATTGGAACCTTTCATAAAATCCTATGTAAACTCATTGAAATTGTAATATTATTTTAGTGGTACCGGCTTTGGCATTTCTTTGAAAGGTCCAAGGTTCAAATCCCACTGTGAAAACCTAATAAAAACATGTATAAACTCATTGAAAAAAGATATTAATTGTTAAGCATGGATATTATTGAATTATAAAGTTGATATAAATACTTGAGTTAACTGGAAACATATTTCAAATAATAGGTTTCACTATTTCTCCACAATACTCAATTTCAAATGTTATATTCTTTACTTTGAAAATATGTTTCTATATACAATCAAACATGTTCCATAAGATATTGATGAATTGACTATTCAATCCAATTATCTTTGTCTTAGTGAAGATGACATCAAGTATTACCTCATCAAATACTCTCATAGAAACTACTTATCTGCTTTATTACAAACTTCTTGTGTAATATATACATTAATTATTTGGTCCCAAAGAGCATAACAAAAACAACGAGCATTTATATTCTAAAAGGAAACTTAAAAAAAATATATGTTTTATACTACACAAGAAATACATATGGCTTATAATGAAGAACCTCTCTTCACATAAAGTGAATGGAATAATCCTTGGTTAACATAAAAAAAAAATATAAAATAACTTCAATATTATAAGTATCAAAATTTTAAAATATATACTATTTATTCATCGGCTAAAAATTATCTACACATATTTATTATTTTGAATTGATTATATGTGATATAACAATCTCACCCATAAAGCATCCTAAATACATAGTGATACCAAAAGAGTTACTTGGTCAAATTAATTGACCTTCAATGAGGTGATCTAGGTTAAAATATTTGTACATGATACATGCATAATTGTTAAGTTGTTATAATAAAAGTACATGGTCAAAATATATTATAAATAGATATTGTTTTAATCTCATTTAGAAAATTTAAAAATGTTATTAGAATAAAGAAATCATGGAAGAATATATGTTTAATTATTTTTAAAATATTTAAAAATATTTAAGCAAAGCATAATTTGTTATTTTCAACAAGAAATAATAAGCTCACTCTTGTCATCCATTAAAAAATTTCAATAGGTTTCTTTGTAGAGCTAATGTTACATCGTGGGTGGCCATAAGATCTGTAGTCATTGACTTCTTGGTTAACTACCAACAAATGTGAAATACGAAAAATAAGTTATTCAACAAGTCTATCAAAAAATATAGTTGAAATTAAGCACTTTTTTTATTACTATATTTTCATCATCGCTTGCAATCATAGTTTTTACATACATAAACTTCACATCTTTAACATATCTCTCTTCAACTAGTGTGCATAGTAATGAGCTTCAAAAAATAAAATTCTCTACAAATCCTTGTGCCCATAGATAACCGAATGTCAAATAAATTATTACTTATACAATATATTGGAATGCAAAGAAAAACTATATTTTTCCTCCATATTGAATGTTGACATGAGCTATGTGTTTGTTGGAACTCAAGTAACCTATTTATAGACTTCTACCTGCATGTTCAACCATTGAATACATCCATTTATAAGTACTCCATGAGAAGGATATAATGTGTTTCATCCTTCACACACAGATCCTATATAGGTTGGTAGTTATATCCTATGAAGATATGTATTTTCCTAAGAAATTATATGATTACCTTACAATGCATAACATCACCCCTAACTCAATGTAATTTTGAGTTTTTCCCTCCCACAACTTGGTAGAAATAGTTTGGATATGAAGTGCATGAAGAAATATAATTTTAGTTTTTGGTAGCAATGGTTTCCTTTGTAACAAAAAAGAACATTGCGTGTACCTTTCTATACAAATATTTGATATTGTAGGAGTCATGTAGTACCTACAACATATTAACTAGCGAAATTAAAAACTTGAGATTGAGTGTGCTATGGAGCTCCCCTAATGAATGAGTCTTGTTGTTCTATGATGCTTAGATGATTTTATTTTTCAAAATAGATGTACATATTGATCATAACTAATTTAAATTATGAATCATCAAACTATTTCTAAAGTTAGAACTATATTTGTCACTACATACCAAATAACATACTATAAGAAGTGACTAACCAGTAGTGTAACAAAGAAAATAACTGTGATGGAATATTTTCTAATGACCATTTGATAAAATCTATAATAAAATTATCACCAAGAAGCTCACTCTTTTCATCCATTAAAAATTTGCAATAGGTTGCTTTGTAGAGAAAAATTTATATCATGGGCGCCTATAAGTTCTAGACTTATTGACTTCCTGGTTGACTACCAACAAATATGAAAGATAAAAAAAAGGTATTTGAACAATTCTAGTTTACTTATATGACTCATCACTTGTATAGATAACATATTTCACTCACACTTTCACACTTACATACTTGACACCTTATACACATAACTCAAACTTTTTTAAAATATACATAAATACTCTTCACACTTTGACACATACTTTAGACAAATATTAAACACACTTCTAATCTAATATCTAGGATACTTCTCAAAGGTTCTTCTTGGTACTCAATGATACCAAATAATGTAATACCTCCAAAAAGGTATGATAAAATTGATATTATTCTTCTTTAGAGTGATCATATTCCATAACATTACCATGTTTTTGGTGTAACATCTTTATTTTCCATTTTATTTTTCTCTTGTTAGCTGATGACTTCTTCAATGAATGCATTCCTATTGGTCATAAATCTAACTAGTTACAATATTTATGCCTCACACACCCTAGAACCAACCAAGATTTAAAGGTTAGAGAAAATAAATATCCTCTAAAATAATATCCAGAGAGGGCTAGCTCCCTTACTAATTCTACACTGGGTATACATTTAGAGAAATAGGAAAGAAATGAGAAATGATAGAAATAAATCAAAAATATGGCTATAAGCCATCATAATAGGATGGGGATAGACTAAAAATTGAATATCCAACAAGCGATTAGATGCATATAACATAAACACGAATGTAGAAACTTTTGATAGTCATGTAAGAAAAAAACCCTCAAAATGCATTCTGATGTTTACCCCCACAAAGAAAAGACTAAATTTAGAAGAAAAATTCACTCACAACAAATAATGGGAATACAATCTTTTAGAAATCACACCTAGAACACTATCAAATGCAAAATTGTTTGAAGAACCAAAATCTAAGTTGTTATATTAGTGCAAAAAACTTGGAGTATTTTTGGTAGAGTGTCCAACCTTCCATCCTTTTACAATAAAAAACAATTTGTATTTATAGAGGAATTTTACCTCTATCATTTAATGCATATACAAAAAATACTAGTACATCAAAACCAACGTGCATATTTTCCTCCTTGAAATCAGTGACATTCTGGCCAAAATATTCTACAAAGAAATCATGATCCAGCTTTAACAAGAGAATCGCACAAAGAAGTCAACAAGAGTAAATGCTTGAAGTAATATTGGATGCTGGTACATGGGAAAGTAGAAAAATTACCTGAGAATTATGCATGAATTCACTTGACCTCATGCTTTAAAAATTTACTTTTACTACAGAGTATTAAATTTATTTTAAAATTCATCAAGGTTGATAGTCGATGCACTGGAAATAAACACAAATTGTATCTGATATCTCAACCTTGAAGTGGACATTATGGAAGTGATGCTTGCATTGATCCCAAAATTAAATGCTATCCTTCCTCACTTATTTCCTAGAAAAACTACAAAAGCGTGCCCCTAGGAGCTATATCTCTATTGAAGAATTGATTTCACCCAAAGAAGGGGTGAAACAACCTTGTCGGGGCAACAACATGCGACATCATAGTTGGGCTTGATATTTGAGTAATTTCACCCTTATATTCTCCTCTCTATTGTATTTTTTATTTTTACTTGAAAGAGGGTGATAGAGACCTTCACCTTTCTAGAGAGGTGACATCACTTATCAATTTTCTATGTAATGATTTTCACCCAAAATTGAACCTTCAAAACTAAGGAGTGCCAAATTCTTCTTCAAATATTTTGCACTCCTTTCCAAATTCTCCTTCATATATTTGGTACTCTTTGCCAAATTTTCCTCTTGGGATTGTTGTTGGATAGCGATAATTATCCCAAGTCCTTCACTACCAAGGACTTCACCTTGATAGTGGATTTCTACAATGAGTTCTTCATAGAAATATCTTGATATTTATCAAGTTTCTCCTAGCCTTTTATGGATGCTCAATGAGACCTTCATAAGGTCTTTAATCTAGTAGATTTTTATGGTCTTCCATGAGACATTTTATTCAATCTTCTACTTTTGGAAGTGTTTGTGATGAGATATTTTCCTGGATCTTATGATTCTGCTACTCCTAGCTTTGAGCAGAACTCTCCTAGCCCTTCTTGTTCTTCTTCTTCCAATATTGGAAGTTATTCAATGATATCTTCTCCAGATATCTTCACTTTTACTTCAGGGCTGAGTTGATTTTGAAGAAGATACTCTTCCTAACTTTCTTGTAATAAGTCTTCCAACTCACTAAATCTTCTATTCCTACAACAAAGATATTAGTACTAAAATATTTAATCTACTTCTAAATAAGATATTCTTCTCAAATTCTTCTTCAAGATCAAGGCTTCTGTGGCCTATTTCAATATCAAGGCTACAATGGCATTTTTCAGTACCAAGGATTCTATGGCCTTTTTTGTATCAAGGCTTCTATGGCCTTTTTAGTATCAAGGCTACTATGGCCTTTTTAGTATCAAGGCTTCTGTTGCCTTTTTAGTATTAATACTTCTATGGCTTCTTCTTCAAGGATTCTATGGCCTTTATGTATCAAGACTCCTATGGTTTGTTATTGAATTGTGGAATTTTACGATCTAGAAGTGGAGATATTTAGTATCCTATATTCACCATGATCCTTCACTATAAGTCTTCTTCTATAATATTATTCTCTTGTATAATGAACTAACCTATGCACTAAGAGTGCACGTTGACCTTTGGCCAACAAAGTTGGAGTTTCCTATATTTCTATAATAGGAGGAGTCCCAATCCTATGAGAATTAATTAATTGTAATAAAAGAAACTTTAGGCACTAGTTAGCTGATTTTAAATAATCTGGATGATCTTCACTAGATGATTTTTCAATCTAGTGGATTCAATACTAAGTCCTAGTCTTCACAAGTTTTCATAACAACTCTATGGAAATGACTCTAGATGAAAATAATCTCAGCATTTTCTAAAAGTGAGATTCCTTTCAGTCATATATTTGTGACTCTCCAAAAATCTACCACTTAGAGTCTTTTGAGATCTTTTGACAGTGGTTGGTCTAATGGCATGTCAGTTTGACAAAAATCTTAGGTTAACCAACAATGGTGGTTTCCCTATTGACCTACATAGACTAGATCTACTATGGCTCTGATATTACTATTAGCTTTTGATGAATGAGCCTTGGGAGATAAAAATCATAAGATGTAGAATATCATGAAAGAAATTAAATCTAATAGATGACTGAAGTATGTTGTAAATATAAATTATATACAATATTACAGTGTAGCTATGGAGGAAATGAGCACTCCATTAACAAATATACTAATCTACATTATATCCATCACCAATGAATGGTAAAGCATATAGAACTACACTATCCACTAAGCTATGCTATCTAACTTTATCTCCCAACTCTCTCACTATCTATCTAAGAGGCCATCCTTATATAGGTAAAATAGGATACTTGGCCAACACTTTATCTAGCTGTGCAAGTGACAACTTGCACATGTACAACTTGCACATTGAAACTTGTGAAGTTATTACAATGCATGAAGTAACTAGATAACTTGCATAGAAAGTAATTTAAGTATGTATCTTAGAGGATAAATTTACATAACCCAAATGATTGAATAGACTCTATTTCCAACATATGGCTATCACAGACATTTTATATTCTAAAGGAAGATATCTCAAGATAGTGGAAACAATTGTGCTATTGAACACTATTTCTCCCAAGGCTTTTTAGTGAGGCATGCAACTTTGTGAGTCTTCTTAGAAAAAACTCAGATATTTTTCCATACTTTACCATTTCTCCCATAGGTTGTTCATCACTCAAGTTTTCATTGAATTGAATCAAATTTAAAATTTATAGGGCAGATATGAGAGTGGATCATTCTTCTCATAAAAAATAACATCACAACTACCACATAATTTTTTTGTACCCAAATCAAATAGTTTATAGGCCTTTGATAGATCATTGTAGCCTAGTAGAATGTATCAATGAGATTTATCATCCAATTTGTGTTATTTCTCCTTTGGAATATGCATATATGGTGTGCATCCTAAAATAAAATATGAGAAATTAACTGGTTGAATCCTATCTATGTTTATTTAAGACATATATGATCAAGTATGGTAGTAAAAAGGTGATGGTGTATGTAGTGGTTCTACCCAAGAAGAAGGTGTAAGTTGATAATATTTCAATATGCAACAAACCATTTCCATGATGGTTATGCTACCACATTGATAATAATATTTTGTTGTAGTGTATATGTTGCCATCAATTTTTAATGAATGCCATGTTGCTTCAAGAAATTAGGAAAATCACACTAATGAGTTTCCAAACTTGATCCGAGAAAACAACATGGATATGATGACCTATGAAAATGTTTACTTAAGCATTGAACTATATGAAGTAGTAAAAGGATTCATTCTTGGTGTTCAAGAAGTATACACATATTTTTCAAGTATGATCATCCACAAAAAAATTCAACATATTGGGATCCATGGGTTTTCCAAGATTAGTATGCACCATATCAAGAGGTCCTTTGGCTTAAGATTCAAAAAAGATAAATGGAGCTCAATGTTGCTTTCAAGAAAAGTAACAAGGTTAAATTTGAGTAGACTACTTGAATTAAGGAAGACCTCATACCCAATGTTACTTTTGAAGTGCAATTAGATAACGAAAGCTGAAATGACCATATCATTGATACCAAAATCTTAAATTTGATAATCAACACTTGATCATCATGATGAATTTTGTGAATCTAAAAAGTAATTTCTACTCCTTTACCATTTGTAGCAATCATAACTTTATGAGCTTTGTCATAAATAATATATAACTTTGAGTAATATCAGTTGTTAAAATGAACCCTTGAAATTATCGTTGAGTATCTAATGAATGAAGAGCAAGTCCAATAATAAAAACATCTTTTGTTATCTTGCATGTATGCGATCCAAGTCATAAATTGACATCACCTATGACTTTGATGTCACAGGATGTGTTATAACCTAAGGAGACTTATCCTATATACTTAAAATATTCCCGAGTCTAAAACCATTCTTTTTACCATTCACATGTTTGGTTGCTTCAAAATTGATAAATCAAAATTTGTTAGAGTGTTTTGGATGATCATGTACAAAAAAAACAATATTTTTCTTCTCTAGAGTGATCATCTTCCACAACATTACCATGTTGATGGTGTAACATATTTTATTTCCAATTTAATTCTCTTGTTAGCTGATAACTTCTTTGCCAGATGTATTTCTTGATTGGAGAAGTTACTTATGAATGGATTTTGTTAATATTTTTCAATGTGTTACCAACTTTCCATAAGCACACAATTCTTCTACAATTTCCTTAAGGTTGGAAGTGCTTTGGAGGTTGGAGGTAATATACCAGTTTTGATTGACTTCTTTCCCTTTTCATTTGAAGGGAGAATGTGATACTCATACTATGACATATGTAAGGATTTCACTTTTTGAAGTAGATTTACCTAATTTTCATAAGTAGGTGTTTGCTCAATGACATTTAGGGCTATCATGAACACATTATATTCTAAAGGAAGATATCGCAAGATAGTACAAAAAAGTATATTATCAAACACTATTTCTACCAAGGCTTGTAGAGATACACATAACTTTGTGACTCATCTCTTAAATGGCTTAAGCTTTTTTCCATACTTTATTTTTAGATAACAAATTTTTCCTTAAAGGACCAAGTATTTCATTGTTTTTTCTTGACCTAAAATACTATATTTTGATTTCCCCATACATATTTGGATGTGGTTGTGAAACTTCTCATCTACTTTATAAAAAAATATAATGTTGATCGACACATGTTGCATGAGGGTAGTGGACTCATCTACAACCATCCGCACTTCACCAAGATCAAGTTGAGTTTTGAATTTTATTTTTTAAGCAAAGTAGTTAATTTTTTAATTCTTGGGAATCTAGTAATATAGAATTTAGTGCACTACCAACCATGATATACAAAAAATCAAAAAATCAAAAATATCTACAACAAATATAATTAACTACTAGAAATAAAAGTAAGCACTTTATTTATTACTATTTTGTCATCATTGCTTACAAGCGTAGTTGTATTCTAAATGAACTTCATATCCTTACTCTAGCTCTTGCTTCCACTAGTGTGCACAATAATGAGCTTCAAAAATAAAATATCATAGATATCCTTCAAGGACCAAAAATAGCTAGATGGAGAGTCATTAATAAGAACAAAGAACCAAGCAGAGGATATACACCCTTTGACAAGCGAAATCCACTCATTGTGAAACCCAAACTTGTTGAGAATGGCAATAAGAAAATCCCAATTTAGTCAATCATAGGCCTTGTTCATATCTAACTTGAGAAGAAAGGCTACCTTTTTATTGTAGGAACTTGAATGAATAGCTTCATGGACAGAAATAATACCATCAAGGATGGATATGCCTTTCACAGAGCTACCTTGGAATTTTTTTATGATGATCGGCATAAAATATCTCATACGGATGACCATTGCTTTGGTTAAAATTTTGTAAATGACATTGCAAAGGCCAATGGGCCAGAAATCATTAAAACTAGAAGCATTGGGGATCTTAGGTATGAGAGCAATAAAAGTTGAGTTGAAGCCTTTGGGAATAGACTTGGAGCTTTGAATTTATCTGATGGTTTTACACACATCCTCACTAACAAAATCCCATAAGGATTGAAAGAATCTATGAGGAAACCCATCAGGTCCCGAAGCTTTGTCAGGTTTCATTGAAAAAAGGGCAGCCTTTATCTCATCATCAGAAAGTGTTGCATTTAGCTTGTTGTTGATATCATTTCTATAGCTCATGACACATTTGTAGTTTTTGATCCTATGAAGCTAGTGAGTCTATGGAATTATTGGCTAGCTTTTTGTTCTCTTAATTATCCTATAATTTGTCCTCCTTTTTTGTGGCTCTGAGTTTCCAAAATCTTCTTGATCAACTCATTAAAGTCTAGCTTTTGGAAGTTTGTGGTTCGTTGGAGAAGTCTTATCTTTTTAAGGAATACTCTTCCTAGCCTATGTGATGATGTAAGTGTGTTCTGGTTTATTTGGATTTTTGGGCTTCCCTACAAGTGTGAGCAGTGGTCTGCTATGGCTCAGAAGATGTTGAGAATTTTGGTTGAACCACTTGTTTTAGATATTGAATATTAAGTGAGGAGAATTATTCGTAGGGGTGGCCTCCTATAGTCCATTCAATCCTTTTATTACCACCATAGGGCCCTATATAGAACCTTGGACCTTTCTAGGAGGAAGGGTCACATCCAAGCTAGTGGTATTGAGTTTAAAATTATTGTGGACCTCTTTGCCATGGTGACTATGTTACCTAATGATGGTGAATACCACAAAAATTTGAAGCACTCCCTTTAGCATGAATATGGGTTATTTTTTGAGGATTGGGAATGTTTACCTAAGATGTAGAATGGATACAATACTAAATCTCTCATGTCCTCCTAGAATGATGTCCTCATAGTGATAATGGACTATTAAATGCTATATTCTAGTAGGTACGTGATCCGAAGCTATCATATTATGATTTTGAATTAGCTCAAGCATAAAAATCTGATGAATCTATTGATGTTCCTTTTCCAATACCTAAAACAATAATTGTATGGCATCAAAAGAGGGAGAGGGTTGGATCCAATTCACCAAGGTTTGATCCTATTAACTTTTGAATATGTGGTGAAGTCCATAGGAATTGATGTTGATGAGGCTTTAAGGAAAATTGAGTTTTTTAATATTTCTTCTTCATTTGAGTCTCATTTTTCATCATTTAAATCTAAAGATACTTCAAAATTGGATCTCTCATTTAGATCTTGAGATTTTATAAATATATTAAATTCTCATTTCAATTGAGTTGCTATAGCTAGATACATACATTTTTCATAAAAGGTCTGAATTTTGATTTTCATTATTTAGATCTTCAATTTTCATTTTAAATACAAATATTCCAAAATTTGGCATCCTTATTCTTGTTATTTTCCTATAGTAGCCTTCACAATACCAAAACTCCACCACTATTGTCTACGCACTCTATCTTAGTAGAGTAATATTTCTAAAAATTCATGCTATCATAGTTTGCGTTACCAAATATAGACTATTATTTTCCTTAAGTATAAGTGCAACCATAAGAAATGTAATAAATATTTTATATGAATACACATTAATTTTATAAAATACAATAAATTTTTCCAGTTGAAAACATTAAAGTAAATATTAATCATTATTTGATTTGGCTAGTCAACATTTTTTGCTAGCTTTAGCTAAACTTAATACTTCATCTGAACATGGAAAAGAGAATTTAACTTCATAATCCTATATTAAAACCCCTTTATTGGCTATCCTATCTACACATTTTTTCCTTTTCCTTAACATATATGTAAACTTAATCTATTCAAAATCTATTGCAAGGTCTTGTATTTCTACAATATTCTCTTGTATGTTCCATGGAGCCTTTGATTTTTTTTAAATAATATTTATTACTACTTGTGAATTTTCTTCCTCATAAAACTCACCTTGTCATTGGTTTGTTGGCTTAACTTCTACATGAATTTCAACTTTGATTGCCTTCCAACTATCAATATTCTCTACTGTATATTGTATCTGACATCTCTAAAACATTCTCTTATCTAAAATATTCCTTCAAAGTTCTATTATTTTATGGTAACTCTAATCTAGAAAACTTCACCTGTACTCCAACAAAAAATCATCCACTTATTTCAACAAATATCTCCAACAAATATTTCTTTTCGTAGATCTCTAATCTTCAACTTGGAAATAAAGCAAACATTTTCTCAATTTATTCAATTCATCTCAAGATTACAATCGAACTTGATCCAAGGTGGCTTTGATACCATAAATGGATAATATTCCATATTATATCATATATAACTTCCTCTAGGTTCAAATAATCACACACCAATAATGCTCACAATATTGCACACTAACACAATATTTCTTTGTTACATTCATAAATCATTCAGATTATATTCAATTATAAAAGTTACATAGAATGGATCCTTGTATTTAATATATAATAAAAAAAATTACTTTTTCTTCCTTCTAACTCATATGAGATGCAAAATTTCACATGCCTCACATTATGAAAAAATCTCATTATTACATAACCTTCTACTTCATATCTTGACACATCTTAAATGAATCTTCACTTCCACACTTGTTACCTATCTATTATGACTCGTCACTTGCATACATAACACCTTTCACTCACACTTTCACACTTTCACACTTGGCACCTTACACATAACTCAAACTTAATTAAATGACACATTAATATTTTTCATACTTTGGCACATACTTTAGATAAATATCGACTACACTTCTAATCTAATTCCTAGGATACTACTCAAAGGTTCTTCATGGTACTCAATGGTACAAAATAATATAATAATTCCAACAGTGTATAGCAAAATTGACTTTGTTCTTATTTAGAGTGATCATATTACATAACATTACCATGTTGTTGGTGTAACATCTTTCTTTTTCAATCTATTTTTATCTTTTTAGCTGATGACTTTTTCAACAAATGCCTTCCTTGATTGGAGTAGTTAGTCATGAAAGGATAATGTGCAACCATTTTTACCATAAAAACACGCTCATTATACAATTGAGAATGATTTTCTTAAGTATTTTTAAGGAGAATGTGATCCTCATCCTATGACATATGGAAGGATTTCACTTTTTGAAGTAGATTTGCCAATTTTTCAAAAGCAACTCTTTGCTTAATGATATTTATGGCTATCACAAACATATTAGATATCTCAAGGTATTGGAAACAAATGAGCTATTGAACACTATTTCTCCCAAGTCTTGTAGTGATGTACATGACTTTGTGAGTCTTCTTAGAAATAACTCGAATATTTTTCCATACTTCACTATTTCTCCCATAGGTTGTTCATCACTATCAAGTTTTATTTAAAAAAAATTAGATTTAAAATTTATAAGTATAATATAAGAGAGGCTCATTCTTCTCATCAAAAATAACATCACAACTAGCACATAAATTTTTGGTATTTAGATCAAATAGTCTATAGGTATTTGATACATCATTGTAGCCTAGTAGAATGTACCAATGAGATTTGTCATCCAATTTATGTTAGTTATACTTTGGAATATTTATATATGGTGTGCATCAAGATGATAAATTAACTGGTTGAATCCTATATATGCTTCTTTATGATCTATATGGTCAAGTATGGTAGTGGAAGGGTGATGGGCTATGTAGTGCTTCTACCTAGTAAGAAGGTGTACGTCAATAATATTTTAATATCAACAAACCATTTCCCTGATGGTTCTACTACAAAATTCAACAATGATATTTTGTTGTAGTGTATATGTTACCATAAATTTTCAATGAATTCCATGTTGCTTCAATAAATTAGGAAAATCACACTAGTGAGTTTCCAAACTCAATCTAAGTAGACCACATGGATCTAAAAACCTATGAAAAATCTAACTTAAGCCTTGAACTCTTGGTGTGCAAGAAGTATACATATATTTTGCAAGTATGAACATCAACAAAAAAAATTAACATATTGGGACCTGTGGGTCTTCAAATATTAGAATGCACCATATCGAGAGGTCATTTGGCTTGAGATTCAAAAGAGATAAATGGATATCAATGTTACTTTTAAGCTAAGTAACAAGGGTAAATTTGAGTAGACTAATTGAATGAAAGAATACCTCATACCACATGTAACTCTGAAAAGAAAATTAGATAATCAAAGCTTAAATGACCATATCATTGATACCAAAATCTTAAATTTGATAATCAAAACATGATTTTCATGATAAATTTTGTGAATCTAAAGAAAATTTGCTACTCCTTTACCATGTGCAACAATCATAGATTTATGAGCTTTGTAAAACATAAGACATAACTTTGACTAACATAACTCATTCAAATCAACCTTTAAATTATTGTTGAGTAACATCACTCATTAAAATCAATATTTAAATTATTGTTGTGTACCCCTTTTGATTCATTTATTTCCATTTTTATTTGAAAGGAGAATGTGATCCTCATCCTATGACATATGGAAGGATTTCATTTTTTGAAGTAGATTTACCAATTTTTCATTAGTACGTGTTTGCTCAATGATATTTAGGGCTATCACAAGAAAATTATATTCTACAAGAAGATATATCAAGATAGTAGGAATAAGTGTGTTATCGAACTCTATTTATCCTAGGGTTTGTAGAGATACAAGGAACTTTGTAACTCATCTCAAATGGTGCGAGCATTTTTTCATACTTTATTTTTAGACAATGAAATTTTCCTTAAAAATCTAATATTTCCTTGTTTTTCTTCACCTAAAATACTATAGTTTGACTATCCCATACATATTTGGATGTGGTTGAGTCATGAATCAATGGTTGAGGTTCATTAGATATGTTAAACATCACAACAAACTAAGACTTCTTATCTACTTTGTAGAAAAAATGTTGTTGATTGACACATGTCACATGATGGGTAGTGGACTCATCTACAACCATCCACTCTTCACCAATCTCAAGTTGAGTTTTAAAATTTATTTTCCAAGAAAAGTAATTAGATTTCAATTGCTGGGAATCTACTAATAGAAAATTTAGTGCACTACTAGCCATGATATACAAAAATCCAAAAAATAAGTAAGCTCTACAACAAATATAATTAAATACTAGAAATAAAATTAAGCACTTTGTTTTTTACTATTTTTTCAGTGTTGCTTACAAGTGTAGTTGTCTTATAAATGAAATTAATATCCATAATCTCTCTTTCTTCCACTAGTATGCATAATAACCAAATTCAAAAATAAAATATCATATAAATACTTTAAGAACAAGATTCCATTATATTTATTCATTTTAAATACTTTCTTGAAACTTTTCTTACACATATTTGTATGTGGTTGAGTCATGAATGAATCGTCAAGCTTCATCAAATATGATGAATATGATGAACAACTCACTCTTCTTATTTACCTTACCAAAAATTTGTTGTTGATCAGCATATATTGCATGACGAGTAGTGAACTCATCTACAACTACCCACACATCATAAAACTAAAGTTGAGTTTTAAATTTTGATTTTCAATTTAAGTAGTTATTCTTTACTAATAGTTAGGAATCTAGCAATAGGAACTTTGATGTACTATTAGCCATGATATACCAAGGGGTAAAAAGTAAGTATGCTTTACATCAAATATAATTGAAATTAATCACTTTTTTATTACTATTTTAATTCATATTTTGCGATCATGGTTTTCTTCTACATTAGCTTCATATCCTTAATACACCTCTCTCATTAACTAGTGTGCAGAGTAATGAGCTTAAAAAGATAAACTATTCTATAAATCCTTGTACCTCTAGATACTCGAATGTCAAATGACTCAATACTTACATAATATCTTGGAATGCAAATAAAATCCATATGTTTCCTTTAGATTGAATGTTGAAATGAGCTATGTTTTTTTTGGGAGGCAATTGAGACTCAAGTATCCTATTTATAAATTTCTACCCACACATTCAATGATAGAGTACATCCACTTTGTAAGTACTCCATAGGAAGGATATCAAGTGTTACATCTTTCACAGATATAGATGCTATGTTGGTTGCTATCTATATCCTATGAAGACATGTATTTTTCTATTTAATTGGATGATTACCTTACAACACAGTCTCATCCTTAACTACATGTAATTTTGAGGATTTCTCTCCCATAACTTGGTAGGGATATAAAGTGGATGAAAACATATGATTTTGATTTTTTTTAACAATGGTTTCCTTTGTATTATTCTCTCCATCCAGTAGGAAATTTACTTGTACCTTTCTCTATAAATATTTGATATTGTAGGAGTCGTGTAGTTGCTACACATGTTAACTAGAGAAATTGAAAACTTAAGATTGAGAGTGCTATGGAGCTCATATAATGAATGGAGCTTGTTGATCTAGAAGAAAATATAACTGGCTTTGCCTTCAATGTTGCTCTAATATCATTGATAACATGTAAACATGATTTTGTTATTCAAAATAGATATACATTTTGATCAATACTAATTTTATTTATAAACCATCAAACTATTTCTAAAGTTAGAACTATATTTGTTACTACATACCAAATAACATACTATAAGAAGTGACTAACCAATAGTCTAACAAAAAAATTAACAAATTAACTATGATGAAATATTTTACAACCATTCGATAAAATCTTTAACAAATTTTCACAATAAAAAAATAAAATTTCAATTTAAAAACTATAATTATTATCGCTAAACTAATTATTATGATAATAAAAGATATTAGATTAAAATAAAATAAATAAGGATACCTATAAGTGAAACCATTTTAAATTCAATGTGCTATCTTCAATCCCACATATGAGACTAATAATATTTAATATTATTTTTTAAAAATATAATAAATTTAAGCAATAAGTTTTTAGTTAGTTTCAACAGGTAAAAGAAGAAGCCCGCTCTCCACTTCTATGAGGCTGATTTGAAGAACAAAAGTTATATGGTGGGTGGCCACAATGTCGAGTGTCATCGACTGCATAGTTAACTACCCAAAAAATGAGAAAGATGACAGAAAGGAAGGTATTTAACAAGGCTAATATAAAGTCTTTCGAGTTCCATATTCCACTTCATGAAAAATAGAGGCTATAACCATAAGTCTTGGGAGTTCCCATTTCTTGTTCACAGAATCTCAAACGGGATTGCACATGGTCACGGTCATTATAGTACCATTGCAATTCTTAGAGGTAGTCGAAGGGCTTCATGGAGGAGGAGAAGTTACTTATGAAAATATTTTGCCAATATTCTTTCAATGTGCAACTATTTTTACCACAAAGCATACACTTATTTTACAGTTGAAAATTATTTCCTTAAGTCATTTTAAGGAGAATGTGATCCTCATCCCATAACGTATAGAAGGATTTCACTTTTTGAAGTAGATTTATCAAGTTTTTAAAAGTAACAATTTGTTCAATGATATTTATGGCTATCACAAACACATTATATTTTAAAGGAAAATATCTCAAGGTAGTGGAAACAATTGTGGTATTGAACACTATTTCTCCCAAGGCTTTTAGTGATGCATGCAACTTTATGAGTCTTCTTAGAAATAACTTATATTTTTTCCCATACTTCACTATTTATCCTATAGGTTGTTCATCACTAGCAACTTATCATTGAAATGAATCAGATTTAAAATTTGTAGGAGAATATGAGAGTGGCTCATTCTTCTCATAAAAAATAACATCATAACTAGCACATAACTTTTTGGTATTCAAATAAAATAGTCAATAGGCCTTTGATACATCATTTTAGCCTAGTAGAATGTATCAACGAGATTTATCATCCAATTTGTGTTATTTCTACTATAGAATATACATATATGGTATGTATCCAACCAAAAAATCAAAGATGAGAAATTGATTGGTTGAATCCTATCTATGCTTCTTTAAGACCTATATGATCAAGTATGGTAGTGGAAGGGTGATGGGGTATGTAGTGCTTCTATCCAAGAAGAAGGTGTAAGTTAATAATTTTTCAATATGCAACGAACCATTTCCATGATGGTTTTGTTACCACATTCGATAATAATATTTTGTTGTAGAGTATAAATTTCCATTAATTTTTAATGAATGCCATGTTGCTTAAATAAATTAGGAAAATCACACTAATGAGTTTTCAAACTTGCTCCAAGCAGACAACATGGATCTGAAGACCTATGAAAATGTTTACTTAAGCCTTGAACTCTATGAAGTAGTAAAAAGATTCATCCTTGATGTGCAAGAAGTATACTCATATTTTGCAAGTATGATCATCCACAAAAAAATTCAACATATTGGGATCCATGAATCTTCCAAGATTAATATGCATTATATCGAGAGGTCCTTTGGCTTGAGATTCAAACGAGATAAATGGAGCTCAATTTTGCTTCCAAGCTAAGTAACAAAGGTAAATTTGAGTAGACTACTTGAATGAAGGAAGAGCTTATACCACATGTTACTTTTGAAGTGCAATTAGATGATCAAAATTAAAATAACCATATCATTAATGCCAAAGTGATGCTAAAATATTAAATTTGATAGTCAACACTTGATTTTCGTAATGAATTTTGTGAATCTAAAAAGTATTTGCTACTCCCATGTGCAATAATCATAGATTTATGAGCTTTATCACAAATAAGACATAACTTTGAGTAATATCACTTGTTAAAACTAATCTTCCCATTATCATTGAGTAACTAATCGATGAAGATAAAAAGGACTATTGTTTTCTTGCATGTATGTGATCCAAGTCGTAAATTGACATCACCTATGACTTTGATGTCATAGGATGTGTTATCAGCTAAGGAGACTTATCCTATATACTTGAACATTCCAGAGTCTAACACCATTCTTTTTTACCATTCACATGTTTCATTGGAAACTTTGCTTGAAAAGCATCCGAAAGGTACCCGAGTTCCACACAGTCGAAGGCCCTTTTCCAGAAGTTACGTGCCTGTTTTCATTCCGGCAAAGCGTGGAAAAGACTCAATGGGGACACTTGGCTAAACGCTTGGAAAATAATCTACTTTTTGCACCTCAATCTCCTATATGAATTGCGTAATAGAGAGACGTTCTTGAGAAATAATGATTTCATCGTCAGATTATTGATTTATGCCTTCCTGCTGTTGGTTCCCTTGATAACAATGCGGAAGAAGTGAAATTTCACAGAGAAGTGTTAAGAATGATAGGTGTGTTGGCCTAGGATATGTCTTAGCCACGATTAGCATCTGAATTGGTTATGCTTACAACATTCGAATTCATACGCCGCATCCGAACTCGTCCAAGGACAATGAGCGAGTGTTCGAGAGCATAGGGCAACAATCTATACAAGCACTTGTGAAGATTTTAACTTACTGCTCATCAAAACACCTAATTGGGAGGTTGCTTTGAAAATTGCAAGGCAGGAATACTATGATGTTTACCGTGCTCTGGCAACCACAATTCCAATAGGGAACGAAGAAAGAAGAGAGAATATCAAGCTATAGTTCGATGATATAATGAAGATATTATCGCCATTGCCTTTATAATGAAGATATTATGGACTTTGGTTACGCAAAGAGACCCAAGTGACAATCTCTAATCAGAAGGGACATGCTGGTAATCCTTGGCTTCTTTCTTTTCGCTCTTCTTAATTTGCATATTATTTGCCCTATGGCTCTTGGCTTTAGTAAAACAAATTTTTATTTTTATTTTAAATAAATAACTTGTCTATTATAAGCCTCCGTTACATTCTTGTAATTAAAAGATACACATTTCCTGATTCTTGTAATTACAAGATACACATTTCTTGATAAAACTTTAATATTAAATTTTGTTTTTGTTAATGTTTTATGTTTTTAATACATCTTAGCTAGATTTATAGAAATTTTATTATATATATATATAGAGTTGTTTGGAATATGTTTATATATAAAATATATATTTTTCAATTGGTTATACATGTTTGAATATTTTTGGTATCAAATTTATAAAATACTTTCAAAAATATAATAATTTTGTAAGACATTGTTGTTATTAATTAAATTATTAATTTTAAAGGTTTAAAATATTGAGTAATTAAGCAACAAATATACTTATGTTAGCATGTTTTATCTTCTAAATGTTTACTAGGATGTAAAATGGTAAATAGATCTCATCTTGTTAAAATAATGATGTTTTACATTCATGATTTTAGTTTTAGATGCCCTTCTCCTACTCATTGTAAATGAAAGGTCAAAACAATTTGAGGAACCCTTGTACAATTGCCACTCAAGAAAATATAAAGGCAGTTTTTACTTGTTCTAAGCACAATTTATAAGGAAGAATAAGGATTGCATAATTTAATACTAAAGGAAAAATATAAAATAGGTATTTATAAGGTTAATCTTGTGGTCTATGTTGGAGTGTAACTTTTAAAACATTAATATTCTCATTTTAATAAAATATAGTGCTTGTATTTTAATATAAATATAAATTATATATAGAATAGTTGATAATAAAATATCATAAGCTATGCATAATTAGAAGTTTTATTTATCTTTAAAGTATTGAGATGTGATAGATGCAAAGATCCAAAATAATAAAGAGGAAATTACAGTGGTTTAGACTATATCATAGGATTAGTTGATATATTTTGATTTATTCTATTTTAATATTAGTTTTATTTTTATTTTTTGGTAAGTTAATTGATATTATATTATTTCTAAAAATATGAAGGCTCCAAAATACCTTTTACATCACACATCAGCCTAAGCTCAAGAGGAAGTATTAAAAACCATTAGAAAAGTAGGTAATTATTTACCTATTACATGGGGTAGAAAACATTACAACAAACACAAAGAAAAACAAGATGAAAGCTGAACTCAAAAACAAAAAAGAAGCCCCTTGAGCACTACCCAAACCAAACAATAGGAACATATGAGCAACAATCTACTGATCAGGACTGCCCATGGCCTCCTTTTGTTCATCCACATTTTTGTTAGAAGTTTATGGATTCTTCTCAGCTCCTCCCAAAGTCTGAGAATTATGGGAAGAAGTGAGTAATTTTTTGAATTACTTCCGATGCAATAAAATTTTCCCACCCTATTCCATTTGATGATGGTTCTAAGACTTCCGAATTTTAAAAAAATGAAGATTCCTTATTTTAAGTAAATTTAAAATGCATTTAAAAAATTATTAACATATGAGAGTTTCAGGCTTATTGCAGTGGTAAAAATCCCACTCAGTATGAGGGAATTGGGACCCCTCATAAAAACATGTGTAAACTCATTGAAAACTGTAGTGTTACAAGCTTTGGATTTTTTTTGAGATGTTTCAAATCCCACTCATTGGGGATGGGAACCACTCATTGGGGATGAGAACCACCATAAAAACATGTATAAACTCATTGAAAATATTATTAATTGTTAAGCATAGATATTATTGAATTATAAAGTTGATATAAATACTTGAGTTAAGTCCAAATATATTTCAAATAATGGTTTATACTATTTCTCTGTAATAGTCAATTTCAAATGTTATGTTATTTATTTTAAAAATATGTTTCTATATACAATCAAACATGTTGCATAAGATATTGATAAATTAAATATTCAATCCAACTATCTTTGTCTTAGTAAAAATAAAATCAAGTATTACCTCATCAAAAATCTCATGGAAACCACTTATCTCCTTAATTACAAACTTCTTGTGTAATATATACTTTAATTATTTGGTCCCAAAGAACATAACAAAAAACAACAAGCATTTATATTATTTATAGTCTAAAGGATACTTAAAAAAAAATATGTTTTATACTACACAAGAAACACATATGGCTTATAATGAAGAAACACTCTTCACATAGAATTTCTAAAGTTATAAATTAAACTGAGTGGAATAATCCTTGGTTAACATAAAAAAAAATCTAAAATAACTCCAATATTATAAGTATCAACAAAATTTAAAATATATACTATTTATTTGTGAGTTAAGAATTGTCTACACATAGTTATTATTTTGAATTGATTATATGTGATATAACAAGCCCACCTATAAAACATCCTAAATACATAGTGATACC
This sequence comes from Wollemia nobilis, assembly GCA_028583015.1. Lineage (NCBI taxonomy): Eukaryota > Viridiplantae > Streptophyta > Pinopsida > Araucariales > Araucariaceae > Wollemia > Wollemia nobilis. Next base: position 762,515 of record JAQPPZ010017034.1, on the reverse strand, counting down.
AATTTTTTTTTGAGAATTATACATATATGCGTCGGAAAAATTTGAGCCTAGGTGTCCTCCTTGGTCAAATTAATTGACCTTTAATGAGGTGATCTAATTGTCAAGTTGTTATAATAAAAGTGCATGGTAAAAATATATTATAAATAGATCTTATTTTAATCCCATTTAACAAATTTAAAAATGTTATTAGAATAAAGAAATCATGGAAGAATATATAATTAATTTTTTTTAAATATTAAAAAAATTCAAACAAAGCATAATTTGTTATTTTCAACAGAAAATAATAAGCTCACTCTTTTCATCCACTAAAAAAAATTCAATAGGTTGCTTTGTAGAGTTAATGTTACATCGTGGGTGTCCATAAGGCCTATAGTCATTGACTTCTTGGTTGACTACCAAAAATTGTGAAATGTGAAAAATAAGTTATTCAACGAGTCTATCAAAAAATATAGTTGAAATTAAGCACTAAGTTTATTACTATATTTTCATCGTCGCTTGCGATCATAGTTTTTTCCTACATCAACTTCACATCCTTAGGATGTCTCTCTTTAACTAGTGTGCATATTAATGAGCTTCAAAAAAATAAAATTTTCTAGAAATACTTGTACCTCTAGATAATCGAATTTCAAATGTATCATTACTTATATAATCTATTGGAATGCAAATAAAAGCCATAGGTTTCTTGTAGATTGAAAGTTGACATGAGATATGTGTTTGTTGGAACTCAAGTAACCTATTTATAAACTTCTACCCGCATGTTCAACCATTGAATACATCCATTTATAAGTACTCAATGAGAAGGATATAAAGTATTACTTTCTTAAAACACAGTCTATATAGGTTGCTAGTTATATCCTATGAAGACATATATTTTTCTAGGAAATTAGATGTTTATCTTACAACACATAGTGTTATCCTTAACTACATGTAATTTTAAGGATTTCCCTCCCACAACTTGGTATAAATAGTGTGGATATGAAGTGCATGAAGAAATATTTAACTTTTTGGTAGTAATGGTTTTTTTTGTACCCAATAAGAACATTGCTTGTACCTTTCTCTACAAATATTTTATATTGTAGGAGTCATGCAGTACCTACAACATGTTAACTAGAGAAATTGAAAAATTGAGATTAAGTGTGCTATAGAGCTTCTCTAATGAATGAATATTTTTAGTCTATGATGCTTAGGTGATTTTATTGTTCAAAATGGATATACATGTTTATCATAACTATTTAAATTATGAATCATCAAACTATTTCTAAATTTAGAACTATATTTATCACTACATACCAAATAACATACTATAAGAAGTGACTAACCAATAGTGTAACAAAGAAATTAACAAAATAACTATGATGGAATATTTTATAACAACCATTTGATAAAATCTATAATAAAATTGTCACCAAGAAGCTCACTCTTTTCATCCATTAAAAATTTGCAATAGATTGCTTTGTAGAGCAAAATTTATATCATGGGTACCCATAAGATCTGGACTTATTAATTTCCTAGTTGACTACCAACAAATATGAAATATGAAAAAGAAGACATTTGAACAAGTCTAGTTTACTTGTATGACTCATCACTTGTATACATAACATATTTCACTCACACTTTCACACTTACACACTTGGCACCTTACAAACATAACTCAAACTTAATTAAATTATACATAAATACTCTTCACACTTTGACACATACTTTACAAAAATATTGAACACACTTCTAATATAATATCTATGACACTACTCAAAGGTTCTTCATGGTACTAAATGATACCAAAAAATGTAATACCTCCAAAAATGTACAATAAAATTGATATTGTTCTTCTTTAGAGTGATCATATTCCATAACATTACCATGTTGTTGGTGTAACATATTTATTTTCCAATTTATTTTTCTCTTGTTAGCTGATGATTTCTTCAATGAATGTGTTCCTTGATTGGAGAAGTTACTTATGAAATAATTTTGCTAATATTCCTTCAATACGTAACCATTTTTTCCACAAAGAACACACTTATTCTACAATTGAGAATTATTTTCTAATTTATTTGAAGGAGAATGTGATCCTCATCCTATAACATATGGAAGGATTCCACTTTTTGAAGTAGATTTACCAGTTTTTCGAAAGTAAGAGTTTTTTCAATGATGTTTATGGTGTTAGCTTTTTATGAATGAGCCTTGGGAGATAACAATCACAAGATGTAGAATAACATGAAAGAAAGTAAATCTACTAGATTACTAAAGTATACTTTAAATATAAATCATATAAAATATTACAATGTAGCCATGGAGGAAATGAGCACTCCATTAAAAAGCTATTGATCTACATTGGATCCATCACCAATGAATGGTGAGGTATACAAAACTACACTATCTACTAAGCTATGCTATCTGAACATGTCCCCCAAATTTCTCACTATCTATCTAAGAGGCCATCCTTATATAAGAAAAATAGGATACTTGGCCAACACTCTATCTAGTTGTGCAAGGGATAACTTACACATTGAATCTTATGCATTTACTACATTGCATGAAGTAACTATATAACTTGCACAAAAGAATCAAAGTATGTATCTTGGAGGATACATTTACATAACCCAAATGATGGAATATACTCTATTTTCAAAATTTCCTGTATTACATTATTTGGGTATTGAAGGTATTAGTCTTCAATATGGATTTTCTTTATCATATTTTACTTGATCTTATTTTGTATTATTTATATTAAGGTTCAAAAAGTAATCTATATCTTAATATGATGCATAGTAGGCTACATCTGGGTCTTCTTCTTTCATTGGATAATATTTGGCATGTTCAAATTCATCTTTTATCCAACCACCTTTATAGTTGTCCTTGTAATATTTGATTCTGATTATTGATGAATGAGTATGGCATGATGTAATTATCCTCTCATATTTTTGATCCTTCTGTACTTGCCTTTTTGATGTACTGGTTCTTTATTTTCTTCAACTTATTCTTTTGTAAATAAGTTAGAAGCATTTTGTAACATCATAATATCTTGTGGGATTTCCATTGAGTCTAGAATATAGGTATTTTCATGGATTTATACTATTGCTTTTATTTCATATTGGTTCATAATGAGACATGTATTGATCCCATTCATATATCCAAAGTTAATCATGTAGTTTTTTTCTACTAGCTTGCTCACTGAGATGAGATTGAATATTAATCCGAACATATAATACTTTCTATAGTAGAATATTTGGAAAAGATTTACTGGGAGATACACATCCATATCGATGAATAAGATAAGTTTGGATATCTAAAATTATTTATATGTAACCTTTAGTAACCTCAAGATAGTAAAACCATTGTATATTTATTGTCATATGATGACTAGCTCTTGAATCAATAAACCACCTGTGATTGTTTTTTGTGAATGGATTCTGTCAGAGCAAGTTTTACAATCATTGTATGATATTCCTTTACCATTTAAAAGGTTGAACTTGAAGAATTGAGATAGAATGACTCTTTAGTGTTTTGAAGTATGTTATAGTGATTTTTGTAAAAGTATAGTTCAATTTTTGTTGATTTTGTACATGTTTTGTAAGAATAAAAAATCAACTTTTTAACACCTTATTATTCCTAATTGAACTAAGCACTTTTTTATTTTTGAAGAGGTTTTGATGTTGGAATTATTTTACCCATTTTTTAAGATTTGAGATAAGTAAAAATATCTATTTATCCGACCTTAATAGAAACCCGAATAACCTCTTTTATATTCTTTGGAATATTTCTAATTTCCAATAAAATAAATTTGATGGAGTAATCCTTGTGGCTCCCATGTTTAGAAAATTAAGGAAATGATAATAATATTTGCAAAATAATTTAATCCAAGTTGAATTCCTTTTCCTCCTAAGTAATATTGTAAATATTAAATTAATAAGATAAGTTACCCATTTTGCTTTCAAAACCTAAATTTTAACCTTAGTTTACAACCCTTATATCTCCAACTTATGAAAGCAGTAATAAATAGGATTTAGACCTTACATTTTTAGATGTAATATATCTTCAATGTTAGGTGCTTTCTACATCTAAGTATAACCGCATATAAGTTGTACATTAGACGCATGAAATAATGGAGATTAATTATAGTAGCTGTTCTTGAATGATGGTATGCAAGTGTTGAAGGTTTGATATTCAAAAATGGATATGCCTTTAATAATCTTTCCACTTATATTCCACACTACACTTTTAGATGTTTTTTATGTGCTTCACTCCTTCTTTGACTGTGCTTCACTCCCTCTTTGGACGTCTTTGCCTGCACTTCACTCACACATGTTGAAATTAGACTTTGAATGTATTTTAAGGATAATTGATCATGGATTTTGTGACATGTGTCATGTCTATTACAAGTGAGAAATCTCTTATTTATGTAACACTCCACGTATTTTATTCAACGCATTTGAAGAAATCCAAAAATGTATGGGCACATGTGTGAATCTAGTGGAGAATACCAAGTGTCACTACTTCACTTGTAACTTCTACGTGGAAGTTTCTAGAATGTTGAGAAAGGAATGTTGTCCATAATGTAAAGTGTTATTTCTCTATGGAGTCCATTATTGTAACATATTCGAAGATGGTGATTATAAATCCTTAATCCCTTTGCTTTTCTACATTGCTTGGGCAACAAGAAAGATATTTTTCTACAGGTGGATAGACGATGCACTATGAAGCTTGGATGATGATTTGGAGCTTCCTTCGGTGGATTATCTTCTCCAAGTTAGAGACCATGAATGTAACACCTTTTGCTCTTCTTTTTATACCTCAAATCGTGTTGAATCCCTTGTAGATTATTAAGGTATTTTTGAAATAGATATGCACTTGCTTATCTACACAAATGTAGCTCTTGAATGATCTAAAACAAGATTTAATTCTGTAGGTACGTACACCCAAGACGAGCATTGAGTGGATCCTTCTAGATTGGGAAGAAGAGTGTTGATGTCCAATCTTCATTGGATGTTTTTCCTTGTAGTAAATGTACCCTTTTGTGGCACTTCTAAATCTGTTTTTTTACTGTTAGTGCATATAATGTATTAAAATGTTGTATAATAAGGTTTTTTAATATATCTTCTATTACACTCTATTTCCAGATATGAAATTCTGGTTTTATGGTATATTTTTCCTGCAATACAAGGGTTTGATATTGTTTTAAAAGAGTAGACACAGCTTTCCCTTTTTGTTTGGATACTTTTGATAACAAATCCAAGCTTCAATAACGAGTAGATTGAATATTTTTAATTGATGTGATTTTTTGCACTTTCTTTCCTTGCATTCAACTTGTAATGTTTTTTTATTTTGAGATGCACCAAGTCTCACTTTCATAAGCTTCTATTTTTATTTTTTGTTAGTTAAGTTCTTCTCCAAATTCTGGAGGGTTCTAACCCTTTTTGGTGGCTTCTATTAGCCACTACAAGTTGCATATTTTTATGCTTTAATAGTGTCTTTAGACACTTGATACAAATCAGATTTTGTATCTTTGAATAAACACAAAACTAATTTATTTTTTAGAGTGGTATAATAGTACAAGTCCTTCACTTTTAATGCACTATAATAAATGTTGTAGGATTTAGTCTTCTTTTTAGAGTAGATAATAGGTATTTGATAGAAGCTAATCTAAAATATAATCAACTCATAAAAAATGTGCAAATAATATTTAAAAATAATTTGTTTCCTTTTGCACTTTAGAAGATTATAATCTAATTTTATTTTTGCAACTTTAATCCAAACGTCGGTGCTCTGATAAATTTGATAAGTAATGCAATTAATGAATTTTCTTGCACCATAAGTTACATAACTTTTTATATAGCTCTTCTCCCATATTTGTAGAGGATGTAGACCTTGGTGTCTAAAAAAACCAAATTTCTACCTCAAGTAGGATGTCCTGAACAACTCTTTCTTCACCAAATGATGGTCTTGAACTTTCTTTCACGAGCTTAGGATTTGGTGGTTTGTTATCCTCTTGTGTTCTCCTATTTCTATTATATATTTAGATAATTCTATGTCTCTAAAGTGGTACCTTATTTCTATAAGAGATAATCTTCAAATCCTCAATATTTGGTGAGATTATTCTATCTTTAAGTATTTTTGTTGAATTATGACTTCAAGCAGGATCTTCTTCCAGGGTTTGGCACTCCTTGCCAAATTATTCTTCATGTATTTGGCACTCCTTTCCAAATTATTTTTCACAAATTTGGAACTCCTTATCAAATTCTCTTTCATAGATTTGGCACTCCTTGCTAAATTTTCCTCTTGGGCTTGTTGTCGGATGGTGATAATTATCCCAAGTCCTTCACTACCAAGGACTTCACCTTGATAGTGGATTTCTCCAATGAGTTATTCAGAGAACTCTCTTGATCTTCAGCAAGTATCTCCTAGCCTTTTCTGGATGCTCGATGAGACCTTCATAAGGACTTTGATCTGGTAGCTTTTGATGGTCTTCCATAAGATATTTTCTTCAACCTTCTACTTATGGAAGTGTTGGTAGTGAGATCTTATAATGGATCTTCTAATTCTATTTCTCCTAGATTTGAGTAGAACTCTCCTAACTCTTATTATTCTTCTTCCAAGATTATAAGTTCTTCAATGAGATCTTCTCTAGATCTCTTCACTTTTGCTTCAGGGTTGAGATAATTCTGAAGAAGATACTCTTTCTAACTTTCTTATAGGAATTCTACCAACTCACTGAATATTCTATTCCTACAATAAATATATTAGTACTAAAATATTTAATCTGCTTATAAATAAGATATTCTTCTCAAATTCTTCTTCATGATCAAGGTATATATGGCCTATTTCAATATCAAGGCTATAGTGGCCTTTTTCAGTACCAATGCTTTTATGGCCTTTTCAGTATCAAGGCTACTATGGCTTTTTTAGTATCAAGGCAACTATGGCCTTTTTAATATCAAGGCTTCTATGGTATTTTTAGTATTAATACTTATGTGTATTCTTCTTCAAGGCTTATATGGCCATTATGTATCAAGGCTCCTATGGCCTATTCTTCAACTACAAAATTTTACAATCTAGTAGTGGAGATATTTAGTCTCCTATCTTCACCATGATACTTCACTAGAAGTCTTCTGCCACAATATTCTCATCTTGCATATGAAATAACCTTTGCACTATGAGGGCACACCAACCTTTGGGCAAAAACATTGGAGACTCCTAGCTTTCTTTCTTAGGAGAAGTCCCAATCCTCTAAGAATTAATTTTCTGCAATTAAATAAACTTTAGATACTAGTTAGTAAATTCTAGATAATTTGGATGATATTCACTAGATGATTTTACAATCTAGTAGATTGAGTGTTGTATCCTAGTCTTCATGAGTTTTCATAACAACTCTATAAAAAATACTCTAGACAAAAAAGATCTCAGTATTTTCTAAAACTAAGATTCCTTTCAATCCTATATTTGTGACTCTCCAAAAATCTACCACCTAGACTCTTTTGAGATATTTTGATAGTGGTTGGTCTAATGGCATGTCAGTTTGAAAAAACTCTTAGGTTAACCTATAATGGTGGTTTCCCTATTGACCTACACAAATTAGATCTACCGTGGCTCTAATACCACTGGTAGATTTTGATGAATGAGCCTTGGAAGATGATAACAATCACAAGATTAGAATAACATGAAAGAAAGTTAATTTGCTAGATGACTAAAGTATGTTGTAAATATAAATCATATATAATATTACAATATACATATGGAGGAAATGAGTACTCCATTAACAAAGCTACTAATCTACATTATATCCATCACCAATGAATGTGAAGCATATAAAACTACACTATCCACTAAGTTATGTTATCTAAATTTATCCCCCAACTCTCTCACTATCTATATAAGAGGCCATCCTTATATAGGTAAAGTAGGATACTTGGAAAACACTTTATCTAGTTGTGCAAGGGATAACTTACACATTGAAGCTTGTGCATTTATTACATTGAATGAAGTAACTAGATAACTTGCATAGAAAGTAATCTAAGTATGTATCTTGGAGGATACATTTATATAACCCAAATGATGGAATAGACTCTATTTCCAACATACAATTATCACAAACACATTATATTCTAAAGGAAGGTATCTCAAGATAGTAGAAACAAGTGCGCTTTTGAACACCATTTCTCCTAAGGATTTTTAGTGATGCATGTAATTTTGTCAGTCTTCTTAGAAATAGCTCATATATTTTTCTATACTTCATCGTTTCTCCCATAGGTTGTTCATCACTATCAAGTTTTCATTGAATTGAATCAAATTTAAAATTTATAAGGAGAATATGAGAGGGGATCATTATTCTCATAAAAAATAATATCACAACTAGCAAATAAATTTTTGGTACCCAGATCAAATAGTATATAGGCCTTTGATACATCATTGTGGTCTAGTATAATGTATCAACATGATTTATCATCTAATTTATGTTATTTCTCCTTTGGAATATGCATATATGGTGTGCATCCTAAAAGCCAAAGATGAGAAATTAACTGGTTGACTCCTATCTATGATTATTTAAGACCTATATGATCAAGTATGATAACAAAATGGTGATGGTGTATGTAGTACTTCTACCCAAGAAGAAGGTGTAAGATGATAATATTTCAATATGCAAAAAACCATTTCCATGATGTTTTTGCTACCACATTCAATAATAATATTTTGTTGTAGTGTATAAGTTTCCATTAATCTTTAATGAATTCCATGTTGTTTCAATAAATTAGGAAAATCACACTAATGAGTTTTCAAAATTGATCCAAGCAGACAACATGGATATGATGACCTATGAAAATGTTTAATTAAGCCTTGAACTCTATGAAGTAGTAAAAAGATTCATCCTTGGTGTGCAAGAAGTATACACATATTTTGCAAGTATGATCATCCACAAGAATTCAACATATTGGGATCCATGGGTCTTCCAATATTAGTATGCAACATATTGAGAGGTCCTTTGGCTTGAGATTAAAAAGAGATAAATGGAGCTCAATGTTACTTTCAAGCAAAGTAACAAGGGTAAATTTAAGTAGACTACTTGAATGAAGGAAGACCTCATACCACATATTATTTTTTAAGTGTAATTAGATGACCAAAGCTGAAATGACCATATCATTGATACCAAAATATTGAACTTGATAATCAACACTTGATTATCATGATGTATTTTGTGAATCTAAAAAGTATTTTCTACTCCTTTACCATATGTAGCAATTGATGAGCACCAGAAATGCTCATATTTTGTACATATTTTCTTGATCATTATGCAGCTGTATAATAAGGATTGCATACTTTTATAAATTATTATATATATATTTGATGAAATTATGCGTGTTATCTAATTTGTGTGTTTTTAGTGTGTTTTTTGGAATTGCAGTTGGTTTAGTTAGATTTGGATCAGTCGAGGTCTTTTTGATGGACCTAGCACTTTTTTTCTTTGGGGATCAATGTAGAGAACATAGGCACCTTCCTCTTCCAGGAAGGCACCAAGAGAAAGTAGGTGCCTTCCTCTTCCAGGAAGGCACCAAGAGAACATAGGTGCCTTCCTCTTCCAGGAAGGTGCCAAGAGTAAGTAGGTGCCTTCCTCTTCTAGGAAGGCACCAAGGAAAGATAAGTGCCTTCCTCCTCCAAGAAGGAGCCAAAGGGAAGGAAGAGCCTTCATCTCATAAGGAATGCACCTATAGGAAGGTGCCACGATAGGAAAAGCACCTTCATCCCATAAGGAATGCACCACTAGAAGACAAGCGCCTTCCTCTCATAGAAGGAGAGTGCATTCATCCCATAAGGAAGGCACCACTAGAAGGCAAGCGCCTTCCTCTCATAGGAAGGCACCAACAGAAGGTAAGTGTCTTTCTCTTCCAGGAGGTGCCACGGTAGTAAGATATCTTTCGTATAGGGAGGGCACCCGATATACTTAGGTGCATTCCTCATAGGGAAGAAACCTTTGTTCTTCACTCATTGATCAGATTTACATGACGTGGATAGCAGCAGCTGGTGCAGTTCCAACTCTATGTCATGTAGAGCTAAATTTGAGATTGCACCAATGTATGAAAGCATATTACCAATTCCAGGTGAAGCATGAAACCAATCAATGAACACACCATCGTTAGAACCAAATGCTAGTTTTAAGCAGACGTTGATTGCATTCACCAGACTATCTTAATTTAGTCTGGGATGAATCGACTGTTGTAACCTCTTTGTAACAAAAGTTATATGGGTGTGTTATATAAACACATGCAGACCACTCTGAGAGATATAGATTGATATAGATTTATATAGAGATATAGAGACAAATAGAAATTATAACACTTTGATAAATATATTACAGTTCTAAGAGTTCTAAGCATGTGTTTAGCTGGGAGGAAGCTGCTAGAGATTGGGCCCACTCCAAGCCAATATTTCTTCCCCACTTTTCTTCTATTTTCTAGATTATTTTATCACTTTTATAGGGTCATTTACCGCATTGCTATTTCTAGTAGTTGTAGTAGATTCATTTTTAGGAATGTGTGAATGTTTTATTTTTGTAGATTTAATTATTTTCTTCTTACGTAAATTGTTGAGGAGTGCATGAGTGATTGAAAACAATTTTGAAAACACCCCCCAATAGTAGAATTAGCGGACTCATATCAAGTGGTATTGTAGGCAATCTTATTTAGACCCTTCATAAGTTTATGAAGCTCCCTGGGTTGATAAATTAAATGCACGGGCATGTGACAAAAGTAGGAAAAAGTTAACCTTGTTTGGCCCGCAACATTTTGGCATCGTTGTTGGGGAAGCATCTCAACTAGATTATTTACAATACCCTGAAACCTTCCATCTGACCTTGTATGAGTTCTTCAAGAAGAAGAGGACCAAATAGTCAGTTTATAAGAACAAATCCATCAGAACCAGAGTCATCCGAGCATTCTAAATTTGAATTAGACTCGTTCGACCCACCAACAATCCTTTGGAGTGAGGAACCACACTTTGTGCAAAGTGCCTCCTCATCCCATCAATGTGGGGAAGAACGAATCATCATAAATCCCCTGTTTAATAGGACTCCCTTAGAGGAAACCCTATTGTGGAAAGTTGTAGAAGATTAGACGATCTCACCAGAAAACCTTAGAGCTTTGACTCAGAAAGTCTTAAATGATCGTAAGGCCCTAAGCACTACACTAGAAACCACATTTCCTAAAAAAATGGCAGATAACGATGAGGTCTCATCTAGATTTAGTTTCCTGATAGAGGAAGGAGTAGGATATGCCAAAATGAAAAACATATCCCCTGCTCACCTTCTGACCTTCAGATGATACCCAACTAAGGACCATAACCTATTTTTATTTAAGTTTGATGTATTATGCAGGTGTGTGGACTACAAATTCGATATGCAAAAGCTAAAATCTTTTCTTCTACATTGGATGATGAAACTCTGTGATGGTTCATTGGTCTGGGAGACACACATTGCCACGTGGGACCAGATGAAGAGGCTCTTTTTAGAGCAATACCAAGATTTTGGGAGAGCAAGAGACTCTAGGGATGAGGTCCTGAACATGACATAGAAAGAAGATGAGTATCTCGAGGAGTACTAGGAGAGATTCAACTTTAATATTCAATGATATCCTCATGCGAGACTATCTGATAAGTCCCTCAAAAGCATATTTTTGAGAGGACTTACCAATGAATCACTAGAGGCTCTTAACATGATCTCTAGAGGTGATGTCTACTAGCATGCTATGGAAGACATCCGGTAACTATGTCGAAACTACTCAAGAAGGCGAGGCAAGGCCACCTCCAGAACAATGAAAGTGACTGATTTAGTCACAAAGATAAAAATAGGTAACATGCTAGAGGATTTAAAGAGCGAAATGCTCTCATCTCTAGCATTGTAGATGGATACGTTGTTGTTAGAGAAAAAAAGTAAGAAAATGATGTAGCATTGGCTTATTTCTATCCAAAATGTAGAGGGAGGCATGCAAAGAATGCATGCCCGAAGAACAAAGTCAGAGTATGCACATTTTGTAGGCTAAATCATAAAACTCGATTGTGCCCACAACTACCTAGTAATCAGGAGGAGGCTGAAAGCACGGATGCCTATTTCATAGGCAATCGGAAGAGTTGGCCATAGCCCCCTATGGGGAATATGCCAACCAAAATTTTTCCATATGGGGGAGGGCCATACATGCACCAAGGACCGCCTCAACCACCTAACATGGGGTGGTGGGGGCCATCACCCTGGTCTAACGCACCCCTAGTAGCATTCCCAAACTAGCAGCCATGGATGCCATATCCATATCCTGGGTAGCAGTGGAGAGGTGACACTGCATGGAATCATGCTCCACAAAATGTAGCACCTGCTCACCCCTAATAGAATTTACCGGCATTTCCAGCAGTGAGACCTGTGTAGCTACCTGCACAACCGATGACAAATCTAAATAATAGGGTGAACCAGCCAGTATATAACATGGAGGGTGAGATGTATCCTATGTATAATATTCAGCTTAGATCAGGTAGGCAGCTAGGAGTAGGAACACCTCCACTAGTAGAAGAGGAGGAAGAGGTAGCAGAAACACCTTTGGTAGAGGAGGAAGAAACACTTGAGAGAGAGAAGGCTCCATTTCCCAATCGGCTACAAGAATAGAAAAAAGTAACGCAGTTGGAATTCGACATCTTGTCAAGCTTGAAGAACCTCATAGTGATAATTCCATTATTCCAAGCAATCCGAGATGTTCCAATATATACCAAGGCAATCAGAGAGATGTGTCTAAGGAAGCTAAGAAAAGAGCAACCTAGACTATCAACTTCATGGGTAAACTAGCAGATTTGATGATGGGCATAACATGCCATCCGAAGTATGCAGACCCAAACAACTTGCTTCTAACTATAAAAATCAAGGGAAACTCCCTATCCAATACGTTGGTCGATCTCAAAGCAACCATCAATGTAATGCCTCAGGAGACCATGCATAGGCTACAACTCATGAACCTAAAACCCACCACGATAGTGCTATAGTTGGCCGATGTATCGACCATAGAACCGGAAGGGATGTTGGAAGACGTGATAGTAATGGTCAGTGCATGGGAATACCCAGCTGAATTTTTAGTCTTACAATCCAAAACTAGGTTGGGCGATTACCCGCTCATCTTGGGGAGGCCATGGCTGGCAATAACTGATGCTGGGATGGGCTAATGACCATCTCCAATGGGAAAAATGTTAAAAGTTTGACCATTTTGCCCCCAGCACAGTCTGTCGACTCAATAGGAGAACCCATGTTCATCGAGCATGGAAATCCGGAGCTATCCATGATCCATCTAGTGATGACATTGGAGGAGTTGATAGAAGAAGACGAAGATGGTGCTATTGTGGAGTTTCTCCATGGAGAGCCCTCCATCTCTGCACCTGGATCACCATTAACTGGAACCCAAGATCACCATGTTCGGTAGATACACGTTGGGCCAGGAAGAACATTAAATGTTAGTAGTAGGTTGACACCCATACAACTAATGAAATTAGAAGAGCTCCTGGTAAGGTACCAACAAGAATTTGCATGGGATTACTCAAATATGCAAGGCATCAGCCCAGAGATCTGTACCCATAAAATTTATCTAGATGATCAAGCAACTCCAAGCTAGCAGCCATAGAGAAGAATGAACCCAAAAATGAGAGACATTATCAAGGAAGAACTGCACAAACTCTTGGTGGTCGGATTCATATATCCAATTTTTTATAGTGAGTGGGTATCACCGTTAGTAGTGGTCCCTAAAAAGAACGAGAAGTGGTGAATCTGTGTGGAATATAGAGCATTGAACAAAGCAACCAAGAAAGACCACTTCCCACTCTTGTTCATTGATCAGGTCTTGGACACACTCTTGGGGAGGAAGTACTTCTCCTTTTTGGATGGATTCAGTGGATACAACTAGATCCAAATAGGATAAGAAGATCAGGATAAGACAACGTTCACCTACCCATGGGGAACGTTTTCCTATAGGGTATTTCCTTTCGGACTATGCAATGCACCTACCACATTTCAAAGGGCGGTGCTTAGCATATTCTTAGACATGATGGGATACGGGGTCGAGGTATACATGGATGACTTCACCGTCTATGGAGAAACCTTTGAGGAGGCCATGAAAAACTTGGAAAGAGTGCTCGACAGAAGCAAGAAAAATAATTTATCCCCAAGTAACAAAAAATGCTTCATGATGATGCAAGAAGGCATCATACTGGGGCACCACATCTCTACAGAAGGAATAAAGGTTGATAAAAGGAATATTGAGGTCATCAAGGACCTACCCAGCCCTAGAATGTAGAAATAGGTGAGGACTTTTCCTGGATCAGTCGGGTACTATCGACGATTTATCGTCGAATTTAGAAAAATTGCCAAACCACTGCACACTCTATTATCTAAGGATGTGGAGTTCAATTGGATGGAAGACTGTGAAGAAGCATTCCAATTTCTTAAGGAGAACCGATATCCGCACCAATTTTAAGAGGATCAAATTGGGCCATACTGTTCCATATCTACTGTGACGCATACAACAGTGCGATTGGAGCAGTCCTCGAACAAAAATATGGCAAAGAATTTTATGCCATTTATTATGTCAGTAAAAACTTGACAGGAGCAGATCTCAACTACACGGTGATAGAGAAGGAGTTCCTCGTAGTTGTCCATGCTATAAGTAAATTCTGCCACCATATCACCAGATATAAGGTATTTTTCCATACGGACCATGTGACTATTAGATACCTAATGAGCAAGCCGGCCATTGATGGAAGAATTATCAGATGGCTATGGCTACTGTAGGAATTTGACATCACCATAGTCGAAAAACCAGGTAAGGATAACATCATGGCAAATTTTATATCCAGACTGATACCAATAGACCATAAAGCAGTGGAAGACCAGTTTTTGGATGAACATTTGTTCACTATTAGTGAGCAAACCTCATGGTATGCAGATATAGCCAATTACTTGGCCATCGAAAGGACCTCACCTGCTCTCTTTTTGGGAAAAGCAGGCAGTCATAGAGAAAAGTGCATCGTTCCTATGGATGGATGGCCTATTATTAGGACATGACCAAATTATAAGAATATGCATAGTAGAACAGGAGTTCTCATAATTACTCAAAGCATGTCATGATGAACCATGCAGAGGATACTTTGCAAGAAAATGAACTGCCTACAAAATCCTACAGGCTAGGTACTTTTGGCCCACTCTATTTAAGGATGTAGCTGGGTACACCAGCAAGTGTGACAAATTCCAAAGGATGGGTAGACCAACCCATCGAGATGAAATGCCCATCTAGCCTTAGGTACACTTGGAACCTTTCGATAAGTGGGGCATGGACTTTGTGGAACTGTTTCATGCACCTTCGATGGGGAGGAGGTTTATTTTGGTCTATACAGATTACATTATCAAATGGGTTGAAGTTTAGGCATTGAGGGATTCAAATGAAAGAACGGTTGCCAATATCTTATTTGCCCATATTTTTACATGATTTGGGATCCCTAGGGAGATAACAATAGACCAAGGGCCTCAATTTACCTCCAAGTTGATCGAGGAGCTGATGGAGTAATACAAATTTTAGCACAATAAAACTACGCCCTACCATCCACAGGAAAACAGGCAAGTGGAAGTGAAAAACAAAGAAATAGAGAACATCCTGATGAAGACCATGCAGCAACATAGGAAATATTGGGCTACACAATTTTTGGAGGCAGTCTGGGCTAACACCACGTGGAAATCCACCATAGGCTTTACACCTTTCCAACTAGTCTATGGGAAAAATGCGATGATGCACATCGAATTTGAAATCAAGATGTTGGCTTCAGAATCAAACTTGAGCTTGGATGAAGCTCAAAAACAAAGGATTCAGCGGCTAGATCAACTGGATGGAATCCGATTAGATGCTTTGCAGAGAACAAAAATTATATAGAAGCAAAGAAAGCGGTGGCATGATAGCCACACTAAGCTGAAGCAGTTCTAAGAATGGGAATGGGTACTATTGTATGATTCTCTGTTCCAGGATAGGAAAGACAAATTAATGCAGATATGGATGGGGCCGTATGAGGTGGTAGAGCTCATTAAGAATGGTGTAGTGCATGTCAAGACAATTGATGGTAGCAACACCATGTTCATAGTCAATGGCCACCGAATACACCCCTATAACATGTCTAAAACATTATAGGTAGAATCTAGAATAGGCATGAGGGAGACCCCATCTTGTTAGATTTGGAACGAACTCTCACAGGTGAAATGGTGGGCATGGAAGTGTAGACACCAAAACAAAACCAATCCGATTATGTGACTACAAACACTGATCGCTTTGACACACACAACCCCCAGGGCAGCCCTTAGAGGTTAAACAGTGGTCCTAACCACTTTTGTAGCAATTTTGAAAGGTCAAAAGGCAATTTGGCACATTCAGGCACTTTGCTCAGTATTCGTCCCACCCAAGGATGAATTCTAACTGGGATCTGTCTCACCCAGGGACGAATTCTGAATTCATCTTTGGTTAGGACGAATTCTAGGTTTAACGGGAAAAAAGAAGAATGGTGCCAAGTGGCATCTGAAGACTATCAATTTATGACTCCTGCCTTGCATGCGCATGTAGGTGGGTAGATTGGTCGTTGGAGGACTATCACAAAGGCAGTCATGGAAGCCCAAGTCAAGGAGGAGTCTCCTCCCTCTTGAGAAGGCATGGCCACCATATGGCACCCCTGCATGCCCCTCCAAAGGGACCCCTTGGGTCTATAAAATGGTGGACTTTCCCACCTAGAAAAAGAAGTTGGAGGCATTTTCAAGCAACGAAGTGCTGCCAAATTAAACACCATATTGCACCTTTTTTTTTATTCACCTCTTCCACATCCTTGATTTCTTTCGCAAGAGGGGTTATTGGGTGGCTTTTGGAAGTGTGGATCCAGACCCAAACCTGAAATTTGACCACCTTAATCCACCAATTTTTTGACAACCCATTCTAAGAGATTTTGGGCCCATCCCTAGTGGATTGGTGTCGAAATCAGGTTCCAACGGTGGGCGGCCCACTCGGGCACTCCGCACTTTTTAAGTTTCATTCTAATTCATTTTTCTGTCATTTGTTCATCTCTCATTTCATTCTATGTTGACTAGATAGTTTACGTATTTGATTTCATAATGTTTAATCAAATTTCATTATGTTCTCATTGCTTTTGTTGTCCCACTAACTTGTAGGTAGCGACGTAAAATTCCAGCTGATGGAGGTCAAATTGGGGAAAACCGACCATCTGGGTCGTCCCAAAATGCCCCTAATTAGTTAACCCCCATGTTTGCAAGTGTTTTGGAGATCCCGAGATGCGACATTTGGATGACTTTACCTCAGCACTTTGTCACAGGCAAATTCATCCTACCCAAGGATGAATAACAGTCAAATTCGTCCTGCCCAGGGATGAATTACAGTTGAAAGTGAATTGGTTGACTGTTTCAATGGCAGTGGCCCTCTGGTAATGTTTTTCAGTCTCTGTCAAATTTGCAAGTTATTTGGAGTCATTTTATTTATCGATTTAGCTAATATTTTACATGCATCTTTCATTAATTTTAGAGAACTAACGTTTCATATTTACAGCAGGTGCTACTAATGCCTTTGTTTTTTCTTTGATCACAGGAGAAGCAATAAGAACCAAGGATTCATCAATGCAAGCGGAAACAACACTTTGGCCCGCCCATTTCAAATGTGGGCATGCGGAAGAGGGAATACTAAGCCATGATTGTAACCCAAGACTCATTTAACGCTCCTAACCCCTGAAAATGGAGGAGGCATCTTTATAACCGAGATTAAGAGAGTTAAATAAAAGGGCTGTGATTTCTCTAATTTCTTTTGTCTCCATTCGATTCGCTTCTTTCATTTCATGCTTTTCACATTTTAGGACTTAAGCGTTAGTTTTGATTTTGAATGCATCACAATAGTTTTCTTTTTCAAATATTTCAAAATCTTGTGCTTTCAGGAAGTGCTCACCCAAAATTAGTTAATGTAGTTTTTTTCTTACAGTGTGCTTTTGCAGGGACGACACCCGCATGCAAGCTGCAGGCATCCTAACCCAGGGCCTAATAAGCACAAAATGTGTCTAACTGCTTTTATTTTCCTTTATTTTTTGGTTGCTTTTTGCAGGTGGAGGACCTAACAACATGAGGAATAGGTATCTGGGAAACTAGGCCTGGTTTGGCTTAGCATTCCAACACCAGCACTCATAGGTAGAAGCTAAGGTAGCATGAAGCAAGACTGAGAAGGCTTGATCACCCTTTCCCAGTCAATCGCAACATGATTGCAAAAAATAAGGCACCTTCCTTGTAAAGAAGGTGCTCAGTCAGAAGAAGGCACCTTCCACATCCAGAAGGTGCCCCACCAGAAGAAGGTGCCCAGTTAGAAGAAGGTGCCTTCCTTATAAAGAAGGCACCCAACTAGAAGAAGGCGCCTTCCTTGTAAATAAGGTGCCCAGTCAGAAGAAGGCACCTTCCACATCAAGAAGGTGCCCCACCAGAATAAGGCACCTTCCTTATAAAGAAGGAGCCCCACAAGAATAAGGTGCCTTCCTTATAAATAAGGTGCCTAGCTAGAAGAAGGCGCCTTCCTTATAAAGAAGGAGCAATAAAAAAAAAAAAAAAAAATCCAAGGCGCCTTCCACATCAGGAAGGCACATCCAGCCAGAGGTGCCTTCCACATCAAGAAGGCGCATATAGACAGAGGTGTCTTCCACATCAAGAAGATGCATACTAACCGAGGTGCCTTCCACCACCGAAAGGTGCACCCAATCAGGAGCACCTTTTGTAGTAGGAAGGTGCCATCATCAAGAAGGCACCTTCCCCCATCGGATGACACATCCAATCAAAGGCATCTTCCATCACTGAAATGTGTATCCATTCAACAAGCATTGATAACATCGGGAAGGCACCACATCAGCGTATTCCACATGGGGAAGGTACAAAATAACGCCTTTCATGTTCATCCAGCACTTACGCCTCCTGGATGCCTCAAGCAGAATGAAGCATCACATGAATGAGTGGCACCAGATGACCATAGCCCTCTCCCATGTCACAAATCAGCGAATCAGCGGCCTTCACGATGCCTAAAATACCAAATTAGGTACACGCATGTTAATTCAAATTTTTATATAATTATTTATAAAATATGCAGTACCGAAAAATATACCATGTGCCAATGATATGGTGCCTTCCATAACTGCTAGGTTTAGGTGCCTTCCCTATAAGAAGGCACCTTCCTGAGGAAGGAAGGACAAAAAAAAATAGTAGTAGTAAGGGAAGGTGCCATGGGAGGAAGGTCTAAGAATCATGTAGTGAAGAAGAATGAACCAGGTGATACAGACGCAATTAGAGGAGTGGTGAAGACACAGTTCGAGGTCGAGGGATGGCTCGAATACTATACCCTAGTCAGTTAGGGCCAGGATATGGAGGCAACCAAGGAGTTCGCTACCACCTTGAGGGGTGATGTAGCCCAGGTGTGAGGGGTAGAAATTCCAGTCACCCCGAGTTCATCTCATAGGCAACTGGATTGCCCCTCACAGGGGAATGTGTATACAAGGGTGGACTATTGAAGCCATACACCGAGGTGCTATTTCTAGGGGAGAATGTGTAGATAGACAAGGAGGGGTTACCCAAAAATAGCCTCCCCATGAATCTGCAAAAGATATTCGAGCAGGTTGCTCGATTCTTCACATGCATCAATAAATATACCCATCTGTATGCTAATCATGTGTAGTTTCTCAATCACCTAGTGCATGGAAGGAAGTTGAACGTGCCCTTCTACTTGGTGAATGCCCTGAAGGATGAAGTAGCTCGATACCAGAAGGGGGCACCGTCCTCCTTAGCCCACCATGGGCTGATATCGACACTGGTCTGCCATGCATAAGCGTAGAGGTGGAACCCTGACATAGAGGGAGATAGCGACTAAGAAAGGTGACACAATGCTATTTTTGAAATAGGACAAGATGAGAGATGCCCTACAGATGAAATAGCGAGTATCAAGCAATTGGAATTGCCCTATTTCATAGAGGAAAGAGGGCAGTCACTAGTGGCCAAAAAATAGGAAAGAGGGCAGTCACCAGTGCCCGAAAACACGGAGGAAAGAAGTCCCACAATACCCTCTATCATCATCCTGAGTGATCCAGAGCAGGACAAGGGCCTATAGCAGTAGACATGACTAGAGGATAAGGAGGAACTCCCTAGACCTAAATGAGGAGAAGAGCCTGAGGGGTCAACACCAAAAAGATAGGAGAACGAAGGACCACCCCTAGAGACAGCAACACAGAATGAAGAGAACACTCTAGAGTAGGCCCCTCAGAGCAAGGAGACGTTCACCAAGGAGAAAGAGAAGACCCCTATTTGGGCCATCACATTTTTCGTAGAGGACAGAGGAAAAAGGCCCAGGATAGCTTGAAAGAAGGTGAAGGTGACCTTCGTCGAGCCAGAAGAGGAAGAGTGGGATATGTAGTCATTCATAGAAATGTAAAAACAATTCTAACAATTACTCAAGGAGATGAAAGTAGCCAAAGATGCCAGGAAGGAAGCCTTGATGATGCGAGGAGACTCTGGCATCTACATCAATTCGATATAGGACAGCTAGTTATGGGATATTTATGGTTCATCCCAGGGACGGTCCTCCATGATGAGGAGGTATTTAGAATGATGGGGGGTATATGGCCGCCAATTGGAGGCTGCTACCATTGCAAAGGAGAATGCAGGGCTTACTCCTGAAGTAGCTAGATTATACAAGGCCCAAGTAGTACCTTCTAGGAGGTATAATTCAGATATCCCTCTAGTAGTGGTCAAACCTCTAGATGCTGACCTTTGGGAAGCTACCGAAGCTGCATTCTAGTCAACAGAGACGATGCTGGCCAGATCACCATCAGTAGCAGCCAGAACGAGAAAAGGACAGTCAATAGCTGCACCCTCAGTTCCATGTAGGAAAATGCGAGCCACACCTTCAGATGCCAGTGCATAGAAGACACAGACTCGGGTCGTAGGTGCAATCGAATCCTCCAAAAAATGACAACGATGAAGGGTCAACAGGGCTACCTATAGTTTTGATGCCACGAGGGCATGGCATATGTTAGGCATGGGGGGATGATGAGCACCAAAAATGCTCATATTTTGTACACATTTTCTTGATCATTATGTAGCTGTATAATAAGGATTGCATACTTTTATAAATGATTATATAGATATTTGATGAAATTATGCGTGTTATCTAATGTGTGTTTTCAGTGTGTTTTGTGGAATTGCAATTGGTTTAGTTAGATTTGGATTAGTCGAGGTATTTTTGATGGACCTGGCACTTTGTTTCTTTGGGGATAAATGCATAGAACATAGGCACCTTCCTCTTCCATGAAGGCACCAAGAGAAAGTAAGCGCCTTCCTCTTCTAGGAAGGTGCCAAGAGAACGTAGGCATCTTGCTCTTCAAGGAAGGCACCAAGAGTATGTAGGCGCCTTCCTCTTCTAGGAAGGCACAAAGGAAAGATAAGTGCCTTCCTCCTCCAAGAAGGCACCAAAGGGAAGGAAGCGCCTTCCTATCATAAGGAAGGCACTTACCAGAAGGTGCCACAATAGGGAAAGCACCTTCCTCCCATAAAGAATGCGCCACTAGAAGACAAGCGCCTTCCTCTCACAGAAGGCAAGCGCCTTCCTCCCATAAGGAATGCGCCACTAGAAGGCAAGCGCCTTCCTCTCACAGGAAGGCACCAACAGAAGGTAAGCGCCTTTCTCTTCCAAGAAGGTGCCACGGTAGTAAGATACCTTCCATATAGGGAAGGCGCCCGATATACTTAGGCACCTTCCTCATAGGGAAGGCACCTCTGTTCTTCGCTCGTTGACCAGATTTACATGATGTGGACAGCAGCGGCTGGTTTAGTTCTAACTCTACATCATGTAGAGCTAAATTGGAGATCACACCAATGTATGAAAGTGTCTTACCAATGCCAGGTGAAGCCTGAAACCAATCAATGAACACACCGCTGTTAGAACCAAATGCCAATTTTAAGCAGACGTCGATTGCATTCACCAGACTGTATTAATTTAGTCTGGGATGAATTGACTATTGTAACCTCTTTGTAACAGAAGTTCTATGGGTGTGTTATATAAACACACGCAGACCACTCTGAGAGATATAGATTGATATAGATTTATATAGAGACAGAGAGAAATTGTAACACTTTGATAAATATATTACGGTTCGAAGAGTTCTAAGCGTGTGTTCAGCTAGGAGGAAGCCATTGGAGCCTAGGCCCACTCCAATCCAGTATTTATTCCCCACTTTTCTTCTATTTTCTAGATTAGTTTATTGCTTTTATAGGGTATTTTACCGCATTTCTATTTCTAGTAGTTGCAGTAGATTCATTTTCAGGAATGTGTGAATGTTTTATGTCCATAGATTTAATTATTTTCTTTTTACGTAAATTATTGAGGAGTGCATGAGTGATTGAAAACCATTTTGAAAATAACCCCCAATAGTAGAATTAGTAGACTCATCTCAAGTGGTATTGTAAACAATATTATTCAGACCCTTCGCAAGTTTACGAAGCTCCTTGGGTTGATAAATTAAATGCATGGGCATGTGACAAAATTAGGAAAAGTTAACCTTGTTTGCCCCACAACAACAATCATAGATTTATGAGATTTGTCATAAATAAGATATAAATTTGAGTAACATCAGTTGTTAAAATCAATCATTGAAATTATCATTGAATAACTAATGAATGAAGAGCAAGTCCAATAATAAAAACAACTTTGGTTATCTTGCATGTATGCGATCCAAGTCATAAATTGACATCATCTATGACTTTGATGTTATAGGATGTGTCACCTAAGGAGACTTATCCTATATACTTGGAATATTCTAGAGTCTAAAACCATTCTTTTTACCATTCACATGTTTGGTTGCTTCAAAATTGACAAATCAAACTTTGTTAGAGTGACTTGGACGATCATGTACAAGAAAAACAATATTTTTCTTCTCTAGAGTGATCATCTTCCACAATATTACCATGTTGATGATGTAACATATTTCTTTTCTAATTTATTTATCTATTGTTAGCTGATAACTTCTTTGCCATATGTCTTGCTTGATTGGAGAAGTTACTTATGAATAGATTTTGCTAATATTTCTTCAATGTGCAACCAACTTTCTATAAGCACACAATTATTTTACAATTGAGATTTATTTCCTTAAGGTTGGAAGTGCTTTGGAGGTAATATACCAGTTTTGATTGAATTATTTCCCTTTTCATTCGAAGAGAGAATGTGATCCTCATCCTATGACATATGGAAGGATTTCACTTTTTGAAGTAGATTTGCCAAATTTTTATAAGTAGGTTTTTTATTAATGAAATTTAGGGCTATCACAAATATATTATATCCTAAAGGAAGATATCTCAAGATAGTACAAACAAGTGTATTATCGAACACTAATTCTACCAAGGCTTGTAGAGATACACATAACTTTTGTGACTCATCTCATAAATGACTCAAGCTTTTTTCCATACTTTATTTTTAGATAACAAATTTTTCCTTAAAGGACTAAGATTCATGATTCAAGTTGAGCTTGAAAAAATAAAATATTCTAGAAATCCTTGTGCCTCTATATTATCGAATGTCAAATGACTCATTACTTACATAATCTTTCAGAATGCAAAGAAAAACCATATGTTTCCTCTAGATTGAATATTGACATGAGCTATGTGTTTGTTAGGATGTAGAAGAGACTCAAGTAATCTATTTATAGAATTCTACCCACACATTCAACCATCAAATACATTCACTTTGCAAGTACTTCATAATAAGGGTATCAAATATTACATCCTTCACACATATAGATACTATGTTGATTGCTAGCTATATGCTATGAAGACATGTATTTTACTATGAAATTGGATTATTACCTTACAACACAGCCTCATCCTTAACTTCATATAATTTTGAGTATTTTCCTCCCACAACTTGGTAGAACAGTTTGGATATGAAGTTGATGAAAAAATATGATTTTTGTTTTTATATATAATGGTTTCCTTCATATTATTCTCTTCACCTAATAGGCCTTTCTCTGCAAATCTTTGATATTATAGGATTCGTACGGTACCTACAACATGTTGACTAGAGAAATCAAAAATTTGAGACTAAGAGTGTTATGGAGCTCCTCTAATGATCTTTGATATTATAGGAGTCGTACGGTACCTACAACATGTTGACTAGAGAAATAAAAAATTTGAGACTAAGAGTGTTATGGAGCTCCTCTAATGAATAAATCATATTGGTCTAGAAGAAAAGAAGCCCGGTCTCCACTTCTATGAGGCTGCTTTGAAGAACAAAAGTTATATGGTGGGTGGCCACAAGGTCCACTGTCGTCGGCTGTGTGGTTGACCTACCAAAACATGAGAAAGGCGACAAAATGAAGGTATATAAATACCTATAAAGTCTTTGTAGTTCCATGTTCGTCTCCACGAAAAATAGAGGCTATAAGTTTTCGGAGTTCCCATTTCTTGTTCACAGAATCTCAAAGAGATCACCACACGGTCATTATAGAACCACTGGAATTATTCGAGGTAACGGTAGGGCTTCATGGAGGAGGAGAAGCTTCACTGTTTAATTAGTTTCGAAATTGCATATGATCCGGTAAAAGTAGGTACTGATGACAAATATGTGTACGATCGCAACTCTTTGGAAACTTTGCTTGAAAAGCATCAGAATGGTACCCCAGTTCCACAGAGTGGAATGCCCTTTTCTACGGTAGATGTAATTCCACACGTTTCTAAGAGGCAACAGATTCAATCGTTCATGAGACATGAACTGGTAAACGACTACACAGAGTGGGATGTCGTTCCGGATTATCCTCTCATTCTTCGATCCTCCGATATTGTCGAGACTTTCCAGGAGTTACGCGCCTATTTTCATTCCGGCAAAGCTTGGAAAACACTCGATGGGGACACTTGGCTAATGGCTTGGAAAAGACTCAACTATTTGCGCCTCAATCTCCAATATGAATTCCGTAATCGAGAGACGTTCTTGAGAAATAATAATTTCATCAGATATTTGGGTCAGATTATTGATTTATGCCTTCCTGTTGCTGGTTCCCTTGATAACAATGCAGAAGAACGTGAGAAATTTCACAGAGAAGTGTTAAGAATGACAGGGGTGTTGGCCCAGGATATGTCTTACACACTTTTAGCATCTGAATTGGTTATGCTTACAACATTTGAATTCATTTGCCGTATCCAAACTTGTCCAAGGAAAGTTTTTAGTTTTTTAATAAGATTCTATGAATTGGGAGACGAAGGTTTGGAGGTCATAATCCTGAGTCTGCGAAAGATATTCAAGCAGGTTGCTCGATTCTTCACATGCATCAAGAAATATACCCATATGTATGCTAATCATGTGTAGTTTATCAATCACCTAGTGCATGGAAGGAAGTTGAACATGCCCTTCTACTTGGTGAATGCCTTGAAGGATGAAGAGGGTCGATACCAGAAGGGGGCACCGTCCTCCTTAGCCCAACATGGGCTGATATCAGCACTGGTCCTCCATGCAGAAGCGCAGAGGTAGAACCCCGACGTAGAGGGAGATGATGACTAAGAAATGTGACACAATGCTATTTATAAAATAGGACAAGATGAGAGATGCCCTACAGAGGAAATAACGAGTATCGAGCAATTGGCATTGCCCTATTTCATAGAGGAAAGAGGGCAGTCACTAGTGGCCAAAAAAAGAGGAAAGAGGGCAGTCACCAGTGCCCAAAAACACGGAGGAAAGAAGTCCCACAATACCCTCTGTCATCATCCTAAGTGATACAGAGCAGGACAAGGGCCTACAGCAATAGACAGGACTAGAGGATAAGGAGGAACTCCCTAGACCTAAATGATGAGAAGAGCCTGAGGGGTCAACATCGAAAAAAAAGGAGAACAAAGGACCACCCCCAGAGACAGCAACACAGAATGAAGAGAACACTCTAGAGCAGGAACCTCAGAGCGAGGATATGTTCACCAAGGAGAAAGAGAAGACCCCTATTTGAGCCCTCACATTTTTCATAGAGGCCAGAGGAAAAAGGCCCAGGACGGCTCGAAAGAAGGCAAAGGTGACCTTCGTTGAGCCAGAAGAGGACGAGTGGGATATGTAGTCGTTCGTAGAAAGGTAAAAATAATTCGAACAACTACTCAAGGAGATGAAAGTAGCCAAAGAGGCCAGGAAGGAAGCCTTGAGGATGCGAGGAGACTTTGGCATCTATGTCAATCCGATAGAGGACAACCAGTTCTGGGATATTTACGGTTCATCCTGGGGACGGTCCTCCATGATGAGAAGGTATTTAGAATGATAGGGGGTATATGGCCCCCAATTGGAGGCCGCTGCCATTGCAAAGGAGAATGCAGGACTTACTCCTGAAGTAGACAGATTATACAAGGCCCAAGTAGTATCTTCTAGGAGGGATAATTCAGATATCCCTCTAGCAATGGTCAGACCTCTAGATGCTGACCTTTGGCAAGCTACTAAAGCTGCATTCTAGTCAGCAGAGACGATGCTGGCCAGATCACCGCCAGTAGCGGCCAGAACGAGAAAAGGATAGTCGATAGCCGCACCCTCAGTTCCATGTAGGAAAATGCGAGCCACACCTTCAGATGCCAGTGCGTAGAAGACACAGACTCGATTCGTAGGTGCAATCGAATCCTCCAAAAATGACAATGATGAAGGGTCAACAGGGCTACCTATAGTTTTGATGCCACGAGCGCATGTCATATGTTAGGCGTGGGGGGATGATGAGCACCAAAAATGCTCATATTTTGTACACATTTTCTTGATCATTATGTAGCTGTATAATAAGGATTGCGTACTTTTATAAATTATTATATAGATATTTGATGAAATTATGCGTGTTATCTAATTTTTGTGTTTTCAGTGTGTTTTGTGGAATTGCAGTTGGTTTAGTTAGATTTGGATCAGTCGAGGTATTTTTGATGGACTTGGCACCTTTTTCATTTGGGGATCAATGCAGAGAACATAGGCACCTTCCTCTTCCAAGAAGGCACCAAGAGAAAGTAGGCACCTTCCTCTTCCAGGAAGGTGCCAAGAGAACGTAGGCATCTTGCTCTTCCAGGAAGGCGCCAAGAGTAAGTAGGTGCCTTCCTCTTCTAGGAAGGCACCAAGGAAAGATAAGACCCCTATTTGGGCCATCACATTTTCCATAGAGGCTAGAGGAAAAAGGCCTAGGACGATTTGAAAGAAGGCAAAGGTGACCTTCATTGAGCTAGAAGAGGACGAGTGGGATATGTAGTCGTTCGTAGAAAGGTAAAAACAATTCGAAAAACTACTCAAGGAGATGAAAGTAGCCAAAGAGTCCAGGAAGGAAGCCTTGAGGATGCGAGGAGACTCTGGCATCTACGTCAATCCGATAGAGGACAGCCAGTTCTGGGATATTTTTGGTTCATCCTAGGGACGGTCCTCCATGATGAGAAGGTATTTAGAACGATAGGGGGTATATGGCCCCCAATTGGAGGCCGCTGCCATTGCAAAGGAGAATGTAGGACTTACTCTTGAAGCAGACAGATTATACAAGGCCCAAGTAGTATCTTCTAGGAGCGATAATTTAGATATCCCTCTAGCAATGGTCAGAACTCTAGATGCTGACCTTTGGCAAGCTACTAAAGCTGCATTCTAGTCAGTAGAGACGATGATGGCCAGATCACCGCCAGTAGCGGCCAGAACAAGAAAAGGATAGTCGATAGCCGCACCCTCAGTTCCATGTATGAAAATGTGAGCCACACCTTCAGATGCCAGTGCATAGAAGACACAGACTCGGTTCGTAGGTGCAGTCGAATCCTCCAAAAATGACAATGATGAAGGGTCAACAGGGCTACCTGTAGTTTTGATGCCACGAGCGCATGTCATATGTTAGGCGTGGGGGGATGATGAGCACCAAAAATGCTCATATTTTGTACACATTTTCTTGATCATTATGCAACTGTATAATAAGGATTGCGTAGTTTTATAAATGATTATATAGATATTTTATGAAATTATGCGTGTTATCTAATTTGTGTGTTTTCAGTGTGTTTTGTGGAATTGCAGTTGGTTTAGTTAGATTTGGATCAGTCGAGGTATTTTTGATGGACTTGGCACTTTGTTTCTTTGGGGATCAATGCAGAGAACATAGGCACCTTCCTCTTCCAAGAAGGCACCAAGAGAAAGTAGGCGCCTTCCTCTTCTAGGAAGGTGCCAAGAGAACGTAGGCGCCTTCCTCTTCCAGGAAGGTGCCAAGAGTAAGTAGGTGCCTTCCTCTTCTAGGAAGGCACCAAGGAAAGATAAGTGCCTTCCTCCTCCAAGAAGGCACCAAAGGGAAGGAAGCACCTTCCTCTCATAAGGAAGGTACCTATGGGAAGGTGCCACGATAGGAAAAGTACCTTCCTCCCATAAGGAATGTGCCACTAGAAGACAAGCACCTTCCTCTCACAGAAGGCGAGCGCCTTCCTCCCATAAGGAAGGCGCCACTAGAAGGCAAGCGCCTTCCTCTCATAGGAAGGCACCAATAGAAGATAAGCACCTTCCTCTTCCAGGAAGGTTCCACGATAGTAAGATACCTTTCGTATAGGGAAGGCACCCGATATACTTAGGCGCCTTCCTCATAGGGAAGGCAACTCTGTTCTTCGCTCGTTGACCAGATTTACATGACGTGGATAGCAACGGCTGGTGTAGTTCTAACTCTACGTCATGTAGAGCTAAATTGGAGATCGCACCAATGTATGAAAGCGTATTACCAATGCCAAGTGAAGCCTAAAACCAATCAATGAACACACCACCATTAGAACCAAATGCCAATTTTAAGCAGACATCGATTACATTCACTAGACTCTCTTAATTTAGTCTGGGATGAATCGACTGTTGTAACCTCTTTGTAATAGAAGTTCTATGGGTGTGTTATATAAAAACACGTAGACCACTTTGAGAGATATAGATTGATATAGATTTATATAGAGATATAGAGACAGATAGAAATTGTAACACTTTGATAAATATATTACAGTTCTAAGAGTTCTACACGTGTGTTCAGCTGGGAGGAAGCCGTTGGAGCCTGGGCCCACTCCAAGCCAGTATTTATTCCCCACTTTTCTTCTATTTTCTAGATTATTTTATTGCTTTTATAGGGTCGTTTACCGCATTGCTATTTCTAGTAGTTGTAGTAGATTCATTTTCAGGAATGTGTGAATGTTTTATGTTCGTAGATTTAATTATTTTCTTCTTACGTAAATTATTGAGGAGTGCATGAGTGATTGAAAACCATTTTGAAAATACCCCCAATAGTAGAATTAGCAGACTCATCTCAAGTGGTATTGTAAACAATATTATTCAGACCCTTCGCAAGTTTACGAAGCTCCTTTGGTTGATAAATTAAATGCACGGGCATGTGACAAAATTAGGAAAAGTTAACCTTGTTTGCCCCGCAACAAAAATCATAGATTTATGAGATTTGTCATAAATAAGATATAAATTTGAGTAATATCAGTTGTTAAAATCAATCATTGAAATTATCATTGAATAACTAATGAATGAAGAGCAAGTCCAATAATAAAAACAACTTTTGTTATCTTGCATGTATGCGATCCAAGTCATAAATTGACATCATCTATGACTTTGATGTTATAGGATGTGTTATCACCTAAGGAGACTTATCCTATATACTTGGAATATTCTAGAGTCTAAAACTATTATTTTTACGATTCACATGTTTGGTTGCTTCAAAATTGACAAATCAAACTTTGTTAGAGTGACTTGGACGATCATGTACAAGAAAAACAATATTTTTCTTCTCTAGAGTGATCATCTTCCACAATATTACCATGTTGATGATGTAACATATTTCTTTTATAATTTATTTATCTATTGTTAGCTGATAACTTCTTTGCCATATGTCTTGCTTGATTGGAGAAGTTACTTATGAATAGATTTTGCTAATATTTCTTCAATGTGCAACCAACTTTCTATAAGCACACAATTATTCTACAATTGAGATTTATTTCCTAAATGTTGGAAGTGCTTTGGAGGTAATATACCAGTTTTGATTGACTTCTTTCCCTTTTCATTCGAAGAGAGAATGTGATCCTCATCCTATGACATATGGAAGGATTTCACTTTTTGAAGTAGATTTGCCAAATTTTTATAAGTAGGTTTTTTATTAATGACATTTAGGGCTATCACAAACATATTATATTCTAAAGGAAGATATCTCAAGATAGTACAAACAAGTGTATTATTGAACACTAATTCTACCAAGGCTTGTAGAGATACACAAAGGCTTGTTGAGATACACATAACTTTTGTGACTCATCTCATAAATGACTCAAGATTTTTTCCATACTTTATTTTTAGATAACAAATTTTTCCTTAAAGGACTAAGATTCATGATTCAAGTTGAGCTTCAAAAATTAAAATATTCTAGAAATCCTTGTGCTTCTATATTATCGAATGTCAAATGACTCATTACTTACATAATCTTTCAGAATGCAAAGCAAAATCATATGTTTCCTCTAGATTGAATATTGACATGAGCTATGTGTTTGTTAGGATGTAGAAGAGACTCAAGTAACCTATTTATAAAATTCTACCCACACATTCAACCATCAAATACATTCACTTTGCAAGTACTTCATAATAAAGATATCAAATATTACATCCCTCACACATATAGATACTATGTTGATTGCTAGCTATATGCTACGAAGACATGTATTTTACTATGAAATTGGATGATTACCTTACAACACAGCCTCATCCTTAACTTCATATAATTTTGAGTATTTTCCTCCCACAACTTGGTAGAACAGTTTGGATATGAAGTTGATGAAAAAATATGATTTTTGTTTTTTTATATAATGGTTTCCTTCATATTATTCTCTTCACCTAATAGGCCTTTCTCTGCAAATCTTTGATATTATAGGAGTCGTACGGTACCTACAACATGTTGACTAGAGAAATAAAAAATTTGAGACTAAGAGTGATATGGAGCTCCTCTAATGAATAAAGCTTGTTGGTCTAGAAGAAAAGAAGCCCGGTCTCCACTTCTATGAGGCTGCTTTGAAGAACAAAAGTTATATGGTGGGTGGCCACAAGGTCCACTGCCGTCGGCTGCGTGGTTGACCTACCAACACATGAGAAAGGCGACAAAAGGAAGGTATATAAATACCTATAAAGTCTTTGGAGTTCCACGTTCGTCTCCACGAAAAACAGAGGCTATAAGTTTTCGGAGTTCCCATTTCTTGTTCACAGAATCTCAAAGCGATCACCACACGGTCATTATAGAACCACTGGAATTCTTCGAGGTAACGGTAGGGCTTCATGGAGGAGGAGAAGCTTCGCTGTGTTATTAGTTTCGAAATTGCATATGATCCGGTAAAAGTAGGGACTGATGACAAATATGTGTACGATCGCAACTCTTTGGAAACTTTGCTTGAAAAGCATCCGAATGGTACCTTAGTTCCACACAGTGGAAGGCCCTTTTCTGCAGCAGATGTGATTCCAGACGTTTCTAAGAGGCAACAGATTCGCTCGTTCATGAAACATGAACTGGGAAACGACTACACAGAGTGGGATGTCGTTCCGGATTATCCTCTCATTCTCCGATCCTCTGATATTGCCGAGACTTTCCAGAAGTTACGCGCCTGTTTTCATTCCGGCAAAGATTGGAAAAAACTCGATGGGGACACTTGGCTAGAAGCTTGGAAAAGACTCAACTATTTGCGCCTCAATCTCCAATATGAATTCCGTAATCGAGAGACGTTCTTGAGAAATAATGATTTCATCAGATATTTGGGTCAGATTATTGATTTATGCCTTCCTGCTGCTGGTTCGCTTGATAACAATGCGGAAGAACGTGAGAAATTTCACAGAGAAGTGTTAAGAATGATAGGGGTGTTGGCCCAGGATATGTCTTACACACTATTAGCATCTGAATTGGTTATGCTTACAACATTTGAATTCATTCGCCGTATCCGAACTCGTCCAAGGAAAGTGCTTAGTTTTTTAATTAGATTCTACGAATTGGAAGACGAAGGTTTGGAGGTCATAATCCTGAGTCTGTTGAAAACTCCTGTTATATCAGAGAGACTTGAACATGATGATATAAATAGTATTATGCGCCCTATTCTTCAAGCAGAACCACATGAAGTTTCTTGCTTTCGTCTTGCCATGTCAGCCGGAATTTTCATAGAGTTTTATAATAATAACGAAGACAATGAGGGAGTGGTCGAGAGCACAGGGCAAGAATTTATACAAGTTCTTGTGAAGATTTTTAACTTACTGCTCATCCAAAAACCTACCCAAGTGGAAGAGAAAGATGGGGATAAAGGCATTGGTGATGCGTTGTTCCTCATCAATGAATTCTGTAACGAAGGGAATAAACAAGTTCTTTACTGGCTTTATAATGCCGATCTGTTGTTCATAATTCATAACATGTTTCAAAAAATAGCCAAAGGCACAATCACGTTTTGCCTTTATAATTGGGAGGTTGCTTTGGAAATTGCAAAGACTATGTACAGGAACGGAAGAGCTGATAAGAACATAAGGCAGGAACACTATGATGTTTACCATGCTCTGGCAATCACAATTCCAACAGGGGACGAAGAAATAAGAGAGAATATCAAACAATCGCTCGACGATATAATGAAGATATTATCGCCTTTGCGTATATAATGATGATATTATCGACTTGGGTTACACAAAGTGACAATCCCTAATTAGAAGGGACATGCTCATAATCCTTGCTTCTTTCCTTTTACTTTTCTTAATTTTCATATTAATTGCCCTATGGCACTTGGCTTTATTAAAGCAATAATTTAAGCCATAATTTTTTATGGTTTCTTTTAAAAAACCTCCGTCAAATTATTGTAATTATACATTGTACACATTTCTTAATAAAACTTTAATATTAAATTTTATTATTATTGTTTTTGTTTTTTTTATTTAAACATCTTAGAATTTTTATTTAAATATGGTTATTTGAAATATGTTTATATAAAATACATAAAAAAAAATTAATATTTTTTTATTGCTTTAAACATTATTGGCATGAGTGTGGTGTAGGTAAGGATGCTACTTGCATTATCGAGATGATGTGACCCAAGTTCTAAAAAAATTATAACACGTTATTATTAATTAAAATCTTAATTTTTTAAGACTTGAAGCTTTAAAATATTAAATAATTAAGTAACAAATATACTTATTTCAACACGTTATATCCCAAGTGTTTACTAGGATGCAAAATAGTGAAGAGAACTAAAACAAAAAAAAAATAAAAACAATGAATGTCATTTTTCTACTTTTTGCAAATAAATGATTAAAATAATTTCAATTGCCACTTAAGAAAATGTTAAGGAGGTTTTTACTTGTTTTAAGTATAATTTATTAAGAAGAATAAGAATTGCAAGATTTAATACCCAAAGAAAAATATAAAATGGGTGTTTATAAGGTTAATCTTCACTTATGTCGGAGTGCAACTTTTAAAACATTCATGTTCTCATTTAAATAAAAGATAGTGATTGTATTTTAATCAAGATATAAAAGTAAGAAGGAGAATGAACTAAAGTCATCAAGGTCATACAAAATCAATATATGCAAAATATAATCTTTATTCATTAGCATTTATTAGTGAAACCAAAAAATATAATTTAAAGTAAAAATTCTACTTTATTTCGTGATACTATTAAGTGCAAGTGTATGGGGTTGTTACTACCTAAATGCTTCTACAAATATTCCACTTTCTCCTATATGATAGTTTCCAGCCTTTGGTGCTTCTAGACTAATATGTCAAGCTTGCAACAAAATTTTACAAGTTATCCATATTAAATTTTCATAACTAAATATAAGTTATATATATTAATATAGTTGATAATAAAATATCATAAGTTATGTATGATTAGAAGTTTTATTTATCTTTAAAGTTTTGATATGTGATATATGCAAAGATCTAAAATAATAAAGATAAAATCACTGTGAGGGAAGGAAACCCTCATAAATTCATGTATAACCTCATTGAAAAAAGTATTAATTATTAAGCATAGATATTATTGAATTATAAAGTTGATATAAATACTTGAGTTAGCTCCAAACATATTTCAAATAATGGTTTATACTATTTCTCCACAATACTCAATTTTAAATACTATGTTCTTTACTTTGAAAATATGTTTCTATATACAATAAAACATGTTACATAGATATTGATAAATTGGCTACTCAATCCAACTGTCTTTGTCTTAGTGAAGATGACACTCATAAAAGATTCACATGGAAACCACTTATCTCCTTTATTACAAACTTACTATGTAATATATATTTTAATTATTTGGTACCAAAGAGCATAACAAAAAAACAACAAAAAACAACGAGCATTTACATTATAAAAGGAGACTTAAATAAAGATATATTTTATACTACACAAGAAACACATATGGCTTATAATGAAGAACCCCTCTTCACATAATTTTTTAAATTTATTAATTAAAGTGAGTGGAATAATCCTTGGTTAACATCAAATAACTCCAATATTATAAGTATCAACAATTTTTAAAATATATTATAAGTATCAACAAATTTATTATTTTCAACAAGAAATAATAAATTGGACGGAAGACTGTGAAGAAGCATTCAAATTTCTTAAGGATAAACTGATATATGCAACAATTTTAAGAGGACCAAATTGGGCCATACCGTTCCATATCTACTATGACGCATACAACGGTGCGATTGGAGCAGTCCTCAAACAAAAATATGGCAAAGAATTTTATGCCATTTATTATGTCAGTAAAAACTTGACAGGAGCAGATCTCAACTACATGGTGATAGAGAAGAAGTTCCTCGTATTTTTCCATGCTATAAACAAATTCTGCCACCATATCACTGGATATAAGGTATTTGTCCATACGGACCATGTGACTATCAAATACCTAATGAGTAAGCCGACCATTGATGGAAGAATTATCAGATGGCTATTGCTACTATAGGAATTTGACATCACCATAGTCAAAAAACTAGGTAAGGATAACTTCATGGCAAATTTTCTATCCATATTGATACCAACAGACCATCAAGCAGTGGAAGACCAGTTTTTGGATGAACATTTGTTCACTATTAGTGAGAAAACCTCGTGGTATGCAGATATAGCCAAATACTTGGCCACCGAAAGGACCTCACCTGCTCTCTCTTTTTGGGAAAAGCAGGTAGTCATAGAGAAAAGTGCATCATTCCTATGGATGAATGGCCTCTTATTAGGACGTGACCAAATTATAAGAAGATGCATAGCAGAACAAGAGTTCTCATAAGTACTCAAAGCATGTCATGATGAACCATGTAGAGGATACTTTGCAGGGAAACGAACTGCCTACAAAATCCTACAAGTTGGGTACTTTTGGCCCTCTCTATTTAAGGATGTAGCTACGTACACCAGCAAGTGTGACAAATGCCAAAGGATGGGTAGACCAACCCATCGAGATGAAATGCCCCTCTAGCCTTAGGTACACTTGGAACATTTCGATAAGTGGGGCATGGACTTCGTGGGACCGTTTCATGCACCTTCGATGGGGAGGAGGTTTATTTTGGTTTGTACAGATTACATTACCAAATGGGTTGAAGTTCAGGCATTGAGGGATTCAAAGGAAATAACGGTTGCCAATTTCTTATTTGCCCATATTTTTACATGATTTGGGGTCCCTAGGGAGATAACAATAGACCAAGGGCCTCAATTTACCTCCAAGTTGATCGAGGAGCTGATGGAGCAATACAAATTTTAGCACAATAAAACTATGCCCTACCATCCACAGGCAAACGGGCAAGTGGAAGTGACAAACAGAGAAATAGAGAACATCTTGATGAAGACCATGCAAAAACATAGGAAATATTGGGCTACACATTTTTCGAAGGCAGTCTGGGCATATAACACCACGTGGAAATCCACCACAGGCTTTACACCTTTCCAACTGGTCTATGGGAAAAATACAATGATGCACATCGAATTTGAAATCAAGATGTTGGCTTCAGAATTGAACTTGAGCTTGGATGAAGCTCAAAAACAAAGGATTCAGCAGCTAGATCAGCTGGATGGAATCTGATTAGATTATTTGTAGAGAATGAAAAATTATACATAAGCAAAGAAAGTGGTGGCATGATAGCCATATTAAGCTAAAGCAATTCTAAGAAGGGGAATGGGTACTATTGTATGATTCTCGGTTCCAGGAGAGGAAAGACAAATTAATGCAGATATGGATGGGGCCGTATGAGGTGGTAGAGCTCATCAAGAATGGGGTAGTGCATGTCAAGATAATTTATGGCAGCAACACCGTGTTCACAGTCAATGGCCATCGACTACGCCCCTATAACATGTCTAAAACATTACAGGTAGAATCCATAATAGGCATGAGGGAGACCCCATCTTGTTAGATTTGGAATGAACTCTCATAGGTGAAATGGTGGGCATGGAAGTGCTCACCCAAAATTAGTTAATGTAGTTTTTTTCTTACAGTGTGCTTTTGCAGGGATGACACCCGCATGCAAGCTACAAGCATCCTAACCCAGGGCCTAATAGGCACAAAATGTGTCTAACTGCTTTTATTTTCCTTTCTTTTTTGGTTGCTTTTTGCTGGTAGAGGACCTAACAACATGAGGAATAGGTATCTAGGAAACCAGGCCTGGTTCAGCTTAGTATTCCGACACCAGCACTCATAGGTAGAAGCTGAGGCAGCATGAAGCAAGACTGAGAAGGCTTGATCACCCTTTCCCAATCAATTGCAACATGATTGCCAAAAATAAGGCACCTTCCTTGTAAAGAAGGTGCTTAGTTAGAAGAAGGCACCTTCCACATCTAGAAGGTGCCCCACCATAATAAGGTGCCCAGTCAGAAGAAGGTGCCTTCCTTATAAAGAAGGCACCCGGCCAGAAGAAGGCGCCTTCCTTGTAAAAAAGGTGCCCAGTCAGAAGAAGGCGCCTTCCACATCAAGAAGGTGCCCCTCCAGAATAAGGCACATTCCTAATAAATAAGGAGCCCCATAAGAATAAGGTCCCTTTTTATAAATAAGGTGCCTAGCCAGAAGAAGGCGCCTTCCTTATAAAGAAGGCACAATAAAAAAAAGAAAAAGAAAAAGTCCAAGGCACCTTCCACATCAGGAAGGCGCATCCAGCTAGAGGTGCCTTCCACATTGGGAAGGTGCATATAGACAGAGGTGTCTTCCACATCGAGAAGGCGCATACTGACTGAGGTGCCTTCCACAACCAGAAGGTGCACCCAATCAGGAGCACCTTTCGTAGCAGGAAGGTGCCATCATCAAGAAGGCACCTTCCACCATCGGATGACACATCCAATCAGAGGCAACTTCCATCACCGAAAGGTGCATCCATTCAACAAGCATAAACAACATCAGGAAGGCACCACATTAGCGCATTCCACATGAGGAAGGTACAAAAGAATGCCTTCTACGTTTAGCCAACACTTACGCCTCTTAGATGCCTCGAGCAGAACAAAGCATCAGACGAATGAGCGGCACCAGATGACCATACCCCTCCCCTATGTCACAAATCAGCGAATCAACGGCCTTCATGATGCCTGAAACACCAAATTAGGTACGCGCATGTTAATTCAAATTTTTATATAATTATTTATAAAATACGCAGTACCAAAAAAGATACCATCATCATAAATATCATATCCCCCCCATAGCCAGAACCGCGTGCCAATGATATGGTGCCTTCCATAACTGCTAGGGTTAGGCACCTTCCCTATAAGAAGGCGCCTTCCTGAGGAAGGAAGGACAAAAAAAAAATAGTAGTAGTAAGGGAAGGTGCCATGGGAGGAAGGTCTAAGAATCATGTAGTGAAGAAGAATGAACCAGGTGATATAGACAAAATTAGAGGAGCGGTGAAGACACAGTTCGAGGTCGAGGAATGGCTCGAATACTATACCCTAGTCAGTCAAGGGTAGGATATAGAGGCATCCAAGGAGTTTGTTGCCTCCTTGAGGGGCGATGTAGCCCAGGTGCGAGGGGTAGAAATTCCAGTCACCCCCGAGTTCATCTCATAGGCGACTAGATTGCCCCTCATAGGGGAATGTGTATACAAGGGCAGACTGTTGAAGCCGTACACCGAGGTGCTACTAGTAGGGGAGAATGTGTAGATAAACGAGGAGGGGTTACCCAAAAATAGCCTCCCCATGAATCTACGAAAGATATTCAAGCAGGTTGCTCGATTCTTCACATGCATCAAGAAATATACCCATCTGTAAGCTAATCATGTGCAGTTTCTCAATCACCTAGTGCATGGAAGGAAGTTGAACATGCCCTTATACTTGGTGAATGCCCTGAAGGATGAAGTGGCTCCGTACCAGAAGGGGGCACCGTCCTCCTTAGCCTAACATGGGCTGATATCGGCACTGGTCCTCCATGCAGAAGCGCAGAGGTAGAACCTCGACGTAGAGGGAGATGGTGACTAAGAAATGTGACACAATGCTATTTCTAAAATAGGACAAGATGAGAGATGCCCTACAGAGGAAATAGTGAGTATCGAGCAATTGGCATTTCCCTATTTCATAGAGGAAATAGGGCAGTCACTAGTGGCCAAAAAAAGAGGAAAGAGGGCAGTCACCAGTGCCCAAAAACACGAAGGAAAGAAGTCCCACAATACCCTCTGTCATCATCCTAAGTGATACAGAGCAGTACAAGGGCCTACAGCAATAGACAGGACTAGAGGATAAGGAGGAACTCCCTAGACCTAAAGGAGGAGAAGATCCTGAGGGGTCAACATCAAAAAGATAGGAGAACGAAGGATCACCCCTAAAGACAACAACACAGAATGAAGAGAACGCTCTAGAGTAGGCACCTCAGAGCGAGGAGACGTTCACCAAGGAGAAAGAGAAGACCCCTATTTGGGCCATCACATTTTTCATAGAGGCCAGAGGAAAAAGGCCCATGACGACTCGAAATAAGGGGAAGGTGACCTTCGTTGAGCCAGAAGAGGACGAGTGGGATATGTAGTCGTTCGTAGAAAGGTAAAAACAATTCGAACAACTACTCAAGGAGATTAAAGTAGCCAAAGAGGCCAGGAAGGAAGCCTTGAGGATGCGAGGAGACTTTGGCATCTACGTCAATCCGGTAGAGGACAGCCAGTTCTGGGATATTTACGGTTCATCCTGGGGATGGTCCTCCATGATGAGAAGGTATTTAGAATGATAGGGGGTATATGGCCCCCAATTGGAGGCCGCTGCCTTTGCAAAGGAGAATGCAAGACTTACTCCTGAAGCAGACATATTATACAAGGCCCAAGTAGTATCTTCTAGGAGCGATAATTCAAATATCCCTCTAGCAATGGTCAGACCTCTAGATGCTGACCTTTGGCAAGCTACTAAAGCTGCATTCTAGTCAGTAGAGACGATGCTGGCCAGATCACCACCAGTAGCGGCCAAAACAAGAAAAGGATAGTCGATAGCCGCACCCTCAGTTCCATGTAGGAAAATGCGAGCCACACCTTCAGATGCCAGTGCGGAGAAGACACAGACTCGATTCGTAGGTGCAGTCGAATCCTCCAAAAATGACAATGATGAAGGGTCAACAGGGCTACCTATAGTTTTGATGCCACGAGCGCATGTCATATGTTAGGCGTGAAGGGATGATGAGCACCAAAAATGCTCATATTTTGTACACATTTTCTTGATCATTATGCAGTTGTATAATAAGGATTGTGTACTTTTATAAATGATTATATAGATATTTGATGAAATTATGCGTGTTATCTAATTTGTGTGTTTTCGGTGTGTTTTGTGGAATTGCAGTTGGTTTAGTTAGATTTGGATCAGTCGAGGTATTTTTGATGGACTTGGCACTTTGTTTATTTGGGGATCAATGCAGAGAACATAGGCACCTTCCTCTTCCAAGAATGCACCAAGAGAAAGTAGGCGCCTTCCTCTTCTAGGAAGGTGCCAAGAGAACGTAGGCGTCTTGCTCTTCCAGGAAGGCGCCAAGAGTAAGTAGGTGCCTTCCTCTTCTAGGAAGGCACCAAGGAAAGATAAGTGCCTTCCTCCTCCAAGAAGGCACCAAAGGGAAGGAAGCACCTTCCTCTCATAAGGAAGGCACCTATGGGAAGGTGCCACGATAGGAAAAGCACCTTCCTCACATAAGGAATGTGCCACTAGAAGACAAGCGCCTTCCTCCCATAAGGAAGGCGCCACTAGAAGGCAAGCGCTTTCCTCTCATAGGAAGGCACCAATAGAAGATAAGCGCCTTTCTCTTCCAGGAAGGTGCCACGATAGTAAGATACCTTTCGTATAGGGAAGGCACCCGATATACTTAGGCGCCTTCCTCATAGGGAAGGCACCTCTGTTCTTTGCTCGTTGACCATATTTACATGATGTGGATAGCAACGGCTGGTGTAGTTCTAACTCTACGTCATGTAGAGCTAAATTGGATATCGCACCAATGTATGAAAGCGTCTTACCAATGCCAGGTGAAGCCTAAAACCAATCAATGAACACACCGCCATTAGAACCAAATGCCAATTTTAAGCAGACATCGATTACATTCACTAGACTCTCTTAATTTAGTCTGGGATGAATTGACTGTTGTAACCTCTTTGTAACAGAAGTTCTATGGGTGTGTTATATAAAAACACGTAGACCACTCTGAGAGATATAGATTGATATAGATTTATATAGAGATATAGAGACAGATAGAAATTGTAACACTTTGATAAATATATTACAGTTCTAAGAGTTCTACGCGTGTGTTCAGCTGGGAGGAAGACGTTGGAGCCTGGGCCCACTCCAAGCTAGTATTTATTCCCCACTTTTCTTCTATTTTCTAGATTATTTTATTGCTTTTATAGGGTCTTTTACTGCATTGCTATTTCTAGTAGTTGCAGTAGATTCATTTTCAGGAATGTGTGAATGTTTTATGTTCGTAGATTTAATTATTTTCTTCTTACGTAAATTATTGAGGAGTGCATGAGTGATTGAAAACCATTTTGAAAATACCCCCAATAGTAGAATTAGCAGACTCATCTCAAGTGGTATTGTAAACAATATTATTCAGACCCTTCGCAAGTTTACGAAGCTCCTTTGGTTGATAAATTAAATGCACGGGCATGTGACAAAAGTAGGAAAAGTTAACCTTGTTTGCCCCGCAACAAAAATCATAGATTTATGAGATTTGTCATAAATAAAATATAAATTTGAGTAATATCAGTTGTTAAAATCAATCATTGAAATTATCATTGAATAACTAATGAATGAAGAGCAAGTCCAATAATAAAAACAACTTTTGTTATCTTGCATGTATGCGATCCAAGTCATAAATTGACATCATCTATGACTTTGATGTTATAGGATGTGTCACCTAAGGAGACTTATCCTATATACTTGGAATATTCTAGAGTCTAAAACCATTCTTTTTACGATTCACATGTTTGGTTGCTTCAAAATTGACAAATCAAACTTTGCTAGAGTGACTTGGACGATCATGTACAAGAAAAACAATATTTTTCTTCTCTAGAGTGATCATCTTCCACAATATTACCATGTTGATGATGTAACATATTTCTTTTATAATTTATTTATCTATTGTTAGCTGATAACTTCTTTGCCATATGTCTTGCTTGATTGCAGAAATTACTTATGAATATATTTTGCTAATATTTCTTCAATGTGCAACCAACTTTCTATAAGCACACAATTATTCTACAATTGATATTTATTTCCTTAAGGTTGGAAGTTCTTTGGAGGTAATATACCAGTTTTGATTGACTTCTTTCCCTTTTCATTCGAAGAGAGAATGTGATCCTCATCCTATGACATATGGAAGGATTTCACTTTTTGAAGTAGATTTGCCAAATTTTTATAAGTAGGTTTTTTATTAATGACATTTAGGGCTATCACAAACATATTATATTATAAATGAAGATATCTCAAGATAGTACAAACAAGTGTATTATCGAACACTAATTCTACCAAGGCTTGTAGAGATACACATAACTTTTGTGACTCATCTCATAAATGACTCAAGCTTTTTTCCATACTTTATTTTTAGATAACAATTTTTTCCTTAAAGAACTAAGATTCATGATTCAAGTTGAGCTTCAAAAAATAAAATATTCTAGAAATCCTTGTGCCTCTATATTATCGAATGTCAAATGACTCATTACTTACATAATCTTTCAGAATGCAAAGTAAAATCATATGTTTCCTCTAGATTGAATATTGACATGAGCTATGTGTTTGTTAGGATGTAGAAGAGACTCAAGTAACCTATTTATAAAATTCTACCCACACATTCAACCATCAAATACATTCACTTTGCAAGTACTTCATAATAAAGATATCAAATATTACATCCTTCACACATATAGATACTATGTTGATTGCTAGCTATATGCTACGAAGACATGTATTTTACTATGAAATTGGATGATTACCTTACAACACAGCCTCATCCTTAACTTCATATAATTTTGAGTATTTTCCTCCCACAACTTGGTAGAACAGTTTGGATATGAAGTTGATGAAAAAATATGATTTTTGTTTTTTTATATAATGGTTTCCTTCATATTATTCTCTTCACCTAATAGGCCTTTCTCTGCAAATCTTTGATATTATAGGAGTCGTACGGTACCTACAACATGTTGACTAGAGAAATAAAAAATTTGAGACTAAGAGTGATATGGAGCTCCTCTAAT
The DNA here is from genome assembly GCA_028583015.1 of Wollemia nobilis. NCBI lineage: Eukaryota > Viridiplantae > Streptophyta > Pinopsida > Araucariales > Araucariaceae > Wollemia > Wollemia nobilis. The sequence goes on along the minus strand of JAQPPZ010017034.1, from coordinate 719,802 downwards.
GAATAAAGCTTGTTGGTCTAGAAGAAAAGAAGCCCGGTCTCCACTTCTATGAGGCTGCTTTGAAGAACAAAAGTTATATGGTGGGTGGCCACAAGGTCCACTGCCGTCGGCTGCGTGGTTGACCTACCAACACATGAGAAAGGCGACAAAAGGAAGGTATATAAATACCTATAAAGTCTTTGGAGTTCCATGTTCGTCTCCACGAAAAACAGAGGCTATAAGTTTTCGGAGTTCCCATTTCTTGTTCACAGAATCTCAAAGCGATCACCACACGGTCATTATAGAACCACTGGAATTCTTCGAGGTAACGGTAGGGCTTCATGGAGGAGGAGAAGCTTCGCTGTGTTATTAGTTTCGAAATTGCATATGATCCGGTAAAAGTAGGGGCTGATGACAAATATGTGTACGATCGCAACTCATTGGAAACTTTGCTTGAAAAGCATCCGAATGGTACCTTAGTTCCACACAGTGGAAGGCCCTTTTCTGCAGCAGATGTGATTCCAGACGTTTCTAAGAGGCAACAGATTCGCTCGTTCATGAAACATGAACTGGGAAACGACTACACAGAGTGGGATGTCGTTCCGGATTATCCTCTCATTCTCCGATCCTCTGATATTGCCGAGACTTTCCAGAAGTTACGCGCCTGTTTTCATTCCGGCAAAGATTGGAAAAAACTCGATGGGGACACTTGGCTAGAAGCTTGGAAAATACTCAACTATTTACGCCTCAATCTCCAATATGAATTCCGTAATCGAGAGACGTTCTTGAGAAATAATAATTTCATCAGATATTTGGGTCAGATTATTGATTTATGCCTTCCTGCTGCTGGTTCGCTTGATAACAATGCGGAAGAACGTGAGAAATTTCACAGAGAAGTGTTAAGAATGATAGGGGTGTTGGCCCAGGATATGTCTTACACACTATTAGCATCTGAATTGGTTATGCTTACAACATTTGAATTCATTCGCCGTATCCGAACTCGTCCAAGGAAAGTGCTTAGTTTTTTAATTAGATTCTACGAATTGGAAGACGAAGGTTTGGAGGTCATAATCCTGAGTCTGTTGAAAACTCCTGTTATATCAGAGAGACTTGAACATGATGATATAAATAGTATTATGCGCCCTATTCTTCAAGCAGAACCACATGAAGTTTCTTGCTTTCGTCTTGCCATGTCAGCCGGAATTTTCATAGAGTTTTATAATAATAACGAAGACAATGAGGGAGTGGTCGAGAGCACAGGGCAAGAATTTATACAAGTTCTTGTGAAGATTTTTAACTTACTGCTCATCCAAAAACCTACCCAAGTGGAAGAGAAAGATGGGGATAAAGGCATTGGTGATGCGTTGTTCCTCATCGATGAATTCTGTAACGAAGGGAATAAACAAGTTCTTTACTGGCTTTATAATGCCGATCTGTTGTTCATAATTCATAACATGTTTCAAAAAATAGCCAAAGGCACAATCACGTTTTGCCTTTATAATTGGGAGGTTGCTTTGGAAATTGCAAAGATATGTACATGAACGGAAGAGCTGATAAGAACATAAGGCAGGAACACTATGATGTTTTTCCGTGCTCTGGCTATCACAATTCCAACAGGGGACGAAGAAATAAGAGAGAATATCAAAAAATCGCTCGATGATATAATGAAGTTATTATCGCCTTTGCGTATATAATGAAGATATTATAGACTTGGGTTACACAAAGTGGCAATCCCTAATCAGAAGGGACATGCTCACGATCCTTGCTTCTTTCCTTATACTTTTCTTAATTTTCATATTAATTGCCCTATAGCACTTGGCTTTATTAAAGCAATAATTTAAGCCATAATTTTTTATGGTTTCTTTTAAAAATCCTCCGTCAAATTATTGTAATTATACATTGTACACTTTTCTTAATAAAACTTTAATATTAAATTTTATTATTATTGTTTTTGTTTTTTTATTTTAAACATCTTAGGATTTTTATTTAAATATGGTTATTTGAAATAGGTTTATATATAAAATACACAAAAAAATATATATAATATTTTTTTATTACTTTAAAAATTATTCGCATGAGTGTGGTGTAGGTAAGGATGCTACTTGCATTATCCATGATGTGACCCAAGTTCAATTTCCAGGATGAATGTTTTAAAAAATAATATATATATATATATATATATATATATATATATATATATATATATTACTAAAAAAAATTATAACACGTTATTATTAATTAAAATCTTAATTTTTTTAAGACTTGAAGCTTTAAAATATTAAATAATTAAATAACAAATATACTTATTTCAGCAAGTTATATCCTAAGTGTTTACAGTTTTTAACTCCCCACCCATAACTCCCCACCCACCACCCTCAAATGAGGGTGGTGGGTGGGGAGTTAACAACTGCAGCTGCTGCAGTTGTTAACTCCCCACCCACCACCCTCATAAACAGCAGCTGCAGTTGTTAACTCCCCACCCACCACCCTGCAGTTGTTAACTCCCCACCCACCACCCTCATTTGCAGCATGCAGTTGTTAACTCCCCACCCACCACCCTCATTTGAGGGTGCTGCAGTTGTTAACTCCCCACCCACCACCCTCATAAATAGCAGTGCAGTTGTTAACTCCCCACCCACCACCCTCATTTTGCAGTTGTTAACTCCCCACCCACCACCCTCATTTTGTAGTTGTTAACTCCCCACCCACCACCCTCATTTACAACAGTGCAGTTGTTAACTCCCCACCCACCACCCTCATTTGAGGGTGGTGGGTGGGGAGTTAACAACTGCAGTTGTTTGAGGGTGGTGGGTGGGGAGTTAACAACTGCAGCCCACCACCCTCATTTATGAGGGTGGTGGGTGGGGAGTTAACAACTGCAGCTGCTGAGGGTGGTGGGTGGGGAGTTAACAACTAGCACTGGGAGTTAACAAGCTGCGAATTGCTTGAGGGTGGTGGGTGGGGAGTTAACAACTGCAGCCACCCTCATTTGGAGGGTGGTGGGTGGGGAGTTAACAAGTGGTGATTTGAGGGTGGTGGGTGGGGAGTTAACAACTGCAGCTGGGAGTTAACAATCTGCAGTCGCTTGAGGGTGGTGGGTGGGGAGGAGGGTGGTGGGTGGGGAGTTAACAACTGCAGGGTGGGGAGTTAACAACTGCAGCTGCTTGAGGGTGGTGGGTGGGGAGTTAACAACTGCAGCTGGGGAGTTAACAACTGCAGCTGCTTGAGGGTGGTGGGTGGGGAGTTAACAACTGCAGCCACCCTCATTTATGAGGGTGGTGGGTGGGGAGTTAACAACTGCAGCTGCTTGAGGGTGGTGGGTGGGGAGTTAACAACTGCAGCTGGGAGTTAACAACTGCAGCTGCTTGAGGGTGGTGGGTGGGGAGGAGGGTGGTGGGTGGGGAGTTAACAACTGCAGCTGCTGCAGTTGTTAACTCCCCACCCACCACCCTCATTCTGCAGTTGTTAACTCCCCACCTACCACCCTCAAGCGGTCTGCGATTGTTAACTCCCCCGATTTGAGGGTGGTGGGTGGGGAGTTAACAACTGCAGCCTACTGCAGCTTGTTAACTCCCCACCCACCACCCTCATTTAGCTGCAGTTGTTAACTCCCCACCCACCACTGCAGTTGTTAACTCCCCACCCACCACCCTCATTTTGCAGTTGTTAACTCCCCACCCACCACCCTCAAATCGGGGGTGTTAACAACTGCAGCAGATGCAGTTGTTAACTCCCCACCCACCACCCTCAAATCAGGGGAGTTAACAACTGCAGCTGCTGCAGTTGTTAACTCCCCACCCACCACCCTCGGCGGCTGCAGTTGTTAACTCCCCACCCACCACCCTCAAATCAGGGGAGTTAACAACTGCAGCTGCTGCAGTTGTTAACTCCCCACCCACCACCCTCAAATGAGGTTGCAGTTGTTAACTCCCCACCCACCACCCTCAAATTGGGGAGTTAACAACTGCAGCTGCTGCAGTTGTTAACTCCCCACCCACCACCCTCGGCAGTTGTAGTTGTTAACTCCCCACCCACCACCCTCAAATCGGGGGTTACAACCGCTTGTTCTCCGATTTGGGGTTAATCCTGCTTGTTAACTCCCCACCCACCACCCTCATTTGAGGGTGGTGGCTGTAGTTGTTAACTCCCCACCCACCACCCTCAAATGGTGGGGAGTTAACAACTGCAGCTGCTGCAGTTGTTAACTCCCCACCCACCACCCTCAGCAGTTGTTAACTCCCCACCCACCACCCTCGGCAGCTGCAGTTGTTAACTCCCCACCCACCACCCTCAAATCAGGGGAGTTAACAACTGCAGCTGCTGCAGTTGTTAACTCCCCACCCACCACCCTCAAATGAGGCTGCAGTTGTTAACTCCCCACCCACCACCCTCAAATCAGGGGAGGTGGGTGGGGAGCTAACTAGCTACAGCGTGGGTGGGGAGTTAACAAGCTGCAGCGATGGGTGGGGAGTTAACAACTGCAGCACCCTCATTTGAGGGTGGTGGGTGGGGAGTTAACAACTGCAGCTGCTGCAGTTGTTAACTCCCCACCCACCACCCTCAAATGAGGGTGCTGCAGTTGTTAACTCCCCACCCACCGCTGCAGTTGTTAACTCCCCACCCACCACCCTCAAATGAGGGTGCTGCAGTTGTTAACTCCCCACCCACTGCTGCAGTTGTTAACTCCCCACCCACCACCCTCAAATGAGGGTGCTGCTGCAGTTGTTAACTCCCCACCCACCACCCTCAAATGCTGCTGCAGTTGTTAACTCCCCACCCACCACCCTCAAATGAGGGTGCCGTAGTTGTTAACTCCCCACCCACTGCTGCAGTTGTTAACTCCCCACCCAGCACCCTCAAATGAGGGTGCTGCAGTTGTTAACTCCCCACCCACCACCCTCAAATGAGGGTGATGCCAAATAGTCAAGAGATCTCTTGGCTTGATTTTAGTTTTAGAAGAAAAAAAAACAATGAATAATAATACTATTTATATCAATAAAAATTATTCGCATGAGTGTGTTGTAGGTAAGGATGCTACTTGCATTATCAATGATGTGACCTAAATTCAATCACCAGGATAAATATTTAAAAAATATATATTACTAAAAAAATTATAACACGTTGTTATTATTAATTAAAATCTTTATTTTTTAAAACTTGAAGCTTTAAAATATTAAATAATTAAGTAACAAATATACTTATTTCAGCACGTTATATTGTAAGTGTTTACTAGGATGCAAAACAATCAAGAGATGTCATCTTGATTTTAATTTTAGAAGAAAAAAAAATGAAGAATAGGGGGTATAATACTATTTATATTAATAAAAATTATTAGATAGAGTGTGATGTAGGTAAGGATGTTACTTGCATTATCAATTATGTGACACAAGTTCAATCTCCAAGATGAATGGTTAAAAAACAAATATTACTAAAATTATAACACGTTGTTATTATTAATTAAAATCTTAATTTTTTTAAACTTGAAGCTTTAAAATATAAAATAATTAAGTAGCAAATATACTTATTTCAACATGTTATATTGTAAGTATTTACTAGGATGCAAAACAGTCAAGAGATCTCATCTTGATTTTAGTTTTAGAAGAAAAAAAACAATGAATGTTATTTTTATACTTATTGCAAATAAAAGGTCAAAATAATTTCAAGAATACTTGTACAATTGCCACTTAAAGAAAATGTTAAGGGGTTTTTTCAGCCTTCGAATGGTGTTTATAACTTCATTTAATTTAGTATCTCTTAATTTCTTTTTTCTTTTCATGCTTTGAGTTTCTCTTTCATCTTCATTAGTTCTTGCACATAAAGTCTTGGTGCCCATATGAGAGGTGTAGTTGTGGAACTGTAAGTTTCTTCCTTGTCTGAAAACTCATTTTGGTGACCTCCATTTTCCATGTTGAATGTTTTTTTGCGGTTATTTCTGAATTTTTTCTCCTCGCTTGTCTGTATTCTCTTGTGTTGTCATTTTGTCTTCGTTTATTTTATCTTATCTATTTTGTCCCCTCTATTGGGCTAATTGATCTCCTCGTTTGATGATGGTTAGTGCCTTTGATTGTTCCTTATTCTTCATCTATGTTGGAGTGCAACTTTTAAAACATTTATATTCTTATTTAAATAAAAGATAGTAATTGTCTTTTAATCAAGAAAAAAAAGTAAGAAGGGGAATGAACCAAAGTCGTCAAGGTCATACAAAATCAATATATGCACAATACAATATTTACTTATTAGCACTTATTAGTGAAACAAACAAATACAATATAAAGCAAAGATTCTATTTTATTTAGTTGTTACTACCTAAATGCTTTTACAAATCTTCCACTTTCTCCTATATGATAGTTTCTATCCTTTGGTGCTTCTAGACTAATATGTCAAGCTTGCAACAAAATTTTACAAGCTATCCATCTTAAATTATCATCACTAAATATAAATTATATATATTAATATAGTTGATAATGAAATATCATAAGTTATGTTGATTAGAAGTTTTATTTATCTTTAAAGTTTTGATATGTGGTAGATGCAAAGATTTAAAATAATAAAGAGAAAATGAGTGTGAGGGGATGAGAACCCCTCATAAAACATGTATAACCTCATTAAAAAAAGTATTTATTATTAAGTATAGATTTAATTGAATTATAAAGTTGATATAAATACTTGAATTAACTCCAAAACATATTTCAAACAATGGTTTACACCATTTCTCCACAATACTCAATTTCAAATATTATGTTCTTTACTTTGGAAATATGTTTCTATATACAATCAAACATGTTACATAAGATATTGATAATTTGACTATTCAATCCAACTATATTTGTCTTCTGTCTTTGTCTTAGTGAAGATTGTCTTCTGTCTTTGTCTTAGTGAAGATGACATAAAGTATTACCTTATCAAAGATTCACATGGAAATCACTTATCTCCTATATTACAAACTTCTTGTGTAATATATATTTTAATTATTTGGTACCAAAAAGCATAACAAAAAACAACTAGAATTTATATTTTAAAAGGAGACTTAAAAATATATATGTTTTATACTACACAAGAAACACATATGGCTTATAATGAAGAATCTCTCTTCACATAAAATTTTCTAAAGTTATAAATTAAACTAGGTGGAATAATCCTTGGTTAAGATCAAATAATTTTAATATTATAAGTATCCACAAATTATAAAATATATACTATTTATTCCTTGGTTAAAAATTGTTTACACATAGTTATAATTTTAAATTGATTATATGCGATATAACAAGCCCACCCATAAAACATCCTAAATACATAGTTATACCGAAAGAGTTTGAGAATTATACATGTATGCATTGGCAATATTTGAGCCTAGGTGTCTTCCTTGGTCAAATTAATTGACCTTTAATGAGGTATCTAGGTTTAAATATGTGTACATGATACATGCATAATTGTAATGTTGTTATAATAAGTGTACAGGGTCAAAATATATTATAAATAAATCTTGTTTTAATCCCATTTAGCAAATTTAAAAATGTTCTTAGAATAAAGAAATCATGAAATAATATATGTATAATTATTTTTAAAATATTTAAAAAAATTCAAACAATGCATAATTTGTTATTTTCAACAAGAAATAATAAGCTCACTCTTTTCATCCATTAAAATAATTTCAATAGGTTACTTTGTAGAGCTAATGTTACATCATGGGTGCCCATAAGCTCTGCAGTCATTGAATTCTTGGTTGACTACCAACACATGTAAAATGTAAAAATAAGTTATTCAACAAGTCTATCAAAAAATATAGTTAAAATTAAGCACTTTATTTATTACTATATTTTCATCGTCCCTTAGGATCATAGTTTTTTCCTATATCAACTTCACATCCTTAATATGTCTCTCTTCAACTAGTGTGCATAGTAATGAGCTTCAAAAAATAAAATTCTCTACAAATCATTGTGCCTCTAGATAATCGAATGTCAAATGAATCGTTAATTATATAATCTGTTGGAATGCAAAGAAAAAACACATGTTTCCTCTAGATTGAAATTTGTTATGAGCTATGTGTTTGTTGGAACTCAAGTAACCTATTTATAGAATTCTAACCGCATGATCAACCATTGAATATATCCATTTATAAGTACTCCATGAGAAGGATATAAAATATTACATCCTTCAAACACAGATTCTATATAGGTTTCTAGTTATATCCTAAGAAGGCATGTATTTTGCTAGGAAATTAGATGATTACCTTACAACACATAGCGTCATCCTTAACTACATGTAATTTTGAGTATTTCCCTCTCATAACTTGGTAGAAATAATCTAGATATGAAGTGCATGAAGAAATAAAATTTTTCTTTTTGGTAGAAGAAATATAATTTTTCTTTTTGGTAGCAATGGTTTCCTTTGTACCTAATAAGAACATTGCTTGTGCCTTTTTCTACAAATATTTGATATTGTAGGAGTCATGTGGTATCTACAACATGTTAACTAGAGAAATTAAAAACTTAATTTTGAGTGTGCTATGGAGCTCCTCTAATGAATTAATATTGTTGGTCTATGATGCTTAGGTGATTTTATTGTTCAAAATGGATATATATGTTGATCATGACTAATTCAACTTATGAATCATCAAACTATTTCTAAAGTTAGAACTATATTTGTTACTACATACCAAATAACATGCTATAGGAAGTGATTAACCAGTAGTGTAACAAATAAATTAACAAATAAATATGATGGAATATTTTCTAACGACTATTTGATAATGTAGACACCAAAACAGCACCAATCCGATTATGTGACTGCAAACACTGATCGCTTTGGCAAACACAGCCCCCAGGGCAGCCCTCAGAGGTTAAACAATGGTCCTAACCACTTTCATAGCAATTTTGTAAGGTCAAGAAGCAATTTGGCACACTTGGACACTTTGCCCAGTACTCGTCTCACCCCGGGATGAATTCAAAATAGAATCCGTCCCACCCCAGGACGAATTCTGAATCCGTCCCTGGGTGGGATGAATTCTAAGCTTAACGGGCAAAAAGGCAAATGGTGCCAAGTGGTAGCCCAGAACAGTCAGTTAAGGGCTCCTACATTGCACGCATGTGTAAGTGGACAGAGGGGCCGTTAGAGGACTGTTACAAGAAGCATTTATCAAAGTTCAAGTCAATTGAGGACTCCCCTCCCTCATGGGAAGACAAGACTGCCACATGGCACCCATGGCCAACACTTGGCTTTTGTGCTTCCCTCCCAAAAGAGACCCCTTGGGTCTATAAAAGGTGGGACTTTTCTCACCCAAAATATACAGGTTAAAGGAGTGTTGAAGCAACGAAGTGTTGCCGAACTGAAGACTCACTTGCATCCCCCTTTGTTCACCTTCCTACATCCATCAATCTCTTTTGCAAGGGAGGTTGTTGGGTGGCCTTTGGAAGCTCGAACCTTACTCAAATCCGACGCATGGACATCTAAACCTACCAATTCGCCGACCCCCCAATCCTAAAAGGTTTTGGGCCCATCCTTGGTGGATTGGCTCCAAAATCGAGGGCCAACGGTGGGAGGCCCACTTGGGCACCCCCGCACCCCCAAGTTCTAATTTTAGTTTTTTTTTAGCACTTAGATTATTTTTTAGATTGCATTCTGTGTTACTAGGTCTGATTAGTCTATAATTGCAATTTTGTAGCTTTTGGTCAGAGTTTAGAGTGTTTTGTATTGCTTTATCGTTTCGCTAACTTGCAGGTGTCAAGGTCAAATTCCCAAGGGTGGAGGCCAAATTGGGAAAATCCGACCATCTGGGTCGTCCCAAAATGGCCCCAATTACCTAACCCCCCTATTTGTAGAATTTTTGCAGGTCCCAGGATCTGACATTGGAGCAGCAGCAGGTCGGTTTCTCCTACTCAGAAGAATTCGTCCCACCCAGGGACGACTACGATCGAGTCGTCCTTCCCGGGGACAAATTCCGGTTTAAGGTGGATTGGCCAGCTGCCTCGATGGCGATGGCCTTCTGGTAACTTTTCTTACCTTCTGTCAGGTTTTGAAGCAATTTGGATTCACTGTTTTCACGGTATCAGGAAAATATTCGTATGCATATTTTGTTAGTTTTAGAGAAAGAATGCTTTCCATTTGCAACAGGTGCTACTAATGTCTTGATCATTTCTTTATTTGCAGGAGAAGCAGCAGAGGCGAAGAACCCCTCAACATCAGCGGCGGCATCATCTTGGCCCGCCCATTGCAATCATGGGCACGCGGAAGGAGGAATCATTCAGCGATTGTAATCAAACCCTATTTGCGCTCCTAGCCCCTGAAAAGGGAGGAGGTATTATTGTAACAGAGATCGAAGGAAATTAATGAAAGGGCTATTTTTCTTTATCTGATTGCGTCTCTTACAACATGTCTCTTTTTCGTTTCATGTAATTCATATTTCTAGGACCTAGGCGTGCTTCACTTTGAATGCAATTGCACTTGGTGTTTCCTTTGACCGGAATCTCGTGCTTTCAGATAAAATCTATAATACAATTATCACCAAGAAGCTCACTCTTTTCATAATCCTGAGTCTGTTGAAAACTTGTGTGATATCAGAGAGACTTGAACATGATGACATAAATAGTATTATGCGCCCTATTCTTCGAGCAGAACCACATGAAGTTTCTTGCTTTCATCTTGCCATGTCAGCCAAAATTTTCATAGAGTTTTATAATAATAACAAAGACAATGAGCGAGTGGTCGAGAGCATAGGGCAAAGACCATGTACAGGAACAGAAGAGCTGATAAGAACATAAGGCAGGAACACTTTGCGTATGTAATGAAAATATTATGGACTTTGGTTACCCAAATTGATGCAAGTGGCAATCCCCAATCAGAAGGGACATGCTCATAATCCTTGGCTTATTTCTTTTCACTCTTCTTAATTTGCATATTATTTGCCCTATAGCACTTGGCTTTAGTAAAGCAATTTTTTATTTTTATTTGAAATAAATAAATGGTCTATTATAAGCCTCCGTTACATTCTTATAATTACAAGATACATATTTCTTAGTAAAACTTTAATATTAAATTTTGTTATTAATATTGTTTTATGTTTTTAATACATCTTAGATAGATTCATAGAAATTTTGTTTTATATATAGTTATTTGGAATATGTTTATATATAAAATACATATTTATTCAATTGGTTACACATGTTTTTATGTGGGGTTAGAATCCTCTAAAAATGTATAAAATACTTTTAAAAATATAATTTATTAAGATATTGTTTTTATTATTCAAAATATTAATTTTTAAAGATTTAAAACATTGAGTAATTAAGCAATAAATATATATATTTTAGCATGTTCTATCTTTAAATGTTTACTAGGATGTAAAATGGTAAAGAGATCTCATCTTGTTAAAATAATGATGTTTTGTATTCATGATTTTAGTTTTAAACAAGAAAGCAAAGAATGTTGTTCTCCTACTCATTGTAAATGAAAGGTCAAACCAATTTCAAGAACCCTTGTACAATTGCCACTCAAGAAAATATTAAACAAGTTTTTACTTGTTCTAAGCACAATTTATAAGGAAGGATAAGGATTGCATTATTTAATACTAAAGGAAAAATATAAACTAGGCATTTATAGTCTTGTGGTCTATGTTGGAGTTGTTAGAATTTCTAAAAATAGACATTCATAGCATTACCTAAAATATGAAGAAAGAGTAGAATTGGTTGATTTATTCCAAAGATAAACTTTGTATAAATAGCAAAGTTGATCATTGAGAGCCGTTGGATTACAACAACTCATCAAACCTGATGAAGACACCACTAAGAGTTTACCTGACACATGAAGGAGTGAAAACTCAAGTGTGTCTATCCTAGTAGAACTTAAGAGAATATTCACTTATTCTAACACCTCCCTTAAGTGATACTATGGATGGTTTTTACAAATGAGTCCCAAAAACATGGCCTGATAAGGTACTCATTTATATTATAGAGATGGTGAAAAAACCCCTTGGAGAAAAACCATCTATCATAAGAAAAAAATTAATATAGTGGTGTGTCTTTGGATGGTGAATATTGTCCTCATACAATTATAGCGTCCCGACAACTTGGCCTGATTAGGTACTTATTTACAATTTATAGATGGTGAAAAAAACACTTGGAGAAAAACCATCTGTCACAAAAAATAACCAAGATAGAGGCATGTCTTCAGATGGTGAAGATTGTCCTCATAATATACATGTTGTTGGAGAGATGATAAAAAAACCACAAGCAAAAAAACCATTTTCCAAAGAATAAAATGAGATGTGGAAGACCTTTATGTCAATGCAGCTGTATTACTCCAAGTTTATCTTGCAACTGAAGGTAACATGGAGAAGGAAATGACTTGGTGAAGATGTTTACAATTTGATTCTCAATTGGAATATAGTCCAAGTATATGTCCCCATTCTGAATGTGCTATCAAATGAAGTGCATATGTATCTCAATGTGCTTGGTGTGTTGATGCACAATTGGATTTCATGCAATATGAATTGTGCTCTGATTGTCACACCAAAGAGTTATAGGTTTGTCATGGGATAAACCAAATTCCATTAGAATTTGATGAAGCCAAAGAGCTCCCTAACTTGCTAAAATTGTTGCCCTGTATTCATCCTCTGTAGATGATAAGACTACTGCGTAATTTTTTTTGCATAACTAGGCTATTGGTAAAGAACCAAGACAAAAGATATAGCCAGAAGTTGAACATCTATCTTCTACTAAACCTGCCCAATCTGAATCTATGTAGCCAATGATATCCATGGATTTTCCCTAATACAAGAGCCCAAATTGAGTAGTTTCTTGCAATTAGTGAAGGATTATTTTTGTTGCTTGCCAATGACTAAAGTGAGGTTGATGGGAGAATTTAGATATGAGACCAACATCATATGAGATATTTGGATGAGTATGAGTAAGGTATAACAAAATCCCTACAAGCTAACGGTATAGAGTTGCATCACATAGAGGGGATGAGTAGGAAGTACTTAGATTTATGCCAGATTGAAAAGGTGTAGGAGAAGGTTTGCAGTCTGAAATTTTAAACCTCTGAAGAAGATCTAGAGTGTATTTTTTTGACACAATAAAACACCTGTATTTGTTTGATTTATTTGGATCCCAAGAAAGTAATGAGCTAAACCCAGATCAGCCATATCAAATATTTCAGAGAGGGATTCTTTTATAGTTTGAATGTGATTGAAGGTACTACCAGTAATTAGAAGATCATCAACATATAAAACAAGAATGGTGATTTTTCCTTCATCTCTCCAAATGTAGATTGTGTTATTAGACTCACAATGAGAAAAAGCTATGGAAAGAAGGAAGGAGTCCATATTTTCATACATAACACAAATGCAATATAATGAAATAAACTTTCAAATCGATATTATTCTCATTTTTTAATTCACACCCCTTCTCTAAAATATTACAATCCATCATATAGCAACCAAAAACCAAAGAAACCCTAAAAATGTCTTTTTTTAAAAACTGCTAAAAATAGTTTTTTTTTTCTAAAAACTCCTAAAAATAGAAATGAGTCAGATTGAACCCAAATTCGGTGCACACATACCTATTACAATAACAAACCTTAATTTAAAATAATAGGTCTCAAATTAAGGTATAACAAAAGATAATAAAACTCTAACATGCAAAAAAACCCAAAAAACCCGGGAACCTATTCTAAAAGCTAATTTTAGGAAACTAGATGGAGGAGTTAGGTCCCAAAAACATATTTTTTGGAGATTCATGCCAATAAGATATTCACCTTATGCATAACACGTACGCATAACCACCTGTTAAATTTCAAGGCCAACGGGCGTATGGTTCACAAGTTATGTCTTCGACAAGGTGCATCAGCTTATTTGCTTTTCCAAAACTTTTTTGTTGAACAACATATATTGCATGATGGGTAGTGAACTCATCTACAACTACCCAAACATCATCCAACTAAATTTAAGTTTTAAATTTTTATTTCCAAGTAGAGTATTTATTCTTTTCTAATAGCTAATAATCTAGCAATAAAACCTTTGATGCACTAACAACCATGATATACAAAAGGGTAAAAAGCAAGTAAGCTCTACAACAAATATAATTAAAACTGAGTAGTTTTTTATTACTATTTTTAAATTATGTTTTGCGATCATAGTTTTCTTCTATATTAACTTCATATCCTTAATATCCCTCTCTCTTTAGCTAATGTGTTGAGTAATGAGCTTCAAAAAATAAAATATTTTAGAAATGCTTGTGCCTATATATAATTGAATGTCAAATGACTCTACCTAGGTTTTGTAGGTGATTTGGAGAGGAGAGGGCAATCATCCAAGGGAGGTCCCAAGTTCAAATCTCCACCCTACCAAAAAACTGAATTGGTACCCAAAATCCAATTGATAATGTTGATGCGGGCAGGGCTGGGTGTGACTCCCGGGTGATGTTCACGATGTAGATCCCCTTTTCGTGGTCTCTCAAACCAAGGTAGTCCCGCAAGAGGTTTTACTCTATATAAAAAAAAAAAATCAATGACTCATTACTTACATAATCTTTTGGAATGCAAAGAAAAACCATATGTTTCCTCTAGATTGAATGTTGACATAAGCTATGTGTTTGTTAGGATGTAGATGGGACTCAAGTAACCTATTTAAAGATTTCTACCCACACATTCAACCATCAAATAACATCCACTTTGCAAGTACTCCATAAGAAAGATATCAAGTATTACATCCTTCAAAGATGTAGATACTATGTTAATTGCTAGCTATATGCTATGAAGACATGTATTTTATAATGAAATTGGATGATTACCTTACAACACACAACCTCATCCTTAATTGCATATGATTTTGAGTATTTCCCTCCCACAACTTGGTAGAAATAGTTTGAATATGAAGTTGATGAAAAAATATGATTTTGTTTTTTGTTAGCAATGGTTTCTTTCATATTGTTCTCTTCACCTAATAGGCCCTTCTTTGCAAATCATTGATATTGTAGAAGACGTAGAGTACCTACAATATTTTAACTAGAGAAATTAATAACTTGAGATTGAGAGTGCTATGGAGCTCCTCTAATGATGAAAGCTTGTTGGTCTAGAAGAAAAGATAGTTGGCTTTGTCTTCAATATTACTCTAATATCATTAAAAAACAATCATAATTTTATTGTTTAAATAGATATACATGTTGATGATAACTAACTTAACTTATGAATCACCAAACAATTTTTAAAATTAAAACTATACTTGAGACTACATACCAAATAACATACTATAAGAAGTGACTAACCAAAAATCTAGCAAATACATTAACAATGATGAAATATTTTCTACAACCATTTAATTAAATCTATAAAGTTCTTTGAGTTCCACATTTTTTTTCGCAAAAAACAGAGGCTATAACCATAAGTTTTCCGAGTTCCCATTTCTTGTTCAGAGAAACTCAAAAGCCATCACCACACGGCTTCATGGAGGAGGAGAAGCTTCGTTGTGTAATTAGTTTCGAAATTGCATATGATCCGGTAAAAGTAGGGACTGATGACAAATATGTGTACGATCGCAACTCTTTGGAAAATTTGCTTGAAAAGCATCCGAAAGGTACCCGAGTCCCATACAGTCGAAGGCCCTTTTTGTTAGAGTAAATCACTATATAAAATATATTTATATAGAAAAGCAGTTATAGTGTTTCAAACTTTAACGGCAGAATTAATGAAAAATTAGACAAACACACACAGAAGAAGAGACAACGATTTTAATGTGGTTCACCCAATGTGGGTTACATCCACCGAGAATTTTTAGTATTTCATTTTCTCAATCCAAGCAATAGAGGGTTACAACCTACAACAAACATCTGCTGTAATTTCCTCTCTATATTTCCAAGGAATCAACACAGTAATTTTCTTTGTCATAGTATTCTTTGTTTTTCCTCACAACTATATATAAGAAAAAAATAGAAAAAACAAACTGCTTTTCTTAATACATTCCAAGATTAACATTGAGTTCCCAACATCTAATTTTGGGATAAAAACAAAAAAACTTTCCCTGGTTGTCCTGTTGTAAATCCGGAAAATTTCTCTGGTAGACTAACAGACTGTAAATTTGAAAACTTTCCCTGCCCGTCCTGCAGTAAATCCAAAAACTTTCTCTGTTTAGCCTCCTCATAATTAGGCTCCATTCCTAACAATCTCCCACTTGGAGACTAATTCCATTGCACCATATTGCAACCAAGGACTGAAAAATTCTCATCATGGCCTCTTATTCCTTAAGGCCAACCGAAGTTGAGCAAAAGCTCAACTTTTCTCTTGACACCACTTTTGTAAGCATATCAGCAGGATTTTGTGATGTGTGAACCTTCCCTAATTTCAAAGATCCATCTTCCACTACTGATCTAATGAAATGATACCTGAGTTTGATGTGTTTAGTTTTTGAATGGAATGTTGAATTCTTTGCAAGGTGTATAGCACTCTGGCTATCACTCCACAACCTATTATCCTCTTGCTTCTTCCCCAGTTCTTCCATTAGTCTTTGCAACCAAACCATCTCTTTGCTTGCTTCTGTAGCAACAACATATTCAGCTTCAGTGGTTGAAAGGGCAACTACATGTTGGAGTTTAGAAATCCAACTAACCGCTCCTCCTCCTATAGTAAAGATGTATCAAGTAGTGCTCCTTCCACCATCAATATCACCTGCCATATCAGAATCTACAAAACCTTTCAAGCATATATTAGAGCCTCCAAAATTCAAAGAATAATTTGAAGTTCCTCTCTATATTTCCAAGGAATCAACACAGTAATTTTCTTTGTCATAGTCTTCTTTTTTTTCATCAATAAAAAGTACATAGTAAGAGGAACCTCCAAGAGAAGTTACCTGAGCTGGGCCCCAAACATCTGAGTGCACAAGCTCCAATTTCTCTTTCTTCCTTTCCTTGCCATCCTTGAGAAATCTAACTCTCTTTGCTTTACCATAAACACAATCCTCACAGAATTCCAAATCAATCTCTTTTAACTTAGGCAATAACTTTCTTGAATGTAAAATTTCCATACCTTTTCCACTCATATGGCCAAGTCTTTGGTGCCACAAAGATGCACTCTCACTTGTAGAGACTAAATTCATGGAGCGGTGAGAAAAATCAGTAAGTAAATAAAGAGTACCCACCAATTTACCTCTAGCTACTATCAATGAACCTTTAGTAACTTTCCAAGCATTTTCTCTAAATGCAACTGTGTATCCTTCACCATCAAGCTTACTTGCCGATATAAGATTTCTCTTTAAATCTGGTATGTGTCTCACCTCTTTAAGAGCCCATTGACATCCATTTGGGGATTTAATCAAAATCTTTCCAATACCCACGATTTTACATGGTTGGTCATTTCCCAATAGAACCTGTCCATAATATCCAAAAATATAATCTATGAAGTATTCCTTATGTGAGGTAGCATGAAATGAAGCACCACTATCAATTACCCAATAATCACTATTTCTATCAAGAGATAAGATTAAAGCATCTTGTAGAATTTGTCTAGTAATATTGGCTTCTGAAGTGTTACCATTATTATCATTACCTTCATTTCCATCACCCTTTCTTTGCCAATAGTCCTTCTTGAGATGACCCTTTTTGCCACAGTGCCAACACTGTAGCTTTCCTTTTCCACGTGATTTGGATCTGCCTTTGGATTTGCCACGATGTGAACTCTTGCCTCTTTCTCTTCCTCTTCCTCTATTCTCAACAGTTAAGGCGGTGCTAGATGATTCTCCTGTGGTTTTTCTTCTCATGTCCTCACTGAGTATCACACCAACCACATCATCAAATTCTAATTTATTTGAACTCGAAGCAGAGTTACCGCCATTACCAAATTGTTCCAACTTTTCGAAAGAGAGCATAAGATTAATAAGGCCCTAAGCTCATCATCAAAATCCAATCCTACTGAATGCAATTGATTAGTGACAATATTAAATTCATTTAAATGATCATGCACAAATCCTCCTTCACTCATTTTCATGTTAAATAACCTTTTCATTAAGAATACCTTATTTGATGCTTGATGGTTTCTCATACATCTTGGCCAACTTATCCATGACTCCCTTGGTAGTCTTTTCATCGAGAGATGTTGAAGGCTACGGTGGCTCCCAAACACGACCTCACAGTACCCAATGCCTTTCTATCAAGGAGACTCCACTCCTCATCAGACATAGATGAAGGTCTCTCTGTTTCCCCCTCAAGAGGTAAGTAAAGATCCTTTTGGTACAAGTAATCCTCCATCTGCATCTTCCAGAATTGAAAGTTCTGGCCATTGAATTTTTGAACTCTAAACCTCCCTTCTTCCGCCATTGCTCCCACTTGATCTAGAAATTCTCCTTCTGTCAAGTGCACCCAAAAAAACAACCGCTCTGATACCACTTGTTAAAGTAAATCACTATATAAAATATATTTATATAGAAAACCAATTATAGTGTTTCAAACTTTAACGACAGAATTAAAGAAAAATTAGACAAACACACATAGAAGAAGAGACAACAATTTTAACGTGGTTCACCCAATGTGGGTTACATCCACCGAGAATTTTTAGTCCTTCATTTTCTCAATCCAAGAAATAGAGGGTTACAACCTACAGCAAACATCTGCTATAATTTCCTCTCTATATTTCCAAGGAATCAACACGATAATTTTCTTTGTCATAGTCTTCTTTGTTTTTCCTCACAACTATATATAAGAAAAAAATAGAAAAAACAAACTGCTTTTCTTAATATATTCCAAGATTAACATTGAGTTCCCAACATCTAATTTTGAGATAAAAAAAAAAAAACTTTCCCTGGTTGTCCTGTTGTAAATCCGGAAACTTTCTCTGGTAGACTAACAGACTGTAAATCTGGAAACTTTCCCTGCCCGTCCTGCAGTAAATCCGGAAACTTTCTCTGTTTAGCCTCCTCATAATTAGGCTCCATTCCTAACACTTTTCTACGGCAGATGTAATTCCACACGTTTCTAAGAGGCAACAGATTCAATCATTCGTGAGACATGAGCTGGGAAACGACTACACAGAGTGGGATGTCGTGTCGGATTATCCTCTCATTCTCCGATCCTCTGATATTGCCGAGACTTTCCAGAAGTGACGCGCCTCTTTTCATTCCGGCAAAGATTGGAAAAAACTCTATGGGGACACTTGGCTAGAAGCTTGGAAAATACTCAACTATTTACGCCTCAATCTCCAATATGAATTCTGTAATTAAGAGACGTTCTTGAGAAATAATAATTTCATCAGATATTTGGGTCAGATTCTATGAATTGGGAGACGAAGGTTTCGAGGTCATAATCCTGAGTCTGTTGAAAACTCGTGTTATATCAGAGAGACTTGAACATGATGATATAAATACTATTATGCGCCCTATTCTTCAAGCAGAACCACATGAAGTTTCTTGCTTTCGTCTTGCCATGTCAGCCGAAATTTTCATAGAGTTTTATAATAATAACGAAGACAATGAGGGAGTGGTCGAGAGCATAGGGCAAGAATCTATACAAGCACTTGTGAAGATTTTTAACTTACTGCTCATCAAAAAACCTAAAGTGGAAGAGAAAGATGGGGATAAAGGAATTGGTGATGCGTTGTTCCTCATCAATGAATTATGTAACGAAGGGAATAAAAAAGTACTTAGCTGGCTTTATAATGCTGATATGTTGTTCATAATTTATAACATGTTTCAAAAAATAGCCAAAGGCACAATCACGTTTTGCCTATCTAATTGGGAGGTTGCTTTGGAAATTGCAAAGACTATGTACATGAATGGAAGAGCTAAT
Source organism: Wollemia nobilis (assembly GCA_028583015.1). Lineage (NCBI taxonomy): Eukaryota > Viridiplantae > Streptophyta > Pinopsida > Araucariales > Araucariaceae > Wollemia > Wollemia nobilis. Next base: position 700,063 of record JAQPPZ010017034.1, on the reverse strand, counting down.
AAGAACATAATACAGGAACACTATGATGTTTACCGTGCTCTGGCAACCACAATTCCAACAGGGGACGAAGAAATAAGAGAGAATATCAAAAAAATTGCTCGATGATATAATGAAAATATTATCACCTTTGCGTATATAATGAAGATATTATCGACTTGGGTTACACAAAGTGACAATCCTTAATCATAAGGGACATGCTCATAATCCTTGGCTTCTTTCCTTTTACTTTTCTTAATTTGCATATTAACTGCCCTATGGCACTTGGCTTTTAAGGCAATAATTTAATTTTTTATGGTTTCTTTTAAAAAACCTCCGTCAAATTATTGTAATTATACATTACACATATCTTAATAAAAATTTAATATTAAATTTTATTATTATTGGCTTTTGTTTTTTAATTTAAACATCTTAGATTTTTTTTTTAAATACAGTTATTTGGAATATGTTTATGAAAGCACGAGGATACGGAAACAAAAAGGAATATGCCACAAGAAAGAACATATACGAATTGACATAAGATAAAAGCAATATGAAATATGGTAATCTCTTTATTGATATGTTTTTTAAGCTATGTTACAATACGTCTCCTTCATTTTTAGGGGATAGGAGCGTCAAATATGTTTCTTATCACAACATCCATGGATAGCAGTTCTTCTTCCGCGTGCCCACATATAAGATGGACGGACCAAAACGTCGCCACCACTTGTATATATGATTCTTTATTACTTTCTGTTCCTCTGATGTTAGAAACCTGCATTCAAAGAAACAGAAAAGATTAGTAGCACCTACAGATAGAATAAAACATGTATTTCCCAAGGCCTACTGTCAGTGTATGCATGAAAATATTAAAACGACTATCCAATGACCTCAGATTGACCTAAAATTTTGACAAAAGCATAAATATGCTATCAGAAGACCACTACAAAAAGAACAGTCTAGAAATTCCTCACAAATTTGTATTCGCTCCAGGGTGGGACAAATAAGCTTGCAACAATTTGTCAGAAAGCACCCTCTTCAATGTCCTACTTAGGAAGCTCCAAATGACCTACAAAGTTGGGGTTAGCTAATTGGGGGTGTTTTGGGAAGACCCAGATGATCATATTTCTCCAATTTGGCCTCTAGAACCCAGATTTTGATGGTGGAATTTGCAAGTTAGTAAAGGCGGGAAATGACAAAAACCTAGTCAAAAATTGCTCATAATGAAATGAAATTTAAACTGTAACCTACTTAACATATCTATAATAAAGTGCAAAAGAAAAACTAGAGAAATATATCATAAATTTCTAATCATCCCAGGGTGGGGCGAATAGGATTGTGACAGTTTAGGGAGCGTCCGGGGGTAGGACGCCCACTTTTTGGGACACTTTTTTAGCACCAATCCACTTGGGATGGGTCAAAAACTGATTATGGGGTGTTTTCAACAAATTTTGTGGATTGTTGTAGCCAAAAATCATGTTTTGGGTCGGGATTTGTGTTTCAATAGTCACCCAATAACCTCCCTTTTGAATGAGAGATTAAGGATGTGAAGGCACAAATTGCAAGTAGGTATGTAAATTGGCAGAAATTCATTGCTCAAATGATCCTTCTCTGTATATTTTTTGGGTGAGAAAACTCACCAATTTATAGACCTTAGGGTCTCTCTGTTTCAATTGCACATGCAAGGGCACCAATTGAGTTGTGTAGACACCAAAACAGCACCAATCCGATTATGTGACTGCAAACACTGATCGCTTTGACAAACACAGCCCCCAGGGCAGCCCTCAGAGGTTAAACAGTGGCTTTAACCACTTTCCTAGCAATTTTGTAAGGTCAAGGAGCAATTTGGCACACTTGGACACTTTTGCCCAGTATTCGTCTCACCCAGGGACGAATTCAAAATAGAATCCGTCCCACCCCAGGACGAATTCTGAATCCGTCCCTGGGTGGGACGAATTCTAAGCTTAACGGGCAAAAGGGCAAATGGTGCCAAGTGGTAGCCCAGAACAGTCAGTTAAGGTCTCCTACCTTGCATGCATGTGTAAGTGGACAGAGGGGCCGTTAGAGGACTGTTACAAGAAGCATTTATCAAAGTTCAAGTCAGTGAAGGACTCCCCTCCCTCACGGGAAGACAAGACTGCCACATGGCACCCATGGCCAACACTTGGCTTTTGTGCTTCCCTCCTAAAAGAGACCCCTTGGGTCTATAAAATGTGGGAATTTTCTCACCCAAAAAAGGGCAGGTAGAAGGAGTGTTGAAGCAACGAAGTGCTGCCGAATCGAAGACTCATTTGCATCCCCCTTTGTTCACCTTCCTACATCCATCAATCTCTTTTGCAAAGGAGGTTGTTGGGTGGCCTTTGGAAGCTCGAACCTTACTCAAATCCGATGCATGGACATCTGAACCCATCAATTCGCCGACCCCCAATCCTAAAAGGTTTTGGGCCCATCCTTGGTGGATTGGCTCCAAAATCGAGGGCCAACGGTGGGAGGCCCACTTGGGCACCCCCGCACCCCCAAGTTCTAATTTTAGTTTTTTTTGAGCACTTAGATTATTTTTTAGATTGCATTCTGTGTTACTAGGTCTGATTAGTCTATAATTGCAATTTTGTAGCTTTTGGTCAGAGTTTAGAGTGTTTTGTATTGCTTTATCGTTTCGCTAACTTGCAGGTGTCAAGGTCAAATTCCCGAGGGTGGAGGCCAAATTGGGAAAATCCGACCATCTGGGTCGTCCCAAAATGGCCCCAATTACCTAACACCCCTGTTTGCAGGATTTTTGCAAGTCCCGGGATCCGACATTGGAGCAGTAGTAGGTCGGTTTCTCCTACTCAGAAGAATTCATCCCACCCAGGGACGAATTACAGTCAGAATTCGTCCTTCCCAGGGACAAATTCCAGTTTAAGGTGGATTGGCCAATTGCCTCAGTGGAAGTGGCCTTCTGGTAACTTTTCTTACCTTCTATCAGGTTTTGAAGCAATTTGGATTCACTGTTTTCACGGTATCAGGAAAATATTCATATGCATATTTTGTTAGTTTTAGAGAAAGAATGCTTTCCATTTGCAACAGGTGCTACTAACGTCTTGATCATTTATTTATTTGCAGGAGAAGCAGCAGAGGCGAAGAACCCCTCAACATCAGCGACGGCATCATCTTGGCCCGCCCATTGCAATCATGGGCACGCGGAAGGAGGAATCATTCAGCGATTGTAATCAAACCCTATTTGCGCTCCTAGCCCCTGAAAATGGAGGAGGCATTATTGTAACAGAGATCGAAAGAAATTAATGAAAGGGCTATTTTTCTTTATCTGATTGCGTCTCTTACAACATGTCTCTTTTCCGTTTCATGTAATTCATATTTCTAGGACTTAGGCGTGCTTAACTTTGAATGCAATTGCACTTGAATGATTTCCTTTGACCGGAATCTCGTGCTTTCAAGTTGTTTTCCTATTTTCAAAGAAAATCTATGTCCCTAATTTAGAATATTTTTGTATGAGGTTTCTAAAATTAAGACACTCATCACTGAAGTCTCTCTTCTTGGGGCTGCCCTAGGGGTTGTGTGTGTCAATGCGATCAGCACTTGTTGTCACATAATCGGATTGGTGTTGTTTTGGTGTCTACAGTTTATATATAAAATACATAAAAAAATATTATAATTTTGTAATATTTTAAAAATTATTGGTATGACTGTGGTGTATAGGTAAGGATGTCACTTGTATTATTGGTGATATGACCCAGTTTCAATCTCCAAGAAGGATGTTTATAAAAAATATTAATAATTTTTTTAACACTTTATTGTTGTTATTAATTAAAATGTGATTTTTTTAAAGCTTAGACCTTTAAAATATTAAATAATTTAGTAACATATATACTTATTTCAGCATGTTATATCTTAAGTAAAAAAATTGTAACACGTTGTTGTTATTATTAATTAAAATGTGAAAATTTTAAAGCTTAAAGCTTTAACTATTAAATAATTTAGTAACAAATATACTTATTTCATCATGTTATATCTTAAGTGTTTACTAGGATGCAAAATAGTCGAGAGATTTCATCTTGTTAAAATAACAATGTTTTGCATTCATCATTTTAGTTGTAGGAAAAAAAAAAACAATGAATGTCATTTTTCTACTTGCTGTAAATAAAAGGTCAAAAAAATTTCAACATTTGTACAATTACCACTTAAGAAAATGTTAAGGATATTTTTACTTGTTATAAGCACAATTATAAAGAGGAACAAGGATGACAAGATTTAATGCCCAAGGAAAAATATAAAATAGTTATTTACAAGGTTAATTTTCTATGTTGGAGTGTAACTTTTAAAACATTCATATTCTCATTTAAATAAAAGATAGTGATTGTCTTTTAATCAGGAAAAAAAGTAAGAAGGTGATTTAGGTAGACCACATTCATATTCATAAAACATCCTAAATACATAGTGATACCAAAAGAGTTTGAGAATTATACATGTATGCATTGGCAATATTTGAGCTTAGGTGTTCTCCTTGGTCGAATTAATTGATCTTTAATGAGGTGATCTAGGTTTATATCTTTGTACATGATACATGCATAATTTTAAAGTTGTTATAATAAATGTACATGATCAAAATATATTATAAATAAATCTTATTTTAATCCCATTTAGAAAATTTAAAAATGTTCTTAGAATAAAGAAATCATAGAAGAATATATGTTTAATTATTTTTAAAATATTTAAAAAAAATTTAAACAAATCATAATTTGTTATTTTCAACAAGAAATAATAAGCTCACTCTTTTCATCCATTAAAATAATTTCAATAGTTTACTTTGTAGAGTTAATGTTACATCGTGGGTGCCCATAAGGTCTGTAGTCATTGACTTCTTGGTTGACTACCAATAGATGTAAAATGTAAAGAAGAAGTTATTCAACAAGACTATAAAAAAATATAGTTAAAATTAAGCACTTTTTTTATTATTATGTTATTATCTTCGCTTGCGATCATAGTTTTTTCCTATATCAAATTCACATCCTTAATATGTCTCTCTTCAACTAGTGTGCATAGTAATGAGCTTCAAAAAAAAAAAATTCTACAAATCCTTGTGCCTCTAGATAATCGAATGTCAAATGAATCATTACTTATATAATCTATTGCAATGCAAAGAAAAACCATATGTTTCCTCTAGATTGAAATATGATATGAGCTATGTGTTTGTTGGAACTCAAGTAACATATTTATAGACTTCTACCCGCATGTTCAACCTTTGAATACATCCATTTATAAGTACTCCATGAGAAGGATATAAAGTGTTACAACCTTCAAACACAAATTCTATATAGGTTGCTAGTTATATCCTATGAAGGCATGTATTTTTCTAGAAAATTATATGATTACCTTACAAAACATAGCATCATCCTTAACTACTTGTAATTTTGAGGATTTCCCTCCCACAACTTGGTAGAAATAGTCTAGATATGAAGTGGATGAAAAAATATAATTTTTCTTTTTTGTAGCAATGGTTTCCTTTGTACCCAACAAGGACATTGTTTGTACCTTTCTCTACAAATATTTGATATTGTGGGAGTCATGTAGTACCTACAACATGTTAACTAGAGAAATTAAAAACATTAGATTGAGTGTGCTATGGAGCTCCTCTAATGAATGAATCTTGTTGGTCTATGCTGCTTAGGTGATTTTATTGTTCAAAGTGGATATACATGTTGATCATAACTAATTCAACTTATAAATCTTCAAATAATTTCTAAATTTAGAACTATATTTGTCAGTACATACCAAATAACATACTATAAGAAGTGACTAACAAGTAGTGTAACAAAGAAATTAAAAAATAACATATTATTGTTTAAAATGGATATACATATTGTTCATAGCTAATTTAAATTATGAATCATCAAACTATTTCTAAATTTAGAACTATATTTGTCACTATGCACCAATTTCATCATCGCTTGCAATCATAGTTTTTACCTACATCAACTTCACATCTTTAACATATCTCTCTTCAACTAGTGTGCATAGTAATGAGCTTCAAAAAATAAAATTCTCTACAAATCCTTGTGCCCACAGATAACAGAATTTCAAATAAATTATTACTTATATAATATATTGGAATGCAAATAAAAACTATATGTTTCCTCTAGATTGAATATTGACATGAGCTATGTGTTTGTTGGAACTCAATTAACCTATTTATAGACTTCTACCCGCATGTTCAACCATTGAATACATCCATTTATAAGTACTCCATGAGAAGGATGTAAAGTGTTTCATCTTTCACACACATATCCTATATAGGTTGGTAGTTATATCCTATGAAGATATGTATTTTCCTAAGAAATTAAATGATTACCTTACAATGCATAACATCACCCCTAACTCAATGTAATTTTGATTTTTTCCCTCCCACAACTTGGTAGAAATAATTTGGATATGAAGTGCATGAAGAAATATAATTTTAGTTTTTGGTAGCAATGGTTTCATTTGTAACCAAAAAGAACATTGCGTGTACCTTTCTATACAAATATTTGATATTGTAGGAGTCATGTAGTACCTACAACATATTAACTAGCGAAATTAAAAACTTGAGATTGAGTGTGCTATGGAGCTCCCCTAATGAATGAGTCTTGTTGTTCTATGATGCTTAGATGATTTTATTGTTCAAAATAGATGTACATATTGATCATAACTAATTTAAATTATGAATCATCAAACTATTTCTAAAGTTAGAACTATATTTGTCACTACATACCAAATAACATACTATAAGAAGTGACTAACCAGTAGTGTAACAAATAAATTAACAAAATAACTATGATGGAATATTTTCTAATGACCATTTGATAAAATCTATCATAAAATTATCACCAAGAAGCTCACTCTTTTCATCCATTAAAAATTTGCAATAGGTTGCTTTGTAGAGAAAAATTTATATCATTGGAGCCCATAAGTTCTAGACTTATTGACTTCTTGGTTGACTACCAACAAATATGAAAGTCTAAAAAGAAGGAATTTGAACAAGTCTAGTTTACTTATATTGCTCATCACTTGTATAGATAACATATTTCACTCACACTTTCACACTTACATACTTGAAACCTTATACACATAACTCAAACTTTTTTAAATTATACATAAATACTCTTCACACTTTGACACATACTTTAGAAAGATATTAAACACACTTCTAATCTAATATCTAGGATACTTCTCAAAGGTTCTTCTTTGTACTCAATGATACCAAATAATGTAACACCTCCAAAAAGGTATAATAAAATTGATATTGTTCTTCTTTAGAGTGATCATATTCCATAACATTACCATGTTTTTGGTGTAACATCTTTATTTCCATTTTATTTTTCTCTTGTTAGCTGAAGACTTCTTCAATGAATGCATTCCTATTGGTCATAAATTTGAATAGTTACAATATCTATGCCTTGCACACCCTAGACCCGACCAACATTGAAAGGTTAGAGAAAATAAATATCCTCTAAAACAATATCCAGAGAGGGCTAGCTCCCTTACTAATCCTACACTGGGTATACGTTTAGAGAAATAGGAAAGAAATAATAAATGATAGAAATAAATGGCAAATATGGCTATAAGTCAGCAGCATAAGTTGGGGATAGACTAAAATTTGAATGTCCACCAAGCGATTAGATGCATTTAACATAAACACGAAATTAGAAACTTCTAATAGTCATGTAAGAAAATAGCCCTCAAAATGCATTCCGATGTTTATCCCCACAAATAAATGACTAAATTTAGAAGCAAAATTCACTCACCAAAAATAGTGGGAATAAAAGCTTTTAGAAATCACACCCAGAACACTATCAAATGCAAATTTTTTTGAAGAACCAAAATCTGAGTTGTTATATTAATGCAGAAAACTCGGAGTATTTTTGGTAGAGTGTCCAACCTTCCATCCTTTTACAATAAAAACAATTTGTATTTATAGAAGAATTTTACCTCTATCATTTAATGCATATACAAAAAAATACTGGTAGATCAAAACCAACGTGCATATTTTCCTCCTCAAAATTAGTGGCATTCTAGCCAAAACATTCTACAAAGAAATCATGATCCAGCTTTAACAAGAGAATCACACAAAGAAGTCAACACGAGTAAATGCTTGAAGTAATATTGGATGCTGGTACATTGGAATGTAGAAAAATCACCTGATAATAAGGCATAATTCACTTTACCTTATGCTTTATAAATTTAATTTTAATACCGAGCATTAAATTTATTTTAAAATTCATCAAGGTTGATAGTCGATGCATTGGATATAAACACAAATTGTCTCTGATATCTCAACCTTGAAGCGGACATTATGGAAGTGCTACTTGCATTGATCCCAGAATTAAATGTTATCCTTCCTCACTTATTTCCTAGAAAAAATACAAAAGCGTGCCCCCAAGAGCTATATCTCTATTGAAGAATTGATTTCACCCAAAGAAGGGGTGAAACAGCCTTGTCGGGGCAACAACATGCCACATCGTAGTTGGGCTTGATATTTGAGTAATTTCACCCTTATATTCTCCTCTTTATTGTATTTTTTTCTTTTTCCTTTAAAGAGGGTGATAGAGACCTTCGCCTTTCCAGAGAGGTGACGTCACTTATCAATTTGTTGTGTAATTATTTTCACCCAAAATTGAACCTTCAAAACCAAGGAGTGCCAAATTCTTCTTCAAATATTTGGCACTCCTTTCCAAAATATTCTTCATATATTTGGCACTCCTTGCCAAATTTTCCTCTTGGGCTTGTTGTTGGATGGCGATAATTGTCCCAAGTCCTTCACTACCAAGGACTTCACCTTGATAGTGGATTTCTCCAGTGAGTTCTTCATAGAAATCTCTTGATATTTAGCAAGTTTCTCCTAGCCTTTTATGGAAATGAGACCTTCATAAGGTCTTTGATCTAGTAGCTTCTTATGGTCTTCCATGAGATATTTTCTTCAATATTCTACTTTTGTAAGTGTTTGTGGTGAGATATTTTCCTGGATCTTCTGATTCTGCTACTCTTAGCTTTGAGCAAAAATCTCCTAGCCCTTCTTGTTCTTCTTATTCCAATATTGGAAGTTATTCAATGAGATCTTCTCTAGATCTCTTCACTTTTACTTCAAGGCTGAGTTGATTCTGAAGAAGATACTCTTCCTAACTTTCTTGTAATAAGTCTTCCAACTCACTAAATCTTCTATTCCTACAAAAAATATATTAGTACTGAAATATTTAATCTACTTCTAAATAAGATATTCTTCTCAAATTCTTCTTCAAGATCAAGGCTTCTGTGGCCTATTTCAATATCAAGGCTACAATGGCATTTTTCAGTACCAAGGCTTCTTTGGCCTTTTTTGTATCAAGGCTTCTATGGCCTTTTTAGTATCAAGGCTACTATGGCATTTTTAGTATCAAGGCTACTATGGCCTTTTTAGTTTCAAGGATTCTATGGCCTTTTTAGTATTAAGACTTTTATGGCTTCTTCTTCAAGGCTTATATGGCCTTTTTTATCAAGACTCCTATGGTTTGTTCTTCAATTGTGGAATTTTACGATCTAGAAGTGGAGATATTTAGTATCCTATATTCACCATGATCCTTCACTAGAAGTCTTCTTCTATAATATTATTCTCTTGTATAATGAACTAACCTATGCACTATGAAGGCACGTTGATCTTTGGGAAACAAAGTTGGAGTCTCCTAACTTTCTATCATAGGATTAGTCCCAATCCTCTGAGAATTGATTTATTGTAATAAAAGAAACTTTAGGCACTTGTTAGTATATTTTAGATAATCTAGATGATCTTCACTAGATGATTTTTCAATCTAGTGGATTGAGTACTGAGTCCTAGTCTTCACAAGTTTTCATAACAACTCTATGGAAAAGACTCTAGATGAAAATAATCTCAGTATTTTCTAAAAGTGAGATTCCTTTCAGTCATATACTTATGACTCTCCAAAAATCTACCACCTAGACTATTTTGAGATCTTTTGATAGTGGCTGGTCTAATGGCATGTCAGTTTGACAAAACTCTTAGGTTAACCAACAATGGTGATTTCCCTATTGACCTACATAGACTAGATCTACTATGGCTTTGATATTACTATTAGATTTTGATGAATGAGCCTTGGGAGATCAAAATCATAAGATGTAAAATACCATGAAAGAAAGTAAATCTACTAAATGACTGAAGTATGCTGTAAATATAAATTATATAAAATATTACAATGTAGCTATGGAGGAAATGAGCACTCCATTAACAAAGATACTAATATACATTGTATCCATCACCAATGAATGGTAAGGCATATAGAACTACACTATCCACTAAGCTATGCTATCTAACTTTATCTCCCAACTCTCTCACTATCTATCTAAGATGCCATCCTTATATAGGTAAAATAGGATACTTGGCCAACACTTTATCTAGTTGTGCAAGTGATAACTTGCACATGTACAACTTGCACATTGAAACTTGTGCATTTATTACATTGCATGAATTAACTAGATAACTTGAATAGAAAGTAATTTAAGTATGTATCTTAGAGGATAAATTTACATAACCCAAATGATTGAATAGACTCTATTTCCAACATATGGCTATCACAAACATATTATATTCTAAAGGAATATATATCAAGATAGTGGAAACAAGTGTGCTATTGAACACTAGTTCTCCCAAGGATTTTTAGTGATGCATGCAACTTTGTGAGTCTTCTTAGAAATAACTCAGATATTTTTCCATACTTCACCGTTTCACCCATAGGTTGTTCATCACTCTCAAGATTTCATTGAATTGAATCAAATTTAAAATTTATAGGGAGAATATGAGAGTGGATCATTCTTCTCATTAAAAATAACATCACAACTAGCACATAACTTTTTGGTACCCAAATCAAATAGTTTATATGCCTTTGATACATCATTGTAGCCTAGTAGAATGTATCAATGAGATTTATCATCCAATTTGTATTATTTCTCCTTTGGAATATGCATATATGGTGTACATCCTAAAACAAAATATGAGAAATTAACTGGTTGAATACTATCTATGATTATTTAAGACCCATATGATCAAGTATGGTAGTAGAAATGTGATGGCGTATGTAGTGGTTCTACCCAAGAAGAAGGTGTAAGTTGATAATATTTCAATATGCAACAAACCATTTCCATGATGGTTCTGCTACCACATTTGATAATAATATTTTGTTGTAGTGTATAAGTTGCCATCAATTTTTAATGAATGCCATGTTGCTTCAAGAAATTAGGAAAATCACACTAATGAGTTTCCAAACTTGATCCGAGCAAACAACATGGATATGATGACCTATGAAAATGTTTACTTAAGCATTGAACTGTATGAAGTACTAAAAATATTCATTCTTGGTGTTCAAGAAGTATACACATATTTTTCAAGTATGATCATCCACAAAAAAATTCAACATATTGGGATCCATGGGTTTTCCAAGATTAGTATGCACCATATCAAGAGGTCCTTTGGCTTAAGATTCAAAAAAGATAAATGGAGCTCAATGTTGCTTTCAAGAAAAGTAACAAGGTTAAATTTGAGTAGACTACTTGAATGAAGGAAGACCTCATACCACATGTTACTTTTGAAGTGCAATTAGATGACGAAAGCTGAAATGACCATATCATTGATACAAAAATCTTAAATTTGATAATCAACACTTGATCATCATGATGAATTTTATGAATATAAAAAGTAATTTCTACTCCTTTACCATTTGTAGCAATAATAACTTTATGATCTTTGTCATAAATAAGATATAACTTTGAGTAATATCAGTTGTTAAAATGAACCCTTGAAATTATCGTTGAGTAACTAATGAATGAAGAGCAAGTCCAATAATAAAAACATCTTTTGTTATCTTGCATGTATGCGATACAAGTCATAAATTGACATCACCTATGACTTTGGTGTCATAGGATGTGTTATCACCTATAGAGACTTATCCTATATACTTGAAATATTCCCGAGGCTAAAACCATTTTTTTTACCATTCACATGTTTGGTTTCTTCAAAATTGAAAAATCAAACTTTTTTAAAGTGATTTGGATGATCATGTACAACAAAAACAATATTTTTATTTTCTAGAGTGATCATCTTCCACAACATTACCATGTTGATGGTGTAACATATTTTATTTCCAATTTAATTATCTCTTGTTAGCTGATAACTTCTTTGCCAGATGTCTTGCTTGATTGGAGAAGTTAATTATGAATGAATTTTGTTAATATTTTTCAATGTGTTACCAACTTTCCATAAGCACACAATTCTTCTACAATTGAGATTTATTTCCTTATGTTTGGAAGTTCTTTGGAGGTTGGAGGTAATATACCAGTTTTGATTGACTTCTTCCCCTTTTCATTTGAAGGGAGAATGTGATCCTCATCCTATGACATATGTAAGGATTTCACTTTTTGAAGTAGATTTACCTAATTTTCATAAGTAGGTGTTTTCTCAATGACATTTAGGGCTATCACGAACACGATATATTTTAGAGGAAGATATCTCAAGCAGTACAAACAAGTATATTATCAAACACTATTTATACCAAGGCTTGTAGAGATACACATAACTTTGTGACTCATCTCTTAAATGGCTTAAGTTTTTTTCCATACTTTATTTTTAGATAACAAATTTTTCCTTAAAGGACCAAGATTTCATTGTTTTTTTTTACCTAAAATACTAGATTTTGATTTCCCCATACATATTTGGATGTGGTTGAGTCATGAATCAATGTTTGAGGTTCATTAGATATGCTAAACATGATCACCAACTGAAAATTCTTATTTGTTTTATAAAAAAATATAATGTTGATCGACACATGTTGCATGATGGGTTGTGGGCTTATCTACAACCATCCACACTTCACCAAGATCAAGTTGAGTTTTGAATTTTATTTGTTAAGCAAAGTAGTTAATTTTTAATTGTTGGGAATCTTGTAATATAAAATTTAGTGCACTACCAACCATGATATACAAAAAATCAAAAAATAAGAAAGCTCTACAACAAATATAATTAAATACTAGAAATAAAAGTAAGCACTTTATTTATTAATATTTTGTCATCATTGCTTACAAGCGCAGTTGTATTCTAAATAAACTTCATATCCTTACTCTATCTCTTTCTTCCACTAGTGTGCACAATAATGAGATTCAAATATAAAAGATCATAGATATCCTTCAAGGACCAAAATTCCATTGTTTCTTTTCACTTCGAATACTTTATTGAGAATTTTATACATATTTGTATGTGGTTGAGCTTCATCAAATATGTTGAACATGATGACCAACTCACTCTGCTTATTTTTTTTCCAATACTATTTTTGAACAACATATATTGCATGATGGATAGTGAACTCATCTACAACTACCCACACATCATCCAACTAAAGTTGAGTTTTAAATTTTGATTTCCAAGTAGAGTATTTATTCTTTTCCAATAGCTATAAATCTAGCAATAGAAACTTTGATGCGCTACTAGCCATGAAATACAAAAGGGTAAAAAGCAAGTAAGCTCTACAACAAAATATAATTAAAACTGAGCAATTTTTTTATTACTATTTTTTAATTGTGTTTTGTGATCATAGTTTTCTTCTACATTAATTGCATATCCTTAATATGCCTCTCTCTTAAGCTAATGTGTTGAGTAATTATCTTAAAAAAATAACATATTCTAGAAATCCTTGTGCCTCTATATAATCGAATGTCAAATGACTCATTACTTACATAATCTTTTGGAATGCAAAACAAAACCATATATTTCCTCTATATAGAATGTTGACATGAGCTATGTGTTTGTTAGGATGTATAAGGGACTCAAGTAACCTATTTATAGACTTCTACCCACACATTCAACCATAAAATACATCCACTTTGCAAGTACTCCATAAGAAGGATATCAAGTATTACATCCTTCAAAGATATAGATACTATGTTGGTTGCTAGCTATATGCTATGAAGACATGTATTTTACTATGAAATTGGATGATTACCTTACAACACACAACCTCATCCTTAACTGCATATAATTTTGAGTATTTCCCTCCCACAAATTGGTAGAAACAGTTTGAATATAAAGTTGATGAAAAAATATGATCTTCTTTTTTGTTAGCAATGGTTTCCTTTATATTATTCTCTTCACCTAATAGTTCCTTCTTTGCAAATCATTGATATTGTAGAAGACATAGAGTACCTACAACATGTTAACTAGAGAAATTAATAACTTGAGATTGAGAGTGCTATGGAGCTCCTCTAATGAAGAAAGCTTGTTGGTCTAGAAAAAAAAATAGTTGGCTTTGTCTTCAATTTTACTCTAATATCATTAAAAACAATTATAATTGTATTGTTTAAAATAGATATACATGTTGATCATAACTAACTTAACTTATGAATCATGATTCAAACTATTTTTAAAATTAGAACTATACTTGATACTACATACCAAATAACATACTATAAGAAGTGACTAACCAAAAGTCTAGAAAATACATTAACAATGATGAAATATTTTCTACAACCATTTAATTAAATCTATAATAAAATTTTCACAATAACAAAATAAATTTTCAATTAAAAAAAATAATTATTTTGACCTCAAATAATTATTATGCTAATAAAAAATATTAGATTAAAATCGAATTGTATGAAATTAACCCAGGTGTTGTAGGTGAGTTGAAGAGGAGAGGGCAATCCTCCAAAGGAGGTCCCAGGTTCGAATCTCTACCCTACAAAAAAGTTGAATTGGGTACCTAAAAATCCAATTGATAATGTTGGTGCGGATAAGGCCTAACGCAACTCCCGGGTGACTTTGATAGTGTAGAACCCCTGGTCGTGGTCTCTCGGAACCGACTCCCGGGTGACTTTGATAGTTTAGAACCCCTGATCGTGGTCTTTCGGACCAAGGCGCCCCGCAATGAGTTTTTCCCTTTTAAAAAAAATTAATTTTATGAACTTAACTTTACATATTATATATTATACGTAAAACCATTTTAAAATTTAAGCAATAAGTTTTTAGTTAGTTTCAACAGGTAAAATAAGAAGTCCGCTCTCCACCTCTACGAGGTTGCTTTGAAGAACAAAAGTTATATGGTGGGTGGCCTTAAGGTCCAGTGTCGTCAGCTGCGTGCTTGACCTACCAAAACATGAGAAAGACGATGAAAGGAAGGTATTTAACAAGTCTAATCTACTTATATAAATACCTATAAATTCTTCGAGTTCCACATTTGTCTGCGCCAAAAACAGAGGCTATAACCATAAGTTTTCGGATTTTCCATTTCTTGTTCAGAGAATCTCAAAAGCCATCACCACACGGCCATTATAGTATCACTGCAATTCTCTGAGGTAACCGTAGGGCTTCATGGAGGAGGAGAAGCTTCGCTGTGTAATTAGTTTCGAAATTGCATATGATCCGGTAAAAGTAGGGGCTGATGACAAATATGTGTACGATCGCAACTCTTTGGAAACTTTGATTGAAAAGCATCGGAAAGGTACCCGAGTCCCACACAATCTAAGGCCCATTTCTGCGGAAGATGTAATTCCACACGTTTCTAAGAGGCAACAGATTCAATCGTTCGTGAGACATGAACTGGGATGTCGTTCCGGATTATCCTCTCATTCTCCAATCCCATGATATTGCCGAGACTTTCCAGAAGTTACGCGCCTGTTTTCATTCCGGCAAAGATTGGAAAAAACTCGATGGGGACACTTGGCTAGAAGCTTGGAAAATACTCAACTATTTGCGCCTCAATCTCCAATATGAATTCCGTAATCGAGAGACGTTCTTGGGAAATAATAATTTCATCAGATATTTGGGCCAGATTATTGATTTATGCCTTCCTGCTGCTGGTTTGCTTGATAACAATGCGGAGGAACGTGAGAAATTTCACAGAGAAGTGTTAAGAATGATAGGGGTGTTGGCCCAGGATATGTCTTACACACTATTAGCATCTGAATTGGTTATGCTTACAACATTCGAATTCATACGCCGTATCCGAACTCGTCCAAGGAAAGTGCTTAGTTTTTTAATAAGATTCTACGAATTGGGAGACGAAGGTTTGGAGGTCATAATCCTGAGTCTGTTGAAAACTCCTGTTATATCAGAGAGACTTGAACATGATGATATAAATAGTATTATGCGCCCTATTCTTCAAGCAGAAACACATGAAGTTTCTTGCTTTTGTCTTGCCATGTCAGCCGGAATTTTCATAAAGTTTTATAATAATAACGAAAACAATGAGGGAGTGGTCGAGAGCATAGGGCAAGAATCTATACAAGCACTTGTGAAGATTTTTAACTTACTGCTCATCAAAAAACCTACCCAAGTGGAAGAGAAAGATGGGGATAAAGGTATTGGTGATGCGTTGTTCCTCATCAATGAATTCTGTAACGAAGGGAATAAACAAGTACTTTACTGGCTTTAAAATGCCGATCTGTTGTTCATAATTCATAACATGTTTCAAAAATAGCCAAAGGCACAATCATGTTTTGCCTAGGTTGCTTTGGAAATTGCAAAGACTATGTACAGGAACGGAAGAGCTGATAAGAACATAAGGCAGGAACACTATGATGTTTTTCCGTGCTCTGGCTATCACAATTCCAACAGGGGACGAAGAAATAAGAGAGAATATCAAAAAATCGCTCGATGATATAACGAAGTTATTATCCCCTTTGCGTATATAATGAAGATATTATCGACTTGGGTTACACAAAGTGGCAATCCCTAATCAGAAGGGACATGCTCACGATCCTTGCTTCTTTCCTTATACTTTTCTTAATTGCATATTAATTGCCCTATAGCACTTGGCTTTATTAAAGCAATAATTTAAGCCATAATTTTTTATGGTTTCTTTTAAAAATCCTCCGTCAAATTATTGTAATTATACATTGTACACTTTTCTTAATAAAACTTTAATATTAAATTTTATTATTATTGTTTTTGTTTTTTTATTTAAACATCTTAGAATTTTTATTTAAATATGGTTATTTGAAATAGGTTTATATATAAAATACGCAAAAAAAATATATAATATTTTTTTATTACTTTAAAAATTATTCGCATGAGTGTGGTGTAGGTAAGGATGCTACTTGCATTATCCATGATGTGACCCAAGTTCAATTTCCAGGATGAATGTTTAAAAAAACAATATATATATATTACTAAAAAAAAATTATAACACATTATTAATTAAAATCTTAATTTTTTAAAGACTTGAAGCTTTAAAATATTAAATAATTAAATAACAAATATACTTATTTCAGCCAGTTATATCCTAAGTGTTTACTAGGATGCCAAATAGTCAAGAGATCTCATCTTGATTTTAGTTTTAGAAGAAAAAAAAACAATGAAGAATAATACTATTTATATCAATAAAAATTATTTGCATGAGTGTGGTGTAGGTAAGATGCTATTTGCATTATCAATGATGTGACCTAAGTTCAATCGCCAGGATAAATATTTAAAAAATATATATTACTAAAAAAAATTATAACGCGTCGTTATTATTAATTAAAATCTTAATTTTTTAAAACTTGAAGCTTTAAAATATTAAATAATTAAGTAACAAATATACTTATTTCAGCACGTTATATTGTAAGTGTTTACTAGGATGCAAAACAATCAAGAGATGTCATCTTGATTTTAGTTTTAGAAGAAAAAAAAAATGAAGAATAGGGGGGCATAATACTATTTATATTAATAAAAATTATTAGATAGAGTGTGGTGTA
The DNA here is from genome assembly GCA_028583015.1 of Wollemia nobilis. Classification (NCBI taxonomy): domain Eukaryota; kingdom Viridiplantae; phylum Streptophyta; class Pinopsida; order Araucariales; family Araucariaceae; genus Wollemia; species Wollemia nobilis. Next base: position 682,348 of record JAQPPZ010017034.1, on the reverse strand, counting down.
AGTAAGGATGTTACTTGCATTATCAATTATGTGACACAAGTTCAATCCCCAGGATGAATGGTTAAAAAAAAATATTACTAAAATTATAACACGTTGTTATTATTAATTAAAATCTTAATTTTTTTAAACTTAAAGCTTTAAAATATAAAATAATTAAGTAGAAAATATACTTATTTCAGCACGTTATATTGTAAGTGTTTACTATGATGCAAAACAATCAAGAGATCTCATCTTGATTTTAGTTTTAGAAGAAAAAAAACAATGAATGTTATTTTTATACTTATTTCAAATAAAAGGTCAAAATAATTTCAAGAATACTTGTACAATTGCCACTTAAAGAAAATGTTAGGCAGGTTTTTTCAGCCTTCGAATGGTGTTTATAACTTCATTTAATTTAGTATCTCTTAATTTCTTTCTTATTTTCATGCTTTGAGTTTCTCTTTCATCTTCATTAGTTCTTGCACATAAAGTCTTGGTGCCCATATGAGAGGTGGTGTTGAGGAACTGTAAGTTTCTTCCTTGTCTGAAAACTCATTTTGGTGACCTTCATTTTCCATGTTGAATGTTTTTTTGCGGTTATTTCTGAATTTTTTCTCCTCGCTTGTCTGTATTCTCTTATGTTGTCATTTTTTCTTCGTTTATTTTATCTTATCTATTTTGTCCCCTCTATTGGGCTAATTGATCTCCTCGTTTGATGATGGTTAGTACCTTTGATTGTTCCTTATTCTTCACCTATGTTGGAGTGTAACTTTTAAAACATTTATATTCTTATTTAAATAAAAGATAGTAATTGTATTTTAATCAAGAAAAAAAAGTAAGAAGGGGATTGAACCAAAGTCATCAAGGTCATACAAAATCAATATATGCACAATACAATATTTACTCATTAGCACTTATTAGTGAAACAAACAAATACAATTTAATGCAAATATTCTATTTTATTTAGTTGTTACTACCTAAATGCTTTTACAAATCTTCCACTTTCTCCTATATGATAGTTTCTATCCTTTGGTGCTTCTAGATTAATATGTCAAGCTTGCAACAAAATTTTACAAGCTATCCATCTTAAATTATCATCACTACATATAAATTTAATATATTAATATAGTTGATAATGAAATATCATAAGTTATGCTGATTAGAAGTTTTATTTATCTTTAAAGTTTTGATATGTGGTAGATGCAAAGATTTAAAATAATAAAGAGAAAATGAGTGTGAGGGGACGAGAACCCCTCATAAAACATGTATAACCTCATTAAAAAAATTATTTATTATTAAGTATAGATTTAATTGAATTATAAAGTTGATATAAATACTTGAATTAACTCCAAAACATATTTCAAACAATGGTTTACACCATTTCTCCACAATACTCAATTTCAAATATTATGTTCTTTACTTTGAAAATATGTTTCTATATACAATCAAACATGTTACATAAGATATTGATAATTTGACTATTCAATCCAACTATCTTTGTCTTCTGTCTTTGTCTTAGTGAAGATGACATAAATTATTACCTCATCAAAGATTCACATGGAAATCACTTATCTCCTATATTACAAACTTCTTGTGTAATATATGTTTTAATTATTTGGTACCAAAAAGCATAACAAAAAACAACTAGAATTTATATTTTAAAAGGAGACTTAAAAAAAGATATGTTTTATACTACACAAGAAACACATATGGCTTATAATGAAGAATCTCTCTTCACATAAAATTTTCTAAAGTTATAAATTAAACTAAGTGGAATAATTCTTGGTTAAGATCAAATAATTTTAATATTATAAGTATCCACAAATTTTAAAATATATACTATTTATTCCTTGGTTAAAAATTGTTTACACATAGTTATAATTTTAAATTGATTATATGTGATATAACAAGCCCACCCATAAAACATCCAAAATACATAGTTATACCGAAGATTTTGAGAATTATACATGTATGCATTGGCAATATTTGAGCCTAGGTGTCCTCCTTGGTCAAATTGATTGACCTTTAATGAGGTATCTAGGTTTAAATATGTGTACATGATACATGCATAATTGTAATGTTGTTATAATAAGTGTACAGGGTCAAAATATATTATAAATAAATCTTGTTTTAATCCCATTTAGCAAATTTTAAAATGTTCTTAGAATAAAGAAATCATGAAATAATATATGTATAATTATTTTTAAAATATTTAAAAAAATTCAAACAAAGCATAATTTGTTATTTTCAACAAGAAATAATAAGCTCACTCTTTTCATCCATTAAAATAATTTCAATAGGTTACTTTGTAGAGCTAATGTTAAATCATGGGTGCCCATAAGCTCTGCAGTCATTGAATTCTTGGTTGACTACCAACACATGTAAAATGTAAAAATAAGTTATTCAACAAGTCTATCAAAAAATATAGTTAAAATTAAGCACTTTATTTATTACTATATTTTCATCGTCCCTTAGGATCATAGTTTTTTCCTATATCAACTTCACATCCTTAATATGTCTCTCTTCAACTAGTGTGCATAGTAATGAGCTTCAAAAAATAAAATTCTCTACAAATCCTTGTGCCTCTAGATAATCAAATGTCAAATGAATCGTTACTTATATAATCTGTTGGAATGCAAAGAAAAAACACATGTTTCCTCTAGATTGAAATTTGTTATGAGCTATGTGTTTGTTGGAACTCAAGTTAACCTATTTATAGAATTCTAACCGCATGATCAACCATTGAATATATCCATTTATAAGTACTCCATGAGAAGGATATAAAATATTACATCCTTCAAACATAGATTCTATATAGGTTTCTAGTTATATCCTAAGAAGGCATGTATTTTGCTAGGAAATTAGATGATTACCTTACAACACATAGCGTCATCCTTAACTACATGTAATTTTGAGGATTTCCCTCCCACAACTTGGTAGAAATAATCTAGATATGAAGTGCATGAAGAAATATAATTTTTCTTTTTGGTAGAAGAAATATAATTTTTCTTTTTGGTAGCAATGGTTTCCTTTGTACCTAATAAGAACATTGCTTGTGCCTTTCTCTACAAATATTTGATATTGTAGGAGTCATGTGGTATCTACAACATGTTAACTAGAGAAATTAAAAACTTAATATTGAGTGTGCTATGGAGCTCCTCTAATGAATTAATATTGTTGTTCTATGATGCTTAGGTGATTTTATTGTTCAAAATGGATATATATGTTGATCATGACTAATTTAACTTATGAATCATCAAACTATTTCTAAAGTTAGAACTATATTTGTTACTACATACCAAATAACATGCTATAGGAAGTGATTAACCAGTAGTGTAACAAATAAATTAACAAATAAATATGATGGAATATTTTCTAACAACTATTTGATAAAATCTATAATACAATTATCACCAAGAAGCTCACTCTTTTCATCCATTAAAAATTTGTAATAGGTTTTTTTGTAGAGAAAAATTTATATCATGGGTACCCATAAGGTTTGGACTTATTGACTTCCTGGTTGACTACCAATAAATGTGAGATATAAAAAGAAGGTATTTGAAAAAGTTTAGTTTACTTATATGACTCATCTCTTGTATACATAATATCTTTCACTCACACTTACACACTTGACACCTTACACACATTAATCAAACTTAATTAAATTATACATAAATTAGACAAATATTGAACACACTTCTAATCTAATATCTATGATACTACTCAAAGGTTCTTCATGGTACTCAATGATACCAAATAATATAATATATCCAACAATGTAAGATAAAATTGATATTATTCTTCTTTAGAGTGATCATATTCCATAACATTACTGTATTGTTAGTGAACAGAAATTAGAAAAAATATAATAGTGAGTTTCCAAACTAGATCTGAGTAAACAACATGGATCAGATAACCTATGAAAATGTTTACTTAAGCCTTAAACTCTATGAAGCAGTAAAAAGATTCATCCTTGGTGTGTAAAAAGTATACACATATTTTTAAGTATGATCATCGACCTAAAATTCAACATATTGAGATCCATGGATCTTCCATGATTAGTATCCACCATATTAGAGGTTCTTTGACTTTGGATTCAAAAGAGATAAATAGATCTCAATATTGCAAAGTAACAAGAGTAAATTTGAGTAGACTACTTGAATGAAAGAATACCTCATACCACATGTCACTTTTGGAGTGTAATTAGATGACTAAAGTTGAAATGACCATATCATTGATGTCAAAAGTGATGACATAATCTTAAATTTTATAATCAACACTTATATTGTCACAACTCAGAAGTAAGATATATCATTGACGTCAAAAGCGATGAAATAACCTTAAATTTTATAATCAAACGCTTGATTGTCACACCTCAAAAATAAGATATAACTTTGAGTAATATCACTTTAAAATCGACCTTGAAATTATCATTAAGTAACTAATGAATGAAATGCAAGTCCAATAATAAAAACGACTTTTGTTATCTTGCATGTATGCAATCCAAGTAGTAAATTGACATCGCTTATGACTTTGACGTGATAGGATGTGTTATCACCTAAGGAGACTTATCCTATATACTTGAACATTTGAGAGTCTAAAACCATTATTTTTTACCATTCACATGTTTCATTTGAAAATTTGCTTGAAAAACATCCGAAAGGTACCCGAGTTCGACACAATCGAAGGCCCTTTTCCAAAAGTTATGCACCTGTTTTTATTTTGGCAAAGCGTGGAAAATACTCAATGGGAACACTCGGCTAAACGCTTGGAAAATACTCAACTTTTTGCACCTCAATCTCCAATATGAATTGCGTAATAGAGAGATGTTCCTGAGAAATAATGATTTCATTAGATATTTGGGTCAGATTATTGATTTATGTCTTCCTGCTGCTGGTTCCCTTGATAACAATGCGAAAGAACGTGAGAAATGTCACAGAGAAGTTTTAAGAATGATAGGGGTGTTGGCCGAGGATATGTCTTACCCACGATTAACATCTTAATTGGTTATGCTTACAACATTCGAATTCATACGCCGCATCCGAACTCGTTCAAGGAAAGTGCTTAGTTTTTTTTATAAGATTCTACAAATTGGGAGACGAAGGTTTGGAGGTCATAATCCTGAGTCTGTTGAAAACTTGTGTGATATCAGAGAGACTTGAACATGATGACATAAATAGTATTATGCGCCCTATTCTTCGAGCAGAACCACATGAAGTTTCTTGCTTTCGTCTTGCCATGTCAGCTGAAATTTTCATAGAGTTTTATAATAATAAAAAAGACGATGAGCGAGTGGTCGAGAGCATAGGGCAACAATCTATACAAGCACTTGTGAAGATTTTTAACTTCCTGCTCATCAAAAAACCTACCCAAGTGGAAGAGAAAGATGGGGATAAAGGCATTGGTGATGCGTTGTTCCTCATCAATAAATTCTTAACAAAGGGAATAAACAAGTACTTAGCTGTATTTATAATCCCGATCTGTTGTTCACAATTCATAACATGTTTCAAAAAATAGCCAAAGGCACAATCACGTTTTTCCTGTCTAATTGGGAGGTTGCTTTGAAAATTGCAAAGACCATGTACAGGAACAGAAGAGCTGATAAGAACATAAGGCGGGAACACTTTGCGTATGTAATGAAAATATTATGGACTTTGGTTACCCAAATTGACGCAAGTGGCAATCCCCAATCAGAAGGGACATGCTCATAATCCTTGGCTTATTTCTTTTCACTCTTCTTAATTTGCATATTATTTGCCCTATAACACTTAGCTTTAGTAAAGCAATTTTTTATTTTTATTTGAAATAAATAACTGGTCTATTATAAGCCTCCGCTACATTCTTGTAATTACAAGATACACGTCTTAGTAAAACTTTAATATTAAATTTTGTTATTATTATTGTTTTATGCTTTTAATACATCTTAGATAGATTTATAGAAATTTTGTTTTATATATAGTTATTTGGAATATGTTTATATATAAAATACATATTTATTCAATTGGTTATACATGTTTTTATGTGGGGTTAGAATCCTCTAAAAATGTATAAAATACTTTTAAAAATATAATTTAATAAGATATTGTTGTTATTATTCAAAATATTAATTTTTAAAGATTTAAAACATTGAGTAATTAAGCAATAAATATATATATTTTAGCATGTTCTATCTTCTAAATGTTTACTAGGATGTAAAATGGTAAAGAGATCTCATCTTGTTAAAATAATGATGTTTTGTATTCATGATTTTAGTTTTAAACAAGAAAACAAAGAATTTTGTTCTCCTACTCATTGTAAATGAAAGGTCAATCCAATTTCAAGAACCCTTGTACAATTGTCACTCAAGAAAATATTAAACAAGTTTTTACTTGTTCTAAGCACAATTTATAAGGAAGGATAAGGATTGTATTATTTAATACTAAAGGAAAAATATAAAGGAGGCATTTATAGTCTTGTGGTCTATGTTGGAGTTGTTAGAATTTCTAAAAATAGACATTCATAGCATTACCTTAAATATGAAGAAAGAGTAGAACTGATTGATTTATTCCAAGGATCAACTTTGTATAAATAGCAAAGTTGATCATCGAGAGCCGTTGGATTACAACAACTCATCAAACCTGATGAAGGCACCACTGAGAGTTTACCTGACACATGGAGGAGTGAAAACTCAAGTGTGTCTATCCTAGTAGAACTTAAGAGAATATTCACTTATTCTAACACCCCGTTTAAGTGATACTATGGATGGCTTTTGCAAATGAGTCCCAAAAACATGGCCTGATAAGGTACTCATTTATATAGAGATGGTGAAAAAATCCCTTGGGGAAAAACCATCTATCATAAGAAAAAAATTAATATAGTGGTGTGTCTTTGGATGGTGAATATTGTCCTCATACAATTATAGAGTCCTGACAACTTGGACTGATTAGGTACTTATTTACAATTTATAGATGGTGAAAAAACCACTTGGGGAAAAACCATCTGTCACAAAAAATAACCAAGATAGAGGTATGTCTTCAGATGGTGAAGATTGTCCTCATAATATACATGTTGTTGGAGAGATGATAAAAAAACCACAAGCAAAAAAACCATTCTCCAAAGAATAAAATGAGAGGTGGAAGACCTCTATGTCAATGCAGCTATATTACTCCAAGTTTATCTCGCAACTGAAGGTAACATGGAGAAGGAAATGACTTGGTGAAGATGTTTACAATTTGATTCTCAGTTGGAATATAGTCCAAGTATATGTCCCCATTCTGAATGTGCTATCAAATTAAGTGCATATGTATCTCAATGTGCTTGGTGTGTTGATGCACAATTGGATTTCATGCAATATGAATTATGCTCTGATTGTCACACCAAAGAGTTATAGGTTTGTCATGGGATAAACCAAATTCCCTTAGAATTTGATGAAGCCAAAGAGCTTCCTAACTTGCTAAAATTGTTGCCCTGTATTCATCCTCTGTAGATGATAAGAATACTGCGTATTATTTTTTGCATAACTAGGCTATTGGTAAAGAACCAAGACAAAAGATATAGCCAAAAGTTGAACATCTATTTTCTACTAAACCTGCCCAATCTGAATCTGTGTAGCCAATGATATCCATGGATTTTCCCTAATACAAGAGCCCAAATTGAGTAGTTTCTTGCAATTAGTGGAGGATTCTTTTTGTTGCTTGCCAATGACTAAAGTGAGGTTGATGGGAGAATTTAGATATGAGACCAACATCATATGAGATATTTCGACGAGTATGAATAAGGTATAACAAACTCCCTACAAGCTAACGGTATAGAGTTGCATCACATAGAGTGGATGAGTAGGAAGTACTTAGATTTATACCAGATTGAAAAGGTGTAGGAGAAGGTTTGCAGTCTGACATTTTAAACCTCTGAAGAAGATCTAGAGTGTATTTTTTTGACACAATAAAATACCTGTATTTGTTTGATTTATTTGGATCCCAAGAAAGTAATGAGCTAAACCTAGATTAGCCATATCAAATATTTCAGAGAGGGAGTCTTTTATAGTTTGAATGTGATCGAAGGTACTACCAGTGATTAGAAGATCATCAACATATAAAACAAGAATGGTGATTTTTCCTTCATCTCTCCAAATGTAGATTGTGTTATTAGACTCACAATGAGAAAAAGCTATGGAAAGAAGGAAGGAGTCCATATTTTCATACATAACACAAATGTAATATAATGAAAGAAACTTGCAAATCGATATTATTCTCATTTTTGAATTCACACCCCTTCTCCAAAAGATTACAATCCATCATATAGCAACCGAAAACCAAAGAAACCCTAAAAATGTATTTTTTTAAAAACTGCTAAAAATAGATTTTTTTTTCTGAAAATAGAAATGAGTCGGATTGAACCCAAATTCGGTGCACACATCCCTATTAAAATAACAAACCTTAATTTAAAATAATAGGTCTCAAATTAAGGTATAACAAAAGATAATAAAACTCTAACATGCAAAAAAACCCAAAAAACTCGGGAACCTATTCTAAAAGCTAACTTTAGGAAACTGGATGGAGGAGTTAGGTCTCGAAAACATATTTTTTGGAGATTCATGCCAATAATATATTCAACTTATGCAGAACACGTACGCATAACCACCTATTAAATTTCAAGGCCAACGGGCGTATGGTTCACAAGTTATGGCTTCGAGAAGGTGCATCAGCTTATTTGCTTTTCCAAAACTTTTTTGTTGAACAACATATATTGCATGATGGGTAGTGAACTCATATACAACTACCCAAACATCATCCAACTAAATTTAAGTTTTAAATTTTGATTTCCAAGTAGAACCTTTGATGCACTACCAACCATGATATACAAAAGGGTAAAAAGCAAGTAAGCTCTACAAGAAATATAATTGAAACTGAGTAGTTTTTTATTACTTTTTTTTAATTATGTTTTGCGATCATAGTTTTCTTCTATATTAACTTCATATCCTTAATATGCCTCTCTCTTTAGCTAATGTGTTGAGTAATGAGCTTCAAAAAATAAAATATTTTAGAAATGCTTGTGCCTATATATAATTGAATGTCAAATGACTCTACCTAGGTGTTGTAGGTGAGTTGGAGAGGAGAGGGCAATCCTCCAAGGGAGGTCCCAGGTTCGAATCTCCACCCTACCAAAAAACTGAATTGGGTACCCAAAATCCAATTGATAATGTTGGTGCGGGTAGGGCTGGGTGCGACTCCCGGGTGACATTCATGGTCTAGATCCCCTGTTTGTGGTCTCTCAAACCAAGGTAGTCCTGCAAGAGGTTTTTCGCTATATAAAAAAAAAATGTCAATGACTCATTACTTACATAATCTTTTGGAATGCAAATAAAAACCATATGTTTCCTCTAGATTGAATGTTGACATGAGCTATGTGTTTGTTAGGATGTAGATGGGACTCAAGTAACCTATTTAAATATTTCTACCCACACATTCAACCATCAAATACATCCACTTTGCAAGTACTCCATAAGAAGGATATCAAGTATTACATCCTTCAAATATGTAGATACTATGTTAATTGCTAGCTATACACTATGAAGACATGTATTTTATAATAAAATTGGATGATTACCTTACAACACACAACCTCAACTTTAACTGCATATGATTTTGAGTATTTCCCTATCACAACTTGGTAGAAACAGTTTGAATATGAAGTTGATGAAAAAATATGATTTTGTTTTTTGTTAGCAATGGTTTCCTTCATATTATTCTCTTCACCTAATAGGCCCTTCTTTGCAAATCATTGATATTGTAGAAGACGTAGAGTACCTACAACATGTTAATTAGAGAAATTAATAACTTGAGATTGAGAGTGCTATGGAGCTCCTCTAATGAAGAAAGCTTGTTGGTCTAGAAGAAAAGATAGTTGGCTTTGTCTTCAATATTACTCTAATATCATTAAAAAACAATCATAATTTTATTGTTTAAATAGATATTGTTTAAATATCATTAAAAGCATCCGAAAGGTACCCGAGTCCCACACAGTCGAAGGCCCTTTTCTGCGGCAGATGTAATTCCACACGTTTCTAAGAGGCAACAGATTCAATCGTTCGTGAGACATGAACTGGGAAACGACTACACAGAGTGGGATGTCGTTCCGGATTATCCTCTCATTCTCCGATCCTCTGATATTGCCGAGACTTTCCAGAAGTTACGCGCCTGTTTTCATTCCGGCAAAGATTGGAAAAAACTCGATGGGGACACTTGGCTAGAAGCTTGGAAAATACTCAACTATTTGCGCCTCAATCTCCAATATGAATTCCGTAATCGAGAGACGTTCTTGAGAAATAATAATTTCATCAGATATTTGGGTCAGATTCTACGAATTGGGAGACGAAGGTTTGGAGGTCATAATCCTGAGTCTGTTGAAAACTCGTGTTATATCAGAGAGACTTGAACATGATGATATAAATAGTATTAAGCGCCCTATTCTTCAAGCAGAACCACATGAAGTTTCTTGCTTTCGTCTGGCCATGTCAGCCGAAATTTTCATAGAGTTTTATAATAATAGCGAAGACAATGAGGGAGTGGTCAAGAGCATAGGGCAAGAATCTATACAAGCACTTGTGAAGATTTTTAACTTACTGCTCATCCAAAAACCTACCCAAGTGGAAGAGAAAGATGGGGATAAAGGCATTGGTGATGCGTTGTTCCTCATCAATGAATTCTGTAACGAAAGGAATAAACAAGTTCTTTACTGGCTTTATAATGCCGATCAGATGTTCATAATTCATAACATGTTTCAAAAAATAGCCAAAGGCACAATCACGTTTTGCCTGTCTAATTGGGAGGTTGCTTTGGTAATTGCAAAGACTATGTACATGAACGGAAGAGCTGATAAAAACATAAGACAGGAACACTATGATGTTGACCGTGCTCTGCCAACCACAATTCCAACAGGAGACGAAGAAATAAGAGAGAATATAAAAAAAAATTGCTCGATGATATAATGAAAATATTATCCCCTTTCCGTATATAATGAAGATATATACGACTTGGGTTACACAAAGTGACAATCCTTAATCAGAAGGGACATGCTCATAATCCTTGGCTTCTTTCCTTTTACTTTTCTTAATTTGCATATTAACTGCCCAATGGCACTTGGCTTTTAAGGCAATAATTTAATTTTTCCTAAATTATTGTAATTATACATTACACATATCTTGATAAAACTTTAATATTAAATTTTATTATTATTGTTTTTTGTTTTTTTATTTAAACATGTTAGATTTTTTTTTTTAAATATAGTTATTTGGAATATGTTTATATATAAACTACATAAAAAAATATTATAATTTTGTAATATTTTAAAAATTATTAGTATGACTGTGGTGTATAGGTAAGGATGCCACTTGTATTATTGGTGATATGACCCAGTTTCAATCTCCAGGAAGGATGTTTATAAAAAATATTAATAATTTTTTTTTTAACACTTTATTGTTGTTATTAATTAAAATGTGAATTTTTAAAAGCTTAGACCATTAAAATATTAAATAATTTAGTAACAAATTGTTGGAATATTTTCAACATTGCCTCCTTAGTCCTAAGTATTAAGTCCTAGTATTTAGTTTTAGTTTAATGTTTTGATTTACATATTTCTATTTAATTTGATTAGCATACATTGAGCTTTTGGCTTGGTTAATTAATGTTTGACCATAGTCCAAGATTAGCATGTTGTTAGGATAAGAGCTATCTTTAAGTTAGTTTGTTGTAATAAGTTTAAGAGGATTTCTCTCAACCACCATGTCTATTTTTAGTTCTTTCAAGAACTATAAAACTATGTAATGCATTGTTGATCAATAGAACAATTTCACCATTGTTTCTCATTTGGTATCAGAGCAGGTTTTCTCAAATGGATCAAAACCTGTGGAGAGTGGTGTGAAGAGATCTGAAACACACACTTTGTCAGAGAAACTCAAGTGGCCAGCACTCAGCAGATTTGCAAGGAAGAGCTCGAGTAAATCATTAATATATCACGAATCATAAGGTATTTGATTATGAAATTTTGAGGGTTGTTAGGTAATTGTATCAAGAGGATGCAGTAAAAATTTTAGGTGATTTGGAGCTAATTTGATGATTTTATTAGCATTTTTATTTTTTCAATAAAATGGTTGTATAAGGTGGAATACAGGGTATTTGCTTCTCAAATTTTGGGAGAAATATTATTTCGATAAAATTATAATTTAGACAAAATTTCAGATCATTGGGATCTGTATTGATTTATTTATGTGAATATTTATTTTTCCTTCAACAATCCTAGATCCGGATAAAAAGGGAAAAAGTAAATGATCACATATTTTTCACCTTTGTGATTTTTCTTTTGAAATTTAGAGGGTTTTCAGATTATTGTCTCAAGAATACAGAGTTTAATTTTCAAAAAAAATTGGGTTGTATGGATTGATTTATGTGAAGAACATTGAGGTTGTCTCAAAAACACTCTAAGATCTAGAAAGGGCAAAAGTAAATTGATCACATATTTCTCATTTGTGTGAATTTGGATCTGAAATTTAGTGTATTTTCAGATAAGTATATCAAAATTCTACAGGAAAGGAGTGGTTGAGAGCTAGGTGGAAGATTGATGAATGGTGGATTGCAGAATGACCACCATGTATAAAGAATTGGAAGTACCCAAATTCAATGGAGATAATTATGCTATTTGGAGCATAATGATGAAGACCTTCTTGAAGGCTCAACACTTATGGGATATAGTTCAAGAAGGCTATGAGGAACCCTCTTGGAATAAGCTACAAGGTGAGGAGAGAAAATAGAAGGAGCAGCAATATGCAAATTGCTTAGCTCTTATGGATTTGAGGAGAGGAATGGAAAATAATGTTTTTCCTCTCATAGCCAATTGTAGATCAGCTACAATGGCATGGCAAGTGTTAAAGGATGCTTATGGGTTTGATGAGGATACCCATAAATCCATGAGTGACAATCATGAATATTGTTTAAGCAAGGAGGAGCCTTGCTTCCTTGAAGCAGTTTCTGAATTAGATCCTTTTGAAGGAGTTTTTGAAGAGTCTTGTAAAGACTCATATGAAGTCATGCTTTGTAATGGAGAATTATTTCTTGCAGAGGAAGGCCTGTATGTAGAAAACCAACAAGATGAAGAATGCTTCATGGAGGAAGCAAATGTTGCTGAATTTTGTGATGAAAAGATAAGAAGAGGTGTGTATTCCTCAAGAGGATGAGGAGGAAGAAGAGGATTTGTTGTTGATAGAAGAAAAAGTGATAAAAAATATCTCATGGAGGAGATAAATGAAGAGTGTATTATGGATAATGCACCTAAAATTCTCATGGGAGAGAATAAAGATGATAATAGGATCAACCAAAATTGTTGGCATGTTGATGGAGAAGCAATGTTTATGGAAGACCATTGTCTTGAAGACCATTCACTTGGAATGGAAATCCCACATAAAGAGTGGAAGGAGTGCCACCATAAGTATTTTGTAAATTCTGATTTCTTGATTCAAGATTGGAGGAAACGTAAGAGAAAAATTTTCTTCCAACTCTGTGATGCTTAAAGAACTCTTGCATGAGTATCTTTAGCATCAAGGGGGAGAATGTTGGAATATTTTCAACATTGCCTCCTTAGTCCTAAGTATTAAGTCCTAGTATTTAGTTTTAGTTTAATGTTTTGATTTACATATTTCTAGTTAATTTGATTAGCATACATTGAGGTTTTGGCTTGGTTAATTAATGTTTGACCATAGTCCAAGATTAGCATGTTGTTAGGATAAGAGCTATCTTTAAGTTAGTTTGTTGTAATAAGTTTAAGAGGATTTCTCTCAACCACCATGTCTATTTTTAGTTCTTTCAAGAACTATAAAACTATGTAATGCATTGTTGATCAATAGAACAATTTCACCATTGTTTCTCACAAATATACTTATTTCAACATGTTATATCTTTAAGTAAAAAAATTGTAACACGTTGTTGTTATTATTAATTAAAATGTGAAATTTTTAAAGCTTAAAGATTTAAAATATTAAATAATTTAGTAACAAATATACTTATTTCATTACTTTATATCTTAAGTGTTTACTAGGATGCAAAATAGTCGAGAGATTTCATCTTGTTAAAATAACAATGTTTTGCATTCATCATTTTAGTTGTTGAAAAAAAAAAACAATGAATGTCATTTTTCTACTTGCTGTAAATAAAAGGTCAAAATAATTTCAAGAACATTTGTATAATTACCACTTAAGAAAATGTTAAGGAGGTTTTTACTTGTTATAATCACAATTTATAAATAGGAACAAGGATGACAAGATTTAATGCCCAAGGAAAAATATAAAATAGTTATTTACAAGGTTAATTTTCTATGTTGGAGTGTAACTTTTAAAACATTCATATTCTCATTTAAATAAAAGATAGTGATTATCTTTTAATCAGGAAAAAAAGTAAGAAGGTGATTTAGGTAGACCACATTCATATTCATAAAACATCCTAAATACATAGTGATACCAAAAGAGTTTGAGAATTATACATGTATGCATTGGCAATATTTGAGCTTAGGTGTTCTCCTTGGTCAAATTAATTGATCTTTAATGAGGTGATCTAGGTTTATATCTTTGTACATGATACATGCATAATTGTAAAGTTGTTATAATAAATGTACATGATCAAAATATATTATAATATCTTGTTTTAATCCCATTTAGAAAATTTAAAAATGTTCTTAGAATAAAGAAATCATAGAAGAATATATGTTTAATTATTTTTAAAATATTTAAAAAAAAATTAAACAAAGCATAATTTGTTATTTTCAACAAGAAATAATAAGCTCACTCTTTTCATCCATTAAAATAATTTCAATAGGTTAATTTGTAGAGCTAATGTTACATCGTGGGTGCCCATAAGGTCTGCAGTCATTGACTTCTTGGTTGACTACCAATAGATGTAAAATTTAAAGAAGTTATTCAACAAGACTATAAAAAAATATAGTTAAAATTAAGCACTTTGTTTATTATTATGTTATTATCTTCGCTTGCGATCATAGTTTTTTCCTTTATCAACTTCACATCCTTAATATGTCTCTCTTCAACTAGTGTGCATAGTAATGAGTTTCAAAAAATAAAAATTTCTACAAATCCTTGTGCCTCTAGATAATTGAATGTCAAATGAATCATTACTTATATAATCTATTGGAATGCAAAGAAAAACTATATGTTTCCTCTAGATTGAAATTTGATATGAGCTATGTGTTTGTTGGAACTCAAGTAACCTATTTATAGACTTCTAATTGCATGTTCAACCTTTGAATACATCCATTTATAAGTACTCCATGAGAAGGATATAAACTGTTACAACCTTCAAACACAAATTCTATATAGGTTGCTAGTTATATCCTATGAAGGCATGTATTTTTCTAGAAAATTATATGATTACCTTACAAAACATAGTGTCATCCTTTAACTACATGTAATTTTGAGGATTTCCCTCCCACAACTTTGTAGAAATAGTCTAGATATGAAGTGGATGAAAAAATATAATTTTTCTTTTTGGTAGCAATGGTTTCCTTTGTACCCAACAAGAACACTGCTTGTACCTTTCTCTACAAATATTTGATATTGTAGGAGTCATGCAGTACCTACAACATGTTAACTAGAGAAATTAAAAACTTGGATTGAGTGTGCTATGGAGCTCCTCTAATGAATGAATCTTTTTGGTCTATGCTACTTAGGTTATTTTATTGTTCAAAGTGGATATACATGTTGATCATAACTAACTCAACATATAAATCATCAAATAATTTCTAAATTTACAACTATATTTGTCAGTACATACCAAATAACATACTATAAGAAGTGACTAACGAGTAGTGTAACAAAGAAATTAACAAATAACATATTATTGTTTAAAATGGATATACATATTGTTCATAGCTAATTTAAATTATGAATCATCAAACTATTTCTAAATTTAGAACTATATTTGTCACTACACACCAAATAACATACTATAAGAAATGACAAATCAGTAGTGTAACAAAGAAATTAACAAAATAACTATGATGGAATATTTTCTAACGATCATTTTATAAAATCTATAATAAAATTATTACAAAGAAGCTCACTCTTGTCATCCATTAAAAATTTGCAATAGGTTGCTTTGTAGAGCAAAAATTATATCATGGGTGCCCATAAGGTTTGGACTTATTGACTTCGTGGTTGACTACCAATAAATATGTGACAAAAAATAAAATATTTGAAAAAGTCTACTTTACTTATATGACTCATCTCTTGTATACATAACATCTTTCACTCACACGTGCACACTTCACACATGACTCAAAAAATAGCCAAAGGCACAATCACGTTTTGCCTGTCTAATTGGGAGGTTGCTTTGAAAATTGCAAAGACCATGTACAAGAACGGAAGAGCTGATAAGAACATAATTAATTGATGAGGAACAACGCATCACTAATGCCTTTATCCCCATCTTTCTCTTCCACTTGGGTAGGTTTTTTGATGAGCAGGACTTTGGTTACCCAAATCGATGCAAGTGACAATCCGCAATCAGAAGGGACATGCACATAATCCTTGGCTTCTTTCTTTTCACTCTTCTTAATTTTGCATATTATTTGCCTTATGGCACTTGGCTTTAGTAATTTTTTTTTATTATTATTATTTGAAATAAATAACTGGTCTATTATAAGCCTCCGTTACACTTGTAAATACACATTTCTTAATAAAACTTTAATATTAAATTTTGTTATTATTATTGTTTTATGTTTTTAATACATCTTAGATAGATTCATAAAATTTTTGTTTTATATATAGTTGTTTGGAATATGTTTATATATGAAATATATATTTTTTCAATTGGTTACAGATGTTTTTATGAGGTTCAAATTCTCTGTATAAAATACTTTTGAAAATATAATTTAATAAAATATTGTTGTTATTATTCAAAATATTAATTTTAAAGATTTAAAACATTGAGTAATTAAGTAACAAATATACGTATTTTAGCATGTTCTATCTTCTAAATGTTTACTAGGATGTAAAATGGTAAAAAGATCTCATCTTGTTTAAATAATGTCATTCTCCTACTCATTGTAAATGAAAGGTCAAACCAATTTCAAGAACCCTTGTACAATTGCCACTCAAGAAAATTTTAAATAATTTTTTACTTGTTCTAAGCACAATATAAGAAAGAATAATGGCTGCATGATTTAATAGTGAAAGAACAATATAAAATATGTATTTATAAGGTTAATCTTGTGGTCTATGTTGGAGTGTAACTTTTAAAACATTAATATTCTCATTTTAATAAAATATAGTGCTTGTCTTTTAATCAAGAAAAATGTAATAAGAGAATGAACCAAAGTCATCAAGGTCATATAAAATAGATATATGCAAAATATAATCTTTAATTATTAGCAATTACTAGTGAAAGGGAAAAAACAATGTAAAGTAAAAGTACTACTTTATTTTGTGATATGCATAAGCACAAGTGTGTTAGAGCCTTACTACCTAAATCCTTCTACAAATATTCCACTTTCTCTTATATGATAGTTTCTAGAGCTTGGTGGTTCTAGACTAATATGTCAAGCTTCCAATAAAATTTTAAAAGTTATCCATCTGAAATTATCATCACTAAATATAAATTATATATATTAACATAGTTGACAATGAAATATAATAAGTTATGTATAATTAGAAGTTTTATTTATCTTTAAAATTTTGAGATGTGATAGATCCAAAATAATAAAGAGAAAATTTAAAGTCCCACCTTTTGTTTTTGTTCTTCTATAAATTATTGAAATGGTTTAGACTATGTCATAGGATTAGTTGATATATGTTGATTTATTCTATTTGAATATTAGGTTTTTCTTTTATTTTAAGTAAATTTGAAATGCATTTAAAATAGTATTAACAGATGAGAGTTGTAACCTTATTGAAGTGATAATGAGGGGATTGGAACCTTTCATAAAATCCTGTGTAAACTCATTGAAATTGTAATATTATTATAGTGGTACCGGCTTTGGCCTTTCTTTGAGAGGTCCAAGGTTCAAATCCCACTCAGTATGAGGGGATGTGAACCCCTAATAAAAACATGTATAAACTCATTGAAAAAATATATTAATTTTTAAGCATGGATATTATTGAATTATAAAGTTGATATAAATACTTGAGTTAACTCGAAACATATTTCAAATAATAGGTTTCACTATTTCTCCACAATACTCAATTTCAAATGTTATATTATTTACTTTGAAAATATGTTTCTATATACAATCAAACATGTTACATAAGATATTGATGAATTGACTATTCAATCCAATTATCTTTGTCTTAGTGAAGATGAAATCAAGTATTACCTCATCAAAGACTCTCATATAAACTACTTATATGCTTTATTACAAACTTCTTGTGTAATATATACATTAATTATTTGGTCCCAAAGAGCATAACAAAAACAACGAGCATTTATATTCTAAAAGGAGACATAAAAAAAGATATGTTTTATACTACACAAGAAATACATATGGCTTATAATGAAGAACCTCTCTTCACATAAAGTGAATGGAATAATCCTTGGTTAACATCAAAAAAACTATAAAATAACTTCAATATTATAAGTATCAACAAATTTTAAAATATATACTATTTATTCATCGGCTAAAAATTATCTACACATATTTATTATTTTGAATTGATTATATGTGATATAACAATCCCACCCATAAAGAATCCTAAATACATAGTGATACCAAAAGAGTTCCTTGGTCAAATTAATTGACCTTTAATGAGGTGATCTAGCTTAAAATATTTGTACATGATACATGCATAATTGTTAAGTTGTTATAATAAAAGTACATGGTCAAAATATATTATAAGTAGACATTGTTTTAATCTCATTTAGAAAATTTAAAAATGTTATTAGAATAAAGAAATCATGGAAGAATATATGTTTAATTGTTTTTAAAATATTTAAAAAAATTTAAGCAAAGCATAATTTGTTATTTTCAACAAGAAATAATAAGCTCACTCTTGTCATCCATTAAAAATTTTCAATAGGTTTCTTTTTAGAGCTAATGTTACATCGTGGGTGCCCATAAGGTCTGTAGTCATTGATTTCTTGGTTAACTACCAACATATGTGAAATATGAAAAATAAGTTATTCAACAAGTCTATCAAAAAATATAGTTGAAATTAAGCACTTTTTTTATTACTATATTTTCATCATTGCTTGCAATCATAGTTTTTATATACATCAACTTCACATCTTTAACATATCTCTCTTCAACTAGTGTGCATAGTAATGAGCTTCAAAAAAAAAAATTCTCTACAAATCCTTGTGCCCATAGATAACCGAATGTCAAATAAATTATTACTTATACAATATATTGGAATGCAAATAAAAACTATATTTTTCCTCCATATTGAATGTTGACATGAGCTATGTGTTTGTTGGAACTCAAGTAACCTATTTATAGACTTCTACTCGCATGTTCAACAATTGAATACATCCATTTATAAGTACTCCATGAGAAGGATATAAAGTGTTTCATCCTTCACACACATATCCTATATAGGTTGGTAGTTATATCCTATGAAGATATGTATTTTCCTAATAAATTATATGATTACCTTACAATGCATAACATCACCCCTAACTCAATGTAATTTTGAGTTTTCGCTCCCACAACTTGGTAGAAATAGTTTGGATATGAAGTGCATGAAGAAATATAATTTTAGTTTTTGGTAGCAATGGTTTCCTTTGTAACCAAAAATAACATTGCGTGTACCTTTCTATACAAATATTTGATATTGTAGGAGTCATGTAGTACCTACAACATATTAACTAGCGAAATTAAAAACTTGAGATTGAGTGTGCTATGGAGCTTCCCTAATGAATGAGTCTTGTTGTTCTATGATGCTTAGATGATTTTATTGTTCAAAATAGATGTACATATTGATCACAACTAATTTAAATTATCAATAATCAAACTATTTCTAAAGTTAGAACTATATTTGTCACTACATACCAAATAACATACTATAAGAAGTGACTAACCAGTAGTGTAACAAAGAAATTAACAAAATAACTATAATGGAATATTTTCTAATGACCATTTGATAAAATCTATAATAAAATTATCACCAAGAAGCTCACTCTTTTCATCCATTAAAAATTTGCAATAGGTTGCTTTGTAGAGAAAAATTTATATCATGGGCGCCCATAAGTTCTAGACTTATTGACTTCATGGTTGACTACCAACAAATATGAAAGATAAAAAAAAAGGTATTTGAACAAGTCTAGTTTACTTATATGACTCATCACTTGTATAGATAACATATTTCACTCATACTTTCACACTTACATACTTGACACCTTATACACATAACTCAAACTTTTTTAAAATATACATAAATACTCTTCACACTTTGACACATACTTTAGACAGATATTAAACACACTTCTAATCTAATATCTAGGATACTTCTCAAAGGTTCTTCTTGGTACTCAATGATACCAAATAATGTAATACCTCCAAAAAGGTATGATAAAATTGATATTATTCTTATTTAGAGTGATCATATTCCATAACATTACCATGTTTTTGGTGTAACATCTTTATTTTCCATTTTATTTTTCTCTTGTTAGCTGACGACTTCTTCAATGAATGCATTCCTATTGGTCACAAATCTGACTAGTTACAATATCTATGCCTTGCATGCCCTAGACCCAACAAATATTGAAAGGTTAGAGAAAAGAAATATCCTTCGAAATAATATCCAGAGAGGGCTAGCTCCCTTACTAATCCTACACTGGGTATACATTTAGAGAAATAGGAAAGAAATGAGAAATGATAGAAATAAATCAAAAATATGGCTATAAGCCATCAGAATAGGATGGGGATAGACTAAAAGTTGAATATCTAGCAAGCAATTAGATGCATATAACATAAACACGAATGTAGAAAATTCTAATAGTCATGTAAGAAAATAGCCCTCAAAATGCATTCCGATGTTTACCCCCACAAAGAAAAGACTAAATTTAGAAGAAAAATTCACTCACAACAAATAATGGGAATAAAATATTTTAGAAATCACACCCATAACACTATCAAATGCAAAATTGTTTGAAGAACCAAAATCTGAGTTGTTATATTAGTGCAAAAAACTTGGAGTATTTTTGGTAGAGTGTGTAGACACCAAAACAGCACCAATCCGATTATGTGACTACAAACACTGATCGCATTGACACACACAGCCTTCGGGGCAGCCCTCAGAGGTCAAACAGTGGTCCTAGCCACTTTCACAGCAGTTTTAGAAGGTCGAAAAGTAATTTGGCACCTCCAGACATTTTGCTTCAAATCCGCCTTTGCGCCCTGGCTTCTTCTTGGTGTCGCAATATTGTTTTATTTCCAGACAGAAGTTGGTCATTTTAAACAAGGCAAAAATCAAAAGAAAGCCTTTGCCAAAAGTGTCACGAAATCACGACGTCACGATTTCGCGACGTCGTAAAATCGCGACACCAAAGGCCAAAAGGGAGCCTTTGCCAGAAGTGTCACGAAATCGTGACGTCATGATTTCGCGACGTCATGAAATCGTGACACCAAAGGCCAAAAGAGAGCCTTTGCCAGAAGTGTCATGAAATCATGACGTCGTGATTTCGTGACGTCGTGAAATCGTGACACTAAAGGCAAAAGAGAGCCTTTGCTGAGGTGTCATGAAATGGAGTGTGATATCGTGACGTCGCGATATCGCGACGTCGCGATATCGTGACAAACTCCCGTCTTTACACCTGGGCAGACATTTAACCAATAAAGGCGGACTTTAAACCAATAAAAGTAGACATTAAAAAAATATGAAAATGTACATTAAACAAGTGGCAGCTGAAGACAGTCAATTATTGCCTCCTGCCGTGCATGCACGCGTAGGTGGGCAGATTGGCAGTTAGAGGACTGTCACAAGGGCAGTCATGTAAGCCCAAGTCAGGGAGGAGTCTCCTCCCTCTTGGGAAGGCATGGCCGCCACGTGGCATCCCTGCATGCCCCTCCAAAGAGACCCCATGGGTCTATAAAATGGTGGACTTTTCCCACCCAAAAAAAAAAAGACAAAAGAAGTTGGTAGACATTTTCAAGCAACGAAGTGCTGCCAAATTGAACACCCTATTGCACCTCTTTTCGATTCATCTCTTTTACATCCTTAATCTCTTTCGCAAGAGAGGTTATTGGGTGGATATTGGAAGGGTGAATCCGGACCTTAGAACCAGACATTTGACCACATTAATCCATCAATTTGTCGACAATTCAACCTAAGAGTTTTTGGGCCTATCCCTAGTGGATTGGCACCGAAATCACGTTCTAACGGGGGCGGCCCGCTTGGGCACCCCACACTTTTTGTTAGTTTCATTTTAGTCTATTCTATTATTGCTTGATTATCCTGCATTACGTTCTACACTGTTTAGATAGCTCACAATCTAGATTGCAGTAGACATTTATCAAATATTATCATGCTTTACGTTCTACGTTGTTTAGATAGCTCACAATCTGGATTTCAGAAGACATTTATCGAATATTATCATGCTTTATGTTCTACGCTTTTTGTTAGTTGAATGCAGATTGGCTGACTGTTTCAATGGCAGTGGCCCTCTGGTAAAGTTTTCTGGTTTTTGTCAAATGTGCAGGTCGTTTAAAATCATTTTACTCACCGATTTAGCTAATATTTTACATGTATCTTTTATCATTTTTAGAGAACAAGTTCTTCTTCTTTGCAACAGGTGCTACTAACAACGTCATTGTGTCTCTGAATGCAGGATAAGCAGCGAGAAGCAAGGATTTATCAGCATAAGCGGCGGCAACACTTTGGCCCGCCCATTTCAAATGTGGGCATGCGGAAGAAGGATTATTGATCACGATTGTAACCAAATTTATTTAACGCTCCTAACCCCTAAGAAGGGAGGAGGCGATCTTTGTAACCGAGGTTAAAGAGTTTAATAAAAGGGTTGTGACTTCTCTAAATTCTTGTATCTCATTTCAATCAATTTGCCTCTTTTGTTCAATGCACTTCACATGTTAGGACTTAAGCGTTAGTTTAATTTTGAATGCATCGAAATAGTTTTCCTTTCAAAACTTTCGGAATCTCATGCTTTCAGTGGCGATCACGGTGGGACCGTTCCCTGGTTTTAAGATCAAGAAACTGATCAGATTTTTTTTTGTTCTGTGCTTGACAGGTACCATTTTTTTTTAAAGTAGACTGTAATTCGTCTTTTCCTACGACGATTACTGTACTGTAATTTTTGTCTGTAAATTTTCAGAGCCGAGGATCAGAAACAGCAAGTCTGGGCAGAGAAAGGTAAGGGTTCCAAATTGTCTTTGTCATTTTTTTGATTTTTTGCTTTCACTTTCTGTCAAATTCTTGCGTGCTTAAAGAAAATAGTGGTTGCTTGCATGTTTCAATTTTAAGTAAAATAAACCACACACACATCACGTGGCACGTTTTTTAACCAAGGAGCTGGTCGTAAGACCCCAGCCCTTGAGCAAGACCAACGGTGGGTTCATCACCACCTTGGCTTGGCTTTGCATCCATTTCCCTGATTGTCACTGTTGTTAGGCGTAAATCCTGATGAAAGTTGACCGAGTGTCGTTGGGGTGATTCCCATGCGTGCGAGGATAAGTCTTCTATGGTAGGTGTCATTAACAGGACAATCCCCCTTCCGTACCGCCTATGTTCCATGTACCATCTGCTCTCACGTACCTATAGTTTCCCTCTCGTAAGGGCGGGTATATAGAGAGGTTGGTATATCGGTCCGACAATGGTATATTGAAGGGGCGACCATTTATGGGAGTCATATGAGCCAACATTATGCATTTAAACGTTCTTCAAAACTTGCAAAAACAAAACAAAACATCAAAATGCACTAAACTAGTTTAGGACACACTATTAATCCTTAAAAGAGATAATCACTGTTTGTGTATGTGTGTGTTCATTTTTTCTTAGTGTAACAAAAAGAAAAATCATCATAAACGAGATAAAAATCTGCTTAGCTAGTAGAGAAGCACCACAATGGTGTACACCCGTAGCCAAGCCCAATCAAGGGCGGACGCTACGGAAGGTGCACAAAGAGAGGGCGCTGGTCACCTTCGCTTTAGCCCTGAGGACTTGGCCATACCGCCTTGGCGGTCTGGCCTACAAGAGAGTCCACATCAGGCCACATCAAGAAGGAATTATTGGGACCCTCCTCTGTGGAGTTTGCCCATTCAACACGGCCCCTTTCGGGAAGAAGCTTTACATGTGGCACTCGATGTAAATAGAAAATCGCCTTTTGAGGCTAGACATGAGTGGCCACGGCGTGATGAAGCGCTAGAGAGGCACGGTGTCCATGAGGAGAGACAGCGTGAATACGGTACCTCTCCTTTGCCTCCCATTAGAACAGAAAGACAAAACCCAGAGCGCAGAGCTCTCCACACAGGGCGAGCTCACTCCGCCCACCCCTTTCACACCCATGAAAGGGAGTACGAGGAAGACCATCGCATTCCTCGGGAACAACATACGAGCATGGGAACCTTGCATTTTCACACCTGCTAGATATCATGGTCACCCATCGAGGCCCGAGCCTCAAGTAAATGCCGCCTACCTCGACGGAGGAAGCGACCCATTGAAATTTTAGATCATCAAGATCGAGGCAAACACATAGGAGAAACATTCAAACCTCCTGAGCAAAGGATGGCGGACCAAATTGACCCGGCGGTCGCCGGACATGCCACCCGCCAAGCCCGAATCACGCGGCTTGAGCAAGGTCATCAGGAGTTAGAGTACTTATACCGCCTTAATAAAGAGCGCATGCAGCGCGAAGCGGATGAGTTGCGCTATAAACTCCCTGAGAGGGTGCCAACCCCTCGCACCCAAAAAGTAGAACAATATGAGAGGCATAACCCTTTGGTGCAGGACAGGTCTCCGCGACCTCGTCAAGCTTTGCCTCCGAGACCTTATAGACCCGAGAGGGAGGCCACTCCCCGAAACAATGATGGATACCCTCGGCAGGGATTCACTCGGGGTCATAGGTCTCGCCCGGAGACTCCTCAGGAAGTTCATGAGGAATATGAACCAGAAATAGAACGGGCCAAAATGCCCTATCAAGGCGGGAGGGCTGCCATTCGGCCACCCCCCATAGGCCTCCGAGTCTCCCATAACTCACAACGGGAGCAAACAAAAGAGGAAGAAATAAAATCTTTCGATGCATACAAAGCGCTATTAGAGCGTTTGGAGTCTGTGGAGACAAAAGCTTATGGGCATCAAAAGCCCACGTTACGTCAACTCCGTAGTCATCCAGTGCATCCCTCAGTGCCCACACCTCTTTACCCCGAACATTTCAAGTTGCCTCAATTGGCAGTCTTTAAAGGTGAAGAGGATGCACAAGAACATGTCACAAGATTCCTGAGCCAATGCTTCGGCATTCAAGATAATGATGCATTGTTGCTTAGGACATTCATAACCACATTCGTGGGCCCTGCCTCGGATTGGTTCACATAGTTACCAAAACACAGCATAAACAACCTAGATCAATTAGTAGATGCGTTTCTTGAATGCTTTGCCTTCAACACAAAGAAGAAGGCATCACTGAGTGATCTGGCCAGCCTCAAGCAATATGAGGAAGAGACAATGGCAGCATACGGGAATCGATGGAGGGCTTTGCTTTCTAAGCTACCCTACCTTCCCCCTATGTCTGACCTCACACAGATGTTTGCATGGAGTTGTCTAAAATCAATCTACGGGCTATTGCTACTGCAGCAATACGCCAGCCTAGAAGAAGCTTTGGCGCAAGCCAGAGTTATAGAAGAGATCAAAATAGGCGAGGGCACAATCGCCAAGCCTAAAAAGAAAGAGTGGAATAAAACCACTAAGACCGGGACTACGCAATCACAACCCGCTGCGGTTAATCAAGTTGCGATAAATGTCCCCAAGCTTGTACAAGAAATACAGCCCCAAAAGGCTAATTATCAAGCAGTGCCTCCTAGTTATGAAAGAGATAATAAAAAATAGGAGCAAAATCAGCAGCGTCGCCCTAGGCGACAATTCACCCCTTATGCGGAGTCTAGGGACTCCCTATTTGACCGCTTGTCAGCGGCAAATTTAGTCACCCTTCCAGAAATCCAAGCTTGTAGATCCTAATGCTCCCAAGCCTAAGGGATACAGAGAGGAATTATATTGTAGATTCCATAGGCGAAGGGGACATGACCTGAATGGATGTTGGAAATTCAAGGGATTAATCCAAGATTTGATCGATAATAAAACATTGGCCGTGGACAACCCCATAGCGCCAAATAATCAATAGATGGGGGTATTCAAGGACCCTTTGCCTGCCCACGAGGCACAGGCAAAACCTCTTCAGGTCAATGAGGTGCGACAGAATCTTCCCATGCAAGGATTTGTGGGAATGATCGAGCATAGTGACCGAGGAACAAAAAGTACCCAGGGAGTTGCCCCCGAGGCAGCTACAAGGGAAGTTCCAACAACGTCGCAACCTCAACAACGCCCTGTGCGGTTGCCTCCGCCTAGACCCGAGGTCACGATACGGACCAAACTCACGTGGGAGTTTGCGGACCACATCGGCTAGGCTTTCCATTTACGAGCTTATTCAACGAGTCAACACCCCATAGAGAAGCTCTCATGGAAATTTTGAAAGCCATCGAGTTACAGACCTCACGAAGCAAATTCTTTCAATAACTTCGTGGGACATGTGAAATGATGTACGGAGCCGGTCATTACCTTCGAGAGAGGATGAAGTTAAAACAATATCGAATGACATGGCAGATCCACCCTTGCACGTTATCGCGCGGGTCAACGGGATCCCGTACAAGAGAGTGTTGGTAGATACTGGCTCGTCCAGTAACATCATTACCACTACAACCTTAAAACATCTGAAGCTGCCAGCCTCTCATATCATGGCTTCCACATACACACTACGAGCTTTCAACGATGCAATATGCTCGACAGTCGGCACAATTGTTCTGCCTGTCCAGGTAGGACAAAAGACAATACCAACATTGTGCCATGTTTTGGAAGGCGAGATGGCTTACAACATGCTGCTAGGGCGGCCATGGATCAGGGACATGAAGTGTGTCCCTTCGATCGCTCACCAGTGTCTAAAGTATGCATTTGAAGGAGAAGTTCATGTAGTCCTGATGGACTTAGAACCCTTCAAATATTGCAATGCGGTGCAATTAATGCCTCAATCGACCCTCCCTTCAACGCATTTGGATTTCCGGTTAAATCCATCTAAATAGGGTCCAATACCGCGGGCACCACTGGTGACCAAAACATCAAAATCCCAGCTTGGTGAGTCTTCATCATCTGCTCCTTCACTACCAATGCCACCTGTCATGGCTAAACAGAAGGACAAGGGAAAACAGATCTTGGAAGAGGCTCGGCCCCTAGAAGAGGGGTTGCCAACAATATCAACGGTATCAACGGAAGAAACACCTAGCACAACGGAAGCTGAGACTCCTAACCCACCAAACATGGAATGGACTCAGGAAGGACTCCCGTTCCCTCCCTCCCAAGCATCAACAATTATTGTTGAAATGGCCGATACGGGCACGGGGGAGTATCTAGTGCGAGAATGTTGTGGCAACGCCCGCATTAGAATCAGTACAGGACATGGGGAGACCTCGCCTTCCCATAGGAACAGTTGTTCCTCTAGGCTACCCACCAAACCAGACAAATTTTGTGTATGGGGGCCTTGATCATGGTGTTGAACCATGCAAGCAAAAGGACGAGGACGAAGAGCCTTTTGCTGAAAATATCAACTATCTGTCAAACCCGGACTTCGCTCCGAGATATCTCGGCCAATGCAATTGGCATGGATACGGGTTAGGCAGATATGAGCAAGGGATGCGTGTCCTTTGCCAACCAAGATACCAAATGCCATATGATAAGTCGGGAGTAGGGTTCAACCACCCCCTGCCCTTAGACATCTTGGTGGAAAACATGCAAGGCCTAGGAATAGGCAACAAGGGGGGATTGGCATCAGATCCTTATGCCAACCCAAATACAGAATATACATTGGGAGATTACCTCCCATGGTCAACAAACACCCTTGGTAACATCAGTAATCCCTCTCCTTTGCTAGAGAGAGGTGAAAGTTCGGACACTAATTCCCAAAGAGAACATAAACGGTGTCCAAAAATCTTTTTGAAACTATTCCCTTTAGAGGTTCCAGTTGAGCCAATACAGTGTCAAGAGAATCAGGTCCCTCCACCAAGAGTGGAACAACCGCAATGGGACCAGATTAATTTGCTGGAACAAGGTGAACCCTTAATGTCGCAAGCAATGGTTGAAGAAAATGAACATTTTTTGATCTCCGACGGTGATTCAGAAGATGAGACTGAGATGGACTATCTTAATCATGCGCGACGGCACAATCGCCCTTTAACTCATGAAGATCTGATGGGACAATTAGGCATAAGGTTAGGGCATGAATGGTATGTAGACCCAGCGGGGTGGGACCAAGTGTTGGATCCATGGCTCCAAATCTATGATGAGCACCGTCCACCCCGAGACCCTATAATGACATCAGTGCCGAGAGAAGACCCTGTCTTCCTATTAGCACATAGGGCCGATCCGTTCGTGCCCGTTCCCCTAGAGCCAGATCCAGAGTATAGGGAGCATCCAGAATGTTCAAGTTATCATACCCACGGTAATGGAGACCAAATTCATTCCATCCACATGATCTCCATTGATTTGACCGCACCCATCCGCAATCCGGCCGATCCGAGCATGGTCATTGCATCTAGACACGAGATGCCATCGGCGGGATCGCGTCAATTCACCTTTATCACCATCGAGTACTTGGCCTTTCGATAAAATGCCTCATTTTACCCCAGGGACAACTCGGGATATTTTTTAGGCTGAAGAGGAACCCGAGGTTCCCAACGCAGATTTAAACTCAGCTAACGATATCCATTTGATCCTGACTCCACATCAGTTGGAGGACGAATCCCACATGTTGATCGAGGAGACGAGTCGACGTAGATATCGGCACAGATCCAATGAATCCACAGATTCTCAAGCTGAGGGTAAGTCTTTCCCCCGAAGAGCAAGCCGACTACATTGCCCTTCTCAAAGAGAAGAAGGAGGTTTTTGCATGGTCATACAGGGATATGCCAGGACTAGACCCATAGCTAGTCACGCATAATTTAACGCTTGATCCGACAATCAAGCCCGTAAAGCAAAAACTACGTAAGATGCACCCAACAGTGGCCTTGATGGTCAAAGATGAATTGCAAAAGTTGTTGGATGCATAGTTTGTCATCTGCATGGATTATCCGCCATGGCTGTCCAACATGGTTCCTATCAAGAAGCCTGACGGGAGGATTCGCATATGCACCAATTTTTGAGATCTAAACAAAGCGAGTCCTAAGGATGATTTCCCCTTGTCGAGCATCGACGCGTTGGTAGACGCTACAGTAGGTCATGAAATGCTCTCCCTCATGGATGGTTTCTCAGGATACAATCGGATTCGTATCAATCCTGAAGACCAACTAAAAATGGCGTTCACAATGCCTTGGGGGACATTTTGTTATAAGGTCATGCCTTTTGGCCTTAAAAATGCTTGCGCCACCTACCAACGTGCCATGACGTACATCTTCCATGACTACATGCATAAAACTTTGGAAGATTACATGGATGATTTGTTAGCCAAGTCTCTTTTGCGCTCAAATCATATCGATGACTTAAGCAAGATCCTCGATCGCCTCATGGAGCATAAAGTTAGACTAAACCCCAAGAAGTGCGTATTTGGCGTCACATCTGGAAAACTCTTGGGTTTCATAGTCTCAAAGCGAGGCATCGAGGTGGACCCAAAGAAAGTCAAGGCAATCCTTGAAATGGTTCCCCCAACTACTATCAAGCAGCTCAGAAGTCTACAGGGAAAGGTCGCATCGATTAAATGCTTTATAGCACAATTATCTGACAAGTGCCGACCCATGAACAAATTATTGCACAAGGGGGTTACATTTCATTGGGATGACGAGTGCCGATCGACCTTTGACGAAATCAAACAATACCTAGCTTTGTCGCTAGTATTGGCACCACCTAGACCAGGAGTGTCATTCTACTTATACATCTCAGCCTGCGAGGTGGCACTGGGCGCCATGCTAGCCCAGAAGAATGAACTTCACAAGGAACAGGCTACTTACTATCTTAGCCGCACCCTGGTCAGTTATGAACTTAACTATGCATACGTTGAGAAACTCTACTTGGCGGTGGTGTTTGCTACCAAAAAGCTATGCCACTACATGCTGAGCAACACTACGTATGTTGTGTCTAAGGAGAATCCATTGCGATACATGATGAGTCGTACTTATCATAGTAGTCGCACGGCGAAATGGATCATGTTGTTGACGAAATTTGACATAGAGTTTATTGGACAAAAATCTATCAAAGGACAAGTCATAGCCGATCAACTAGCGAAGGCTCCTCTTGAAGACGATCAGCCTCTAGTCATAGAACTACCCGATGATGGGGTCTTCCATGTCTTGGAATCGCTAGATTCTGATGAGCCTGAGTCACAGGCTGACATAACCCTATTCTTCGATGGTTCTAAATGTGAGCAAGGTGG
Source organism: Wollemia nobilis (assembly GCA_028583015.1). Taxonomy (NCBI): domain Eukaryota; kingdom Viridiplantae; phylum Streptophyta; class Pinopsida; order Araucariales; family Araucariaceae; genus Wollemia; species Wollemia nobilis. The sequence continues at coordinate 651,770 of JAQPPZ010017034.1, read as the reverse complement.
TGGCACAGGAATTGTATTCTTCACACCGCAGGGTGCTCCAATGCCCCTGTCATTTAAATTAAACTTCTCGTGCACCAACAATAATGCAGAGTATGAAGCCTTGCTCCTAGGTCTTCAGACAACAATCGCCATGAACATCAAACGACTGAATATCTTTGGTGATTCGTTGTTAATTGTCAATCAAGTCAAAGGGGTATATCAATGCAAATGCCCAGTTCTACGGGGCTTATAAAGCCCTTGTGGACAAATTCTTGGCAAAACTTGAGTGGTATGACATCGAGGCACTCCCTCGATCATCGAATCACTTTGCGGACACAATGGCCTCCTTGGGGTCACTAATCTCGCAAGACCTTTCCGGTGATATGACAACCATTCAAGTCAAAACCTTATCGCAATCTGCGATGGAGCGTGCAAGCTCTGACTTGACGTCAGGAATCCACATGATCCAGATTGAACCATCCTCGGATAAGTTCTTTCGAATCCACGACCATTTGAAACATGCCAACTAGGGGTCCTTGTTCTCCCCTACTCCCATTAATAGCAACACAACGCTATTCTTACAAGTTCTATCCCGTTCAGCGTTTTCTAGGGATGAACTTCAAGAGGGATTGGCTGTTCATACCGTCGAGGTTTCTGATCAACGGAGTCGGTATTTACCCATTAGAGACTACCTCAAGTTAGGTAATCTCCCGCTTGGATTGACGCATGCCGCAAAACGAGCATTCAAGCGAAAAGCGGCTAAGTATGTCTTGATAGGAGACATTTTGTATCGTCGCAGCTATGAAGGAATCCTTCTTCGTTGCTTGGACCAGCAAGAGTCCACTTGGGCAGTCGCCCAAGCGCATGATGGTACATGTGGTGGCCACTTTAGTGGTATGGCCATCGCAAAGCGCATTCTTCGCATGGGCTATTATTGGCCATCTTTAGAGCGAGATTGTTGCGCATATGTCAAGAAGTGCGTGAAGTGTCAACATCATGCCAATTTGATGCACGTACCTTCCCAGGCCTTGCAGACAGTCTAGTCTGCTTGGCCATTTTCGTAGTGGGGCTTCGATCTAATTGGAAAGATCTCCCCTGCATCGTCAAGCCGTCACACGTTTATCATAACGGCCACAGAGTATTTTACCAAGTGGGTGGAAGCAGTTCCGCTTACCTCTACGACAGGACCCCGCATTGTGGAGTTCATTTTGCATAACATCATATGTCATTTTGGTATTCCATCCAAAATAGTCTCGGATAATGGGACGCCTTTCAAGAACAAAGACGTGCGTGCTTTGACCACAAAGTACAAAATTCAGCATAGTTTTTTGACACCCTATTATCCGCAGGCGAATGGGCAAGTAGAGGCATCAAACAAAATGCTAGTTGCCATCCTTAAAAATACCGTCGTAGACAGTCATAAGGATTGGCACATTCAAATCCCACTTGCCCTTTGGGCTTATCGCACTAGCATTCGGACGCCCACTAGGGCCACTCCATTTTTGCTCGTGTATGGCTCCGAGGCAGTCATGCCTCTAGAGTTGGAGATTCCTTCCCTGCGCATATCAATGCAGGAGTTCATCGATGATGACGCTGCATGGCAGGCCCGGTTAGACCGGCTTACGTTGCTTGACGAACGACGCGTTAATGCTCTCGAGCATTTACGTATTTATCAAGAGCGACTTAAGAAAGCTTACAACATGAAAGTTCACTTGAGGGACTTTCGGGTTGGTGATTTGGTTTTGAAGGAAAACCAACAGAACTCTAGTTTGCCATCCCACCTAAGGGACAAATTTGCGGCAAATTGGTTAGGTCCATATGTCATTGATAGCAAAATAGGACCCGGGACGTACCGGCTAGCTTCTCTTGACGGTATCAAGGAAACAGAACCCTTGAATATCAGTCATTTGCGACCATTTCATATCTAAGAGAGCCATATCCCAAAAATGCTCCAAGGATTATCAAATCGCTTGGTCAAATCCCAAAAATGCTCCAAGGATTATCGCAATCGCTTGGTCAATCCCAAAAATGCTCCAAGGATTATCGCAATCGCTTGGTCAAATCCCAAAAATGCTCCAAGGATTCTAAAATCGCTTGGTCAAATCCCAAAAATGCTCCAAGGATTCTATAATCGCTTGGTCAATCCCAAAAATGCTCCAAGGATTCTATAATCGCTTGGTCAATCCCAAAATGCTCCAAGGATCCCTAAAATCGCTTGGTCAATCCCAAAATGCTCCAAGGATTTCCACAATCGCTTGGTCAAAAATAAGAAAAGTTAAAATTCAAAAATCATCAAAAACAACAAAAAAAAATTTGCATCTCATTTCTAGGCATACTCAAATTCATCAATAGAGAGCTCTTCTCGCACCTCATCTTCATATTCACAAAAATCAATCCATCAAAAATACAAAAATACATAGCTGCATTAAAGCATTGCATCCATACATTGCATATTTGTGGTCGTACGGGTCAAAGGCACCATAGGTTGTAATTGCTCTGCTAGTCCATCTTGTTCCACACTTGTTCCATTTTTACAAAAACAACAAAACACCATGCATTGCTTTTTACCACACTAGAGTCAGTGGTCTTTTAATGTATCAAGAGTTTTCATAATTCGGTCATCATTTTGCTCTTTAGCTACGTAATGTACCGAGTCAGACAGATTTTACGAAGGTAGAGTTACACTTGAAATACGCCTTGTTACGTAACATCCCAACACAAATTAAAACACATAAAAATTCCCAAGTTGTGTGAACGAAAGATGAAACCTGCATAGTAATCCAGGTCACCATAAGTGAAACGGTTATCTTGCTCATCCCCCTGTGCGAATGGTTCTAGAATGCTGAGAATTGACAAAAGGACGAGCTCTTTCCTATCCATTCACCTTAATAAATAGTGGTTTTTACCACTACCAAATCCCAATCATAGTTGGTTCCCAAAGTTGTAAGGATTTGTACTACACGTCCTTGCCAAGGATGGGTAGTCATCCCCAAGACCTAAAAGGGATCAACGCCATTCACAAACAAAATTCCAACAAATCATCATCCTAACACTTTCCATTCACCTTTGGTCTCCAAGTTGTAAGGATTCATACTATCCGCCCCTAACCAGGATGGGTAGTCATCCCCAAGGCCTAAAAGATCAATGCCCTTACTCCATAATCTCCATCACCCCCTTGGTTCCCAACGTCGTAAGGATTCGTACTACACGTCCCTGCAAAGGATGCGTAGTCGTCCCCAAGGCCACAAGGATCAAGGCCACTCACCAGCCCAAACTCACAATACTCAAAATACAAAATCAAATAACAGTGGTTATCACCACTATTCAAAATCCTCGCTCAAAAAGAATTAATAGAAAATAAATAGTGATTTTCATCACTATATAGACGAGCAACTTTCTAAATCATTCAGCCAACAAATATCTCGAACTTGAATCCTTGGAATTCTCAGCATTCGAAAACCATCTAGGTGATCCTCATTACAGGTTTGGTTGACAACCTATCTGGCAATGGTGGTATCCTACCCGCATGACGATATGTCTGTCACATTCGCTTTGCGTGTGTGCGGACCAATGTTTGCATAAGGATGAGCTAGCTTATGGTATCCTGGATAACACCGTAGATTAATCTAACTAAATACAACAAAGGAGTTTGTGGAGCTAATTAGGTGATCCTCAGTACAGGTTCGATTGAAAGCCCATCTGGAATTGGCGGTATCCTGACAAATACCACATAAATGAACTCAATTGCACACACAGGGATGTGAAATAGCTTGGTCAAAAACAAGTCCGATTCATACCTTGTTCAAAAGTCTTGTAAGATAAAGTACAATCGTGGCTAGTGAGTTAAAACCGTCTGAGTCTCAGAAAACCTTAGCTACATTTTTTAACCCACTGCGCTACTTTTCATCATCACATTATCATCAGGAAATACACAAAATACCGCATGCACAAAAGCAAAGTCATCCACTACAGCAATCGCATAAAAACAAAATCACAAAGTCCTAAACAGTCTATGGTGCCCTAACCAAACAACACAAATTCATTTCATCCATTACATTTTGCATATCACATATATATCAAAAACATTCGTATTTATCATACCATGTGCATACATCAATATAAAGTAGCATGCATCCATCAACATCAATCATTGTGCATAACATAAAATCATGACATATACACAAAGCAAGAAAATCAAAACAACAAAAACATCACAAAAATGCAACACAAAAACATAGCAATAAGCATTGCCGGACACAAGTGCTCTTGCACTTAACCTCTTGGCATAGAAAATCGATGTCGGGGCTCAAATTGTCACTCTCCTACTTCCCCAAGAAGGCTACCATAGCCGGACCGCTCCACGGGAAGACGGGTTTTCGACGATTTCACCCCATTATGGCATCACCAAAAGGGTTAACACCCACCAAAAATAGGTCTAAATGTCAAAAAATTGCACACACATTCAATGCTAAACCATCTGAAGGCACCCTAACCTAAGTCACCTCGGGTCAAGCGACTCGTCGCTTTTCTCACGAAGGTCATTCCCTCATCGATTCGTCGCTTGAGGGGGTAGTCACACTTAGTCACCAATCAACAAACACATACCCAATCAAGGAAATGACATGCATTCGAAGAATCATTGACAAAGACAATTACGCTCCTGCTTGGGGCTGTAAACAAGCAATAATCACAAATTGATCAAACACTTGGCATTCCCGAAGCATGAACACAAGGTTCCCCCGGGGACAAAAGGTTGCGCCCTTTGCCTATTCATGACTGATCAATGTTCAAGCTCAAGTCACACCTCACCAAAATAGGTTAATACTTGAAATCAAATTCCTTAGCTCGTCAGAAGCAAGGATTCAAGAATGCATGCCCTTTCCATACTTGGGGCATCACAAGTTGGTCGGGTTACTGAGAAACCCTAATCATTAGTGCTTTGGTTATCTATTTTTGCTCAGCATTGCGTCACCCATAGCGCTTCCCAAAAAGGGGCATCTGTAGACACCAAAATAACACCAATCCGATTATGTGACTACAAACACTGATCGCATTGACACACACTGACCTTCAGGGCAGCCCTCAGAGGTCAAACAGTGGTCCTAGCCACTTTCATGAGTAGTTTTAGAAGGTCAAAAAGTAATTTGGCACCTCCAGACATTCTGCTTCAAATCCGCCTTTGCGCCCTGGCTTCTTCTTGGTGTCGCAATATTGTTTTATTTCCAGACAGAAGTTGGTCATTTTAAACAAGGCAAAAATCAAAAGAAAGCCTTTGCCAGAAGTGTCACGAAATCGCGACGTCACGATTTCACGATGTCACGAAATCGTGACACCAAAGGCCAAAAGGGAGCCTTTGCCAGAAGTGTCACGAAATCGTGACGTCGCGAAATCGTGACACCAAAGGCCAAAAGGGAGCCTTTGCTAGAAGTGTCACGAAATCACGTCGTGATTTGAAATCGTGACACCAAAGGCTAGAAGAGAGCCTTTGCCAGAAGTGTCACGAAATCGTGACGTGATGATTTAATGGAAATCGTGACACCAAAGGCCAAAAGAGAGCCTTTGCCAGAAGTGTCATGAAATCATGACGTCACAAAATCGTGACACTTCTAGCCAAAAGGAAACCTAAGGCTTAGGTGTCGCGATATCGCGACGTCGCGATATCACGACAAACTCCCATCTTTACGCCTGGGCGGACTTTAACCAATAAAGGCGGACTTTAAACCAATAAAAGCAGACATTAAAAAAATACAAAAATGTACATTAAACGAGTGGTAGCTGAAGACAGTCAATTATTGCCTCCTGCCGTGCATGCGCACGTAGGTGGGCAGATTGGCAGTTAGAGGACTGTCACAAGGGCAGTCATGGAAGCCCAAGTCAGGGAGGAGTCTCCTCCCTCTTGGGAAGGCATGGCCGCCACATGGCATCCTTGCATGCCCCTCCAAAGAGACCCCATGGGTCTATAAAATGGTGGACTTTCCCACCCAAAAAAAAGGAGTTGGTAGACATTTTCAAGCAACGAAGTGCTTCCAAATTGAACACCCTATTGCACCTCTTTTCGATTCATCTCTTTTACATCCTTAATCTCTTTCGCAAGAGAGGTTATTGGGTGGATATTGGAAGGGTGAATCCGGACCTTAGAACCAGACATTTGACCACATTAATCCATCAATTTGTCGACAATTCAACCTAAGAGTTTTTGGGCCTATCCCTAGTGGATTGGTGCCGAAATCACGTTCTAACGGGGGCGGCCCACTTGGGCACCCCACACTTTTTGTTAGTTTCATTTTAGTCTATTATGTTATTGCTTGATTATCTTGCATTACGTTCTATGCTGTTTAGATAGCTCACAATCTGGATTGCAGTAGACATTTATCAAATATTATCATGCTTTACGTTCTACGCTGTTTAGATAGCTCACAATCTGGATTGTAGAAGACATTTATCGAATATTATCATGCTTTACGTTCTACGCTTTTTGTTAGTTGAATGCAGATTGGCTGACTGTTTCAATGGCAGTGGCCCTCTAGTAAAGTTTTTTGGTTTTTGTCAAACGTGCAGGTCGTTTAAAATCATTTTACTCATCGATTTAGCTAATATTTTACATGTATCTTTTATCGTTTTTAGAGAACAAGTTCTTCTTCTTTGCAACGAGGTGCTACTAACAACGTCATTGTGTCTCTGAACGCAGGATAAGCAGCGAGAAGCAAGGATTTATCGGCATAAGCGGCGGCAACACTTTGGCCCGCCCATTTCAAATGTGGGCATGCGGAAGAAGGATTATTGATCACGATTGTAACCAAATTTATTTAACGCTCCTAACCCCTAAGAAGGGAGGAGGCGATTTTGTAACCGAGGTTAAAGAGTTTAATAAAAGGGCTGTGACTTCTCTAAATTCTTGTATCTCATTTCAATCAATTTGCCTCTTTTGTTCAATGCACTTCACATGTTAGGACTTAAGCGTTAGTTTAATTTTGAATGCATCGAAATAGTTTTCCTTTCCAAAACTTCCGGAATCTCATGCTTTCAGAGTGTCCAACCTTCCATCCTTTTACAATAAAAAATAATTTGTATTTATAGAGGAATTTTACCTCTATCATTTAATGCATATACAAAAAATACTGGTACATCAAAACCAACGTGCATATTTTCCTCCTCGAAATCAGCGACATTCTGGCCAAAATATTCTACAAAGAAATCATGATCCAGCTTTAACAAGAGAATCGCACAAAGAAGTCAACAAGAGTAAATGCTTGAAGTAATATTGGATGCTGGTACATGGGAATGTAGAAAAATTACCTGAGAATCAGGCATGAATTCACTTTACCTCATGCTTTAAAAATTTACTTTTACTACTGAGCATTAAATTTATTTTAAAATTCATCAAGCTTGATAGTCGATGCACTAGAAATAAACACAAATGGTCTCTGATATCTCGACCTTGAATTGGACATTATGGAAGTGTTGCTTGTATTGATCCCAGAATTAAATGCTATCCTTCCTCACTTATTTCCTAGAAAAACTACAAAAGTTTGCCCCTAGGAGCTATATCTCTATTGAAGAATTGATTTCACCCAAAGACAAGGTGAAACAACCTTGTCGGGGCAACAACATGCGATATCGTAGTTGGGCTTGATATTTGAGTAATTTCACCCTTATATTCTCCTCTCTATTGTATTTTTTATTTTGCCTTGAAATAGGGTGATAGAGACCTTCGCCTTTCTAGAGAGGTGACATCACTTATCAATTTGTTGTGTAATGATTTTCACCCAAAATCGAACCTTCAAAACCAAGGAGTGCCAAATTCTTCTTCAAATATTTGGCACTCCTTTCCAAATTCTCCTTCATATATTTGGCAATCCTTGCCAAATTTTTCTCTTGGGCTTGTTTTTGGATGGCGATAATTATCCCAAGTCCGGCTTGTTTTTGGATGGCGATAATTATCCCAAGTCCTTCACTACCAAGGACTTCACCTTGATAGTGGATTTCTCGAATGAGTTCTTCATAGAAATATCTTGATATTTATCAAGTTTCTCCTAGCATTTTATGGATGCTCAATGAGACCTTCATAAGGTCTTTGATCTGGTAGCTTTTTATGGTCTTCCATGAGACATTTTCTTCAATCTTCTACTTTTGAAAGTGTTTGTGATGATATATTTTCTTGGATCTTCTGATTTTGCTACTCATAGCTTTGAGCAGAACTCTCCTAGCCCTTCTTGTTCTTCTTCTTCCAATATTGGAAGTTATTCAATGAGATCTTCTCCAGATCTCTTCACTTTTACTTCAGGGCTAGGTTGATTCTGAATAAGATACTCTTCCCAACTTTCTTGTAATAAGTCTTCCAACTCACTAAATCTTCTATTCCTACAACAAAGATATTAGTACTAAAATATTTAATCTACTTCTAAATAAGATATTCTTCTCAAATTCTTCTTCAAGATCAAGGCTTCTGTGGACTATTTCAATATCAAGGCTACAATGGCATTTTTCAGTACCAAGGCTTCTATGGCCTTTTTTGTATCAAGGCTTCTATGGCCTTTTTAGTATCAAGGCTACTATGGCATTTTCAGTATCAAGGCTTCTGTTGCCTTTTTAGTATAAAGACTTCTATGGCTTCTTCTTCAAGGATTCTATAGCCTTTATGTATCAAGACTCCTATGGTTTGTTCTTCAATTGTGGAATTTTACGATCTACAAGTGGATATATTTAATATCCTATATTCACCATGATCCTTCACTAGAATTCTTCTTCTATAATATTATTCTCTTGTATAATGAACTAACCTATGCACTAAGAGTGCACGTTGACCTTTGGGCAACAAAGTTGGAGTTTCCTATCTTTCTATCATAGGAGGATTCCCAATCCTCTGAGAATTAATTAATTGTAATAAAAGAAACTTTAGGCACTAGTTAGTAGATTTTAGATAATCTGGATGATCTTCACTAGATGATTTTTCAATCTAGTGGATTGAGTACTAAGTCCTGGTCTTCACAAGTTTTCATAACAACTCTATGGAAATGACTCTAGATGAAAATAATCTTAGTATTTTCTAAAAGTGAGATTCCTTTCAGTCAGATATTTGTGACTCTCCAAAAATCTACCACCTAGACTCTTTTGATATCTTTTGATAGTGGTTGGTCTAATGACACGTCAGTTTGACAAAAATCTTAGGTTAACCAACAATGGTGGTTTCCCTATTGACCTACATAGACTAGATCTACTATGGCTATGATATTACTATTAGCTTTTGATGAATGAGCCTTGGGAGATAAAAATCATAAGATGTAGAATACCATGAAAGAAAGTAAATCTACTAAATGACTGAAGTATGCTATAAATATAAATTATATAAAATATTACAATGTAGCTATGGAGGAAATGAGCACTCCATTAACAAATATACTAATATACATTGTATCCATCACCAATGAATGGTAAGGCATATAGAACTACACTATCCACTAAGCTATGCTATCTAAATTGATCTCCCAACTCTCTCACTATCTATCTAAGAGGCCATCCTTATATAGGTAAAATAGGATACTTGGCCAAAACTTTATCTAGCTGTGCAAGTGACAACTTGCACATGTACAACTTGCACATTGAAACTTGTGAAGTTATTACAATGCATGAAGTAACTAGAGAATTTGCATAGAAAGTAATTTAAGTATGTATCTTAGAGGATAAATTTACATAACCCAAATGATTGAATAGACTCTATTTCCAACATATGGCTATCACAAACATATTATATTCTAAAGGAAGATATCTCAAGATAGTTGAAACAAGTGTGCTATTGAACACTACTTCTCCCAAGGCTTTTTAGTGAGGCATGCAACTTTGTGAGTCTTCTTAGAAAAAACTCAAATATTTTTCCATACTTTACCATTTCTCCCATAAGTTGTTCATCACTCTCAAGTTTTCATTGAATTGAATCAAATTTAAAATTTATAGGGCGGATATGAGAGTGGATCATTCTTCTCATAAAAAATAACATCACAACTACCACATAAATTTTTGGTACCCAAATCAAATAGTTTATAGGCCTTTGATAGATCATTGTAGCCTAGTAGAATGTATCAATGAGATTTATCATCCAATTTGTGTTATTTCTCCTTTGGAATATGTTTATATGGTGTGCATCCTAAAATAAAAGATGAGAAATTAACTGGTTGAATCCTATCTATGCTTATTTAAGACCTATATGATCAAGTATGGTAGTAGAAAGGTGATGGCGTATGTAGTGGTTCTACCCAAGAAGAAGGTGTAAGTTGATAATATTTCAATATGCAACAAACCATTTCCATGATGGTTCTGCTACCACATTTGATAATAATATTTTGTTGTAGTGTATAAGTTGCCATCAATTTTTAATGAATGCCATGTTGCTTCAAAAAATTAGGAAAATCACACTAATGAGTTTCCAAACTTGATCTGAGCAAACAACATGGATATGATGACCTATGAAAATGTTTACTTAAGCATTAACTATATGAAGTAGTAAAAAGATTCATTCTTGGTGTTCAATAAGTATACACATATTTTTCAAGTATGATCATCCAAAAACAAATTCAACATATTGGGATCCATGGATTTTCCAAGATTAGTATGCACCATATCAAGAGGTCCTTTGGCTTAAGATTCAAAAAATATAAATGGAGCTCAATGTTGCTTTCAAGCAAAGTAACAAGGTTAAATTTGAGTAGACTACTTGAATGAAGGAAGACCTCATACCACATGTTACTTTTGAAGTGCAATTAGATAACGAAAGCTGAAATGACCATATCATTGATACAAAAATCTTAAATTTGATAATCAACACTTGATCATCATGATGAATTTTGTGAATCTAAAAAGTAATTTCTACTCCTTTACCATTTGTAGCAATCATAACTTTATGAGCTTTGTCATAAATAAGATATAACTTTGAGTAATATCAGTTGTTAAAATGAACCCTTGAAATTATCGTTGAGTAACTAATGAATGAAGAGCAAGTCCAATAATAAAAACATCTTTTGTTATCTTGCATGTATGTGATCCAAGTCATAAATTGACATCACCTATGACTTTTATGTCACAGGATGTGTTATAACCTAAGGAGACTTATCCTATATACTTAAAATATTCTCGAGTCTAAAACCATTCTTTTTGCCATTCACATGTTTGGTTGCCTCAAAATTGACAAATCAAAATTTGTTAGAGTGATTTGGATGATCATGTACAAAAAAAACAATATTTTTATTCTCTAGAGTGATCATCTTCCACAACATTACCATGTTGATGGTGTAACATATTTTATTTCCAATTTAATTCTCTTTTTAGCTGATAACTTCTTTGCCAGATGTCTTGCTTGATTGGAGAAGTTACTTATGAATGGATTTTGTTAATATTTTTCAATGTGTTACCAAATTTCCATAAGCACACAATTCTTCTACAATTGAGATTTATTTCCTTAAGGTTGGAAGTGCTTTGGAGGTTGGAGGTAATATACCAGTTTCGATTGACTTCTTTCCCTTTTAATTTGAAGGGAGAATGTGATCCTCATCCTATGACATATGTAAGGATTTCACTTTTTGAAGTAGATTTACCTAATTTTCATAAGTAGGTGTTTGCTCAATGACATTTAGGGCTATCACGAACACGTTATATTCTAAAGGAAGATATCTCAAGATAGTACAAACAAGTATATTATCAAACACTATTTCTACCAAGGCTTGTAGAGATACACATAACTTTGTGACTCATCTCTTAAATGGCTTAATCTTTTTTCCATACTTTATTTTTAGATAACAAATTTTTCCTTAAAGGACCAAGTATTTCATTGTTTTTTCGTGACCTAAAATACTATATTTTGATTTCCCCATACATATTTGGATGTGGTTGAGTCATGAATCAATGTTTGAGGTTCATTAGATATGCTAAACATGATCACCAACTGGAACTTCTCATCTACTTTATAAAAAAAGATAATTTTGATCGACACATGTTGCATGAGGGTAGTGGGCTCATCTACAACCATCCACACTTCACCAAGATCAAGTTGAGTTTTGAATTTTATTTTTTAAGCAAAGTAGTTAATTTTTTAATTGTTGGGAATCTAGTAATATAGAATTTAGTGCACTACCAACCATGATATACAAAAAATCAAAAAATAAAAAAGCTCTGCAACAAATAAATTAAATACTAGAAATAAAAGTAAGCACTTTATTTATTACTATTTTTTCATCATTGCTTACAAGCGTAGTTGTATTCTAATTGAACTTCATATCCTTACTCTATCTCTTGCTTCCACTAGTGTGCACAATAATGAGCTTCAAAAATAAAAGATCATAGATATCCTTCAAGGACCAAAATTCCATTGTTTCTTTTCACTTCAAATACTTTATTAAGAATTTTTATACATATTTGTATGTGGTTGAGCTTCATCAAATATGTTGAACATGATGACCAACTCACTCTGCTTATTTATTTTTCCAATACTTTATTGTTGAACATCATATATTGCATGATGGATAGTGAACTCATGTACAACTACCCACACATCATCCATCTAAAGTTGAGTTTTAAATTTTGATATCCAAGTAGAGTATTTATTCTTTTCCAAAAGCTAGAAATCTAGCAATAGAAACTTAGAAATTTCACAGAGAAGTGTTAAGAATGATAGGCGTGTTGGCCCAGGATATGTCTTACACACTATTAGCATCTGAATTGGTTATGCTTACAACATTCGAATTCATATGTCATATTCGAACTCGTCCAAGGAAAGTGCTTAGTTTTTTAATAAGATTCTACGAATTGGGAGACGAAGGTTTGGAGTTCATAATCCTGAGTCTGTTGAAAACTCGTGTTATATCAGAGAGACTTGAACATGACGATATAAATAGTATTATGCGCCCTATTCTTCAAGCAGAAACACATGAAGTTTCTTGCTTTCGTCTTGCCATGTCAGCCGGAATTTTCATAGAGTTTTATAATAATAACGAAGACAATGAGGGAGTGGTCGAGAGCATAGGGCAAGAATCTATACAAGCACTTGTGAAGATTTTTAACTTACTGCTCATCAAAAAACCTACCCAAGTGGAAGAGAAAGATGGGGATAAAGGCATTGGTGATGCGTTGTTCCTCATCAATGAATTCTGTAATGAAGGGAATAAACAAGTACTTTACTGGCTTCATAATGACGATCTGTTGTTCATAATTCATAACATGTTTCAAAAAATAGCCAAAGGCACAATCACGTTTTGCCTTTATAAGTGGGAGGTTGCTTTGGAAATTGCAAAGACTATGTACAGGAACGGAAGAGCTGATAAGAACATAAGGCAGGAACACTATGATGTTTTCCGTGCTCTGGCTATCACAATTCCAACAGGGGACGAAGAAATAAGAGAGTATCAAAAAATCGCTCGATGATATAATGAAGATATTATCGACTTGGGTTACACAAAGTGGCAATCCCTAATCAGAAGGGACATGCTCATGATCCTTGCTTCTTTCCTTATACTTTTCTTAATTTGCATATTAATTGCCCTATGGCACTTGGCTTTATTAAAGCAATAATTTAAGCCATAATTTTTTATGGTTTCTTTTAAAAAACCTCCGTCAAATTATTGTAATTATACATTGTACACTTTTCTTAATAAAACTTTAATATTAAATTTTATTATTATTGTTTTTGTTTTCTTATTTAAACATCTTAGAATTTTTATTTAAATATGGTTATTTGAAATAGGTTTATATATAAAATACACACAAAAAAATATAATATTTTTTTATTACTGTAAAAAATTATTCGCATGAGTGTGGTGTAGGTAAGGATGCTACTTGCATTATCCATGATGTGGCCCAAGTTCAATTTTCAAGATGAATGTTCAATAAATATATATATATATATATATTACTATAAAAAAATTATAACACGTTATTATTAATTAAAATCTTTTGAAGCTTTAAAATATTAAATAATTAAGTAACCAATATACTTATTTCAGCAAGTTATATCCTAAGTGTTTACCAGAATGCCAAATAGTCAAGAGATCTCGTCTTGATTTTAGTTTTAGAAGAAAAAAAAAAAAACAATGAAGAATAATACTATTTATATCAATAAAAATAATTCGCATGAGTGTGGTGTAGGTAAGGGTGATACTTGCATTATCAATGATGTGACCTAAATTCAATCACCAGGATAAATATTTAAAAAATATATATTACTAAAAAAAATTATAACACGTTATTATTAATTAAAATCTTAATTTTTTAAAACTTGTAGCTTTAAAATATTAATTAATTTTTTAAAACTTGTAGCTTTAAAATATTAAATAATTAAGTAACAAATATACTTATTTCAGCACGTTATATTGTAAGTGTTTACTAGGATGCAAAACAGTCAAGAGATGTCATCTTGATTTTAGTTTTAAAAGAAAAAAAAAATGAAGAATAGGGAGTATAATACTATTTATATCAATAAAAATTATTAGCATGAGTGTGGTGTAGGTAAGGATGCTACTTGCATTATTAATTATGTGACACAAGTTCAATCCCCGAATGAATGTTTCAAAAAAAATATTACTAAAATTATAACACGTTGTTATTATTAATTAAAATCTTAATTTTTTTAAACTTAAGCTTTAAATAATTAAGTAGCAAATATACTTATTTCAGCACGTTATATTGTAAGTGTTTACTAGGATGCAAAACAGTCAAGAGATCTCATCTTGATTTTAGTTTTAGAAGAAAAAAAAACAATGAATGTTATTTTATACTTATTGCAAATAAAAGGTCAAAATAATTTCAATAATACTTGTACAATTGCCACTTAAAGAAAATGTTAAGGAGGTTTTTTCAGCCTTCGAATGGTGTTTATAATTTCATTTAATTTAGTATTTCTTAATTTCTTTCTTCTTTTCATGCTTTAAGTTTCTCTTTCATTGTCATTAGTTCTTGCACATAAAGTCTTGGTGCCTATATGAGAGGTGTAGTTGTGGAACTGTAAGTTTCTTCCTTGTCTGAAAATTCATTTTGATGACCTCCATTTTCCATGTTGAATGTTTTTTTGCGGTTATTTCTGAATTTTTTCTCCTCGCTTGTCTGTATTCTCTTGTGTTGTCATTTTGTCTTCGTTTCTTTTATCTTATCTATTTTATCCCCTTTGTTGGGCTAATTGATCTCCTCATTTGATGATGGTTAGTGCCTTTTATTTTTTCTTATTCTTCACCTATGTTGGAGTGCAACTTTTAAAAAATTTATATTCTTATTTAAATAAAAGATAGTAATTGTCTTTTAATCAAGAAAAAAAGTAAGGGGAATGAACCAAAGTCATCAAGGCCATACAAAATCAATATATGCAAAATACAATCTTTACTCATTAGCACTTATTAGTGAAACAAACAAATACAATTTAAAGCAAAGATTCTATTTTATTTAGTTGTTACTACCTAAATGCTTTTACAAATCTTCCACTTTCTCCTATATGATAGTTTCTATCCTTTGGTGCTTCTAGACTAATATGTCAAGCTTGCAACAAAATTTTACAAGCTATCCATCTTAAATTATCATCACTAAATATAAATTATATATATTAATATAGTTGATAATGAAATATCATAAGTTAAGTTATGCATGATTAGAAGTTTTATTTATCTTTAAAGTTTTGATATGTGGTAGATGCAAAGATTTAAAATAATAAAGAGAAAATGAGCGTGAGGGGATGAGAACCCCTCATAAAACATGTATAACCTCATTAAAAAAAGTATTTATTATTAAGTATAGATTTAATTGAATTATAAAGTTGATATAAATACTTGAATTAACTCCAAAACATATTTCAAACAATGGTTTACACCATTTCTCCACAATACTCAATTTCAAATATTATGTTCTTTACTTTGGAAATATGTTTCTATATACAATCAAACATGTTACATAAGATATTGATAATTTGACTATTCAATCCAACTATCTTTGTCTTCTATATTTGTCTTAGTGAAGATTGTCTTCTGTCTTTGTCTTAGTGAAGATGACATAAAGTATTACCTCATCAAAGATTCACATGGAAACCACTTATCTCCTATATTACAAACTTCTTGTGTAATATATATTTTAATTATTTGGTACCAAAAAGCATAACAAAAAACAATTAGAATTTATATTTTAAAAGGAGACTTAAAAAAAGATATGTTTTATATTACACAAGAAACACATATGGCTTATAATGAAGAATCTCTCTTCACATAAAATTTTCTAAAGTTATAAATTAAACTAAGTGGAATAATCCTTGGTTAAGATCAAATAATTTTAATATTATAAGTATCCACAAATTTTAAAATATATACTATTTATTCCTTGGTTAAAAATTGTTTACACATAGTTATTATTTTAAATTGATTATATGTGATATAAAAAACCCACCCATAAAACATCCTAAATACATAATTATACCGAAAGAGTTTGAGAATTATACATGTCTGCATTGGCAATATTTGAGCCTAGGTGTCCTCCTTAGTCAAATTAATTGACCTTTAATGAGGTGATCTAGGTTTAAATATGTGTACATGATACATGCATAATTGTAATTTTGTTATGATAAATGTACAGGGTCAAAATATATTATAAATAAATCTTATTTTAATCCCATTTAGAAAATTTAAAAATGTTCTTAGAATAAAGAAATCATGAAATAATATATGTTTAATTATTTGTAAAATATTTTAAAAAATTCAAACAAAGCATAATTTGTTATTTTCAACAAGCAATAATAAGCTCACTCTTTTCATCCATTAAAATAATTTCAATAGGTTACTTTGTAGAGCTAATGTTACATCATGGGTGCCCATAAGCTCTACAGTTATTGAGTTCTTAATTGACTACCAACACATGTAAAATGCAAAAATAAGTTATTCAACAAGTCTATCAAAAAATATAGTTAAAATTAAACACTTTATTTATTACTATATTTTCATTGTCCCTTAGGATCATAGTCTTTTCCTATATCAACTTCACATCCTTAATATGTCTCTCTTCAACTAGTGTGCATAGTAATGAGCTTCAAATAATAAAATTCTCTACAAATCCTTGTGCCTCTAGATAATTGAATTTCAAATGAATCGTTACTTATATAATCTGTTGGAATGCAAAGAAAAAACACATGTTTCCTCTAGATTGAAATTTGATATGAGCTATGTGTTTGTTGGAACTCAAGTAACCTATTTATAGAATTCTACCCGCATGATCAACCATTGAATATATCCATTTATAAGTACTCCATGAGAAGGATATAAAATATTACATCCTTCAAACACAGATTCTATATAGGTTTCTAGTTATATCCTAAGAAGGCATGTATTTTGCTAGGAAATTAGATGATTACCTTACAACACATAGCGTCATCCTTAACTACACGTAATTTTGAGGATTTCCCTCCCACAACTTGGTAGAAATAATCTAGATATGAAGTGCATGAAGAAATATAATTTTTCTTTTTGGTAGCAATGGTTTCCTTTGTACCTAACAAGAACATTGCTTGTGCCTTTCTCTACAAATATTTGATATTGTAGGAGTCATGTGGTATCTACAACATGTTAACTAGAGAAATTAAAAACTTAATATTGAGTGTGCTATGGAGCTCCTCTAATGAATTAATATTGTTGGTCTATGATGCTTAGGTGATTTTATTGTTCAAAATGGATATATATGTTGATCATGAATAATTCAACTTATGAATCATCAAACTATTTCTAAAGTTAGAACTATATTTGTTACTACATACCAAATAACATGCTATAGGAAGTGATTAACCAGTAGTGTAACAAAGAAATTAACAAATAAATATGATGGAATATTTTCTAACGACTATTTGATAAAATCTATAATACAATTATCACCAAGAAGATCACTCTTTTCATCCATTAAAAAATTGCAATAGGTTTCTTTGTAGAGCAAAATTTATATCATGGGTACCCATAAGGTTTGGACTTATTGACTTCCTGGTTGACTACCAATAAATGTGAGAGATAAAAATAAGGTATTTGAACAAGTTTAGTTTACTTATATGACTCATCTCTTGTATACATAACATATTTCACTCACATTTACACACTTGACACCTTACACACATTAATCAAACTTAATTAAATTATACATAAATTAGACAAATATTAGACAAATATTGAATACACTTCTAATCTAATATCTAACAATGATATCAAATAATATAATATATCCAACAATGTAAGATAAAATTGATATTATTCTTCTTTAGAGTGGTCATATTCCATAACATTACCGTATTGTTAGTGAACAGAAATTAGAAAAAATATATTAGTGAGTTTCCAAACTAGATCTGAGTAGACAACATGGATCAGATAACCTAAGAAAATGTTTACTTAAGCCTTAAACTCTATGAAGCAGTAAAAATATTCATCCTTGGTGTGCAAAAAGTATACACATATTTTTTAAGTATGATCATCGACGTAAAATTCAACATATTGAGATCCATGGATCTTCCATGATTAGTATCCACCATATTTAGAGGTTCTTTGACTTTGGATTCAAAAGAGATAAATAGATCTCAATGTTGCAAAGTAACAAGAGTAAATTTGAGTAGACTACTTGAATGAAAGAATACCTCATACCACATGTCACTTTTGAAGTGTAATTAGATGACTAAAGGTAAAATGACCATATCATTGATGTCAAAAGTGATGACATAATCTTAAATTTTAACACTTAGATTGTCACACCTCAGAAATAAGATATATCATTGACGTATGAAATAATCTTAAATTTTATGATCAAACACTTGATTGTCACACCTCAGAAATAAGATATAACTTTGAGTAATATCACTAAGTAATATCACTTTAAAATCAACCTTGAAATTATCGTTAAGTAACTAATGAATGAATCGCAAGTCCAATAATAAAAACGACTTTTGTTATCTTGCATGTATGCGATCCAAGTAGTAAAGTGATTGACGTGATAGGATGTGTTATCATCTAAGGAGACTTATCCTATATACTTGGAACATTCGAGAGTCTAAAACCATTATTTTTTATCATTCACATGTTTCATTTGAAACTTTGCTTGAGAAACATCCGAAAGGTACCCGAGTTCCACACAATCGAAGGCCCTTTTCCAAAAGTTACGCACCTGTTTTCATTCCGGCAAAGCGTGGAAAAGACTCAATGGGAACACTTGGCTAAACGCTTGGAAAATACTCAACTTTTTGCGCCTCAATCTCCAATATGAATTGCGTAATTAAGAGATGTTCTTGAGAAATAATGATTTCATCAGATATTTGGGTCAGATTATTGATTTATGCCTTCCTGCTGCTGGTTCCCTTGATAACAATGCGGAATAACGTGAGAAATGTCACAGAGAAGTGTTAAGAATGATAGGGGTGTTGGCCGAGGATATGTCTTACCCACGATTAACATCTGAATTGGTTATGCTTACAACATTCGAATTCATACGCCGCATCCGAACTCGTTCAAAGAAAGTGCTTAGTTTTTTTTTATAAGATTCTACAAATTGGGAGACGAAGGTTTGGAGGTCATAATCCTGAGTCTGTTGAAAACTCGTGTGATATCAGAGAGACTTGAACATGATGATATAAATAGTATTATGCGCCGAAATTTTCATAGAGTTTTATAATAATAACAAAGACAATGAGCGAGTGGTCGAGAGCATAGGGCAACAATCTATACAAGCACTTGTAAAGATTTTTAACTTCCTCCTCATCAAAAAAACCTACCCAAGTGGAAGAGAAAGATGGGGATAAAGGCATTGGTGATGCGTTGTTCCTCATCAATAAATTCTTAACAAAGGGAATAAACAAGTACTTAGCTGGCTTTATAATCCCGATCTGTTGTTCACAATTCATAACATGTTTCAAAAAATAGCCAAAGGCACAATCACGTTTTGCCTTTATAATTGGGAGGTTGCTTTGAAAATTGCAAAGACCATGTACAGGAACGGAAGATATGATAAGAACACAAGGCAGGAACACTTTGCGTATGTAATGAAAATATTATGGACTTTGGTTACCCAAATTGACGCAAGTGACAATCCCCAATCAGAAGGGACATGCTCGTAATCCTTGGCTTATTTCTTTTCACTCTTCTTAATTTGCATATTATTTGCCCTATGGCACTTGGCTTTAGTAAAGCAATTTTTTATTTTTATTTGAAAAAAATAACTGGTCTATTATAAGCCTCCGTTACATTCTTGTAATTACATGATACACATTTCTTAGTAAAACTTTAATATTAAATTTTGTTATTATTATTGTTTTATGTTTTTAATAAGATAGATTCATAGAAATTTTGTTTTATATATAGTTATTTGGAATATGTTTATATATAAAATACATATTTATTCAATTGGTTACACATGTTTTTATGTCAGGTTAGAATCCTCTAAAAATGTACAAAATACTTTTAAAAATATAATTTATTAAGATATTGTTGTTATTATTCAAAATATTAATTTTTAAAGATTTAAAACATTGAGTAATTAAGCAATAAATATATATATTTTAGCATGTTCTATCTTCTAAATGTTTACTAGGATATAAAATGGTAAAGAGATCTCATCTTGTTAAAATAACGATGTTTTCTATTCATGATTTTAGTTTTAAACAAGAAAGCAAAGAATGTTGTTCTCCTACTCATTGTAAATGAAAGGTCAAACCAATTTCAAGAACCCTTGTACAATTGCCACTCAAGAAAATATTAAACAAGTTTTTACTTGTTCTAAGCACAATTTATAAGGAAGAATAAGGATTGCATTATTTAATACTAAAGGAAAAATATAAACTAGGCATTTATAGTCTTGTGGTCTATGTTGGAGTTGTTAGAATTTCTAAAAATAGACATTCATAGCATTACCTAAAATATGAAGAAAGAGTATAACTAGTTGATTTATTCCAAGGATCAACTTTGTATAAATAGCAAAGTTGATCATTGAGAGCCGTTGGATTACAACAACTCATCAAACCTAATGAGGACACCACTTAGAGTTTACCTGACACATGGAGGAGTGAAAACTCAAGTGTCTATCCTAGTAGAACTTAAGAGAATATTCACTTATTCTAACACCCCCCTTAAGTGATACTATGAATGGTTTTTGCAAATGAGTCCCAACAACATGGCTTGATAAGGTACTCATTTATATTATAGAGATGGTGAAAAACCCCTTGGAGAAAAACCATCTATCATAAGAAAAACTTTAATATAGTGGTGTGTCTTTGGATGGTGAATATTGTCCTCATACAATTATAGAGTCCCGACAACTTGGCCTGATTAGGTACTTATTTACAATTTATAGATGCTAAAAAAAACACTTGGGGAAAAACCATCTGTCACAAAAAATAACCAAGATAGAGGCATGTCTTCGGATGGTGAAGATTGTCCTCATAATATACATGTTGTTGGAGAGATGATAAAAAAACCACAAGGAAAAAAACCATTCTCCAAAGAATATAATGAGAGGTGGAAGACCTCTGTGTCAATGCAGTTGTATTACTCCAAGTTTATCTTGCAACTGAAGGTAACGTGGAGAAGGAAATGACTTGGTGAATATGTTTACAATTTGATTCTCAGTTGGAATATAGTCCAATTATATGTCCCCATTTTGAATGTGCTATCAAATGAAGTGCATATGTATCTCAATGTGCTTGGTGTGTTGATGCTCAATTGGATTTCGTGCAATATGAATTGTGCTCTGATTGTCACACCAAAGAGTTATAGGTTTGTCATGGGATAAACCAAATTCCCTCAAAATTTGATGAAGCTAAAGAGCTTCCTGACTTGCTAAAATTGTTGCCCTGTATTCAAACTCTGTAGATGATAAGACTACTGTGTATTATTTTTTGCATAACTAGGCTATTGGTAAAGAACCAAGACAAAAGATATAGCCAGAAGTTGAACATCTATCTTCTACTAAACCTGCCCAATCTGAATCTATGTTGCCAATGATATCCATGGATTTTCCCTAATACAAGAGCCCAAATTGAGTAGTTTCTTGCAATTAGTGGAGGATTATGTTTATTTCTTGCCAATGACTGAAGTAAGGTTGATGGGAGAATTTATATATGAGACCAACATCATATGACATATTTGGACGAGTATGAGTAAGGTATAACAAACTCCCTACAAGCTAATGGTATAGAGTTGCATCACATAGAGGGGATGAGTAGGAAGTACTTAGATTTATGCCAGATTGAAAATGTGTGGGAGAATGTTTGCAGTCTAACATTTTAAACCTCTGAAGAAGATCTAGAGTGTATTTTTTTGACACAATAAAATACCTATATTTGTTTGATTTATTTGGATCCCAAGAAAGTAATGAGCTAAACCTAGATTAGCCATATCAAATGTTTCAGATATGGAGTCTTTTACAGTTTGAATGTGATCGAAGGTACTACGAATGATTAGAATATCATCAACATATAAAACAAGAATGGTAATTTTTCCTTCATCTCTCCAAATGTAGATTGTGTTATTAGACTCACAATGAGAAAAAGCTACGAAAAGAAGGAAGGAGTCCATCTTTTCATTCCAAGCTCTAGGAGCTTGTTTGAGACCACAAAGATACTTGTTTAGCCTACAAACAAGAGAGGAGTCTTGAGTGGAACCAGTAGGTTGTTCCATGTATATCTCTTCCTTTAAATCCCCATGTAAGAAATAACTTTTTACATCCATTTGAAAGATAGACCACTTTTGGGAAGAAGCCAGAGCAAGAACCAGTCTTAGAAAATCTATTTTAGCAACTGGAGCAAAGGTTTTGACATAATCAATTCCTTCAATTTGAGAGAAACATTTGGCTACTATGCGATCTTTGTGTTTATCAATTTATCCATTAGGACCATACTTTGTTCTGTAAATCCATATACAATGAACTAATTTTATTTCTTTATGCAAGGGAACTAAATCCTAAGTTTTGTGGTGTAAACTCAGCTACAAGAGACCAACAAAATGGACTTCAATCACATAACACAAATGCAATATAATGGAAGAAACTTGCAAATCGATATTATTCTCATTTTTGAATTCACACCCCTTCTCCAAAAGAGTACAATCCATCATATAGCAACTGAAAAGTAAAGAAACCCTAAAAATGTCTTTTTTTAAAAACTGCTAAAAATAGATTTTTTTTCTAAAAACTCCTAAAAATAGAAATGAGTCGGATTGCACCCAAATTCGGTGCACACATCCCTCTTACAATAAAAAACCTTAATTTAAAATAATAGGTCTCAAATTAAGGTATAACAAAAGATAATAAAACTCTAACATTCAAAAAAACCCAAAAAACTCGGGAACCTATTCTAAAAGCTAATTTTAGGAAACTAGATGGAGGATTTAGGTCCCAAAAACATATTTTTTGGAGATTCATTCCAATAATATATTCACCTTATGCAGAACACACACACAGAACCACCTATTAAATTTCAAGGCCAACGGGCGTATGGCTCACAAGTTATGGCTCCGACAAGGTGCATCAGGTTATTTGCTTTTCCAAAAAAAATTGTTGAACAACATATATTGCATGATGGGTAGTGAACCCATCTACAACTACCCACACATCATCCAACTAAATTTAAGTTTTAAATTTTGATTTCCAAGTAGAACCTTTGATGCACTACCAACCATGATATACAAAAGGGTAAAAAGCAAGTAAGCTCTACAACAAATATAATTGAAACTGAGTAGTTTTTTATTACTATTTTTTAATTATGTTTTGCGATCATAGTTTTCTTCTATATTAACTTTATATCCTTAATATGCCTCTCTCTTTAGCTAATGTGTTGAGTAATGAGCTTCAAAAAATAAAATATTTTAGAAATGCTTGTGCCTATATATAATTGAATGTCAAATGACTCTACCTAGGTGTTGTAGGTGAGTTAGAGAGGAGAGGGCAATCCTCCAAGGGAGGTCCCAGGTTCGAATCTCCACCCTACCAAAAAACTAAATTGGGTACCCAAAATCCAATTGATAATGTTGGTGCGGGCAGGGCTGGGTGCGACTCTCGGGTGACGTTCATGGTGTAGATCCCCTTTTTGTGGTCTCTCAAACCAAGGTAGTCCTGCAAGAGATTTTTTGCTATATAAAAAAAAAATGTCAATGACTCATTACTTACATAATATTTTGGAATGCAAAGAAAAACCATATTTTTCCTCTAGATTGAATGTTGACATGAGTTATGTGTTTGTTAGGATGTAGATGGGACTCAAGTAACCTATTTAAAGATTTCTACCCACACATTCAACCATCAAATACATCCACTTTGCAAGTACTCCATAAGCTATCAAGTATTACATCCTTCAAAGATGTAGATACTATGTTAATTGCTAGCCATATGCTATGAAGACATGTATTTTATAATGAAATTGGATGATTACCTTACAACACACAACCTCATCTTTAACTGCATATGATTTGAGTATTTCCCTGCCGCAACTTGGTAGAAACAGTTTGAATATGAAGTTGATGAAAAAATATGATTTTGTTTTTTGTTAGCAATGGTTTCCTTCATATTATTCTCTTCACCTAATAGGCCCTTCTCTCAAATCATTGATATTGTAGAAGACGTAGACAACATGTTAACTAGAGAAATTAATAACTTGAGATTGAGAGTGCCATGGAGCTCCTCTAATGAAGAAAGCTTGTTGGTCTAGAAGAAAAGATAGTTGGCTTTGTCTTCAATGTTACTCTAATATCATTAAAAACCACAATCATACTTTTATTGTTTAAATAGATATACATGTTGATCATAACTAACTTAACTTATGAATCATCAAACTATTTTTAAAATTAAAACTATACTTGAGACTACATACCAAATAACATACTATAAGAAGTGACTAACCAAAAGTCTAGCAAATACATTAACAATGATGAAATATTTTCTACAACCATTTAATTAAATCTATACTAAAATTTTCACAATAACAAAATAAATTTTCAATTAAAAAATAATAATTATTCTGACCTAAAATAATTATTATGCTAATAAAAAACATTATATTAAAATCAAATTGTATGAACTTAACTTTATATATTATATATTATACGTAAAACAAAAGTTATATGGTGGGTGGGCTTAAGGTCCAGTGTCGTCGGCTGCGTGCTTGACCTACCAAAACATGAGAAAGACGACGAAAGGAAGGTATTTAACAAGTCTAATCTACTTATATAAATACCTATAAAGTTCTTTGAGTTCCACATTTGTCTTCGCGAAAAACAGAGGCTATAACCATAAGTTTTGGGAGTTCCCATTTCTTGTTCAGAGAAACTCAAAAGCCATCACCACACAGCTTCATGGAGGAGGAGAAGCTTCGCTGTGTAATTAGTTTCCAAATTGCATATGATCCGGTAAAAGTAGGGACTGATGACAAATATGTGTACGATCGCAACTCTTTGGAAACTTTGCTTGAAAAGCATCCGAAAGGTACCCGAGTCCCACACAGTCGAAGGCCCTTTTCTGCGGCAGATGTAATTCCACACGTTTCTAAGAGGCAACAGATTCAATCGTTCGTGAGACATGAGCTGGGAAACGACTACACAGTGGGATGTCGTTCCGGATTATCCTCTCATTCTCCGATCCTCTGATATTGCCGAGACTTTCCAGAAGTTACGCGCCTCTTTTCATTCCGGTAAAGATTGGAAAAAACTCGATGGGGACACTTGGCTAGAAGCTTGGAAAATACTCAACTATTTACGCCTCAATCTCCAATATGAATTCCGTAATCGAGAGACGTTCTTGAGAAATAATAATTTCATCAGATATTTGGGTCAGATTCTACGAATTGGGAGACGAAGGTTTCGAGGTCATAATCCTGAGTCTGGTGAAAACTCGTGTTATATCAGAGAGACTTGAACATGATGATATAAATAGTATTATGCGCCCTATTCTTCAAGCAGAACCACATGAAGTTTCTTGCTTTCGTCTGGCCATGTCAGCCGAAATTTTCATAGAGTTTTATAATAATAACGAAGACAATGAGGGAGTGGTCGAGAGCATAGGGCAAGAATCTATACAAGCACTTGTGAAGATTTTTAACTTACTGCTCATCAAAAAACATACCCAAGTGGAAGAGAAAGATGGGGATAAAGGCATTGGTGATGCGTTGTTCCTCATCAATGAATTCTGTAACGAAGGGAATAAACAAGTTCTTTACTGGCTTTATAATGCCGATATGTTTTTCATAATTCATAACATGTTTCAAAAAATAGCCAAAGGCATAATCACGTTTTGCCTTTATAATTGGGAGGTTGCTTTGAAAATTGCAAAGACTATGTACAGGAACGGAAGAGCTGATAAGAACATAAGACAGGAACACTATGATGTTTACCGTGCTCTGGCAACCACAATTCCAACAGGGGACGCAGAAATAAGAGAGAATATCAAACAATCGCTCGACGATATAATGAAAATATTATCGCCTTTGCGAAGATATTATCGACTTGGGTTACACAAAGTGACAATCCGTAATTAGAAGGGACATGCTCATAATACTTGGTTTCTTTCCTTTTAATTTTCTTAATTTGCATATTAACTGCCCTATGGCACTTGGCTTTTAAGGCAATAATTTAATTTTTTCTGGTTTCTTTTAAAAATCCTCCGTCAAATTATTGTAATTATACATTACACATATCTTAATAAAACTTTAATATTAAATTTTATTATAATTGTTTTTTGTTTTTTTATTTAAACATCTTAGATTTTTTTTTTTAAATATAGTTATTTGGAATATGTTTATATATAAAATACATACAAAAAAATATAATAATTTTGTAATATTTTAAAAATTATTTGTATGACTGTGGTGTATAGGCAAGAATGCCACTTGTATTATTGGTGATATGACCCAGTTTCAATCTCCAGGAAGGATGTTTATAAAAAATATTAATAAAAAAAATTGTAGCACTTTATTGTTGTTATTAATTAAAATGTGAATTTTTTAAAGCTTAGCTTTAAAATATTAAATAATTTAGTAACAAATATACTTATTTCAGCACGTTATATCTTAAGTAAAAAAATTGTAACACGTTGTTGTTATTATTAATTAAAATGTGAAATTTTTAAAGCTTAAAGCTTTAAAATATTAAATAATTTAGTAATAAATATACTTATTTCAGCACGTTATATCTTAAGTGTTTACTAGGATGCAAAATAGTCGAGAGATTTCATCTTGTTAAAATAACGATGGTTTGCATTCATCATTTTAGTTGTAGAAAAAAAAAACAATGAATGTCATATTTCTACTTGCTGTAAATAAAAGGTCAAAATAATTTCAAGAACATTTGTACAATTACAACTTAAAAAAATGTTAAGGAGGTTCTAAGCACAATTTATAAAGAGGGACAAGGATTGCAAGATTTAATGCCCAAGGAAAAATATAAAATAGTCATTTACAAGGTTAATCTTCTATGTTGGAGTGTAACTTTTAAAACATTCATATTCTCATTTAAATAAAAGATACTGATTGTATTTTAATCAAGAAAAAAAAGTAAGAAGGTGATTTAGGTATATCACATTCATATTCATAAAACATTCTGAATACATAGTGATACCAAAAGAGTTTGAGAATTATACATGTATGCATTGGCAATATTTGAGCTTAGGTGTTCTCCTTGGTCAAATTAATTGACATTTAATGAGGTGATCTAGGTTTATATTTTTGTACATGATACATGCATAATTGTAAAGTTGTTATAATAAATGTACATGATCAAAATATATTATAAATAAATCTTGTTTTAATCTCATTTAGAAAATTTTAAAAATGTTCTTAGAATAAAGAAATCATAGAAGAATATACGTTTAATTATTTTTAAAATATTAAAAAAAAAAATTAAACAAAGCATAATTTGTTATTTTCAACAAAGAAATAATAAGCTCACTCTTTTCATCCATTAAAATAATTTCAATAGGTTACTTTGTAGAGCTAATGTTACATTGTGGGTGCCCATAAGCTCTGCAGTCATTGATTTCTTGGTTGACTACCAATAGATGTAAAATGCAAAGAAGAAGTTATTCAACAAGTCTTAGTTATTATTATTATTATGTTATTATCTTC
Organism: Wollemia nobilis; assembly: GCA_028583015.1. Taxonomy (NCBI): domain Eukaryota; kingdom Viridiplantae; phylum Streptophyta; class Pinopsida; order Araucariales; family Araucariaceae; genus Wollemia; species Wollemia nobilis. The sequence continues at coordinate 623,719 of JAQPPZ010017034.1, read as the reverse complement.
GCTTGCAATCATAGTTTTTCCTATGTCAACTTCACATCCTTAATATGTCTCTCTTCAACTAGTGTGCATAGTAATGAGCTTCAAAAAATAAAAAATTCTACAAATCCTTGTGCCTCTAGATAATCGAATGTCAAATGAATCATTACTTATATAATCTATTGGAATGCAAAGAAAAACCATATGTTTCCTCTAGATTGAAATTTGATATGAGTTATGTGTTTGCTGGAACTCAAGTAACTTATTTATAGACTTCTACCCACATGTTCAACCTTTGAATACATCTGTTTATAAGTACTCCATGAGAAGGATATAAAGTGTTACAACCTTCAAACACAAATTCTATATAGGTTGCTAGTTATATCCTATGAAGGCATGTATTTTTCTAGAAAATTATATGATTACCTTACAAAACATAGCGTCATCCTTAACTACATGTTATTTTGAGGATTTCCCTCCCACAAATTGGTAGAAATAGTCTAGATATGAAGTGGATGAAAAAATATAATTTTGCTTTTTGGTAGCAATGGTTTCCTTTGTACCCAACAAGAACATTGCTTGTACCTTTCTCTACAAATATTTGATATTGTAGGAGTCATGCAGTACCTACAACATGTTAACTAGAGAAATTAAAAACTTGAGATTGAGTGTGTTATGGAGCTCCTCTAATGAATGAATCTTGTTGGTCTATGCTGCTTAGGTGATTTTATTGTTCAAAGTGGATATACATGTTGATCATAACTAATTCAACTTATGAATCATCAAACAATTTCTAAATTTAGAACTATATTTGTCACTACATACCAAATAACATACTATAAGAAGTAACTAACGACTAGTGTAACAAAGAAATTAACAAATAACATATTATTGTTTAAAATGGATATACATATTGTTCATAGCTAATTTAAATTATGAATCATCAAACTATTTCTAAATTTAGAACTATATTTGTCACTACACACCAAATAACATACTATAAGAAGTGACTAATCAGTAGTGTAACAAAGAAATTAACAAAATAACTATGATGGAATATTTTCTAATGATCATTTTATAAAATCTATAATAAAATTATCACAAAGAAGCTCACTCTTGTCATTCATTAAAAATTTGCACTAGGTTGCTTTGTAGAGCAAAAATTATATCATTGGTGCCCATAAGGTTTGGACTTATTGACTTCGTGGTTGACTACCAATAAATGTGTGACAAAAAAGAAGATATTTGAAAAAGTCTACTTTACTTATATGACTCATCTCTTGTATACATAACATCTTTCACTCACACTTACACACTTCACACCTTACACACATAACTCAAACTTAATTAAATTATACATAAATACTCTTCACACTTTGATACATATTTTAGACAAATATTGAAGATACTTCTAACTCGAAGGTTCTTCATGGTACTCAATAATACCAAATAATGTAATATCTCCAACAATGTACGATAAAATTGATATTGTTCTTCTTTAGAGTAATCATATTGCATAACTGATGTAGGACCATCCAATGAAAGACAAAATATAGCAAAGTAGAAAAAGTGTCGCGATATCACGACATGTCGCATTATCATGACCAAAAGCCGAGAGAAGGCTCAAGAGAGAAATGTCGCGATATCGTGACATGTCGCATTTTCGCAACCAAAAAACAAGAGAAGGCACAAGAGAGAAAAATGTCACGATATCGCGACATGTTGCATTATCGTGACTAAAAGAGAAGAGGAAGAGCAAGAGAGAAAAGTGTCGTGATATCACGACATGTCGCGTTTTCATGACTCAGGAAGGAGAGAGAAGGCACGAAGCAAAAATGTCATGATTTCATGACATGTCATGAAATCACGACCGAAAGAAGACAGGAAAGGCCAAAGAAGAAAATGTCATGATTTCATGACATGTCACGAAATTACGACCGACGGAGCAGAAAGAAAGCAAGGAAGGAAACTGTCACGATATCGTGACATGTCACGAATTCGTGACCCAAAACAGAGAGAGAAATCAAAGAGCAAAGCTGTCGCGATATCACGACATGTCACGATTTCATGACCCGAGAGGCGAGGAGGAGGCATAAGGGAAAGATGTCGTGATATCGCGACATGTCATGATTTCATGACCGAAAATGAGAAAGAGGAGCCGGAAAGGAAAGATGTCGCAATATCGCGACATGTCGCATTATCGCGACCAAAGGACGAGAGAAAGCGCAAAGGAGAAAAAATGTCGCGATATCGCGACATGTCACATTTTCGCGACCAAAGGACAGGAAAAAGTGCAAAGGAGAAAAGGTGCCGCGATATCGTGACATGTCACATTTTTGCGACCAAAAGGTGAGGGAAGGCGCATGAGAGAAAAGTGTCATGATATCGTGACATGTCGCATTATCAGGACCAAAATGCGAGAGGAGGCGCAGGAGAAAAAAAGTGTCACGATATCATGACATGTCGCATTTTTGCGACTCGCAAAGGGCAAGAAGGCAGAAAGCAAAAAGTGTCACGATATCGTGACATGTCGCATTTTTGTGACTCGCAAAGGGCAGGAAGGCCGAAAAGCAAAAGTGTCACGATATCGCGACATGTCACATTTTTGTGACTCGCAAAGGGCAGGAAGGCAATGAAGCAAAAATGTCTTGATATCGTGACATGTCGCATTTTTGTGACCAAACAAAAGGAAATAAAAGGCAGGCGGTTACAGGGGCCGTTACAGAGGAAATCATCGAGCGATGGGTATACCGAACGTCATCATGGGTTGACAGGCAGACAGAGTCTATAGTGGCAGCACTGGACAAGCACGTGGCACCAAGGTGCAATGAAAGCAGACGAAGATCAAGAGTTGGAAAGAAAGACGTTTCGAAAGCCAAGGTAACGAAGAGGCATGTGAAATGAAATGAAGGGTCAAAAAAGGGAAACGGAGAGTCACACCAAAGATTTTAAAATGGGAAGCAAAGGCATGCACAAGGGTCAGAAAATGGTGGAGACAGAGTTGCAGATGTGAAGGCAAGAGGGCCATTCTGGACCTATTTAGGCTATTTTTCTTCCAGGGCAGAAGACGTTGTAATAGAAACTATCTTTCGGGATAAAGGATTTTATTTGGCAAACTGCTGCCATTATTGTATTCAGATCTAGGGCTTGAAACTTCATTTTTGTCTTATCTACTATCAGAGGGATGCGCACACCGATTTTGGGCCCCATCTGACTCATTTCAATTTTTAGGGTTTTAGAGAGACATCGTCATGGTGATCACCCATAGCCAAGCCCAATCACGGGTGGATGCTATGGGGAATATCCAAGGAAGAACAAGTCATCTCCATTACAATCCCAAGGATTTGGTCATACCACCTTGGCGACCTAACACACAATGCAGTCCCCTCCACATCTTAAAGGAAAGAGACTATAGGGACACCTCTTCGAGGAGCACTCCTGTTCAACATAGCACTCATCACACACCCTTACATGAGGGGTACAGTCATAGGAGAGCTCCCTTAGATGATCGCTATGAGTGGTCACTACGCGATGAAGTGCTAGGTCAACATAGGGTTCAACGGGAGGAACCACATCATTACACTACCCGTCCTTCACCCCCTCTAGTTGTCAGGACTACAAAGACAAATCTAGAGCACAAGGCTCCTCAGGCGGGGCAGGCCAACTCCACCCGTTCCTTTTTCATTTATGAAAGAGAGCACGAGGAAGACCTCTACCTTCCTCGAGAGCAATATACAATGCGAGAGCAATATGCCTCCACACCTGCTATCTATCAGGAACACTCACTGAGGCCAAAGCCTCGAGGGAATGTTGTTACCCCCAATAGAGGGAGGTCGCCTATAGATATCTTGGATCACTACGATCGAGATAGATATCTAGAAGAAGCATCTAGGCCTTCTAGACATGAAGCAATGAGAGCTCCCTTAGATGCTCGCTATGAGCGGTCATCGCGTGATGAAGTGCTAAGTCAACATAGGGTTCGATGGGAGGAACCACATGATTACACTATCCTTCCTTCACCCCCACTAGTTGTCAGGACTACAAAGACAAATCCAGAGCACAAGGCTCTTCGGGCAGGGCAAGATAGCTCCGTCCACCCCTTTTTCACTTATGAAAGAGAGCACGAGGAAGACATCTACCTTCCTCGAGAGCAATATATCGTGCGGGAGCAATACGCCTTCGCACCTGCTATCTATCAGGACCACTCACTGAGGCCAAATCCCCGAGAGAGTGCTGCTACCCCTAATAGAGGGATGTGTCCTATAGAGATCTTGGATCACTACGACCAAGATTTTTATCTAAGAGAGGCATCTAGGCCTTCTAGACATGAGGCGGTGGGACTAACTATCGTAGAATCTATCAAATATATCACACATCTCAAGCAACTCACGCAACTTGAGCTCGAACGACTACCATTAGAGGAACCGTACCATATTAATGAAGAGCACCTTCAGTGCCAAAAGGATGAGCTGTTCCAACAAATTAAACAAGAGAAGACTCCAACCCCTCACATGCATAAGACAAAGTATTTTGAGTGGCACAACCCATGGGGGGAAGATAGGTCATCGCGACCTCATCAAAAGCTACCCCCAACATCTCCTAGACAGGAGCGGGAAGCTACTCTCCCGATTCCTGAAGCACCACCCCCGACGCCTCCTAGACATGAATGGGAGGCCGCTCCTATAACCAATGACGAGTGCCTTCCTCAGACATCCACCCAGGCTTATGAGCCACCCTTAGAAATTCATCAAGAAGCCTCTAAGGAATCAGAGCACGAAGAAGAGCGGGATGAACTTCCCTACCAAGGCATGGGGGGTGCCATCTGGCCACCCCTCCATAAGCCCCAAGTTCCTCAACAAGAACCAACCAAAGAGGAGGAGTTCAAATCTCCCAATACATGCAAAGCACTAGAGCACTTAGAGTTGGTAGAGACCAAGATTTTGGAGCTCCCAAGGCCCAACTTACATAAGACTCCTTTCGAAGAGGATCAACCTTTAACCGTAGGGCTACCTGACGATGCAGTCCTCCATGTCTCAGAATCTACAGATTCTGATGAGCTATACACATTGTTCGAAGGTGAGGATGAAACATGTCAACAGATAAACATAATACTAGACCATGAATGGCGCGTTTACCCATCGCAGTGGGACCAAGCATTACATCCACAACTTTGGGCACACAAAGAGCAACTTCCACCAAGAGACATCATAGCAACATCAGTGCCGCGGGCGGACCCTGTCCTCATCTCCGTGCATAGGGCCGATCCATTCATGCCCATACCTCTAGAGCCAGATCCGGAGTGCAAAGACCATCAAGCTGGGGGTACCTCTATCCCCTGACGAACCATAATCCAAACCAAAAAGCTCCAAGGATTATTGCAATCCCTTGGTCACCCAAACAGCTCCAAGGATTATCGCAATCTCTTGGTCAATACAAAAAGCTCCAAGGATTATCACAATCTCTTGGTCACCCCAAAAAGCTCCAAGGATTATCACAATCACTTGGTCACCCCAAAAATCTCCAAGTATTATCGCAATCACTTGGTCACCCCAAAAGCTCCAAGGATTATCGCAATCACTTGGTCACCCCAAAAGCTCCAAGGATTATCGTAATCACTTGGTCACCCCAAAAAGCTCCAAGGATTAACGCAATATCTTGGTCAAATCCAAAAAGCTCCAAGGATTATCGCAATCTCTTGGTCAATCCAAAAAGCTCCAAGGATTATCACAATCCCTTGGTCACCCAAAAATCTCCAAGGATTATTGCAATCTCTTGGTCACCCAAAAAGCTCCAAGGATTATCGCAATCACTTGGTCACCCCAAAAGCTCCAAGGATTATCGCAATCACTTGGTCACCCCAAAAGCTCCAAGGATTATCGTAATCACTTGGTCACCCCAAAAAGCTCCAAGGATTAACACAATATCTTGGTCAAATCCAAAAATCTCCAAGGATTATCGCAATCTCTTGGTCAATCCAAAAAGCTCCAAGGATTATCACAATCCCTTGGTCACCCAAAAATCTCCAAGGATTATTGCAATCTCTTGGTCACCCAAAAATCTCCAAGGATTATCGCAATCCCTTGGTCACCAAAAAGCTCCAAGGATTATTGCAATCTCTTGGTCAATCCAAAAGCTCCAAGGATTATCGCAATCCCTTGGTCACCCAAAAAGCTCCAAGGATTATCGCAATCACTTGGTCACTACAAAAAGCTCCAAAGGATTATCGCAATCTCTTGGTCAACCCAAAAAGCTCCAAGGATGATCGCAATCTCTTGGTCACCCGAAAAGCTCCAAGGATTATCGCAATCTCTTGGTCAATCCAAAAAGCTCCAAGGATTATCGCAATCTCTTGGTCACCAAAAAGCTCCAAGGATTATCGCAATCTCTTGGTCAATCTAAAAAGCTCCAAGGATTATCGCAATCACTTGGTCAAACCCAAAAAGCTCCAACGATTATCGCAATCGCTTGGTCAAAAAAAAAAAAAATCAAGAAATTCAAAAAAACAAAACAACAAAAATCATCAAAAACAACAAAGATTTGCATCTCAATTCTAGGCATACTCAAACTCATCAAAAAAAAAATTAATATTCTCGCACCTCATCTTCACCTTCACCAAAAACAATCCATCAAAAATACAAAAATATATAGCTGCATTAAGCATTGCATCCATACATTACATATTTGTAGTCATACAGGTCAAAGGCACCATAGGCTGCAATAGCTCTGATAGTCCATCTTGTTCCGCATTGTCTCATGTTACAAAAACACCATGCATAACTTTTACCACACTACAGTCAGTGGTCTAGGAATGTACCAAGAGTTTCAGTGATTCAGTCATCATTTTCCTCTTTAGCCATTTAGCGTATCAAGTCAAACTAATTTTACGAAGGTAGAGTCATACTTGAAATACACCATGTTACGTAACATCCCAACACAAATCAAAACACTAAAAATTCCCAAATTGTGTGAACGAAAGACGAAACCTGCAAAATAATCTAGGTCACCACAAGTGAAACGGTTATCTTGCTCATCCCCCTGTGTGAATGACCCCTAGAATGCTGAGAGTTGGCAAAAGGACAAGCTTCCTCCCTACCCAATTCCCTAAGAATCCCTAAAGTTCTCAATAGTTGCAAAACACAAAAATTTGCAAAACGTCAAAACTCAAAAATTTGACAAAATATAGTGCACACATCAAAAGGCACAAACAACAGTGATTTTCGTCACTCCATATCCCCAATCCCTTGCTCGAAAGAAAAACAAATCAAAATAAACAGTGATCTTATCACTACAAAAGAGCAAGTATCCCAATATATTAAAAAAAAAAAGAAGGGAGTTGACCTTGAATCCCTGGAACTCTCAGCATTCTGTAGGTCATAAGGCAAGCTTCAATACCAACTCGGTAACAGAAGTAAACCTCCCGCATGACGATATATCTGTCACATTAACTTGCGTACAGATCAATGTTTGCATGTGGATGAGCTAGCTTATGGCATCCTGGATTACACCACAGATTAATCTTAGTACATACAACAAAGGAATTTGTGGAGCTAATTAGGTGATCCTCAATACAGGTTCGGTTGAAAGCCCACCTGGCACTGGCGGTATCCTAACAAATACCACTAAATGAACTAAATTGCACACACAGGGATGTGAAATAACTTGGTCAAAAATGATTCTGATTCATACCTTGGTCAAAAGTCTTGTAAGATAAAGTACAGTCATGGCTAGTGAGTTAAAACTGTCTGAGTCTCGGAAAACCTTAGCTACATTTCTAAACCAACTGCGCTACTTTTCATCCTTACAATACCATCAAAAAAATACAAAAAAAGAAAAACCACATGTATACATACAAAGTCATGCATCGCAACAATCACCTAAAAACAAAATTACAGAGTTCTAAACAGTCCTTGGTGCCATAGCCAAACATCACAAACCCCATTCATCCATTTCATATCTGCATATCACATATAAATCAAAACCATTTGCATTCATCATAGCATATGCATCCATCAAAATAAATCAACATGCATACATCCATATTCATCAACCATCATGCACAAGATCAAAGAAAATCAAAACAACAAAAACAACAAATAAATGCAACACAAAAACAAAAAGCAATAAACATTGCCAGACACAAGTGCTCTTGCACTTTACCTCTTAGCATAACAAAACTAATGTCGGGGTCTACATTGTTGTTATCCTATTCCCTAAGAAGGCTACCATAGCCGGACCGCTCCACGGGAGGTCGGATTTTTGCCAATTTTAATCCCCAATGGCGTCACAAAAACAACAAAACAACAAGAACATAACAAAAATGCAACACAAAAACACAGCAATAAACATTGCCAGACACAAGTGCTCTTGCACTTAACCTCTTGGCATAACAAAATTGATGTCAAGGTTTACATTGTCACTATCCTACTCTCGAAGAAGGCTACCATAGCCAGACCGCTCCACGGGAAGACGGATTTTAGACAATTACATCCCCAAACGACATCACAAAAGGGTCAAAGCCCACTCAAAAACAACAAGAAAATCAAAACAACACAAAAAAAGCAATAAACATTGCCAGACACAAGTGCACTTGCACTTAAACTCTTGGCATGACAAATCGACATCAGAGTCACAAATAATCACTATCCTACTCCCTAAGAAGGCTACCATAGCCGGACCGCTCCAGGGGAAGACAGATTTTGACAATTTAATCCCAAAATGGTGTCACAAAAAAAAAAAAAACAAAAAAAAAAAAAAAACAAAACAAAAAAATTGCAACACAAACAAAAAGCAATAAACATTGCCGGACACAAGTGCCCTTGCACTTAACCTCTTGGCATAGCAAAATTGATGTCGGAGTCTGCATTGTCACTATCTTACTCCCGAAGAAGGCTACCATAGCCGGACCGCTCCACGGGAGGACGAATTGCCGACAATTCAATCACCAAATGGTGTCACAAAAAACAACAAAAAAATGTAACACAAAACAAGCAATAAACATTGCCAGACACAAGTACTCTTGCACTTAACCTCTTGGCATAGCAAAATTGATGTCGGGGTTTGCATTGTCACTATCCTACTCTCGAAGAAGGCTACCATAGCCGGACCTCTCCACGGGAGGACAGATTTCCGACAATTCAATCACCAAATGGTGTCACAAAAACAACAAAAAATAGTACAAAATTCAACAAAAACACAGCAAAAATAATGCCGGACACAAGTGCTCTCGCACTTAGCCTCTAGGCAAATAAAATCGATGTCGAGGTCCAAATATCGCTCTCCTAATTCCCCAAGAAGGCTATCATAGCCGGACCGCTCCACGGGAAATAGGTTTTCGACGATTTCACCTCATTATGACATCACTAAAAGGGTTAACACCCACCAAAAATAGGTCCATATGTTGGAAAAATTGCACACGCTTAACGATAAACCCTCTGAAGGCAACCTTGCACAAGTCATCTTGGGTCAAGCGACTCGTCGCTTCTCTCACGAAGGTCATTCCCTCATCGATTCGTCGCTTGAGGGGGTAGTCACACTTAGTCACCAACCAACAATCACACACCCAATTAAGGAAAACGACATGCATTCAAAGAATCACTGACAAAGACAATCACGCTCCTGCTTGGGGCGATAAACAAGCAACAATCAAATCAATCAAACACTTGGCATTTCGTGAATCATGAACACAAGGTTCCCCCTGAGGATAAAAACGCCCTTCACTTGTTCATGATTGATCAATGTCTAAGTTCAAGATTTTGTGAATCATGAACACAAGGTTCCCCCTGAGGATAAAAACGCCCTTCACTTGTTCATGACTGATCGATGTCTGAGTTCAAGTCACACCTCACCAAAACAGGTTAATACTTGAAATCAAATTCCTTAGCTCGTCAGAAGCAAGGATTCAAGAATGCATGCCCTTTCCATACTTGGGGCATCAAAATTTGGTTAGGTGTCCAAGAAACCCTAATCATTAGTGCTTTGGTTATCTATTTTTGCTCAAGCACTGCGTCACCCACAGCGCTTCCCAAAAAGGGGCATCCGTAGACACCAAAACAGCACCAATCCGATTATGTGACTGCAAACACTGATCGCTTTGGAAAACACAGCCCCGGGGCAGCCCTCAGAGGTTAAACAGTGGTCCTAACCACTTTCATAGCAATTTTGTAAGGTCAAGAAGCAATTTGGCACACTTGGACACTTTTCCCGATACTCGTCTCACCCCGGGACGAATTCAAAATAGAATCCGTCCCACCCCAGGACGAATTCTGAATCCATCCCTAGGTGGGACGAATTCTAAGCTTAGCGGGCAAAAAGGCAAATGGTGCCAAGTGGCAGCCCAGAACAGTCAGTTAAGGGCTCCTACCTTGCACGCATGTGTAAGTGGACAGAGGGGCCGTTAGAGGACTTTTGCAAGAAGCATTTATCAAAGTTCAAGTCAAGGGAAGACTCCCCTCCCTCATGGGAAGACAAGACTGCCACATGGCGCCCATGGCCAACACTTGGCTTTTGTGCTTCCCTCCCAAAAGAGACCCCTTGGGTCTATAAAAGGTGGGACTTTTCTCACCCAAAATATAGAGGTGGAAGGAGTGTTCAAGCAACAAAGTGCTGCCGAATCGAAGACTCATTTGCATCCCCCTTTGTTCACCTTCCTACATCCATCAATCTCTTTTGCAAGGGAGGTTGTTGGGTGGCCTTTGGAAGCTCGAACCTTACTCAAATCCGATGCATGGACATCTGAACCTACCAATTCGCCGACCCCCCAATCCTAAAAGGTTTTGGGCCCATCCTTGGTGGATTGGCTCCAAAATCGAGGGCCAACGGTGGGAGGCCCACTTGGGCACCCCCGCACCCCCAAATTCTAATTTCAGTTTTTGAGCACCTTAGATTAATTTTTAGATTGCATTTTGTGTTACTAGGTCTGATTAGTCTATAATTGCAATTTTGTGGCTTTTGGTCAGAGTTTAGGGTGTTTTGTATTGCTTTATCGTTTTGCTAACTTGCAGGTGTCAAGGTTAAATTCCCGAGGGAGGAGGTCAAATTGGGAAAATCCGACCATCTGGGTCGTCCCAAAATGGCCCCAATTACCTAACCCCCTGTTTGCAAGAGTTTTGCAGGTCCCGAGATCTGACATTGGAGCAGTAGCAGGTCGATTTCTCCTATTCAGAAGAATTCGTCCCACCCAGGGACGAATTACAGTCAGAATTCTAAGGTTTCTAACCTTAGTTGTTAAACAAAAAACATTACAAAAAAAATTCTTAAAGTTTTGAAAAGTGCAACACAAAACAATGCATTCAGTTAAAGCAAAATAAGCCCTAGGGTCACTTACAGGACTCGCCTCGGCTCCGTCGCTCGAACCAGTTTGTGCACTCATGATGGCAGAGAGAATTCCAGTAGCGCTTCGCTTCGCAGACTACTTCCTCCTCCCAGAGCTCCAAAATCGCAAGAAAAAAATGACACAAATGAGCCCAAAATCAAGTTTTGGCCCTTAAATAGGCCTTTTGCATTGGAATTCGTCCTTGATCGGGACGAGCGCTCTGATTAGCGCTCATCCCACCCAGGGACGAATTCTCCAGATAGAATTCGTCCCACCCAGGGACGAATTCAGGCCAGCACAAAAAAAATTTAAGAAAAATGACTAAAAATGCACTAAAAAGACAATAAAACTGCCTGACAGGATTGCAAATGCAACTGACAGCATGGGCATACAAAATCGACATCGGGGTCACAAATTATCAATATCCTACTCCCTAAGAAGGCTTCCATAGCCGGACCACTCCAAGGGAATACAGATTTTGAAAATTTAATCCCCAAAATAATGTCACAAAAACAACAAAAACAGTACAAAATTTAACAAAAACACAACAAAAGCATTGCCAGGCATAAGTGATCATGCACTTAACCTCTAGGCAAAGAAAATCGATGTCGAGGTCAAAATTATCGCTCTCCTAGTTCCCCAAGAAGGCTATCATAGCCGGACCGCTCCACGGGAAATAGGTTTTCGACGATTTCACCTCATTATGACGTCACCAAAAGGGCTAACACCCACCAAAAATAGGTCCATATGTCGGAAAAATTGCACACGCTTAACGGTAAACCCTCTAAAGGCAAACCTTGCACAAGTCATCTTGGGTCAAGCGACTCGTCGCTTCTCTCACGAAGGTCATTCCCTCATCGATTCGTCGCTTGAGGGGGTAGTCACACTTAGTCACCAACCAACAATCACACACCCAATTAAGGAAAACGACATGCATTCAAAGAATCATCGACAAAGACAATCACGCTCCTGCTTGGGGCGATAAACAAGCAACAATCAAATCAATCAAACACTTGGCATTTCGTGAATCATGAACACAAGGTTCCCCCCGAGGATAAAAACGCCCTTCACTTGTTCATGACTGATCAATGTCTAAGTTCAAGATTTCGTGAATCATGAACACAAGGTTCCCCCTGAGGATAAAAACGCCCTTCACTTGTTCATGACTGATCGATGTCTGAGTTCAAGTCACACCTCACCAAAACAGGTTAATACTTGAAATCAAATTCCTTAGCTCGTCAGAAGCAAGGATTCAAGAATGCATGCCCTTTCCATACTTGGGGCATCAAAAGTTGGTTAGGTGTCCAAGAAACCCTAATCATTAGTTCTTTGGTTATCTATTTTTGCTCAAGACTCGCGTCACCCGCAGCGCTTCCCAAAAAGGGGCATCCGTAGACACCAAAACAGCACCAATCCGATTATGTGACTGCAAACACTGATCGCTTTGGCAAACACAGCCCCCAGGGCAGCCCTCAGAGGTTAAATAGTGGTCCTAACCACTTTCATAGCAATTTTTTAAGGTCAAGAAGCAATTTGGCACACTTGGACACTTTGCCCAGCACTCGTCTCACCCGGGACGAATTCAAAATAGAATTCGTCCCACCCCAGGACGAGTACCAGAATCCGTCCCTGGGTGGGACGAATTCTAAGCTTAACGGGCAAAAAGGCAAATGGTGCCAAGTGGCAGCCCAGAACAGTCAGTTAAGGGCTCCTACCTTGCACGCATGTGTAAGTGGATAGAGGGGCCGTTAGAGGACTGTTGCAAGAAGCATTTATCAAAGTTCAAGTCAAGGGAAGACTCCCCTCCCTCATGGGAAGACAAGACTGCCACATGGCGCCCATGGCCAACACTTGGCTTTTGTGCTTCCCTCCCAAAGAGACCCCTTGGGTCTATAAAAGGTGGGACTTTTCTCACCCAAAATATGCAGGTGGAAGGAGTGTTCAAGCAACGAAGTGCTGCCGGAATCGAAGACTCATTTGCATCCCCCTTTGTTCACCTTCCTACATCCATCAATCTCTTTTGCAAGGGAGGTTGTTGGGTGGCCTTTGGAAGCTCGAACCTTACTCAAATCCGACGCATGGACATCTGAACCTACTAATTCGCCGACCCCCAATCCTAAAAGGTTTTGGGCCCATCCTTGGTGGATTGGCTCCAAAATCGAGGGCCAACGGTGGGAGGCCCACTTGGGCACCCCCGCACCCCCAAGTCCTAATTTCAATTTTTGAGCACTTTAGATTAATTTTTAGATTGCATTCTGTGTTACTAGGTCTGATTAGTCTATAATTGCAATTTTGTAGCTTTTGGTCAGAGTTTAGGGTGTTTTGTATTGCTTCATCGTTTCGCTAACTTGCAGGTGTCAAGGTTAAATTCTCGAGGGAGGAGGCCAAATTGGGAAAATCCGACCATCTGGGTCATCCCAAAATGGCCCTAATTACCTAACCCCCCTATTTGCAGGAGTTTTGCAGGTCCCGGGATCCGACATTGGAGCAGCAGCAGGTCGATTTCTCCTACTCAGAAGAATTCGTCCCACCCAGGGACGAATTACAGTCAAAATTCGTCCCGCCCAGGGACGAATTCCAGTTTAAGGTGAATTGGCCAGTCGCCTCGGTGGCGTGGCCTTCCGGTGACTGTTCTTACCTTCTGTCCGATTTTGAAGCAATTTGGATTCACTGTTTTCATGGTTTCGGGCAAATATTCGTATGCATATTTTGTTAGTTTTAGAGAGAGAATGATTTTCATTTGCAACAGGTGCTACTAACGTCTTGATCATTTCTTTGTTTGCAGGAGAAACACCAAAGGCGAAGAACCCATCAACATCAGTGGCGGAATCATCTTAGCCCGCCCAGTGCAATCGTGGGCACGCGGAAGGAGGAACCATTCAACAATTGTAATCAAACCTTATTTGCGCTCCTAGCCCCTGAAAAGGGAGGAGGCATTATTGTAACAGAGATCGAAAGAAATTAATGAAAGGGTTGTTTTTCTTTATCTGATTGCGTCTCTTACAACATGTCTCTTTTCGTTTCATGTAATTTATATTTCTAGGACTTAGGCGTGCTTAACTTTGAATGCAATTGCACTTGGTGTTTCCTTTGACCGGAATCTCGTGCTTTTAGAAAGGACATGCTTGCATATGGTGGAAAGAAGTGCAGCTAGAAATAAATAGAAGCAGAAAGGAAAAGATAACCAGATGGGATCGAATGGTAGAGAATTTGAAGAGAAAGTTTATTCCTGTAGATTACGAATTGGACGTGCTAAGAAAAATGCAGATTTTGAGACAGTCAAACAAATCTATCAAAGAATATACAGAGGATTTTTTCTAGATCTCAATCAGAACTAGCCATTTAGAGGCTAATAGGGAGAAGGTGGCCCGTTACATCAATGGGTTGAGAACCAGTATTCAAGAAGAGTTGAGTCTGGTTAGGATTAGCACCATTGAGGATGCTTACCAGTTTTCTCTAAAATTTGAAGAGAAGTTGAACAGAAGGTTTGAGGGTAAGCAGAAAGGAAGAGGTCATGGAGAAATAACTAGTGGAAGAATAGATGGAGGACGGGATGAGAAGAAATAAGAAGCTAGTTGTAGTTAGGATCAGAAGGGGGATAATAATTACAGACCCCGTAATCATAACAATGTTTACCAAAGAGGAAGAGGTAGGTATGGAAGAGGAGGATTTCGTGGAACCTATTTCCATTATGGGGAAGAGGGACATCGAGAGTATGAGTGTCCCCAAAACCAAGAGAGTACGGATAGGAGACCTGAGGGTCATGTTAGAGCTGTTGTAGCAGATGAAGGTGCTGAATCAGAACATTTTGAGGAGGTAGAGAGAGGAGAAGTTATGGTCACAAGGAGAACCTTGTTGAATGGGGAGAAAGGACTAGACCAGAGGAGGAGCCTATTCCGCACAAGGTGCAAATGTTTAGGTAAGGTCTGTAATGTTATTATAGATAATGGTAGTACTAATAACTTGGTCTCTAAAGAAATGGTTACTAAGTTACAACTAGAGAGGAGGAGACACCTGCATCCATACCGGATTGCATGGTTGCAGAAGGACCATAGGGCATTGGTTAGTGAACAGTCCTTAGTCAAGTTCAATATTGGGAGATACCAGGATGAGGTCATGTGTGATGTTTTGCCTATGGATGCTTGCCATGTGTTGTTGGGGAGGCCATGGAAATTTGATAGACGTGCGATGTATGATGGGTGTGTGAATACTTACTCTCTAACGAAATGTGGAGCATGCCACAAGTTGAAGCCATTGATGGAGATGGATGAAAAGAGTTTGCTAACAACAATGAGAGTGGAAGTTGTGGGATTTGAAGAACTGAAGGGTTTGTACCCTGTAGATCTAGATTTTGTTGAAGCTTGGAGAGCTTGTACAACTCCAGTTAAAAAGAAGGTGACAAAACAATACAAAAGTGAAGGTCACTTCTCAATCCACCCCGGTTGTCTGATGCAGGAGCATCCAACGAAAGGCAAAATACAACAAAGTAGAAAAAGTGTCGCGATATCACGACATGTCGCATTATCACAACCAAAATCCGAGAGAAGGCTCAAGAGAGAAAAATGTTGCGATATCGCGACATCTCATATTTTTATGACCAAAAAACAAGAGAAGGCACAAGAGAGAAAAATGTCGCGATATCGTGACATGTCGCATTATCGCGACTAAAATAGAAGAGGAAGAGCAAGAGAGAAAAGTTTCGCCATATCGTGAAATGTCACGTTTTCATGACTCAGGAAGGAGAGAGAAGGCGTGGAGCAAAAATGTCATAATTTCGTGACATGTCACAAAATAATGACCAAAAGAAGACAGGAAAGGCCAGAGAAGAAAATATCATGATTTTGTGACATGTCACGAAATCATGATCGACAAAGCAGAAAGAAAGCAAGGAAGGAAACTGTCATGATATCGCGACATGTCACGATTTTGTGATCGAAAAGGAGAAAGAGGAGTCAAAAAGGAAAGATGTCACGATATCACGACATGTCGCATTATCATGACCAAAGGACGAGAGAAAGCGCAAAGGAGAAAAAGTGTCACGATATCGCAACATGTCACATTTTTGCGACCAAAGGACGGGAGAAAGCGCAAAGGAGAAAAGGTGTGATGATATCGTGACATGTCGCATTTTCATGACCAAAAGGCGAGAGAAGGCGCAGGAGAGAAAAGTGTATATCGCGACATGTCACATTATCATGACCAAAAGGCGAGAGGAGGCGTAGGAGAGAAAAAGTGTCGTGATATAGTGACATGTCGCATTTTTGCGACTCGCAAAGGGCAGGAAGGCCAAAAAGCAAAAAGTGTCGCGATATCGTGACATGTCGCATTTTCGTGACTCACAAAGGGTAGGAAGGCCGAAAAGCAAAAGTGTCACGATATCACGACATGTCGCATTTTTGTGACTCGCAAAGGGCAGGAAGGCAGTGAAGCAAAAATGTCGTGATATTACGACATGTCGCATTTTTATGACCAAACAAAAGGAAAGAAAAGGCAAGCGGTTATAGGGGCCATTACAGAGAAAACCATCGAGCAATGGTATACCGAATGTCATCATGGGTTGACAGGCGGACAAAGTCTACAATGGCAGCACTGGACAAGCACGTGGCACCAAGGTGTAATGAAAGTAGACAAAGATCAAGAGTCAAAAAGAAAGACGTTTCAAAAGCCAAGGTAACGAAGAGGCATGGGAAATGAAACGAAGGGTCAGAAAAGGGAAACGAAGAGTCACGCCAGAGATTTTAAAAGGGGAAGTGAAGGCATGCACAAGGGTCGGAAAACGATGGAGACAAAGTTGCAGACGTGAAGGCAAGAGGGCCATTTTGGACCTGTTTAGGCTATTTTTCTTCTAGGGCGGAAGACGTAATAGAAACTATCTTTTGAGATAAAGGAGTTTATTTGGGAGACTGCTGCCATTATTGTAATATTTTTTCGAATTGTTGAATGAGAATATATATTTGGCATGAGCGATTTTACCAACCCCATAAATAACATTACCATGTTGTTGGTGTAACATCTTTATTTTCCAATTTATTTTTCTCTTGTTAGCTGACGACTTCTTCAATGAATGTTTTCCTTGATTGGAGAAGTTACTTATGAAAGGATTTTGCTAATATTTCTTCAACGCACAACCATTTTTACCATAAAGAGCACACTTATTCTACAATTGAGAATTATTTCCTTAAGTCATTTTAAGGAGAATGTGATCCTCATCCTATGATATATGGAAGGATTCCACTTTTTGAAGTATATTTGCCATTTTTTCAAAAGTAGCAGTTGATTCAATGACATTTATGGCTATCACAAACACATTATATTCTAAAGGAAGATATCTCAAGGTAGTGGAAACAAGTGTGCTATTGAACACTACTTTTCCTAAGGATTTTAGTGATGTGTGTAACTTTGTGAGTCTTCTTAGAAATAACTCAGATATTTTTCCATACTTCACCATATCTCCCATAGGTTGCTCATCACTATCAAGTTTTCATTGAATTGAACCAGATATAAAATTTATAGGGAGAATATGAGAGTGGATCATTCTTCTAATGAAAAATAATATCACAACTAGCACATAACATTTTGGTATCTAGATCAAATAGTCTATAGGCCTTTGATACATCATTGTAGTCTAGTAGAATATATCAAGAATATTTGTCATCTAACTTGTGTAATTTTTGCTTTGGAATATGATGTGCATCTTAAAAACCAAAAATGATAAATTAACAGGTTGACTCCTATCTATGATATTTTAAGACCTATATGATTAGTATGGCAGTGGAAGGTTGATGGTGTATGTAGTGCTTCTATCCAAGAAGAAGGTATAAGTTAATAATATTTCAAGAAATTAATTGTTAATGAATGCCATGTTGCTTGAAGAAATTAGAAAAATTACACTAGTGAGTTTCCAAACTTGATCTCAGCAGACAACATGGATCTAATGACCTATGAAAATGTTTACTTAAGCCCTGAACTCTATGAAGCAGTAAAAAGATTCATCCTTGGTGTGCAAAAAGTATACACTTACTTTTAAAGTATGATCATCCACAAAAAAAATTCAACATATTAAGATCCATGGGTCCTCCATGATTAGTATGCACCATATACAAAGATCCTTTGGCTTTAAATTCAAAAGAGATAAATAGAACTCAATGTTGCTTTCAAGCAAAGTAACAATGGTAAATTTGAGTAAACTAAAGGAAGACCTCATACCACAATGTAATTAAATGACTAAAGTTGAAATGACCATTTCATTGATACCAAAGTGATGACAGAATCTTAAATTTCATAATCAACACTTGATTGTCATGATGAATTTCGTGAATCTAAAAAGTATTTGCTACTCCTTTACTACATTTATGAAGTTTGTCAGAAATAAGATATAACTTCGAGTAATATCGCTTGAAATTATCGTTGAGTAACTAATAAATGAAATGCATGTCCAATAATAAAAATGACTTTTGTTATCTTGCATGTATGCGATCCAAGTCGTAAATTGACATCACCTATGACTTTGATGTCAAGGATGATGTGTTATAACCTAAGGAGACTTATCCTATATACTTGAACATTCCAGAGTCTAAAACCATTCTTTTTTACCATTCACATGTTTCATTGGAAACTTTGCTTGAAAAGCATCCGAAGGGTACCCGAGTTCCACACTGTCAAAGGCCCTTTTCCAGAAGTTACGCGCCTGTTTTCATTTCGGCAAAGCCTGGAAAAGACTCAATGGGGACACTTGGCTAAACGCTTGGAAAATACTCAACTTTTTGCGCCTCAATCTCCAATATTGTTTATATAGTGAATCCTAACATGGATTGCGTAATAGAGACGTTCTTGAGAAATAATGATTTCATTAGATATTTGGGTCAGAATATTGATTTATGCCTTCCTGTTGCTGCTTCCCTTGTTATTTGATAACAATGAGGAAGAACGTGAGAAATTTCACATAGAAGTGTTAAGAATGATAGGGGTGTTGGCCGAGGATATGTCTTATCCATGATTAGCATTTGAATTGGTTATGCTTACAACATTCGAATTCATACGCCGCATCTGAACTCGTCCAAGGAAAGTGCTTAGTTTTTTTGATAAGATTCTACAAATTGGAGACGAAGGTTTGGAGTTCATAATCCTGAGTATGTTGAAAACTCGTTTTATATCAGAGAGACTTGAACATGATGATATAAATAGTAATATGCGCCCTATTCTTCAAGCAGAACCACATGAAGTTTCTTGCTTTCGTCTTGCCATGTTAGCCAAAATTTTCATAGAGTTTTATAATAATAACAAAGACAATGAGCGAATGGTCGAGAGCATAGGGCAAGAATCTATACAAGCACTTGTGAAGATTTTTAAGTTCCTGCTCATCAAAAAAAACCTACCCAAGTGGAAGAGAAAGATGGGGATAAAGGCATTGGTGATGCGTTGTTCCTCATCAATGAATTCTGTAATAAAGGGAATAAAAAAGTACTTAGCTGGCTTTATAATGCTGATATGTTGTTCATAATTCATAACATGTTTCAAAAAATAGCCAAAGGCACAACGACATTTTGCCTGTCTAATTGGGAGGTTGCTTTGAAAATTGCAAATACCATGTACAGGAACGGAAGAGCTGATAAGAACATAATTCATCGATGAGGAACAACGCATCACCAATGCCTTTATCCCCATATTTCTCTTCCACTTGGGTAGGTTTTTTGATGAGCAGGACTTTGGTTACCCAAATCGACGCAAGTGACCATCCGCAATCAGAAGGGACATGCTCATAATCCTTGGCTTCTTTCTTTTCGCTCTTCTTAATTTGCATATTATTTGCCTTATTTTTTTTTATTTGAAATAAATACTTGGTCTATTATACGCCTCCGTTACATTCTTGTAAATACACATTTCTTAATAAAACTTTAATATTAAATTTTTTTATTATTATTGTTTTATGTTTTTAATACATCTTAGATAGATTCATAGAATTTTTGTTTTATATATATAGTTGTTTGGAATATGTTTATAAATGAAATATATATTTTTTGAATTGGTTACAGATGTTTTTATGGGGTTCAAATTCTCTGAAAATGTATAAAATACTTTTGAAAATATAATTTAATAAAATATTGTTGTTATTATTCAAAATATTAATTTTAAAGATTTAAAACATTGAGTAATTAAGTAACAAATATACTTATTTTAGCATGTTCTATCTTCTAAATGTTTACTAGGATGTAAAATGGTAAAAATATCTCATCTTGTTTAAATAATGATGTTTTGTATTCATTAGTTTTAAACAAGAAAGCAAAGAATGTCATTCTCCTACTCATTGTAAATGAAAGGTCAAACCAATTTCAAGAACCCTTATAGAATTGCCACTCAAGAAAATATTAAAGAAGTTTTTACTTGTTCTAAGCACAATATAAGAAAGAATAAGGACTGCATGATTTAATAGTGAAAGAAAAATATAAAATATGTATTTATAAGGTTAATCTTGTGGTCTATGTTGGAGTGTAACTTTTAAAACATTAATATTTTCATTTTAATAAAATATAGTGCTTGTCTTTTAATCAAGAAAAATGTAAGAAGAGAATGAACCAAAGTCATCGAGGTCATATAAAATAGATATATGCAAAATATAATCTTTAATTATTAGCGATTACTAGTGAAAGGGAAAAAATAATGTAATGTAAAAGTACTACTTTATTTTGTGATATGCATAAGCACAAGTGTGTTAGAGCCTTACTACCTAAATCCTTCTACAAATATTCCACTTTCTCTTATATGATAGTTTCTAGAGCTTGGTGGTTCTAGACTAATATGTCAAGCTTCCAATAAAATTTTAAAAGTTATCCATCTGAAATTATCGTCACTAAATATAAATTATAAATATTAACATAGTTGATAATGAAATATAATAAGTTATGTATAATTAGAAGTTTTATTTATCTTTAAATTTTTGAGATGTGATAGATGCAAAGATCCAAAATAATAAAGAGAAAATTTAAAGTCCCACCTTTTGTTTTTTTGTTCTATAAATGATTGAAATGGTTTAGACTATGTCATAGTATTAGTTGATATATGTTGATTTATTCTATTTGAATATTAGGTTTTTCTTTTATTTTAAGTAAATTTGAAATGCATTTAAAATAGTATTAACAGATGAGAGTTGTAACCTTATTGAAGTGATAATGAGGGGATTGGAACCTTTCATAAAATCCTATGTAAACTCATTGAAATTGTAATATTATTATAGTGGTACCGGCTTTGGCCTTTCTTTGAGAGGTCCAAGGTTCAAATCCCACTCAGTATGAGGGGATGTGAACTCCTAATAAAAACATGTATAAACTCATTGAAAAAATATATTAATTGTTAAGCATGGATATTATTGAATTATAAAGTTGATATAAATACTTGAGTTAACTCGAAACATATTTCAAATAATAGGTTTCACTATTTCTCCACAATACTCAATTTCAAATGTTATATTATTTTCTTTGAAAATATGTTTCTATATACAATCAAACATGTTACATAAGATATTGATGAATTGACTATTCAATCCAATTATCTTTGTCTTAGTGAAGATGACATCAAGTATTACCTCATCAAAGACTCTCATAGAAACTACTTATCTGCTTTATTACAAACTTCTTGTGTAATATATACATTAGTTATTTGGTCCCAAAGAGCATAACAAAAACAACGAGCATTTATATTCTAAAAGGAGACTTAAAAAATAGATATGTTTTATACTACACAAGAAATACATATGGCTTATAATGAAGAACCTCTCTTCACATAAAGTGAATAGAATAATCCTTGGTTAACATCAAAAAAAATATAAAATAACTTCAATATTATAAGTATCAACAAATTTTAAAATATATACTATTTATTCATCGGCTAAAAATTATCTACACATATTTATTATTTTGAATTGATTATATGTGATATAACAATCCCACCCATAAAACATCCTAAATACATAGTGATACCAAAAGAGTTCCTTGGTCAAATTAATTGCCCTTTAATGAGGTGATCTAGGTTAAAATATTTGTACATGATACATGCATAATTGTTAAGTTGTTATAATAAAAGTACATGGTCAAAATATATTATAAATAGATATTGTTTTAATCTCATTTAGAAAATTTAAAAATGTTATTAGAATAAAGAAATCATGGAAGAATATATGTTTAATATTTTTAAAATATTTTAAAAATTTAAGCAAAGCATAATTTGTTATTTTCAACAAGAAATAATAAGCTCACTCTTGTCATCCATTAAAAAATTTCAATAGGTTTCTTTGTAGAGCTAATGTTACATCATGGGTGCCCATAAGATCTATAGTCATTGACTTCTTGGTTAACTACCAACAAATGTGAAATACGAAAAATAAGTTATTCAACAAGTCTATCAAAAAATATAGTTAAAATTAAGCACTTTTTTTATTACTATATTTTCATCATTGCTTGCAATCATAGTTTTTACATAGATCAACTTCACATCTTTAACATATCTCTCTTCAACTAGTGTGCATAGTAATGAGCTTCAAAAAATAAAATTCTCTACAAATCCTTGTGCCCATAGATAACCGAATGTCAAATAAATTATTACTTATACAATATATTGGAATGCAAAGAAAAACTATATTTTTCCTCCATATTGAATGTTGACATGAGCTATGTGTTTGTTGGAACTCAAGTAACCTATTTATAGACTTCTACCTGCATGTTCAACAATTGAATCCATCCATTTATAAGTACTCCATGAGAAGGATATAAATTGTTTCATCCTTCACACACAGATCCTATATAGGTTGGTAGTTATATCCTATGAAGATATGTATTTTCCTAAGAAATTATATGATTACCTTACAATGCATAACATCACCCCTAACTCAATGTAATTTTGAGTTTTTCCCTCCCACAACTTGGTAAAAATAGTTTGGATATGAACTGCATGAAGAAATATAATTTTAGTTTTTGGTAGCAATGGTTTCCTTTGTAACCAAAAAGAACATTGTGTGTACCTTTCTATACAAATATTTGATATTGTAGGATTCATGTAGTACCTACAACATATTAACTAGCGAAATTAAAAACTTGAGATTGAGTGTGCTATGGACCTCCCCTAATGAATGAGTCTTGTTGTTCTATGATGCTTAGATGATTTTATTGTTCAAAATAGATGTACATATTGATCATAACTAATTTAAATTATGAATCATCAAACTATTTCTAAAGTTAGAACTATATTTTTCACTACATACCAAATAACATACTATAAGATGTGACTAACTTGTAGTGTAACAAAGAAATTAACAAAATAACTATGATGGAATATTTTCTAATGACCATTTGATAAAATCTATAATAAAATTATCACCAAGAAGCTCACTCTTTTCATCCATTAAAAATTTGCAATAGGTTGCTTTGTAGAGAAAAATTTATATCATGGGCGCCCATAAGTTCTAGACTTATTGACTTCCTGGTTGACTACCAACAATTATGAAAGATTAAAAAGAAGGTATTTGAACAAGTCTAGTTTACTTATACGACTCATAACTTGTATAGATAACATATTTCACTCACACTTACATACTTGACACCTTATACAAATAACTCAAACTTTTTTAAAATATACATAAATACTCTTCACACTTTGACACATACTTTAGACAGATATTAAACACACTTCTAATCTAATATCTAGGATACTTCTCAAAGGTTCTTCTTGGTACTCAATTATACCAAATAATGTAATACCTCCAAAAAGGTATGATAAAATTGATATTATTCTTCTTTAGAGTGGTCATATTCCATAACATTACCATGTTTTTGGTATAACGTCTTTATTTTTTATTTTATTTTTCTCTTGTTAGCTGACTACTTCTTCAATGAATGCATTCCTATTGGTCACAAATCTGACTAGTTACAATATCTATGCCTTGCATGCCCTAGACCCAACCAAGATTGAAAGGTTAGAGAAAATAAATATCCTTCGAAATAATATCTAGAGAGGGCTAGCTCCCTTACTAATCCTACACTGGGTATACATCTAGAGAAATAGGAAAGAAATGAGAAATGATAAAAATAAATCAGAAATATGATATAAGCCATAAGAATAGGATGGGGATAGACTAAAAGTTGAATATCCATCAAGCGATTAGATGCATATAACATAAACACGAATGTAGAAACTTCTAATAGTCATGTAAGAAAATAGCCCTCAAAATGCATTCCGATATTTACCCCCACAAAGAAAAGACTAAATTTAGAAGAAAAATTCACTCACAACAAATAATGGGAATAAAATCTTTTAGAAATCACACCCAGAACACTATCAAATGCAAAATTGTTTGAAGAACCAAAATCCGAGTTGTTATATTAGTGCAAAAAACTTTGACTATTTTTGGTAGAGTGTCCAACCTTCCATCCTTTTACAATAAAAAACAATTTGTATTTATAGAGGAATTTTACATCTATCATTTAATGCATATACAAAAAATACTGGTACATCAAAACCAACGTGCATATTTTCCTCCTTGAAATCAGTGGCATTCTGGCCAAAATATTCTACAAAGAAATCATGATCCAGCTTTAACAAGAGAATCGCACAAAGAAGTCAACAAGAGTAAATGCTTGAAGTAATATTGGATGCTGGTACATGGGGATGTAGAAAAATTACCTGAGAATCAGGCATGAATTCACTTTACCTCATGCTTTAAAATTTTACTTTTACTATCGAGCATTAAATTTATTTTAAAATTCATCAAGGTTGATAGTCGATGCACTGGAAATAAACACAAATTGTCTCTGATATCTCGACCTTGAAGTGGACATTATGGAAGTGCTGCTTGCATTGATCCCAGAATTAAATGCTACCCTTCCTCACTTATTTCAAAGAAAAACTACAAAAGCGTGCCCCTAGGAGCTATATCTCTATTGAAGAATTGATTTCACCCAAAGAAGGGGTGAAACAGCCTTGTCGGGGCAACAACATGCGACATCGTAGTTGGGCTTGATATTTGAGTAATTTCACCCTTATATTCTCCTCTCTATTGTATTTTTTATTTTTCCTTGAAAGAGGGTGATAGAGACCTTCGCCTTTCTAGAGAGGTGACATCACTTATCAATTTGTTGTGTAATGATTTTCACCCAAAATCGAACCTTCAAAATCAAGGAGTGCCAAATTCTTCTTCAAATATTTGGCACTCCTTTCCAAATTCTCCTTCATATATTTGGCACTCCTTGCCAAATTTTCCTCTTGGGCTTGTTGTTGGATGGCGATAATTATCCCGTCCTTCACTACCAAGGACTTCACCTTGATAGTGGATTTCTCCAATGAGTTCTTCATAGAAATATCTTGATATTTATCAAGTTTCTCCTAGCCTTTTATGGATGATCAATGAGACCTTCATAAGGTATTTGATCTGGTAGCTTTTTATGGTCTTCCATGAGATAGTTTCTTCAATATTCTACTTTAGGAAGTGTTTGTGATAAGATATTTTTTAGGATCTTCTGATTCTGCTACTCCTAGCTTTGAGCAGAACTCTCCTAGCCCTTCTTGTTCTTCTTCTTCCAATATTGGAAGTTATTCAATGAGATCTTCTCCAGATCTCTTCACTTTTACTTTAGGGCTGAGTTGATTCTGAAGAAGATACTCTTCCTAACTTTATTGTAATAAGTCTTCCAACTCACTGAATCTTCTATTCCTACAACAAAGATATTAGTACTAAAATATTTAATCTACTTCTAAATAAGATATTCTTCTCAAATTCTTCTTCAATATCAAGGCTTTTGTGGCCTATTTCAATATCAAGGCTACTATGGCATTTTTCAATACCAAGGCTTCTATGGCCTTTTCTAGTATCAAGGCTTCTATGGCCTTTTTAGTATCAAGGCTACTATGGCATTTTCAGTATCAAGGCTACTATGGCCTTTTTAGTATCAAGGCTTTTGTTGCCTTTTTAGTATTAAGACTTCTATGGCTTCTTCTTCAAGGATTCTATGGCCTTTATGTATCAATACTCCTATGGTTTGTTCTTCAATTGTGGAATTTTATGATCTAGAAGTGGAGATATTTAGTATCCTATATTCACCATGATCCTTCACTAGAATTCTTCTTCTATAATATTATTCTCTTGTATAATGAACTAACCTATGCACTAAGATTGCACGTTGATATTTGGGCAACAAAGTTGGAGTTTCCTATATTTCTATCATAGGAGGAGTCCCAATCCTCTGAGAATTAATTAATTGTAATAAAAGAAACTTTAGGCACTAGTTAGTAGATTTTAGATAATATGGATGATCTTCACTAGATGATTTTTCAATCTAGTGGATTGAGTACTAAGTCCTAGTCTTCACAAGTTTTCATAACAACTCTATGGAAATGAATTTAGATGAAAATAATCTCAGTATTTTCTAAAAGTGAGATTCCTTTCAGTCATATATTTGTGACTCTCCAAAAATCTACCACCTAGACTCTTTTGAGATCTTTTTACAGTGGCTGGTCTAATGGCACATCAATTTGACAAAAATCTTAGGTTAACCAACAATGGTGGTTTCCCTATTGACCTACATAGACTAGATCTAGTATGGCTTTGATATTACTATTAGCTTTTGATGAATGAGCCTTGGGAGATAAAAATCATAAGATGTAGAATACCATGAAAGAAAGTAAATCTACTAGATGACTGAAGTATGTTGTAAATATAAATTATATAAAATATTACAATGTAGCTATGGATGAAATGAGCACTCCATTAACAAAGATACTAATCTACATTATATCCATCACCAATGAATGGTAAGGCATATAGAACTACACTATCCACTAAGCTATGCTATCTAACTTTATCTCCCAAATCTCTCACTATCTATCTAAGAGGCCATCCTTATATAGGTAAAATAGGATACTTGGCCAACACTTTATCTAGTTGTACAAGTAACAACTTGTACATGTACAACTTGCACATTGAAACTTGTGAAGTTATTACAATGCATGAAGTAACTAGATGACTTGCATAGAAAGTAATTTAAGTATGTATCTTAGAGGATAAATTTAAATAACCCAAATGATTGAATAGACTCTATTTCCAACATATGGCTATCACAAACATATTATATTCTAAAGGAAGATATCTCAAGATAGTGGAAACAAGTGTGCTATTGAACACTATTTCTCCCAAGGCTTTTTAGTGAGGCATGCAACTTTGTGAGTCTTCTTAGAAAAAACTCAGATATTTTTCCATACTTTACCATTTCTCCCATAGGTTGTTCATAATTCTCAAGTTTTCATTGAATTGAATCAAATTTAAAATTTATAGGGCGGATATGAGAGTGGACCATTCTTCTCATAAAAAATAACATCACAACTACCACATAACTTTTTGGTACCCAAATCAAATAGTTTATAGGCCTTTGATAGATCATTGTAGCCTAGTAGAATGTATCAATGAGATTTATCATCCAATTTGTGTTATTTCTCCTCTGGAATATGCATATATGGTGTGCATCCTAAAATAAAAAATGAGAAATTAACTGGTTGAATCCTATCTATGCTTATTTAAGACCTATATGATCAAGTATGGTAGTAGAAAGGTGATGGCGTATGTAGTGGTTCTACCCAAGAAGAAGGTGTAAGTTGATAATATTTCAATATGCAACAAACCATTTCCATGATGGTTCTACTACCACATTTGATAATAATATTTTGTTGTAGTGTATAAGTTGCCATCAATTTTTAATGAATGCCATGTTGCTTCAAGAAATTAAGAAAATCACACTAATGAGTTTCCAAACTTGATCCGAGCAAACAACATGGATATGATGACCTATGAAAATGTTTACTTAAGCATTGAACTATATGAAGTAGTAAAAAGATTCATTCTTGGTGTTCAAGAAGTATACACATATTTTTCAAGTATGATCATCCACAAAAAAATTCAACATATTGGGATCCATGGGTTTTCCAAGATTAGTATGCACCATATCAAGAGGTCCTTTGGCTTAAGATTCAAAAAAGATAAATGGAGCTCAATGTTGCTTTCAAGCAAAGTAACAAGGTTAAATTTGAGTAGACTACTTGAATGAAGGAAGACCTCATACCACATGTTACTTTTGAAGTGCAATTAGATAACGAAAGCTGAAATGACCATATCATTGATACAAAAATCTTAAATTTGATAATCAACACTTGATCATCATGATGAATTTTGTGAATCTAAAAAGTAATTTCTACTCCTTTACCATTTGTAGCAATCATAACTTTATGAGCTTTGTCATAAATAAGATATAACTTTGAGTAATATCAGTTGTAAAAATAAACCCTTGAAATTATCGTTGAGTAACTAATGAATGAAGAGCAAGTCCAATAATAAAAACATCTTTTTTTATCTTGCATGTATGCGATCCAAGTCATAAATTGACATCACCTATGACTTTGATGTCACAGGATGTGTTATAACCTAAGGAGACTTATCCTATATACTTCAAATATTCCTGAGTCTAAAACCATTCTTTTTACCATTCACATGTTTGGTTGCTTCAAAATTGACAAATCAAAATTTGTTAGAGTGATTTGGATGATCATGTACGACAAAAAAAATATTTTTCTTCTCTAGAGTGATCATCTTCCACAACATTACCATGTTGATGGTGTAACATATTTTATTTCCAATTTAATTCTCTTGTTAGATGATAACTTCTTTGCCAGATGTCTTTCTTGATTGGAGAAGTTACTTATGAATGGATTTTGTTAATATTTTTCAATGTGTTACCAACTTTCCATAAGCACACAATTCTTCTACAATTGAGATTTATTTCCTAAAGTTTGGAAGTGCTTTGGAGGTTGGAGGTAATATACCAGTTTTGATTGACTTCTTTCCCTTTTCATTTGAAGGGAGAATGTGATCCTCATCCTATGACATATGTAAGGATTTCACTTTTTGAAGTAGATTTACCTAATTTTCATAAGTAGGTGTTTGCTCAATGACATTTAGGGCTATCACGAACACGTTATATTCTAAAGGAAGATATCTCAAGATAGTACAAACAAGTATATTATCAAACACTATTTCTACCAAGGCTTGTAGAGAGACACATAACTTTGTGACTCATCTCTTAAATGGCTTAAGCTTTTTTCCATACTTTATTTTTTGATAAAAAAAAATTCCTTAAAGGACCAAGTATTTCATTATTTTTTCTTGACCTAAAATACTATATTTTGATTTCCCCATACATATTTGGATGTGGTTGAGTCATGAATCAATGTTTGAGGTTCATTAGATATGCTAAACATGATCACCAACTGAAACTTCTCATCTACTTTATAAAAAAAGATAATGTTGATCGACACATGTTGCATGAGGGTAGTGGGCTCATTTACAACCATCCACACTTCACCAAGATTAAGTTGAGTTTTGAATTTTATTTTTTAAGCAAAGTAATTAATTTTTTAATTTTTGGGAATCTAGTAATATAGAATTTAGTGCACTACCAACCATGATATACAAAAAATCAAAAAATAAAAAAGCTCTACAACAAATATAATTAAATACTAGAAATAAAAGTAAGCACTTTGTTTATTACTATTTTGTCATCTTTTCTTACAAGCGTAGTTGTATTCTAAATCAACTTCATATCCTTAATATATCTCTTGCTTCCACTAGTGTGCATAATAATGAGCATCAAAAAATAAAATATCATAGAGATCCTTCAAGGACCAAAATTCCATTGTTTCTTTTCATTTCAAATACTTTATTGAGAATTTTTATACATATTTGGATGTGGTTGAGCTTCATCAAATATGTTGAACATGATGACCAACTCACTCTGCTTATTTATTTTTCCAATACTTTATTGTTGAACAACATATATTGCATGATGGATAGTGAACTCATGTACAACTACCCACACATCATCCAACTAAAGTTGACTTTTAAATTTTGATATCCAGGTAGAGTATTTATTCTTTTCCAAAAGCTAGAAATCTAGCAATAGAAACTTAGAAATTTCACAGAGAAGTGTTAAGAATGATAGGGGTGTTGGCCCAGGATATGTGTTACACACTATTAGCATCTGAATTGGTTATGCTTACAACATTCGAATTCATACGCCGTATTCGAACTCGTCCAAGGAAAGTGCTTAGTTTTTTAATAAGATTCTACGAATTGGGAGACGAAGGTTTGGAGGTCATAATCCCGAGTCTGTTGAAAACTCGTGTTATATCAGAGAAACTTGAACAGGATGATATAAATAGTATTATGCGCCCTATTCTTCAAGCAGAACCACATTAAGTTTCTTGCTTTCGTCTTGCCATGTCAACCGGAATTTTCATAGAGTTTTATAATAATAACGAAGACAATGAGGGAGTGGTCGAGAGCATAAGGCAAGAATCTATACAAGCACTTGTGAAGATTTTTAACTTACTGCTCATCCAAAAACCTACCCAAGTGGAAGAGAAAGATGGGGATAAAGGCATTGGTGATGCGTTGTTCCTCATCAATGAATTCTGTAACGAAGGGAATAAACAAGTACTTTACTGGCTTTATAATGCCGATCTGTTGTTCATAATTCATAACATGTTTCAAAAAATTAGCCAAAGGCACAATCACCTTTTGCCCTTATAATTGGGAGGTTGCTTTGGAAATTGCAAAGACTATGTACAGGAACGGAAGAGCTGATAAGAACATAAGGCAGGAACACTATGATGTTTTCCGTGCTCTGGCTATCACAATTCCAACAGGAGACGAAGAAATAAGAGAGAATATCAAACAATCGCTCGATGATATAATGAAGATATTATCGCCTTTGCGTATAGAATGAAGATATTATTGACTTGGGTTACACAAAGTGACAATCCCTAATCAGAAGGGACATGCTCATAATGCTTGCTTCTTTCCTTTTACTTTTCTTAATTTGCATATTAATTGCCCTATGGCACTTGGCTTTATTAAAGCAATCATTTTTGCCAATATTTTTTATGGTTTCTTTTTAAAAAAACCTCCGTCAAATTATTGTAATTATACATTTCACACATTTCTTAATAAAACTTTAATATTAAATTTTATTATTATTGTTTATGTTTTTTTATTTAAACATCTTAGAATTTTTATTTAAATATGGTTATTTAAAATATGTTTATATTTAAAATACATATAAAAATATAACATTTTTTTATTATTTTAAAAATTATTCGCATGAGTGTGGTGTAGGTAAGGATGCTACTTGCATTATCGATGATGTAACTCAAGTTCAATCCCCAAGATGAATGTTTAAAAAAAATATATTACTAAAAAAATTATAACACGTTATTATTAATTAAAATCTTAATTTTTTAAGACTTGAAGCTTTAAAATATTAAATAATTAAGTAACAAATATACTTATTTCAACACCTTATATTGTAAGTGTTTACTAGGATGCAAAATAGTCAAGAGATCTCATCTTGGTTTTAGTTTTAGAAGAAAAATAATAATAATGAATGTTATTGCAAATAAAAGGTCAAAATAATTTGAACACTTGTACAATTGTCACTTAAAGAAAATGTTAAGGAGGTTTTTTCAGCCTTCGAATGATGTTTATAACCTCATTTAATTTAGTATTTCTTAATTTCTCCCTTCTTTCCATGCTTTTAAGTTTTTCTTTCATCTTCATTAGTTCTTGCACATAAAGTCTTGGTGCCCATATGAGTGGTGTAGTTGTGGGACTGTAAGTTTCTTCCTTGTCTGAAAACTCATTTTGGTGACCTCCATTTTCCATGCTGAATGCTTTTTTGCGGTTATTTCTGATTTTTTCTCTTCGCTTGTTTGTATTCTCTTGTGTTGTCATTTTTTCTTCGTTTCTTTTATCTTTTCTATTTTGTCCCCTCTATTGGGCTAATTGATATCCTCGTTTGATGATGGTTATTTTCAACAAAGCATAATTTATTATTTTCAACAAGAAATAATAAGCTCACTATTTTCATCCATTAAAATAATTTCAATAGGTTACTTTGTAGAGCTAATGTTACATCGTGGTTGCCCATAAGGTCTGATGTCATTGACTTCTTGGTTGCCCATAAGGCTATTCAACAAATCTATCAAAAAAATATAGTTAAAATTAAGCACTTTATTTATTACTATATTTTCATCGTCCCTTATGATCATAGTTTTTTCCTATATCAAATTCACATCCTTAATATGTATCTCTTCAACTAGTATGCATAGAAATGAGCTTCAAAAAATAAAATTCTCTACAAATCCTTGTGCCTCTAGATAATCGAATGTCAAATGAATCATTACTTATGTAGACACCAAAATAGCACCAATCCGATTATGTGACTGCAAACACTGATCGCTTTGACAAACACAGCCCCCAGGACAGCCCTCAGAGGTTAAACAGTGGTCTTAACAACTTTCATAGCAATTTTGTGAGGTCAAGAAGCAATTTGGCACACTTGGACACTTTGCCCAGTATTCGTCTCACCCAGGGACAAATTCAAAATAGAATCCATCCCACCCCAGGACAAATTCCGAATCCGTCCCTGGGTGGGACGAATTCTAAGCTTAACGGGCAAAAAGACAAATGGCACCAAGTGGTAGCCCAGAACAGTCAGTTAATGACTCCTGCCTTGCACGCGTGTGTATGTGGACGAGAGGGGCCGTTAGAAGACTGTCACAAAAGGCATTTATCAAAGCCCAAGTCAACGGAGGACTCCCCTCCCTCATGGGAAGACAAGACTGCCACATGGCGCCTATGACCAACACATGGCATTTGTGTTTCCCTCCCAAAAGAGACCCCATGGGTCTATAAAATGTGGGACTTTTCTCACCCAAAATATAAAGGTTGAAGGAGTTTTCAAGCAACGAAGTGCTGTAGAGTTGAAGACCCACTTGCATCCCTTTTGGTTCACCTTCCCACATCCACCAATCTCTTTTGCAAGGGAGGTTGTTGGGTGGCCTTTGGAAGCTCGAACCTGACCCAAATCCAACACATGGACACTTGAACCAACCAATTCGATGACCCCCCAATCCTAAGAGGTTTTGGGCCCATCCTTAGTGGATTGGCTCCAAAATCAAGTGCCAACGGTGGGAGGCCCACTTGGGCACCCCGCACTTCCCAAGTCCTATTTTAAGTTTTAGAGAATTTTAGATTACTTTTTCAGGTTGCATTTTGTGTTATTAGGTTTGATTAACCCATAGCTACAATTTTGTAACTTTTGGTCAGATTCTAGTATGTTTTGTGTCGCTTTGTTGTTTCTCTGACTTGCAGGTGTCGAGATCAAATTCCCGAGGGTGGAGGCCAAATTGGGAGAATCCGACCATCTGGGTCATCCCAAAATGGCCCCAATTACATAACCCCACTGTTTGCAGGCATTTTACAGGTCTTAGGATTCGACATTGGAGTAGCAACAGGTCGATTTCTTCAACACAAAAGAATTCGTCCCACCCAGGGATGAATTTCAGTCAGAATTCGTCCTGCCCAGGGATGAATTCTAGTTGAAGGTAGATTGGCCAGCTGTCTCAGTGGCAGTGGCCTTCTGGTAACTTTTCTTATCTTCTGTCAAGTTTTAAAGCCATTTGGACTCACTGTATTTACTGTTTCAGGCAAATGTTTATATGCATATTTCATTAGTTTTAGAGAACAAACACTTTTCATTCGTGGTAGATGCTACTGACATCTTGGTTGTTTCTTTGTTCGTAGGAGAAG
Source organism: Wollemia nobilis (assembly GCA_028583015.1). Classification (NCBI taxonomy): domain Eukaryota; kingdom Viridiplantae; phylum Streptophyta; class Pinopsida; order Araucariales; family Araucariaceae; genus Wollemia; species Wollemia nobilis. The sequence continues at coordinate 589,757 of JAQPPZ010017034.1, read as the reverse complement.
CAGCGGAGGTTAAGAACTCATCGACATCAGCGGCGGCATCATCTTGGCCCGCCTATTGCAATCATGGGCACGCGAAAGGAGGAAGACTAAGTCACACATTGTAACAAAGACAAATTTAACGCTCCTAGCCCCTAAAAGGGAGGAGACGTCTATGTAACCGAGGATAAGATATTTGAATAAAGAGGGCTGTGATTTCTTTACATCTTTTCTTTCCTTTCCAAATTGTCTCTTTCCTTTGTTTTGGTGCATAAGGTTAAAGCGTTACATTTTGTCTTACATTGCATAATTAGTGTTTCCTTTGCCCGAAATCTCGTGCTTTCAGTGGCGATCACGGTGGGACCTGTCCCATATTTTTAAAATCACAGAAAATTGATCAAGGTTTTGTGTTTGTGCTTGACAGGTACATTTTTTTTGTTGCAGACTGCTATTCGTCTCTGGCAGGGATGAATTCTGTTCTGCAATTCATCTGACCCTGAGACGAATTCAAATTCATCTCTGGGAGGGACGAATTCTGTTACGCAATTCGTCTCCGGAGGGACGAATTCCTGCCTGTAGATTTTTAGAGCAGAAATTCAGAGACAACAGGAGCAGGCAGAGAAGAGGTAGGGATTTTCATGATCTTTGTTATATTTTTTGTTTCTTTTTCTTTTCCTTTGATTGTTTTCATCTTGTCCTACATTGCATAAGAAAAGTCATGTATGCTTGTTTAATTTTTGTTGAATAAAACGAATCCCACACACATCACGAAACAATTTTAAACCAAGGAGCTGGTCGTAAGACCCCAGCCCTTGATCAAGACCATTGGTGGATTTCATCACCACCTTGGCTTGATTTGCATCCATTTCCCGATTGTCAACTATTGTTAGGCGTAAATCCTGAAGAAGACAGACCGAGTGTTGCTGGGGTGATTCCCATGCGCGCGAGGATAAGTTTTCTATGGTAGGTGCCATTAACAGGACAATCCCCCTTCCATACCGCCTACATACCATGTACCTTCTGCTCTCACGTACCTATAGTCTCCCTCTCGTAAGGGTGGGTATATAGAGATGTTTGTATATCGTCCTAGTTGGTATATTGAAGGGGCTACCTTTTCGGGAGTTATATGAGCCGTCATAATGCATTTAAACGATCTTCAAAACCTACAAAAACAAAACAAAACATCAAAATGCACTAAACCAGTTTAGGACACACCATTTAATATTTAAAAGAGATAATCACGATTTTGTGAATGTGTGTGCTTAATTCTGCTTAGTGTAGACAAAAAAAAATAAAATCATAAACGAGATAAAAACTTGTTTAGATAGCATAGAAGCACCGCAATGGTGTACACCCGCAGTCAAGCCCAATCAAGGGCAGAAGCTCCGAAAGGTACACAAAAAGCGGGCACAAGTCGCCTTCACTTCAGTCCTGAGGATTTGGTCATACCGCCTTATAGGTCTAACCTACAAAAGAATCCAATTTAGAATCCTCGGTGGGGTATGCCTATTCAAAGTAGCCCCTTTCGGGAATATGCCTTACATGTAGACCTTGACATAAATAGAGAATCACCTCTTGAAGTTATGCATGAGTGGCCACCGCACGATGAAGCACTAGACAGGCACACCGTCCATTTGGAGGGGCAACATGGATATGGCGTCCCTTCTTTACCTATCATCAGAACAGAGAGACCAAATTCGGAGCGCACGGCTCCTTACATAGGGCGACCTAACTCCACCCACCCCCTTTACACCTATGAAAGGGAGTATGAGGAAAGCCATCGCATTCCTCGAGGGCAACAAATAATGTGGGAACCTTGCATTTTTGCACCAGCAGGATATCATGATCACCCCTTGAGGCCAGAACCTCGAGCACATACCGCCTATCTCGATAGAGGGAAGCGACCCCTTGAGATTTTAGAGCATCAAAACTAAGGTAAACCCATAGGAGGAACATTTGAACCTTCTGAACAAAATAGGGTAGATCAAATTGACCCATCTATCACCAGATATACCACCCGTCAAGCCCAAATCATGCGGCTTAAACAAAGTCATCAGGAGATAGAGTATCGACACTGCTTGGATAGAGAATGCATGCAACGCAAAGCAGATGAGTTACACTATGAAATACCTGAGAGGGGGTCAACCCTTGGCATCCAAAGAGCTGAACAGTATGAGAGGCGTAATCCGTTGGTGCAGGACAGGTCTCCACGACCTCATCAAGCTCTGCCTCCAAGACCTCATAGATTCAAGAGGGAGGCAACTCCCCAAAATAATGATGGGTACCTTCAGCAAGAGCTTGATCAGGGTCATAGGTTTCACCCAGAGACTCCTCAAGAATTTTACAAGGAGTATGAACCAGAAGAGGAATATGTTGAAACTCCCCATCAAGGCAGGAAGGATGCCATTCGGCCACCCCTCCATAGGCCTCCAGTTTACCGTAACTTGCAACAAGAGCGAACAAGAGAGGAAGAAATAAAATCTTTCGATGCATACCAAGCGCTATTGGAGCGTTTGGAGTCTGTGGAGACAAAATCTGCTGGGCATCAAAAACCCACATTACGTCTACTTCGCAATAATCCGGTGCATCCCTCAGTGCCTACACCTCTTTACCCCGAACACTTCAAGTTGCCTCAATTGGCAGTTTCTAAAGGTGAAGAGGACGCATAGGAACATGTTACACGATTTCTAAGCCAATGCTTCGGCATCCAAGATAATGACGCATTATTGCTTAGAACATTCATAACCACATTCGTAGGCCCTGCCTCGGATTGGTTCACACAACTGCCCAAACATAGCATAAGCAGCTTAGATCAGCTAGTAGATGCGTTTCTTGAACGTTTCACCTTCAACACAAGGAAGAAGGCATCACTTAGTGATCTTGCTAGCCTTAAACAATTTGAGGAGGAAACAATGGCAACGTACGGGAACCGATGGAGAGCTTTGCTTTCTAAGTTACCCTACCGTCCTCCCATGTCGGATCTCACGCAAAAGTTCGCAAAAAGTTGCTTAAAATCAATCTCTGGTCTATTGTTACTGCAACAATACGACAGCTTAGAAGAAGCTTTGGTGCAAGCCAGAGTCATAGAAGAGATTAAGATAGGCGAAGGCGCAATTGCCAAGCCTAAGAAGAAAGAGTGAAATAAAACCACTAAAATTGGGACAACGCAACCACAACACGCTGTAGTCAACCAAGTTGCGATAAATGTTCCCGCGCTTGTGCAAGAAACGTAGCCTCAAAATGCTAACTACCAGGCAGTGCCTCCTGCTTACGAAAGAGATAACAGAAGACAGGAGAAGTATCAGCAGCGTCACCCTAGGCGACAATTCACCCCGTATGCGGAGTCTAGGGACTCCTTATTTGACCGCTTGTCAGCGGAAAATTTAGTTACTCTACCAAAAATCCAAATTTTTGACCCTAACATTCCCAAGCCTAGGGGGTATAGGGAGGAATTGTATTACAAATTCCATAGGCACAGAGGACATGACCTAAATGGGTGCTGGAAATTCAAAGAACTAGTCCAGGATTTGATCGATAATAGAACATTGGTCGTGGACAACCCCATCGCACCAAACAACCAACAAATGGGGGTATTCAAGGACCCTTTGCCTGCCCATGAGGCACAGACAAAACCGCTCCAGATTAACGAGGTGCGACAAGATCTTCCCGCGCAAGGATTTGTGGGAATGATTAGCATTGTAACAAGGAACGAGAAGATACCCAGCAGTTGCCCCCGAGGTAGCTGCGATGGAAGTTCCATCGACATCGCAGCCTCAACAACGCCCAACGCAGTTACCTCCGCCTAGACCTGAGGTCACGATACGAACCAAACTCATGCAGAGTTTACGGACCACGTCGGCTAGGCTATCCATCTACGATCTTATTCAACAATCATCTCCCCATAGAGAAGCTCTTATGGACATTTTAAAAGCCATTGAAGTACAACCCCACGAAGAAAATTCTTTCAACACCTTCGTGGGACATGTGAAACAATGTACGGAGCCTGTCATCACATTCAGAGAAGACGAGGTCAAAACAATATCAAATGACATGCCGGATCCACCCCTGCATGTTATCGCGCGGGTCAACGGGATCCCATACAAGAGAGTGCTGATAGATACTGGCTCGTCCAGAAACATTATAACCACTGCAGCGTTAAAACATTTAAAACTGCCAGCCTCTCACATCATCGCTTCCACGTACACATTGTGAGCTTTTAACGATGCAATTTACTCGACAGTCGGCATAGTTGTTCTGCCTATCCAGGTAGGACAAAAGTCAATACCCACACTGTGCCATGTGCTGGAAGGCGAAATGGCTTATAATATACTGCTAGGGTGGCCTTGGATCGGGGACATGAAGTGTGTCCCCTCGATTGCACACCAGTGCTTGAAGTATGCCTATGAAGGGCAAATACATGTAGTCCCAATGGACTTAGAGCCCTTCAAGTATTGCAATGCGGTACAATTCATACCTCAATCGACCCTCCCATCAACGCATTTGGATTTTCAATTAAATCCATCTAAACAAGGTCCAATACCGCAGGCACCACTGGTGGCCAACAAGGCAAAATCCCAGCCAGGTGAGACTTCATCACCTACTCCTCCATCATCAACGCCACCTATCGTGGCCCAATAGAAGGACAAGGGAAATCAAATCATGGAAGAGGTTAAGCCTCTAGAAGAGGGGTTGCCCACGATTTCAATGATATCAATAGAGGAAACACCCAACACAACACAAACCAAGACTCCTGAACAACCAAACATAGAATGGACTCAGGAAGGACTACCGTTTCCTCCTACCCAATCATCAATAATCACTGTTGAAATGGCCAGTACAAGCTTGGGGGAATACTTAGTGCAAAATGTTGTGGCAACCCCCACACTGGAGTCAGTACAAGACATGGGAAGACCTCGCCTTCCCATTGGAACAATCGTCCCTCTAGGCTACCCATCGAACCAGAAAAATTTTGTGTATGGGGGCTTTGATCATGGTCTTGAACCATGCCAACAAAAGGAAACAGACGAAGAGCCTTTTTTTGAAAACATCAATTATCTGTCAAACCCAGAATTTGCCCTAAAATATCTCGACCAATGCAATTGGCATGGATACGGGCTCGGCAGATATGAGCAAGGGATGCGAATCCTTTGCCAACCAAGATATCAGATGCCATATGACAAGTCAGGGGTAGGGTTCAACCATCCCCTGCCATTAGACATCTTGGTTGAAAATATGCAAGGCCTAGAAATAGGCAACAAGGGGGGATTGGCACAAGACCCATACGCCAATCCAAACACAGAATACACATTAGGGGATTATCTCCCATGGTCTACAAACACCCCTGGAAATAGCAATAATCCCTCTCCTTTTCTAGAGAGAGGTGAAAGTTCAGAGAGCAATCCTCAAAGAGAACAACAACGACTTTTAGACATTTTTTTGAAATTGTTCCCCTTAGAGGTTCCAGACAAAATAACACAGTCTCAAAAGAATCAGGTCCCTCCACTAAGAGTGGAACAACCGCAATGGGACCAGATTAATTCACTGGAACAGGAAGAGTCCTCACCATCGCAAGCAACAGATGCTGAAGAGGATGAACAAGTTTGGATCTATGAAAGCGATTCAGAAGACGAGACTGAAATGGACTATCTCAGACATGCGCGACGACATCACCGTGCTCTAACTCATGAAGATCTAATGGGACAAATGGGTATACGATTAGGACATGAATGGCACGTAGACCCAGTGAGGTGGGACCAAGTGTTAGGCCTATGGCTCCAAATTCAAGATGAGCATCGTCCACATCGAGATCCCATCATGACAGCAGTGCCAAGGGAAGACCCCGCTTTCCTTTTCAGACATAGAGATGAATTTGCACCTAGAGAGGATCCATTCATGCTCGTTCCCATAGAGCCAGATCCACAGTATAGGGAGCATCTAAAAGAATCAAGTCATCACACCCACGGTTCTGGAGACCAAATTCATGCCATCCACATGATCTCCATTGATTTGACCGCACCCATCCGCAATCCGATCGATCCATCATGGTCATTGCATCTAGACATGGATGCCATCGACTGGGATCGTGTCAATTCACCATTGTCACCATCAGAGTACTGGCCTTTTGGTGAAATGCTTCATTTTACCCCAAGGACAACTCAGGATATTTTTCAAGCTGAAGAGGAACCCGAGGTTCCAAATGTAGATCTTAACTCAGTTGATGATATCCATTTAATCCCAACTCCACATCAGTTGGAGGATGGATCCCACATGTCAGTCGAGGAGACGACTGACGTAGACATCGGCACAGATCCAATGAATCCATGGATTCTCAAGCTAGGGGTAAGCCTTTCCCCCGAGGAGCAAGCCGATTACATTGCCCTTCTTAAAGAAAAGGAGGTTTTTGCATGGTCGTACAAAGATATGCCAGGGCTAGACCCATAGCTAGTCATGCACAATTTAATGCTTGATCCAAAAATCAAGCCTGTAAAGCAAAAACTACGAAAGATGCACCCAATAGTGGCCTTGATGGTCAAAGACGAATTGCAAAAGCTGTTGGATGCACAATTTGTCATCTGCATGGATTATCCGCCATGGTTGTCCAACATGGTTCCCATCAAGAAGCCCGACGGGAGGATTCGCATATGCACCGACTTTCAAGACCTAAACAAAGCGAGTCCTAAGGATGATTTCCCCTTGCCAAGCATCGACGCATTGGTAGACGCTACAACAGGTCACGAAATGCTCTCCCTAATGGATGGTTTCTCAGGATACAATCAAATTCGTATCAATCCTAAAGACCAACTCAAAACGGCATTCACAACACCTTGGGGGACATTTTGCTATAAGGTTATGCCTTTTGGCCTTAAAAACGTTGGCGCTACATACCAACGTGCTATGACGTATATCTTCCATGATTACACGCACAAAACTTTGGAAGATTACATGGATGATTTGTTAGCCAAGTCTCTCTTGCGCTCAGATCATCTCGGTGACTTAAGCAAGATTCTCGATTGCCTCATAGAGCATAAGGTCGAGTTGAATCCCAAGAAGTGCGTGTTCGGCATCACATCTGGAAAACTCTTGGGTTTTATAGTCTCAAAGAGAGGCATCGAAGTGGACCCAAACAAAGTCAAGGCAATCCTTGAAATGGCTCCCCCAACAACTATCAAGCAACTCAGAAGTCTGCAAGGAAAGGTCACGTCGATTAAATGCTTCATAGCGCAATTATCTGACAAATGTCGACCAATGAACAAATTATTGCACAAGGGGGTCACATTTCATTGGGATGACGAGTGCCAGTCAGCCTTTGACGAAATCAAACATTACTTGGCTTCGATGCCAGTATTGGCACCACCTAGACCAGGTGTGTCATTCTACTTATACATATCAGCTACTGAGGTGGCACTGGGCGCAATGCTATCCCAGAAGAATGAACTTCACAAAGAACAGGCTACTTACTATCTTAGCCGCACCCTGGTCAGTTATGAACTTAACTATGCATACGTTGAGAAAATCTGCTTGGTAGTGGTGTTTGCTACCAAGAGGCTACGCCATTACATGCTGAGCAACACGACGTATGTTGTGTCTAAGGAGAATCCATTGCGATACATGATGAGTCGTACTTATCATAATAGTCGCACGATGAAATGGATCATGTTGTTGACGAAATTTGACATTGAGTTTATTGGGAAAAAATCTATAAAAGGACAAGTCATAGCCGATCAACTAGCAGAGGCTCCTCTTGAAGATGATCAGCCTCTAGTCATAGAACTACCCGATGATGAGGTCTTCCATGTCTCAGAATCGCCATATTCTAAAGAGCCTGAGTCTCAGGCCGACATAACCTTATTTTTTGATGGTTCTAAATGCGAGCAAGGTGGTGGTGCAGGAATTGTATTCTTCACACTGCAGGGCGCTCCAATACCCCTGTCATTTAAATTAAACTTCCAGTGCACCAACAACAATGCAGAATATGAAGCCTTGCTCCTAGGCCTTCGAACAGCAATCGCCATGAACATCAAAAGATTGAACATCTTTGGCGATTCATTGTTAATCGTCAATCAAGTCAAAGGGGTATATCAATGCAAATGCCCAGTTCTAAAGGCCTATAAAGCCCTCGTGGACAAATTCCTGGCAAAACTTGAGTGGTATGACATCGAGGCACTCCCTCGATCATCGAATCATTTTGTGGACACAATGGCCTCCTTGGGGTCACTAATCCTGCAAGACCTTTCCGATGATATAACAACCATTCAGGTCAAAACCTTATCACAACCCGCGATGGAGCGCGCAAGCTCAGATTTGACACCAGGAGTCCACATAATCCAGATCGAACCATCTTCGGATAAGTTCTTTCAAATCTGAGACTATTTGAAACATGTCAACTGGGGGTCTTTGTTCTCCCCCACTCCCATTAATAGCAACACAACGCTATTCTTACAAGCTCTATCCCAATCAGCATTTGTTAGGGAAGAACTTCAAAAGGGATTGGTTGTCCAAACTGTCAAGATTTCTGATAAATAGGACTGGTATTTACCCATAAGAGACTACCTCAAGTTAGGTAATCTTCCCTTTGGATTGACGCACGTCGCAAAACGAACATTCAAATAGAAAGCGGCTAAGTATGTCTTGATAGGAGACATTTTGTATCGTCGAAGCTATGATGGAATTCTTCTTCGTTGTTTGGACCAGCAAGAGTCCACTTGGGCAGTCACCCAAGTGCATGACGGTACATGTGGTGGCCACTTCAGCGGTATGGCCATCGCAAAGCGCATTCTTTGCATGGGCTATTATTGGCCATCTTTAGAGCGAGATTGTTGCGAGTATGTCAAGAAGTGCGTAAAGTGTCAACATCATGCTAATTTGATGCACGTACCTTCCTAGGCCCTATAGACAGTCTAGTATGCTTGGCCATTTTTGCAGTGGGGCCTCGATCTAATTGGAAAGATCTCCCCTGCATCGTCAGGCCGTCACATGTTTATCATAATGGCCACAGAATATTTTACCAAATGGGTGGAAGCAATTCCGTTATCCTCAATGAAAGGACCCCGTATTGCAGAGTTCATCTTGCATCACATCATATGTCGTTTTGGTATTCCATCCAAAATAATCTCGGATAATGGGCCATCATTCAAGAACAAAGACATGCGTGCTTTAACCACAAAGTACAAAATTCAGCACAGCTTTTCAACACCCTATTATCCGCAAGCAAATGGGCAAGCAGAGGCGTCAAACAAAATGGTAGTCGCCATCCTTAAAAAGACCTTCGTAGATAGTCATAAGGATTGGCACATACAAATCCCACTTGCCCTTTGGGCTTATCGCACTAGCATTCGGATGCCCACTGGGGCAACTCTGTTTTCACTAGTGTATGGCTCAGAGGCAGTAATGCCTCTCGAGTTGGAAATTCCTTCCCTGCGCATATCAATGTAGGAGTTCATCGATGATAACACTGCTCGGTAGGCCCGAGTAGACCAACTTACGTTGCTTGACGAACGACGCGTTAATGCTCTCAAGCACTTACGTATCTATCAAGAACGGCTTAAGAGAGCTTACAACATGAAAGTTCACCTAAGAGACTTTTGAGTTGGTGATTTGGTCCTGAAGGAAAACCAATAAAACTCTAATTTGCTGTCCCATATGAGAGACAAATTCGTGGCAAATTGGTTAGGTCCTTATGTCATTGATAGCAAAATAGGACCGAGAACGTACAGGCTAGCTTCTCTTGACGGTACCAAGGAAACAGAACCCTTGAATATCAGTCATTTGCGACCATTTCATATCTAAGAAAGCCATTTCCAAAAAAAAAAAAAAAAAACTCCAAGGATTATCGCAATCTCTTGGTCACCAAAAAAGCTCCAAGGATTATCGCAATCTCTTGGTCAACCCAAAAAGCTCCAAGGATTATCGCAATCTCTTGGTCAATCCAAAAAGCTCCAAGGATTATCGCAATCTCTTGGTCAATCCAAAAAGCTCCAAGGATTATCGCAATCTCTTGGTCACCCAAAAAGCTCCAAGGATTATCGCAATCTCTTGGTCAACCCAAAAAGCTCCAAGGATTATCGCAATCTCTTGGTCAACACAAAAAGCTCCAAGGATTATCACAATCTCTTGGTCAATCCAAAAAGCTCCAAGGATTATCGCAATCTCTTGGTCACCCAAAAAGCTCCAAGGATTATCGCAATCTCTTGGTCAATACAAAAAGCTCCAAGGATTATCGCAATCTCTTGGTCACCCAAAAAGCTCCAAGGATTATCGCAATCTCTTGGTCAACACAAAAAGCTCCAAGGATTATCGCAGTCTCTTGGTCAAAAAAAAAAATCAAAAACAAAACAACAAAAATCATCAAAAACAACAAAGATTTGCATCTCAATTCTAGGCATACTCAAATTCATCAAAAACCCTTTCGTGGTTGATTATGTACAAAAAAAACACCAAGCATAAATTTTACCACACTACAGTCAGTGGTTTGGGAATGTACCAAGAGTTTCAGTGATTCAGTCATCATGTTCCTCTTTAGCCATGTAGTGTATCAAGTCGAACAGATTTTACAAAGGTAGAGTCATACTTGAAATACACCTTGTTACGTAACATCCCAACACAAATCAAAACACTAAAATTCCCAAATTGTGTGAACGAAAGACGAAACTTGCAAAATAATCTAGGTCACCAAAAGCAAAACGGTTATCTTGCTCATACCCCTGTGCGAATGACCCCTAGAATGTTGAGAGTTGGCAAAAGGACAAGCATCCTCCCTACCCAATTCCCTAAGAATCCCTAAAGTTCTCAAAAGTTGCAAAACACAAAAGCAAAATGTCAAAACTCCAAATTTGACAAACTATAGTGCACACATCAAAAGGCACAAACAACAGTGATTTTCGTCACTCCATATCCCCAATCCCTTGCTCGAAAAAAAAAAAAAAAAAAATCAAAATAAACAGTGATCTCATCACTACAATGAGCAAGTATCCCAATACAATTAAAGAAAAGAAGGGAGTTGACCTTGAATCCCTGGAACTCTCAGCATTCTATAGGTCATAAGGCAAGCTTCAGTACCAATTTGGTTGATAGCCTATCGGTAATGAAGTAAACCTCCCGCATGACGATATATCTGTCACATTAACTTGCGTACAGATCAATGTTTGCATGTGGATGAGCTAGCTTATGGCATCCTGGATTACATCGCAGATTAATCTTAGTACATACAACAAAGGAATTTGTGGAGCTAATTAGGTGATCCTCAGTACAGGTTCGATTGAAATCCCACCTGGCACTGGCGGTATCCTAACAAATACCACTAAATGAACTCAATTGCACACACAGGGATGTTAAATAACTTGGTCAAAAATAGGTCCGATTCATACCTTGTTCAAAAGTCTTGTAAGATAAAGTACAGTCATGGATGGTGAGTTCAAACTGACTGAATCTCAGAAAACCTTACATTCATTCCAAAACCATCTGCGCTACTTATCATCTTTATGATACCATCAGAAAATACAAAAAAAAAAAAAAACCATGTAAATAAAGAGCTTCTTAAACAGCCTACAGTGCAATCATCACAAATGTCTTTCATCCATTTCACCTCGCATATCGCATAGACACCAAAAACATATACATTTATCATAACATCTGCATCCATCAAAATAAATAAACATGCATAACAAAAAAAAATCACATCATCACATGTACAAAACCAAAAATAAAACCGGTATATATATATATATATATATATATATATATATATATCGTCAAAAAGATGCCCGCAGGCTACAAAACCGGTCCTCAGACCCCGCAATCATATCCAAAAACCCAACCTAAGGTTTCGGCCACCATGATCACGCAGGATCGGTGCGACGGGAACTACCCCTCGTGGTGTGGGTCCTACGGGACCCTACAGGGTGGCTACTACTAGCCCCCGCATCATGCCTGCTACCACCCCCCTCATCTAACTACCTGCGACGAGATGATGCTGACTGCTCAGTCAAACTATCCCTCGTCCGTCGAGAAGATCTACTGATCGAAGGCTCAGGTAGCCGCCCACCTATTGCAATCGTGGGAACGCGAAAGGAGGAAGACTAAGTCACACATTGTAACAAAGACAAATTTAACGCTCCTAGCCCCTAAAAGGGAGGAGACGTCTATGTAACCGAGGATAAGATATTTGAATAAAGAGAGCTGTGATTCCTCTCCAAGTCTATCTGATACAGACACCACTCTGCCTCTCGCCGATGATAGATAGACAATGCATCATCGCGCTACACCAAAACTCTATCTCGCTCTGCCAACTGAGCCCGTAGAATATCCCTCTCCTACCGTGCATCCCCCAACTCCAGATCTCGCATCCACAGCAGTTCTGTCAATCGAGCAATCTCAACACCTACCTTTGACCCCACCTCCTCTGTATCTATCGGATGCATAGGACTCGCGGGGAGAGTAGCCTGCTCAGGCTCCAACTGCTCCTCCACATCCTACATGTCCGACTGCTCCGGAACACCCAATTCCACATCCTCATCTCCCACATCCACCATGTCTACATCATCCAGCGGCCCCCCCAATCACCCCCTGCTACCTCAGCATCCTCCACTGCCACCGCCGCGCCTCCCAGTGGCCCCTCTCCTCTCCAGTGCCGCAATACCCACCACGAGTCATACTCAGTGGTAGTACCGACGTCATCCACATCCGAGACCTCAATCACAGCATCTGACTCCTTGCCCAATGGCATGGTGACTGGTGGCTCCAGATCCCTCTCGTCTCCTCGACGCCAATAGCCTACGGGCTCACCAGGCAACCCCTGGCGCACCCCAAACTGTCTTGTAACCCGACGGTATGAAAAGAACTCATGCTCCATCCCGTGCCGCCCAGTCAACCATCGCTCCCTCCATACCCATCAGAGCCACTCTCCAGCCTCATGCTAGGTTGGACAGTCCCGATAGGGACGCCAAAACACCTCCCCTAGAGTGAGCCGAGAAAAGGCATTAGTGTAGTGCTCAATGGCACCTGCCCATCACCGACTCTGCCCCTGCTCCGTAGACCGCCGCCACAAAACTGCATAACCAATATCCTCATCCTCCATCACCGCTCGAGTCATCCACGATAACCCGGTAGGCCTCTCAACAACTATGTGCTGCCAACCCCGACACTTGCAACAAAAAACTACAAGCGACACCCTTCCGCTGTCGACAGTGGACCCCGTACAGCTCCCCGTAAAGCTGTGCCAACAAAGTCTGCCCCCATCTCAGAATCAACGGTGCCTCTATCGGGCACTCTGCCAATCGCCACACCAAATCTAGTAGGTTCCACAAGAACCTCGTGCCTGATGAATCGGGGAGAAGAATGTTAGAAATGAGGCCCATCAAGAATGCGTGCCTCACTCCTAACACCCCCCTCTCCTTCCACCGACTAACCAAAATCCCTCCGCCTGGAAATCCACCTCGGCTGTCTCCACTGGGTTTGCTACACCCAGCTGCCCCCCATGCCCAAAACATCTCGTAAGTATAGCAATTCGCTGATCAAACGGCGATGTCCTAATAGGCAGACCATCTATCGGGATCCGAAGCAACCGATAGACGTCCTCAAGAGTCACAGTCATCTCCCCTATCGGGAGATGGAAAGTATTGGTCCGCGGATCCCAAAGCTTGATCAAGGCCGTCAGATAGGCCTGATTCAAAACCACAGGCTCCAATCGAGCCACCTTCTTGAGCCCAAGGGCATCAAGCCATTCCCAGTCATCATCGGTCAATGCCAACCGCACCTCAGTAAATGCAGCGGGTACACGGTATCGGCTCCTAACAACCTGCAAGCAAAAAATATATATATATATATAACAGATCAAATTTTTAGTTCTAGGGTTTCTAACCTTAACTGTTAAACAAAAACATCACAAAAAATCTTAAAGTTTTGAAAAGCGTCAACACAAAAACAATGCATTAAATAAAAGCAAAATAAACTCTAGGGACACTTACAGGTTTCCCCCCGTGCCTCCGGGCATCGAGAGGCTGCCGTAGAATTACATCCTGTTGGTCCGGCTTTCATGCACACCCCGGGAAAAAGGATGAAGGCAAGGAAAGCTCCGGAGACACCCACGGGACTGATCCCACTCATCTTTAGGATCTATCTGGTTATCCAAGGTGCGAGTTACTGAGGTTGGGTCGAATGGCAATTCACTCTTTTCCACTTACGGAATAGATTTCGATATGGATCGCTCTGTTACCTTACGGGGGTTCTGAACTTGTTCGATAGTTGCAAAAGTTGTTGACAATCAGATTTGACTTGAATTCTTTGATCTAGCTCTCATGGGTCAGCAGATTTAAATAAAAGGCAAATAAAGAAAATAAAAATGGATCATTCACGGAAAGCAAAGAGAGGGTAGGGTAAGGCGAGAAAGAGAAGTTTATCAAACATCAATTGTAAACCCAAACTATCAATCTTATCTATGCTATCGACTTCACAACAGAACAAATCCCGGAAGAAAGTGTCCGGTCGGTCTAAGATCACTTTCAACTAAGAGCACAAGGCGAGTGAAACAGATCTAGCGAGAAAATCATAAATCCAAGGGCAGTTGGTTAAAGCTGGTATCTTTCACCGGCGGCCTAGCTCGCACGGTGAAGACAGAGCAATTAGAACAAACTTAACCTCAAATCTGTAATTTCCCCTAGCGAGACAATAGAACAAGCTGAAGCCTAACGACATATTTAATCTTGACAATGGCGATTTACTGACATATATCTAACAAACTTTAAATGGAACGGATAACAAAAGAAAATACACTTATCACACTCTGCAAAAGATTAGGCTCCTGGCCATGCTATCACAGAAAAGCTAAAGCACATCAACTCCAAGTCCAGAAACAAAGGATTTCACAAAATTTGCAAGAAATTGCTTATAAGCCTTTTATTTCTAAGTCTCCGCCTCCTGCGATTACATTTAGAATTTGTATTTATAGACTCAGGACAGACCATGATCTTTTCCAAAATATCTTGCTCAAACCCTAAATCTTATCGCACTTAAACCCTAGGACCCGGGTTTTACAATAAAAATCCATTTAAAAATCAAAGTCCGGATAGAACTTAACCCTTCGGCAAATCTGTGCAGTCAGCTGCCATAAATGGAGAAGATAAAATCAAATGCAACTTGCATTCATTCGCAGCTGCAAATAAATGCCTCCATTAATTCTGCTGGTGAGCCGGATGAGTCACCACTTCTCCATCAATTCGATCTCCGTAAATCCATCCCTGAGTTGAAATGGTCTTCATGCTATCAAGTCTGCAATAAATTTGTCTGTTGAATGCTCTCACCGGCGTCTTCTCTCCTAGCATGGCGGTCCTTGACTAAATCCGCACTTTATCTTTGCCTTTATGGTCTTTCCCGGTTGTCCCGTAAGTGCCAGGTGGAATCCTGCATGAAAGACAAAAAGATGCATTAGATTAGCATTTTAATTAAATCAGAAGCTTAAAACATTAAAAACAGATTAAATCCGCAAAATAAGCTTGCATGTCGGCTTCTGTTTGTCCCATTCACGCTTTGACACGTGTCGCTACCCCCGGAAGCCTTCTGTTTCCCGTCGGAATGCACTTTCAGGTCAACTATGACTTTCTCTCTCCTACCGCGATTCTGCGACATGTCGCGATTTCGCGACATGTCGCGAAATCGCGACCTACCAGCGCATCGGCAACTTCCTCCCTCGTCGGCCGCGAAAACGCGACATGTCGCGATTTCGCGACATGTCGCGAAATCGCGACCCTTCATGGCCTCCGTACGCTTCTTGATTTTCAGCCGCGATTCTAGAACACGTCGCGATATCGCGACAGTTCCCCTACATGCATGCGTTGACCGCGTTGACCGCGATTTTGGAACATGTTTGCGACTTAGCCGATTTTTCATCCTGCAGCCCATTTTCTCTCTCCTGCCGCGAAAATACGACATGTCGCGATTTCGCGACATGTCGCAAAATCGCGCCCTCCGTACAACTTGCTTCTCTCTCCCAAAAACTGTCGCGATTTCGCGACATGTCGCGAAATCGCGACCTTTACGCACTTAGCTGCATTTTGACTTACCGGTCGCGATATCGCGACATTTCCGAAAATGGAAGTGTCGCGATATCGCGACACTACCAAAAATGGAAAGTTTGATTTTTCAGTGAATTATGCAAGCTGTTTTTGGATTTTCTCGGTACCGGTGCAAGATTTTGCTTGTGCATGAATGATTCTAGCATGTAAAAAGTGAATTCTTGGATAACACAGCTAGAATGCAAGAAAAAGCACAACTTTAAAAAGGAGGCAAGCAAATTTGGATTTAAAACATGAAAAGATCAAGAGGGTCCCTATTTGCAAAAAATGGAAGTTCATAATTTTCTAAGGATGGAATCTCATTTTTCGGTGGGGGTGTGTTGCTTATCAACAAATGGCGATATCTGCGGGTAAAATAGTAGCACTATTTTAGAACCCAAGACACTGGTTTCAAAACAAAAAGACCATGCATCATGCCTTGCCACAGGCATTCTTCACAATAAATTGACTGCTAACTGCCAGCTGTTAAAATTTCCCAAGGACATACTTGGGTTGGATTACTTCAAGGAAGATTTACGATGTGCAATTACAAAGGGTATAGAACTTTCTTCAAGGATGACTGAATTGAATGATAAACTTGGATTAATCAACTTTTCTAGATTGTAAAAGGGGAAACCGAGTAGAGCTCTGTTTACTAGTTTAGCTTTTTACAGCCTAGACAGAGTTACCCTTTAGATTTACACGACCCAATTTACAACTGTAGGGCAGAATCTAATATTGGCTGCCTCTTTTGATCATATAACTCTTTTTTTTTTTTTTTTCTTTTCTTATCTCTCTTTTTTTTATCTCTCTTCTTTTTGAAATATATCACTATCTGGAAGACCTTAGAGAAATTACAATTTTCTTTTAATATTTGATCAATCTGGAACTATTTCAGTCTAGGCATTGATAGCCTCTGGTGACACCCAAATAATTGCATGAACCATAGTCCCCTCTTATAACCAGCTTTTCTTGGATTCCCCGGGAGTTCCTCCAACTAAACAACATAGCAGTTTTTCTATCATTAAAACAACTGTGGCAAGTAAGACACAAGATCCAATCATCTCTCTACCTTCATCCTGGATAACAAAATAGTTCCACAGTTTAGTGCAAGCAGACTATCTCAATTAGAATAATGAAGCGAGAATGGGGAGAGCATTGGATTGAGGATTTATCGACTAGGAATAAAACAATTTTCAGCGGTGACTTTTCATTGATTGCTCAGGCAGGTTAAAGGACAGAAAATTTTAGAAGCCAAAGGACTTTGTACAGGCTTCCAAGGACAGGCACAGGCTTTAAAGCAAAACAAAATAAAAACTGCATAGACTGCAAATAAAATAAACTAAACAACGAAAGCTGCAATTTGTACGAGACAAAGGAATAAAACAAAGCTGCAAGGCTATTTACAAAGGATGCAAAGCACGGTATGCACAGGCAGCAAAATTAAGCTAAAACAAATAAACTAAGAACTGAAGCAAATAAATTAAAACTGCACGAGGACAACAAACAAAACTGCACAAGCAACAAAATAAAACTAAAACAAAAGACTGTACAGACAACAAAGAAAAGGAAAAACGAGGGAAGAAAATAAAAACTGTACAGGCAATAAAAGAAATAAACTAAAAGAACTGAAGCAAATAAAAATGTGAAAGAAAAGCTAAAGCAAAATGAAATAAACTAAGCGCAAGCTGAAATAAAATAAACTACAACTGCAACTGTACCAGACAGCAAAGAAAAAGAAATGCAATAAAGAAAAGACTGTACAGACTAAAATAAAAGCAAGCTAAAATAAAAAAGACAAAGAAAGGAAATAAAAAGCAACGACAAAAGAAATAAAGCGCACAAGCTAAAAGCGAAAAACAACTAAAGAAAAGCGAAAAATGCTACAGTTGTACGAGACATTTAAAAATAAAGCTGCAACGACAAAGAAATAAAGCTAGAAAAACAAATAAATTAAAGCTGCGAGCATTAAAATTAAGTCGAAACAGATTAAAGCTGCACGAGACATTGAAATAAAAGCTGCACCGACAAAGAAATAAAGCCGAAAAACTTCAAAGCTTATTTACAATGCATACATATGTTACAACTTCCCTTCATACTCAAAAAATGCAGCGAGTTGGGAAAGCGAGAGAAATGGTGCTTTAAAAAAATTTGACCATGCAAGTAATTTAAAAAAAATTACCTTTCGAGTCCTGTTGACGAAATGCACTCCAGATTGTGCTTCAAAAATTTGCTATCTGGGAAAGACTTGGGTTTACTGTCTTCCCTGTCCCATTTGAAAAACAAATCTGCAACTCCTTCAAATTAAACAAATCATATAATAACAAATCATATGATAACATGTTTATGCTTCTAATTAAAGGGTTTGCGAGTTCTTTCAAAAGGATTGAATGTAAAAAACCCCCAGGATCAAATACTTTAAAACCTTGACAGACCCAGACCACCACATTTTCAAAATGATGTGACAGCTGAAAGAAATCATGTTTTATCTGTATGCCCTGGTTCTTAACAACTTGAACATTTTGTGGTTGCTTGCACTTGCTTCAATATCCGGGACTTCAATTTTTATCCCTCTAGGAGAATGCTTACAATTTTCCTTTTCACCTGAGCCTTGCTTAGACTTAACCTCATCAATGTGCAATGTCCAAACATCATTGTTGTGATTGATTAGAGCTGTAACTGTTCCCACCTTTTCAGTTGCCAAATCATAAACTCCAATATCTGCATCAACACAGTTTATAGCCTCCTCTTTGACATTATGTTCAGAAGTTGCAGGCTTATGTTGAGACAGGTTCATCAATTCCAAGTTGGTGACCACATTCATATTTACTATCTTTTCCTCCTTTTCTTGAAATTCAACAGGTGGTCCAAAGTAAGCCTCAATCAAGTTAATGTTTTGTCCAACAATCTGAGGCAGTTCATAGAGGGTGATGTCAGCTTTAAGTTCCCTCATATCCTCAATGATGCTATCCTCCTCAGTTACTTCTGCATAGTGAGATTGAATCTCACTTTCATCATCCTATGATGAGGAAGGATCATTATTAAGTTATGGACTCTCACATTTCAAGTCATAACTGTCCATTTTGAGCTGTTGAAAATCTTTCATTTCATCCACGAAGTACGTACAAGACTTTCTGTCTCTTCGAGAAAAGTGACGAGAATACGAAACCCTGGTTGTACTATTTTTGGGTGAACTAGAAATATCAATATTTCTTTGATCTCTAGGAAAATTTAACTCACCGGGAAAAACTTGATTTGGGTGGTGCCGGATCTCAATTGTTCGGTTCAAGCACTGCACTTTGAATTTGTCGGAACTTTTCTCTGTATTTTGCACATCTTGAGTGGATGTGACGGTTAACGGAGTCTCCTTGGGTAGAGCATGACATGTTGGCACTAACTCATGATGTGGAATGGGATCTGGAACAGGCATGTTCTGTGTAACATAGGATATCAAAGGGCTGCTCAAAATTTGAGGCCCTAGCTGTCTTTCAAGAATTAAGGCTTCTTTATAAGCCTCTGCCAGGGTTGTGATATTAATGTCTCTCTTGAGGAAAATAGAGGTCACCGAATCCAATGCATTCTTGTAGATTTCTAAGGCCAGATTTGCATTTGGGATGTAATGGCCGATCATTCTACCGTAAGCTCTTTGGAACCTCATATTGAAAGACCCGACAGTTTCTCCCGACTCTCTCTTGATCTTTGGAAAATTGCTGATATAAAATCTTTGGGATCTATCACTTCACCGAGCTGTGATATAAAAGCTTTCTCTAGATCATCCCAACTAGTAATGGAATTCTTTGGTGAGGTTTAAAAACCGGTCATAAGCTCCCTCCTGGAGAGTGAACGGGAACAATCTGCGAGGCAACATCTTCATCTTGTATATTCAACAATCTTAAAGCATTTTTAAAAGCTAGCAGATGTTCTTCTGCAGTTCTTGTCCCATCATGTTTGTACCTAGGGAGGTACCTTTCTGGACTTTGGGCAGGTCATGGGCTATACCCGGAATGTTCAAAGCGGTGGGGCCCAACCAATTTGCCATTATTACTTGGCTGACAGTGATGTTCTGATTTGTAATTGGATAACTGCAAGTGATGATAGAACTGTTCTTAACAAACCACTGAACTTAAGGCCTTCTCTGGCAATTTCAAAAACTGTACTGACAACTTTAAAAACTGCACTGACAATTTATGAAACTGAGCCACTTTTAAATGTTAAAATGCACAATGGACAATTTAAAACATCATCTGACAATTTATAAAACTGTACTAACAATTTATAAAGCTGTCCGGAGTTCATTGTGGGTCCTTCAAATGTTGTTGTTATGCCCTTACAATACTTGAACTGAGTTCATGCCCTCCTTCTAGCGCCAATTAGATGTTGGCTGAGGAGGAGGGGAAAATTGACTACCAGACTTTGGATAAAATACAGTTTTACAGTTCCACATACAGTCGGATTTCTCAACTCAAGTGCACTAAGAACAGATGTTTGGCCCTCCTTCTAGCGCCAATTAGGTGTTGGCTGAGGAGGAGGGGAAAATTGGCTACCAGACTTTGGATAAAATACAGTTTTACAGTTCCACATACAGTCGGATTTCTCAACTCAAGTGCACTAAGAACAGATGTTCTGTGGCCCTCCTTCTAGCGCCAATTAGGTGTTGGTCCGGCTTTCATGCACAACCCGGGAAAAAGGATGAAGGCAAGGAAAGCTCCGGAGACACCCACGGGACTGATCCCACTCATCTTTAGGATCTAGCTGGTTATCCAAGGTGCGAGTTACCGAGTTGGGTCGAATGGCAATTCACTCTTTTCCACTTCGGAATAGATTTCGATATGGGCTGCTCTGTTACCTTACGGGGGTTCCTGAACTTGTTCGGTAGTTGCAAAAGTTGTTGACAATCGGATTTGACTTGAATTCTTTGATCTAGCTCTCATGGGTCAGCAGATTTAAATAAAAGGCAAATAAAGAAAATAAAAATGGATCATTCACGGAAAGCAAAGAGAGGGTAGGGTAAGGCAGAAAAGAGAAGTTTATCAAACATCAATTGTAAACCCAAACTATCAATCTTATCTATGCTATCAGCTTCACAACAGAACAAATCCCAGAAGAAAGTGTCCAGTCAGTCTAAGATCACTTTCAACTAAGAGCACAAGGCAGAGTGAAACAGATCTAGCAGAAAATCATAAATCCAAGGGCAGCTGGTTAAAACTGGTATCTTTCACCGGCAGCCTAGCTCGCACAGTGAAGACAGAGCAATTAGAACAAACTTAACCTCAAATCTGTAATTTCCCCTAGCAGACAATAGAACAACTGAAGCCTAACGACATATTTAATCTTGACAATGGCAGATTTTCAGCATATATCTAACAAACTTTAAATGGAACGGATAACAAAAGAAAATACACTTATCACACTCTGCAAAAGATTAGGCTCCTGGCCATGCTATCACAGAAAAGCTAAAGCACATCAACTCCAAGTCCAGAAACAAAGGATTTCACAAAATTTGCAAGAAATTGCTTATAAGCCTTTTATTTCTAAGTCTCCGCCTCCTGCGATTACATTTAGAATTTGTATTTATAGACTCAGGACAGACCCTGATCTTTTCCAAAATATCTTGCTCAAACCCTAAATCTTATCGCACTTAAACCCTAGGACCCGGGTTTTACAATAAAAATCCATTTAAAAATCAAAGTCCGGATAGAACTTAACCCTTCGGCAAATCCGTGCAGTCAGCTGCCATAAATGGAGAAGATAAAATCAAATGCAACTTGCATTCATCCGCAGCTGCAAATAAATGCCTCCATTAATTCTGCTGGTGAGCCGGATGAGTCACCACTTCTCCATCAATTCGATCTCCGCAAATCCATCCCTGAGTTGAAATGGTCTCCATGCTATCAAGTCTGCAATAAATTTGCTGTTGAATGCTCTCACCGACAGCTTCTCTCCTAGCATGGCGGTCCTTGACTAAATCGCGACCCTTCATGGCCTCCGTACGCTTCTTGATTTTCAGCCGCGATTCTAGAACACGTCGCGATATCGCGACAGTTCCCCTACCTGCATGCGTTGACCGCGTTGACCGCGATTTTGGAACATGTTTCTGACTTAACCGATTTTTCATCCTGCAGCCCATTTTCTCTCTCTCTCCGCGAAAATGCGACATGTCGCGATTTCGCGACATGTCGCAAAATCGCGCCCTCCGTACAGCTTGCTTCTCTCTCCCAAAAACTGTCGCGATTTCGCGACATGTCGCGAAATCGCGACCTTTCTGGCACTTAGCCGCATTTTGACTTACCCGTCGCGATATCGCGACATTTCCAAAAATGGAAGTGTCGCGATATCGCGACACTACCAAAAATGGAAAGTTTTGATTTTTCAGTGAATTATGCAACTGTTTTTTGGATTTTCTCGGTACCGGTGCAAGATTTTCTTGTGCATGAATGATTCTAGCATGTAAAAAGTGAATTCTTGGATAACACTGCTAAAATGCAAGAAAAAGCACAACTTTAAAAAGGAGGCAAGCAAAATATGGATTTAAAACCTGAAAAGATCAAGAGGGTCCCTGCTGCAAAAAATAAAAGTTCAGAATTTTCTAAGGATGGAATCTCATTTTTCAGTGGGGGTGTGTTGCTTATCAACACCTCCTCCTCCCAGAGCTCCAAAATCACAAGAAAAAAATGACACAAATGAGCCCAAAATTAAGTTTTGGCCATTAAATAGGCCTATTGCACTGGAATTCGTCCTTGACTGGTATGAGCACTCTAATTAGTGCTCATCCCACCTAGGGACGAATTCTCCAGCTGGAATTCGTCCCACCCAGGGACGAATTCAGGCCAGAACAAAAAAAAATAAAAAAAAATGACTAAAAATGCACTAAAAACAGATAATAAAATTGCCCGACAGGATTGCTACTGCACCTGACAACAAGGGCATACAAAATCAACATTGGAGTCACAAATTGTCACTATCATACTCCCTAAGAAGGCTACCGTAGCCGGACCGCTCCACGGGAAGACGGATTTTAGACAATTTCATCCCCAAACGACATCACAAAAGGGTCAAAGCCCACTCAAAAATAGGACAAAATTCAACAAAAACACAGCAAAAAACATTGCCGAACATAAGTGCTCTTGCACTAAACCTCTAGGCAAAGAAAATTGATGTCGAGGTCCAAATTATCGCTATCATACTCCCTAAGAAGGCTACAATAGCCGGACTGCTCCACGGGAAGTTAGATTTTCGATGATTTCACCTCATTACGGCATCACCAAAAGGGTTAACGCCCACTCAAAAATAGGACAAAATTCAACAAAAACACAGCAAAAAACATTTCCGGACATAAGTGCTCTTGCACTTAACCTCTGGGCAAAGAAAATTGATGGCGAGATTCAAATTATCTCTCTCCTACTTCCCCAAGAAGGCTAACATAGCCGGACCGCTCCACGGGAAGTTAGGTTTTCGATGATTTCACCTCATTATGACATCACCAAAAGGGTTAACACCCACCAAAAATAGGTCCAAATGTTGGAAAAATTGCACACACTTAACGGTAAACCCTTTAAAGGCACCCTTGCACAAGTCATATTGGGTCAAGCGACTCGTCGCTTCTCTCACGAAGGTCATTCCCTCATTGATTCGTCGCTTGAGGGGGTAGTCACACTTAGTCACCAACCAACAATCACACACCCAATTAAGGAAAATGACATGCATTCAAAGAATCATTGACAAAGACAATCATGCTTCTGCTTGGGGCAGTAAACAAGCAACAATCAAATCAATCAAACACTTGGCATTTCGTGAATCATGAACACAAGGTTCCCCCTGAGGATAAAAATGCCCTTTGCTTTTTCATGACTGATCAATGTCTAAGTTCAAGTCACACCTCACCAAAATAGGTTAATACTTGAAATCAAATTCCTTAGCTCGTCAGAAGCAAGGATTCAAGAATGCATGCCCTTTCCATACTTGGGGCATCAAAAGTTGGTTAGGTTACCAAGAAACCCTAATCATTAGTGCTTTGGTTATCTATTTTTTCTCAGCACTGCGTCACTCGCAGCGCTTCCCAAAAAGGGGCATCTATAGACACCAAAACGAGCACCAATCCGATTATGTGATTGCAAACACCGATCGCTTTGACAAACACAGCCCCAGGGGCAGCCCTCAGAGGTTAAACAGTGGTCTTAACCACTTTCATAGCAATTTTGTGAGGTCAAGAAGCAATTTGGCACACTTGGACACTTTGCCCCGATATTCGTCTCACCCGGGGACGAATTCAAAATAGAATCCATCCCACCCCAGGACGAATTCTGAATCCGTCCCTGGGTGGGACGAATTCTAAGCTTAACGGGCAAAAAGACAAATGGTGCCAAGTGGCAGCCTAGAACAGTCAGTTAATGACTCCTGCCTTGCACGCGTGTGTAGGTGGATAGAGGGGCCGTTAGAAGACTGTCACAAAAGGCATTTATCAAAGCCCAAGTCAACGGAGGACTCCCCTCCCTCATGGGAAGACAAGACTACCACATGGTGCCTATGACCAACACATGGCATTTGTGCTTCCCTCCCAAAAGAGACCCCATGGGTCTATAAAAGGTGGGACTTTTCTCACCCAAAATATACAGGTTGAAGGAGTTTTCAAGCAACGAAGTGCTGCTCGAGTTGAAGACCCACTTGCATCCCTTTTGGTTCACCTTCCCACATCCACCAATCTCTTTTGCAAGGGAGGTTGTTGGGTGGCCTTTGGAAGCTCGAACCTAACCCAAATCCAACACATGGACACCTGAACCAACCAATTCGCTGACCCCCCAATCCTAAGAGGTTTTGGGCCCATCCCTAGTGGATTGGCTCCAAAATCAAGTGCCAACGGTGGGAGGCCCACTTGGGCACCCCCGCACTTCCCAAGTCCTATTTTAAGTTTTAGAGCATTTTAGATTACTTTTTCAGGTTGCATTTTGTGTTATTAGGTTTGATTAACCCATAGCTGCAATTTTGTAACTTTTGGTCGATTCTAGTATGTTTTGTGTCGCTTTGTTGTTTCGCTGACTTGCAGGTGTCGAGATCAAATTCTTGAGGGTGGAGGCCAAATTGGGAGAATCCGACCATCTGGGTCGTCCCAAAATGGCCCCAATTACATAACCCCCCTATTTGCAGGCGTTTTGTAGGTCTCGAGATTCGACATTGGAGCAACGACGAGTCGGTTTCTTCAACACAGAAGAATTCGTCCCACCCGGGGATGAATTTCGATCGAATTCGTCCCGCCCGGGGATGAATTCCGGTTGAAGGTAGATTGGCCAGCCGTCTCGGTGGCGATGGCCTTCCGGTAACTTTTCTTATCTTCTGTCAAGTTTTGAAGCCATTTGGACTCATTGTATTTCTTGTTTTAGGCAAATGTTTACATGCATATTTCGTTAGTTTTAGAGAACAAACACTTTTCATTCGTGACAGATGCTACTGACATCTTGGTTGTTTCTTTGTTCGTAGGAGAAGCAGCGGAGGTTAAGAACTCATCGACATCAGCGGTGGCATCATCTTAGCCCGCCCATTGCAATCGTGGGCACGCGAAAGGAGGAAGACTAAGTCACACATTGTAACAAAGACAAATTTAACGCTCCTAGCCCCTAAAAGGGAGGAGACGTCTATGTAACCGAGGATAAGATATTTGAATAAAGAGATTTGTGATTTCTTTACATCTTTTCTTTCCTTTTCAAATTGTCTCTTTCCTTTGTTTTGGTGCATAAGGTTAAAGCGTTACATTTTGTCTTACATTGCATAATTAGTGTTTCCTTTGCCCGGAATCTCGTGCTTTCAACTTATATAATCTGTTAGAATGCAAAGAAAAAACATATGTTTCCTCTAGATTGAAATTTGATATGAGCTATGTATTTTTTGGAACTCAAGTAGCCTATTTATAGACTTCTACCTGCATGATCAACCATTGAATACATCCATTTATAAGTACTCCATGAGAAGGATATAAAGTGTTACATCCTTCAAACACATATTCTATATAGGGTTCTAGTTATATCCTATGAAGGCATGTATTTTTCTAGGAAATTAGATGATTACCTTACAACACATAACATCATCCTTAACTACATGTAATTTTGAGGATTTTCCTCCCACAACTTGGTAGAAATAGTCTAGGAAATTATATTATTGGAGAAGTTACTTATGAAAGGATTTTGCTAATATTTCTTCAATGTGCAACCATTTTTACCACAAAGCACACACTTATTATACAATTGAGAATTATTTCCTTAAGTCATTTGAAGGAGAATATGATCCTCATTCTATGATATATGAAATGATTCCACTTTTTGAAGTAGATCTACCATTTTTTCAAAAGTAACAGTTTGTTCAATGATATTTATGGCTATCACAAACATATTATATTCTGAAGGAAGATATATCAAGGTAGTGGAAACAAGTGTGTTATTAAACACTATTTCTCCCAAATATTTTAGGGATGCTTTCAACTTTGTGAGTCTTCTTAGAAATAACTCATATTTTTCTATACTTCACCATTTATCCCATAGGTTGCTCATCACTATCAAGTTTTTTTTGGACATTTTGAGTCCCTAAGCTGAAATGTTGTCATTGATGTTAATAGAGCAATAAATATCAAAAGGATCTATGAAGGTTTTTTGTGAAAACCAAGGTAAGAAAAATAAAAGGTTTTATTTAAAACCATAGACAGTAGATTTGATCTAGATTTTTCTTAAAACCCACATTGGACTTTCGTTTCATCGAAAAAGGTGCCCCGTTGATGGAGTTATTTGAGTTTTAATGTTTGGTTTAAATTTTAATTATTTAAAATTTAAATTCAAATTTAAATGGAAATTTTCCTGTCGACGTCATCATGCAAATACAATTTTAATATTTCTGCCAATGTCTTCAAAGTGTTATTAAACACTATATAAAGGGGTGGTAATTAAACCAAATAATCATCCTTGCTCTCATGTGTTAATTGCCTTGGAATTCGAAAGAGCTCATGTGAATTGTTGAAAAGGAAGCAGAGAAGAAAGCGCAATGATTTGGAAATCTCAAACATAGTATGAGGCATTATGCATTTGCGTATTGAATTTGCTAAATCTATGGGTAGCGCAAATATCAGGGATTGAATCCCCTTGATGGCAACGTGTGGGAAGCACTTTGGTGCTTTGTCCTTTGTGGCAGGCGAAGGAATATTAAAGGCCTTTTTGGCATTTGCTTTTACAACAAGCGCTCTAGCTCAGTTGGAATCTTAGCCATGGCTAAGATGCTCATGGTGTGTGGCAGACGGGGATTCGAATCCCCTTGAGAGGTGTTTACGTTTTTGCTTTTAATAATTTTTATTAGCCCTAAAGTTTGGAGTTATAAGGTATTTAATGGGAATTAAATTTTATCATTAGGGCTATGATTATTATTACAAAAGCATATTTGATTTATATTTTATTTTTATGGAAATGGAGAATTTATTTTAGGAGAAATAAGGAGTTGTTGTTAAAGTGATTTTGAGAGATTTATTGTGGGTTATTCTTAATAAGGGTTTTTATTAAAATAGACTTTGGTGGATGTGTTTATGAAGTTGGAGTGAAAAGGGTGTAAACTAAGTTATGCTTTTATTGTGATTATTTAAAAGACCACTAACCCTTATTAATATTGAAAATGAAAGTTGTGATTAAGTGTGACAGATTTTGTGGACAACTTATTGGCATCAAAAAGGTATGGGCACATTCTCTTATTGATTGTTTGTGGTGGTTGATTTCTGAAATATCATTGGAGAGAAAAATATTGATTATAGTTTCCTTTGTGAATATGGTTGGTTGAATGCTTCAAGGTTTTTTGATTTGTGAGTTGTATTTAAACCTTGTTTCATTAGCATTGTTGTTGAAGCCCATTGATGATGAAATGAACTTGAACATGATCTAGAAAAGAACATGAGTATAATTGTTATGTGAGACTTAGATACAGTATTGTTGAAAACATTTTGAGTTGTTTGATACATGCTTGAACTAGGGTTTGTGAGAAAGGGTTGTTTTTTGATGTGATTGGTTGAGTTGAGTTGGTTAAGCCTATTCAAGTGAATGTATGAAATGGTTGTTCAAGTTCCATAAAACAAACTATTCTATATTCTGATTTAAGTTGAGATTGAGATTGAAGAATATGACATATTGAGTCTCTAACAATTCTCTTTATGCTTCTATGAGATTGATTTGAGTTGAGATTGAGATTTAAGAATAGGACATATTGAGTCTCTAACAATTCTCTTTATGCTTCTATTGAGTTGAGATTGGGATTTGAGTATAGAACATATAGAGTCTCTAACAATTATCTTTATGCTTCTATGAGATTGAATTGAGATATTGATTGTACTTTGAGCTTAGAATGTATTGAGTCTCTAACAAATTTCTTTATGATTCTATGAGACTGAACAAGTTCTATGTAAGTTTGTTAAGCGGATTTGAGACAAGTCTTTGAGAAGGCTTGTGGATTGTTTTGAGTTAAGCTTTAGTGAAAGCTTGCTTGAGCAGATTTGAGAAAGTCCAAGAGAGAACTTATTAATCAAATTTGAGCAAGTCCAAGAGAGGACTTATTGAGAAGATTTGAACAAGTCCAACAGAGGACTTATTGAGAATATTTGAGCAAGTCCAAGAGAGGACTTATTGAGCGGATTTGAGCAATTCCAAGAGAGGAATTATTGAGCAGATTTGAGCAAGTCCTAGAGAGGATTTGTTGAGAAAATTTAGATAAATTTTGTGTGAACCTATTGAGTAGATTTACACAGGTTTTTGGGTGAACCTGTTGAGCATATTTGAGTAGGTTTTGAGTGAATCTATTGAGAAGAATTATACTACATTGATTATACTGTGTTTAGTGCAAGAGTTTGACCAGAATTGTGCTAGACTGTTAGGACCCTCCTAATGTAACTCTTAATGATATTATATATTATATTGTATTATAAATGGACACATCCATTCACCATTCACACCTTTTAGATATATGTAAATATGACAAGGAGGATGCTCCAAATATCAACGGAGAACATTAATTTATTATATTGTGGGTTTCTACCTTTCAATACAAACTGTGATTCTATTAAAAAAATGATTATTTTTTGCATTAAATTCATATTTCAAGTGGCAGGTTCATAACAACTGGATCAGAGCTAAAAAGACCTAAAATTTTTTCCCCACCCTGCTCTAGTTACTGACAAGCCATTACTCGACAACGTTTTATTTTCAGCACACATTCTAACCATTACTGGCGGAACTATTACATAGTAGGCCACAGTCACCAACAAAGGTAGCATACAATTTTTTTTTGGACAACATCACATATTACCAGAGTTAGAAAACCCCAACAGTGAGTACATACAAGGAAAATATCATTCGGTGTGAACAAAGAGCAGCAAGTATGTAAAATTAAACGCGACGGACATAGACAATTTTTTTTGATAAAACTAATTTTTGCATATTCAAATCACTTATAAACCAACCACACCCTAAATGATCGAGGGAATACGATCTCAAGACACAACGAAGGAGATTGCGAAGGAGGTTTCAAAAGAAATTACGAAAGAACTCTCACAGTTTTCCAAGGAAATGAGAGACATGATGCAAGGAATGGCATTTTGGAAGGACAATTTAGAAGATAAAATCACTACCAAAATAGCAGACCTAACCATAAACATCACCAACTTGAATATAGATATATCCACTAAATTGAATGCTACAACCCATTCCATGGACTTAGTAAAATAAAATTTTTTGCTCATGCAAAATAGACAACAAAACACCATGCCACCACAACAAACATTAATAGGAGGACCACATACATCAATCCTTCCCCATACCACAAAACTATATTTTCTAAAATTCTATGGAGGCGACCCCACAAATTGGATATATAGAGTAGACCAATTATTTGTATTATACCAAATTTCAGAGATTCAGAAAGTCCGTATCGCATAATTTCACTTGGAAAAAATTGCTATCCAGTGGTATCAATGGTATGAGAAAACAAAAGGTCTGCCCACATGGACCGAATTCACAAAAAACTTAATATTATGATTTTTCCCCACTAAATTTGAAGACTTCATAGGAGCCCTCACTAAACTGCGGCAAACCTCCACTGTAAGGGAATACCAAGCACAATTTGAGAAATTTACGAACCTTACAATAGGACTAGATGAATCATTCTTCCAAAGTTGTTTCATTAGTGGCCTAAAAGAAGACATTATAATGGAGGTACAAATATAAAATCCTATCGATATGATGCATGCAGTGGCATTAGCAAAAATGATAGAAGAGAAGAACAATAACCAAAGGCGAATAGGAAGAGTTTTTTTAGGAAAATCACCAAATACCTACACCAGCCAAAAATTGAATAAGGTCATGCCAATTAAATGAATTATCTAAGAAGATCTAAAAGAAAGACGATAAAAGGTCCTATGTTTCCACTGCGATGAAAAGTTTACCCCCAACCACAAATGCATCTCATCGAAATTATATATTTTGGACATAGTTGATTGCACTCCCAAAGAGGAGGATGACATAGAAGTGGACGTAATAACTGAGGTTGCAGAAGAAAATCAAGAAGATAAAACAAAAATATCCTTTAACGCATTAGCAGGATACTCGATTCCACAAATAATGAAGGTAAAAGGGTATTTTAAGAAACAAAACCCTATTGTGCTCTTAGAATCTGGTAGCACTCACAATTTTATAGAACCCAGTTTGGCCAAACAAGCTAATTGATTTATATATCCCTGTAATAACTTCAAAGTCATGATTGACAATGGAGGAAAAATTGCATGTAAAGGCAAATGCAGGAATATCAAACTCACGATGGGGGAATATAACATGAAAGTAGATATGTATGTACTACCATTAGGAGGATGTGATATTGTTTTGGGAGTACAATGGCTACGAACGCTTGGCAAAATTCAATGGGAATTTGAACAGTTATGGATGCAATTTATACAAAACAACCAAACATACACAATTCAAGGTTTAAAAATAGGTCCCACAAAAATCGTAAGTTCCCATAGAATGGAAAATATTCTTGGAAAAGGAGGAAGAGACATGGTTGCCCAACTATTTTCCTTGCAAAACACCATCAAAGAGCAACCAGAGGCACACAAATTAAAAAATCTCCTAGATAAACATGATAAAATATTCAAAGAACCATAGAGATTACCTCCACAATGAAGCCATGATCATGTTATTCAATTACTTCTAGGACACCAACCTCCAAATATTAGACCTTACCGATATCCATACTTACAAAAAATGGAAATAGAAAAATTAGTACAAGACCTACTAAGGGCAAGGGTCATTCAACCTAGTAGAAGTCCCTACTCTTCGCCAGTCATACTAGTAAGAAAAAAGAATGGATCATGGCACCTATACATGGATTTTCGTGCTCTCAACAAAATAACGATTAAAGATAAATTTCCTATTCCAGTCATTGATGAACTACTCAATGAACTAAATGGAGCCGCATATTTTTCTAAACTCGATTTACGATTAGGTTACCACCAAATTCGAGTTAAGGAAAGCGATATACCCAAAACTGCTTTTTGCACCCACGAGGGACATTATGAATTCTTGGTGATGCCTTTTGGTCTCACCAATGCTCCATACACATTTCAAAGTCTTATGAATAAGGTATTTTCTCCCTTCCTTCGAAAATTTATTTTAGTTTTCTTTGACGATATTTTGATTTACAACAAGACATGGGAAGAGCACTTAACACATATAGCGCAAGCACTCAAAATGTTGGAAGAAAATCAATTATACGCAAAGATATCAAAGTTTTCCTTTGGGAAGTAAGAAATTGAATATCTTGGACATATTGTCTCCAAGGAAGGAGTTAAAGTAGACCCCCGAAAAATTGAAGATGTGGAAAATTGGCAAATTCCAAAAACTCTAAAAGGGTTGCATGGGTTCTTAGGATTAACGGGATATTATCACAAATTTGTTATAGATTATGGGAAAATAGTAGCACCCTTAACAACCCTACTTAAAAATAATACCTTCATATGGTCTCCAAAAGCAAATGAAGCTTTCATGACTTTGAAAAATGCCATGTGTACCACCCCCATCCTAGCTATGCCAGATTTTTCCCAACCATTTATTATTGAAAGTGACACTTTCGGACTAGGAATGGGAGCGGTGCTCATGCAAAATGAGAAGACCTTAGCCTTTACTAGTAAAGCATTTTTCAAAAATAATTTAGCACGTTCCACTTATGAAAAAGAAATGTTAGCTATGGTCCATGCTATCCAACATTGGAGACCATACCTTATTGGAAAACATTTCATTATCCACACCGCCCACCATATCCTAAAATACCTTCTTGAACAACGGATAACCACTCCAAAATAGAAAAACTGGGTAACAAAACTATTAGGCTATGATTATAAAATCATCTACAAAAAAGGGAAAGATAACATGGTTGCGGATGCACTTTCCAGAAAGTTCGAATAAACTTCACAATTACATGATTTTTCCTACCCTATACCTACATGGATCGAACAAGTCAAGGATGAATGGTATGCAGACCCTACTATACATACCATAATTCAACAACTACAAAAAAATCCCATGAGTAAACCCCACTACTCTTGGCAAGGTAACATGCTCCGTTACAAAGAACGTTTGGTCCTCTCACCTACATCGGTTTATCATCCAAAGCTTCTACATGAGCTACATGCTACACCTACTGCAGGCCACTCTGGATTCCTAAAAACCTACAAAAGAGTGACTAAATCATTTTATTGGCGAGGGATGAAAAATGATATCAAGAAGTTCATCAATGAATGTGAAACATGCCAAAGAAATAAAGGTGAAATAGTGGCAACATCGGGCCTTCTTCAACCTCTACCCATACCAACCAGGACATGGGAGGATATTTCAATAGATTTCATTGAAGGTCTTCCAAAATCTGCAAGAAAAATGATGATCCCAGTGGTGGTAGATCGTTTATCTAAATACGCCCATTTTTTTCAAGTAGCTCACCCCTATACCGCTAGTATTATTGCTCAAATCTTCCTTGACAATATTTTTAAATTACATGGCATGCCTTCTATTATCATTAGTGATCGTGATCCCACTTTCACTAGTAATTTTTGGAAGGAATTATTTAAACTCCAAGGTACACAACTTCGAAAGAGCTCCGCTTACCACCCACAAACGGATGGTCAAACTGAAATTGACAATAAGTTCTTAGAAACCTATCTTCGATGCTTTATTTCCACAAAACCCCTTCACTGGGTTAAATGGCTTCCACTAGCTGAATGGTGGTGTAATACCACATATCATGCAACCATAAAAATGACCTCTTTCGAAGCATTATATGGCCGATCACCCCCATCTCTAACCTCTTATCTTCTAGGAAGTACAAAAGTACCAGCTATAGAGATGGAGCTGGGAACTCGAGATAATATCATTTGCACTCTAAAGGACAATCTACATATCGCTCAACACCACATGAAGCAACAAGTGGACCAAACTCAGACTGAAAGATTTTTTCAAGAAGGTGATATGGTATTTCTATGCCTCCAACCATATCGTCAAACTTCATTGAAAATAAAAGGGTCACAAAAATTAGCACCAAAATTTTATGGCCCTTACAAAATTCTACAGGACCTGTTGCATATAAACTTGAATTACCAAAATCTTCCAAAATCCATCCGGTATTTTATGTTTCTTGTCTTAAAGCCATAATAGGCACTAACATCGTTATGCAAACTCAAATTACAAAATTTTTAGATAATGGAGCTCTCATGGTTGAACCAGAAGCTATCCTAGACCGACGTATGTGCTGCCTCCGTAACCGCACCATCACCGAGATATTGATTCAATGGAAAGGTATACCTCTAGAGGATGCTACATTGGAGACACTCCACTAGATTCAACAATAATATTTACAATTTCAGCTTTGAGGACAAAGCTTTTTCAAAGGAGGGTGGCATGTTAGGACCCTCCTAACATAACTCTTAATCATATTATATATTATATTGTATTATAAAGGGACACATCCCTTCACCATTCACACATTTTAGATAGATGTAAATAGGACAAGGAGGATGCTCCAAAGATCATTGGAGAACATTAATTTATTATATTGTGGGTTTCTACCTTTCAATACAAATTATGATTCTATTCAAACAACGATTCTTTTCTGCATTCAATTCATATTTCAAGTTGCAGGTTCATAACATAAACCGACTGAACTGTGTTTGGTATAGTATTGAGATAGATATTTGGAGGTGACAGAGTATAGAGGATAGAGTCTCAGTGGATAGGGATCCAGCAGCTAGGACAATTGAAGACAAGATTTGAGTGAGAAGTCTTCAAGTGGAGAGAGATCCACCAGTCAGTGCAGCATAGAGACAAAGTCTTCTAGAAAATCACTAGCCAGAGCAGAAGGAGAAAAACTTCTCCTGTGGAAGAGATCCACAAACTTGAGATTAGGGGATCAACATCTCCTTTAAATAGAAGTCCATAAACATTATAATTTGGGAAGGATTCGCAAGAGATCTATTGAGAAATTTTTAGTAAAATATTTTCTCTGTGGAGGTAGCCCACATTGGGTGAACCACGTTAAAATGGTGTCTCTTATGTGTGTGATAATTTGTGTGATGTTTATGGTTTCATTAATACTGATGCTTCTATTTGGGAAAAAATTTTATGTTATACTATTCACCCCCCTCTCAATATAAGCACATGTTTTGCAGTTTTCATTGAATTGAATCATATTTAAAATTTATAGGGAGAATATGAGAGTGGGTCATTTTTCTAATAAAAATAATATCACAACTAGTATAATATTTTGGTATCTAGATCAAATAGTCTATAGGCCTTTGATACATCATTGTAACCTAGTAGAATGTATCAATAATATTTGTCATCTAATTTGTATTATTTCTCTTGTGGAATATGCATATATGATGTGCATCCTAAAAACCAAAGATGAAAAATTAACTGATTGACTTCTATCTATGATTCTTTAAGACCTATATGATCACTGATGGCATATGCAATGCTTCTACCCAAAAAGAAGGTACAAGTTAATAATATTTCAATATGCAACAAACCATTTCCATGAGTTCTACTACGACATTCCATAATAATATTTTAAGTTGCCCTCAATTTTAATGAATACCATGTTGCTGGAAGAAATTTGAAAAATCACACTAATGAGTTTCCAAACTTGATCTCAGCATCTGAATTGGTTATGTTTACAACAATATTTTAGTGAGTTTCCAAACTTGATCTCAGCATCTAGATCAAACTAATAATATTTTATATTATTTTAAAAAAATATAATAAATTTAAGCAATAAGTTTTTAGTTAGTTTCAACAGGTAAAATAAAAGTTATATGGTGGGTGGCCAGAAGGTCCACTGCCATCGGCTGCGTGGTTGACCTATCAAAACGTGAGAAAGGCGACAAAAAGGAAGGTATATAAATACCTATAAAGTCTTTGGAGTTCCATATTTGTCTTCACGAAAAACAGAGGCTATTAGTTTTCTGAGTTCCCATTTCTTGTTCACAGAATCACAAAAGTGATCACCACACGGTCATTATAGTACCACTGCAATTCTCTGAGGTAACCGTAAGTCTGCTTCATGTAGGAGGAGAAGCTTCGCTGTGTAATTAGTTTCGAAATTACATATGATCCTGTAAAAGTAGGGTCTGATTTATGCCTTCCTTTTGCTGGTTCGCATGATAACAATGAAGACGAAAGTGAGAAATTTCACAGAGAAGTGTTAAGAATGATAGGGGTTTTGGCCCAGGATATGTCTTAGCATCTGAACTGGTTATGCTTACAACATTGGAATTCATACGCCGCATCCGAACTCGTCCAAGGAAACTGCTTAGCTTTTTGATAAGATTTTTCAAATTGGGAGACGAAGGTTTGGAGGTCATAATCCTGAGTCTGTTGAAAACTCCTGTTATATCAGAGAGACTTGAACATGATGATATAAATAGTATTATGCGCCCTATTCTTCAAGCAGAACCACACGAAGTTTCTTGTTTTCGTCTTGCCATGTCAGCCGAAATTTTCACAGAGTTTTATAAAAATAACAAAGACAATGAGAGAGTGGTCGAGAGCATAGGGCAAGAATCTATACAAGCACTTGTGAAGATTTTTAACTTACTGCTCATCAAAAAAAACACTATGATGTTTACCGTGCTCTGGCAACCACAATTCCAAAAGGGAACAAAGGAAGAAGAAAGAATATCAAGCAATCACTCGATGATATAATGAAGATATTATCGTCTTTGCGTATATAATGAAGATATTATGGACTTTGGTTACGCAAATTGACGCAAGTGACAATTCCTAATCAGAAGGTTATGTTTTATATATTGCTGTTTGGAATAATTTTATATATAAAATAAATATTTTTTTCAATTGGTTAATAGGGGTTCGAATCTTTTAGGAATGTATATTATATTTTAAAAAATATAATAATTTTGTAAGACGTTGTTATTAATCAAAATATTAATTTTTAAAGGTTTAAAATATTGAGTAATTAAGCAACAAATAGATGTTCTTTCTTCTAAATGTTTACTAGGATGTAAAATGGTAAAGAAATCTCATCTTGTTAAAATAAATGAAAGGTCAAAATAATTTCAAAAATCCTTGTACAATTGCTACTCAAGAAAATATTAAGGAAGTTTTTACTTATTTTAAGCACAAGAATAAGGATTGCATGATTTAATACAGAAGGAAAAATATAAAATAGGCATTTATAAGGTTACTTGTTCTAAGCACAATTTATAAGGAAGAATAAGGATTGCATGATTTTATACAGAAGGAAAAACTTTTAAAACATTAATATTCTCATTTTAATAAATGATATTGTTTATCTTTCAATCAGCAGAGACAATGAACCAAAGTCATCAAGGTCATATAAAATTGATATATGCAAAATAAAATCTGTATTCATTAGCACTTACTAATGAAAGAAAAATAATAATTTAAATCATAAATACTACTTTATTTCTTGATATGCATAAGCACAAGTGTGTTAGGTCCTTACTACCTAAATGCTTCTACAAATCTTCCACTTTCTCTTATATGCTAGTTTTTAGACCTTGGTGGTTCTAGACTGATATGTCAAGCTTGCAACAAAATTTTAAAAGCTATCCATCTTAAATTACCACCACTAAATATAAATTATATATATTAACATAGTTGATAATGAAATATCATAAGTTATGCATAATTAGAATTTTTATTTACCTTTAAAGTTTTGAGATGTGATAGATGCAAAGATTCAAAATAATAAAGATAAAATTTAAAGTCTCACCTTCTTTTTTCTTCCCCTATAAATAATTGAGTTAACTCCAAACATTTTTCAAATAATGGTTTACACTATTTCTCCACAATACTCAATTTCAAATGTTATGTTCTTTACTTTGAAAATATATTTCTATATAAAATCAAATCAAACATGTCACATAAGATATTGATAAATTGACCATTTAATTGAAGTAACATTGTCTTAGTGAAGACATCATTAAATATTACCTCATCAAAAATTCTCATGAAAACCACTTATCTCCTTTATTACAAACTTCTTGTGTAATATATACTTTAATTATTTGGTACCAAAGAGCTTAACAAAAAACTATGAGCATTGTCATCATCTAGAAATTACAACAAATTTCTAACCTTCTTTTCTTGGTAATATTCTCTTGCAGGTAATCTAGAAATTGCAGCAAAAATCCAACCTCTTTTTGCAAATAATATAGAAATTGTAACAAAATTCCAACCTACTCTTATCAATGATCTGGAAATTGCATCAAAACTCCAACCTTCTCTTGTCGGTAATCTTCTCTTGCTAGTAATATAGAAATTGTAGCAAAACTCCAATTTACGTTTTTCTAACAATCAAAATGAAGGTGATATATAGAAGGCTAAATGTCATACCCCTTTTTGTTCTCTTAGTGAAAGCACGAGATTCCGGGCGGAGGGAGCACTAATTATGCAACATAAGACGAAATGTAACGCTTTAATCCTATGCACAAAAACGAAGAAAGGAGACAATTTGAAAATGAAAGAAAAGATGTAAAGAAATCACAGCCCTCTTTATTCAAATATCTTATCCTCGGTTACATAGACGTCTCCTCCCTTTTTGGGGGCTAGGAGCGTTAAATTCGTATTTGTTACAATATGTGACTTAGTCTTCCTCTTTCCGCGTGCCCACGTTTGAATGGACGGGCCAAGACGATGCCGCCGCTTACGCTGATGAGTCCTTACCTCTGTTGCTCCTCCAGAAGGCCATTGCCACTGAGACAGCTGGCCAATCTGCCTTCAACTGGAATTCGTCCCTGGGTGGGACGATTTTTGACTGCAATTCGTCCCTGGGTGGGACGAATTCTGGAATTCGTCCCTGGGTGGGACGATTTCTGACTGCAATTCGTCCCTGGGTGGGACGAATTCTTCTGTGTTGAAGAAGCCGACCTGCTGCTGCTCCAATGTCGATTCCCGAGACCTGCAAAATGCCTGCAAACAAGGGGGTTATGTAATTGGGGCCATTTTGGGACGACCCAGATGGTCGGATTCTCCCAATTTGGCCTCTACCCTCGGGAATTTGATCTCGCCACCTGCAAGTCAGTGAAACAACAAAGCGACACAAAACATACTAGAATCTGACCAAAAGTTATGAAATTGCAGCTGTGAGTTAACCAAACATGATAACACAAAATGCAACCTGAAAAAGTAATCTAGAATGCTCTAAAACTTAGAAAGTGCGGGGGTGCCCAAGTGGGCCTCCCACCGTTGGCACTTGATTCCGGCGCCAATCCACTAGGGATGGGCCCAAAACCTCTTAGGATTGGGGGGTCGGCGAATTGGTTGGTTCAGGTGTCCATGTGTTGGATTTGGGTCAGGTTCAAGCTTCCAAAAGCCACCCAACAACCTCCCTTGCAAAAGAGATTGGTGGATGTGGGAAGGTGAACCAAAAGGGATGCAAGTGGGTCTTCAACTCGGCGGCACTTCGTTGCTTGAAAACTCCTTCAACTCTGTATATCTTGGGTGAGAAAAGTCCCACCTTTTATAGACCCATGGGGTCTCTTTTGGGAGGGAAGCACAAATGCCATGTGTTGGTCATAGGCGCCATGTGGCAGTCTTGTCTTCCCATGAGGGAGGGGAGTCCTCCGTTGACTTGGGCTTTGATAAATGCCTTTTGTGACGGTCTTCTAACGGCCCCTCTGTCCACCTACACACGCGTGCAAGGCAAGAGTCATCAATCGACTGTTCTGGGCTGCCACTTGGCGCCATTTGTCTTTTTGCCCGTTAAGCTTAGAATTCGTCCCACCTAGGGACGGATTCAAAATTCGTCCTGGGGTGGGACGGATTCTATTTTGAATTCGTCCCTGGGTGAGACGAATACTGGGCAAAGTGTCCAAGTGTGCCAAATTGCTTCTTGACCTTACAAAATTGCTATGAAAGTGGTTAAGACCACTTGTTTAACCTCTCGAGGGCTGCCCCGGGGGCTGTGTTTGTCAAAGCGATCGGTGTTTGCAGTCACATAATCGGATTGGTGTTGTTTTGGTGTCTACGAGATGCCCCTTTTTGGGAAGCGCTGCGGGTGACGCGATCTTGAGCAAAAATAGATAACCAAAGCACTAATGATTAGGGTTTCTTGGTAACCTAACCAACTTTTGATGCCCCAAGTATGGAAAGGGCATGCATTCTTGAATCCTTGCTTCTGACGAGCTAAGGAATTTGATTTCAAGTATTAACCTATTTTGTTGAGGTGTGACTTGAACTTAGACATTGATCAGTCATGAACAGGCAAAGGGCGTTTTTATCCTCAGGGGGAACCTTGTGTTCATGATTCACGAAATGCCAAGTGTTTGATTGATTTGATTGTTGCTTGTTTACTGCCCCAAGCGGGAGCGTGATTGTCTTTGTCAATGATTCTTTGAATGCATGTCATTTTCCTTAATTGGGTGTGTGATTGTTGGTTGGTGACTAAGTGTGACTACCCCCTCAAGCGACGAATCGATGAGGGAATGACCTTCGTGAGAGAAGCGACGAGTCGCTTGACCCAAGATGACTTGTGCAAGGGTGCCTTTAGAGGGTTTACCGTTAAGCGTGTGCAATTTTTCCAACATTTGGACCTATTTTTGGTGGGTGTTAACCCTTTTGGTGATGCCGTAATGAGGTGAAATCATCGAAAACCTAACTTCCCGTGGAGCGGTCCGGCTATGTTAGCCTTCTTGGGGAAGTAGGAGAGCGATAATTTGGACCTCGACATCGATTTTCTTTGCCAAGAGGTTAAGTGCGAGAGCACTTGTGTCCGGCAATGCTTATTGCTTTGTTTTTATGTTGCATGTTTTGTTGTTTTTGTTGTTTTTGTGACACCATTTGGTGATTAAATTGTCGGCAATCCGTCCTCCCGTGGAGCGGTCCGGCTATGGTAGCCTTCTTCGGGAGTAGGATAGTGACAATTTGTGAAACCCGATGCGATTTGCTATGCCAAGAGGTTAAGTGCAAGAGCACTTGTGTCTGGCAATGTTTATTTTTGTTGTTGTTGATTTTTTGTTGTTTTTGTGATATCATTTGGGGATTAAATTGTCGAAAATCCGTCTTCCGTGGAGCGGTCCGGCTATGGTAGCCTTCTTAGGGAGTAGGATAGCGACAATGTAGACCCTGACATCAGTTTTGCTATGCCAAGAGGTTAAGTGCAAGAGCACTTGTGTCTGGCAATGTTTATTGTTGTGCTTTTGTGTTACATTTTTGTGATGTTTTTGTTGTTTTTGCTTTCTTGTTTTTTTTGTATATGTCATGATTTTATGTTATGCATAATGATTGATGTTGATGGATGTATGCTTTTTGATAATATATGGCATGATAAATGTTGTATGTTGATTTATTTTGATGAATGCAGATGTTATGATGAATGTAAATGTTTTTGATGTCTATGTGATATGCGAGGTGAAATGGATGAATGACATTTGTGATGATTGCACTATAGGCTGTTTAAGAAGCTCTTTATTTACATGGTTTTTCTTTTTTTTTTGTATTTTTTGATGGTATCATAAGGATGATAAGTAGCGCAGTTGGTTTAGAAATGTAGCTAAGGTTTTCTGAGACTCAGACGGTTTTAACTCACTAGCCATGACTGTACTTTATCTTACAAGACTTTTTGACCAAGGTATGAATCAGACTTGTTTTTGACCCAGTTATTTCATATCCCTGTGTGTGCAATTGAGTTCATTTAGTGGTATTTGTTAGGATACCGCCAGTGCCAAATGGGCTTTCAACCGAACCTGTACTGAGGATCACCTAATTAGCTCCACGAATTCCTTTGTTGTATGTACTAAGATTAATCTGCGGTGTAATCCAGGATGCCATAAGCTAG
The DNA here is from genome assembly GCA_028583015.1 of Wollemia nobilis. Taxonomy (NCBI): domain Eukaryota; kingdom Viridiplantae; phylum Streptophyta; class Pinopsida; order Araucariales; family Araucariaceae; genus Wollemia; species Wollemia nobilis. The sequence continues at coordinate 548,373 of JAQPPZ010017034.1, read as the reverse complement.
CTCATCCACATGCAAACATTGATCCGTACGCAAGTTAATGTGACAGATATATCGTCATGCGGGAGGTTTACTTACGTTACCCATAGGCTATCAACCAAATTGGTACTGAAGCTTGCCTTATGACCTATAGAATGCTGAGAGTTCCAGGGATTCAAGGTCAACTCCCTTCTTTTCTTCAATTGTATTGGGATACTTGCTCATTGTAGTGATGAGATCACTGTTTATTTTGATTTGTTTTTCTTTCGAGCAAGGGATTGGGGATATGGAGTGACGAAAATCACTATTGTTTGTGCCTTTTGATGTGTGCACTTGTAGTTTTCAAGTATTTGATTTTTGACATTTTGCAAATTTTTTGTGTTTTGCAACTATTGAGAACTTTAGGGATTCTTAGGGAATTGGGTAGGGAGGATGCTTGTCCTTTTGCCAACTCTCGGCATTCTAGGGGTCATTCGCACGGGGGGATGAGCAAGATAACCGTTTCGCTTGTGGTGACCTAGATTATTTTGCGAGGTTTCATCTTTCGTTCACACAATTTGGGAATTTTAGTGTTTTGATTTGTGTTGGGATGTTACGTAACAAGGTGTATTTCAAGTATGACTCTACCTTCGTAAAATCTGTTCGACTTGATACACTACATGGCTAAAGAGGAAAATGATGACTGAATCACTGAAACTCTTGGTACATTCCCAGACCACTGACTGTAGTGTGGTAAAAGTTATGCTTGGTGTTTTTGTTGTTTTTGTAACATGAGACAATGCGGAACAAGATGGACTATCAGAGCTATTGCAGCTTATGGTGCCTTTGACCTGTATGACTACAAATATGCAATGTATGGATGCAATGCTTAATGCAGCTATGTATTTTTGTAATTTTGATGGATTGTTTTTGGTGAAGGTGAAGATGAGGTGCGAGAATATGAATTTTTTGATGAATTTGAGTATGCCTAGAATTGAGATGCAAATCTTTGTTGTTTTTGATGATTTTTGTTGTTTTGTTTTTTGAATTTCTTGATTTTTTTGACCAAGCGATTGCGATAATCGTTGGAGCTTTTTGGGTTGACCAAGTGATTGCGATAATCCTTGGAGCTTTTTGTATTGACCAAGAGATTGCGATAATCCTTGGAGCTTTTGGTGAAAGTGTTTTTGAGTGTAACCTTGGAGATTTTGGCGTTATATCCTTGGAGCTTTTGGGTGACCAAGAGATTGCGATAATCCTTGGAGCTTTTTGGGTGACCAAGAGATTGCGATAATCCTTGGAGCTTTTGGGTGACCAAGAGATTGCGATAATCCTTGGAGCTTTTGGATGACCAAGAGATTGCGATAATCCTTGGAGTTTTTGGTGACCATGGATGATAAATCCTTGGAGCTTTTTGGATGACCAAGAGATTGCGATAATCCTTGGAGCTTTTTGGATTGACCAAGAGATTGCGATAATCCTTGGAGCTTTTTGGGTTGACCAAGAGATTGTCGATAATCCTTGGAGCTTTTTGTGTACAGTGATTGGATAATCCTTGGAGCTTTTTGGTTTTGACTAAGAGATTGCGATAATCCTTGGAGCTTTTGGATTGACCAAGAGATTGCGATAATCCTTGGAGCTTTTTGGATTGTGACCAAGAGATTGCGATAATCCTTGGAGCTTTTTGGATTGACCAAGAGATTGCGATAATCCTTGGAGCTTTTTGGATTGACCAAGAGATTGCGATAATCCTTGGAGCTTTTTGGATTGACCAAGAGATTGCGATAATCCTTGGAGCTTTTTGGGTGACCAAGAGATTGCGATAATCCTTGGAGCATTTTGGGTTTGAATTATGGTTCTTTAGGGGATAGAGGTACCCCCAGCTTGATGGTCTTTGCACTCCGGATCTGGCTCTAGAGGTACGGGCACGAATGGATCTTTCCTAGGTGCAAATTTTGCGAAAAGGAGGGCAGGGTCTTCCCTCGGCACTGCTGTCATGATGGGATCTCGAGGTGGACGATGCTCATCTTGAATTTGGAGCCATGGATCCAACACTTGGTCCCACCTCGCTGGGTCTACATGCCATTCATGCCCCAACGAGTATGCCCATCTGTCCCATTAGATCTTCATGAGTTAGAGCGCGGTGATGTCGTCGCGCATGTCTGAGATAGTCCATTTCAGTTTCATCTTCTGAATCACTTTCATAGATCCAAAATTGTTCATCCTCTTCAGCATCTGTTGCTTGCGACGTTGAGGACTCTTCCTGTTCCAGTGAATTAATCTGGTCCCATTGCGGTTGTTCCACTCTTAGTGGAGGGACCTGATTCTCTTGAGACTGTGTTATTTCATCTGGAACCTCTAAGGGGAACAGTTTCAGAAAGATGTCTGGCAGCCGTTGATGTTCTCTTTGAGGATTAATCTCTGAACTTTCGCCTCTCTCTAGCAAAGAAGAGGGATTACTGTTGCTGCCAGGGGTGTTTGTTGACCATGGGAGGTAGTCTCCCAATGTGTATTCTGTATTCGGATTGGCATAAGGACCCAATGCCAATCCCCCCTTGTTGCCTATTTCTAGGCCTTGCATATTTTCAACCAAGATGTCTAATGGCAGGGGATGGTTGAACCCTACCCCTGACTTGTCATATGGCATCCGATATCTTGGTTGGCAAAGGATCCGCATCCCTTGCTCATATCTGCCGAGCCCGTATCCATGCCAATTGCATTGGCCGAGATATTTTAGGGCAAATTCTGGGTTTGAGAGATAATTGATGTTTTCAACAAAAGGCTCTTCGTCTGTTTCCTTTTGTTGGCATGGTTCAAGACCATGATCAAAGCCCCCATACACAAAATTTGTCTGGTTCGGTGGGTAGCCTAGAGGGACGATTGTTCCAATGGGAAGGCGAGGTCTTCCCATGTCTTGTATTGACTCCAGTGTGGGGGTTGCCACAACATTTTGCACTAAGTATTCCCCCAGGCCTGTATTGGCCATTTCAACAGTGATTGTTGATGATTGGGTGGGAGGAAACGGTAGTCCTTCCTGAGTCCATTCCATGTTTGGTGGTTCAGGAATCTTGGTTTCCGTTGCGTTGGGCGCTTCCTCTGTTGTTATTGTTGAAATTGTGGGCAACCTTTCTTCTAAGGGCTTAACCTCTTCCATGATTTGTTTTCCCTTGTCCTTCTGTTGGGCCATGATAGGTGGCGTTGATGATGAAGGAGCCGATGATGAAGTCTCACCTGGTTGGGATTTTGCCTTGTTGGCCACCAGTGGTGCCTGCGGTATTGGACCTTGTTTAGATGGATTTAATTGGAAATCCAAATGCGTTGAAGGGAGGGTCGATTGAGGTATGAATTGTACCGCATTGCAATACTTGAAGGGCTCTAAGTCCATTGGGACTACATGTATTTCTCCTTCATAAGCATACTTCAAGCAGCTGGTGGGCGATCGAAGGGACACATTTCATATCCCTGATCCAAGGCCGCCCTAGCAGTATATTATAAGCCATTTCACCTTCCAGCACATGGCATAGTGTAGGTATTGACTTTTGTCCTACCTGGACTGGCAGAACGACTGTGTCGACTGTCGAGCATATTGCATCATTAAAAGCTCGTAGTGTGTACGTGGAGGCTGTGATGTGAGAGGCTGGCAACTTCAAATGCTTTAAGGCTGCAGTGGTTATGATGTTACTGGACGAGCCAGTATCTATCAGCACTCTCTTGTACGAAATCCCGTTGACCCGCGCGATAACGTGCAGGGGTGGATCTGCCATGTCATTTGATATCGTTTTGACCTCATCTTCTCTGAATGTGATGACCGGCTCCGTACATTGTTTCACATGTCCCACGAAGGCGTTGAAAGAATTTGCCTCGTGGGGTTGTAATTCAATGGCTTTTAAAATGTCCATAAGAGCTTCTCTATGGGGAGCTGATTGTTGAATAAGCTCGTAGATGGACAGCCTAGCCGACGTGGTCCGCAAACTCTGCGTGAGTTTGGTTCGTATCGTGACCTCAGGTCTAGGCGGAGGTAACTGCGTTGGGCGTTGTTGAGGATGCGATGTTGCCGGAACTTCCTTCGTAGCTACCTCAGGGGCAGCTGTCGGGTACCTTCTGTTCCTTGTTACTATGCTAATCATTCCCACAAATCCTTGTGTGGGAAGATCTTGTCGCACCTCGTTAATATGGAGTGGTTTTGTTTGTGCCTCGTGGGCTGGCAAGGGGTCCTTGAATACCCCCATTTGTTGGTTGTTTGGTGCGATGGGGTTGTCCACAACCAATGTTCTGTTGTCGATCAAATCCTGGACTAGGTCTTTGAATTTCCAGCACCCATTCAAGTCATGTCCTCTGCGCCTATGGAATCTACAATACAATTCCTCTCTGTACCCCCTAGGCTTGGGAATGTTAGGGTCTATAATTTGGATTTTCGGCAGAGTGACTAAATTTGCCGCTGACAAGCGGTCAAATAAGGAGTCCCTAGACTCCGCATATGGGGTGAAATTTTGCCTAGGGCGACGCGGGTAATTTTGCTCCTGTCTTCTATTATCTCTTTCATAAGCAGGAGGCACTGCCTGGTAGTTAGCCTTTTGAGGCTGCGTTTCTTGCACAGGCGCGGGGACATTTATCGCAACTTGGTTGATTGCAGCGTGTTGTGGTTGCGTTGTCCCAGTTTTAGTGGTTTTATTCCACTCTTTCTTCTTAGGCTTGGCAATTGCGCCTTCGCCTATCTTAATCTCTTCTATGACTCTGGCTTGCGCCAAAGCTTCTTCTAAGCTGTCGTATTGTCGTAGTAACAATAGACCAGAGATTGATTTTAAGCAACTTTTTGCGAACATCTGCGTGAGATCAGACATAGGAGGACGGTAGGGTAACCTAGAAAGCAAAGCTCTCCATCGATTCCCGTACGCTGCCATTGTTTCCTCTTCAAATTGCTTGAGGCTCGCTAAATCACTTAGTGATGCCTTCTTCCTTGTGTTGAAGGCAAAGCGTTCAAGAAACGCGTCTACTAATTGATCTAAATTGCTTATGCTTGTGTTTGGGCAGTTGTGTGAACCAATCCGAGGCAGGGCCTACGAATGTGGTTATGAATGTTCTAAGCAACAATGCGTCATTATCTTGGATGCCGAAGCATTGGCTTAGAAATCGTGTAACGTGTTCCTGTGCGTCCTCTTCACCTTTAAAAACTGCCAATTGAGGCAACTTGAAGTGTTCGGGGTAAAGAGGTGTAGGCACTGAGGGATGCACCGGATTACTGCGGAGTAGACGTAATGTGGGTTTTTGATGCCCAGCAGCTTTTGTCTCCACAGACTCCAAACGCTCCAATAGCGCTTGGTATGCATCGAAAGATTTTATTTCTTCCTCTCTTGTTCGCTCTTGTTGCAAGTTACGGTAAACTGGAGGCCTATGGAGGGGTGGCCGAATGGCATCCTTCCTGCCTTGATGGGGAGTTTCAACATATTCCTCTTCTGGTTCATACTCCTCGTAAAATTCTTGAGGAGTCTCTGGGCGAAACCTATGACCCTGATCAAGCTCTTGCTGAAGGTACCCATCATTGTTTCGGGGAGTTGCCTCCCTCTCGAATCTATGAGGTCTTGGAGGCAGAGCTTGACGAGGTCGTGGAGACCTGTCCTGCACCAACGGATTACGCCTCTCATACTGTTCAGCTCTTTGGATGCGAGGGGTTGGCCCCCTCTCAGGTATTTCATAGCGTAACTCATCCGCTTCGCGTTGCATGCGCTCTCTATCCAAGCGGTGTCGATACTCTATCTCCTGATGACTTTGTTTAAGCCGCATGATTTGGGCTTGACGGGCGGTATATCTGGCGACAGCTGGGTCAATTTGGTCTACCCTATTTTGCTCAGGAGGTTCGAATGTTTCTTCTATGTGTTTACCTCGAGTTTGCTGGTCTAAGGTTTCAATGGGTCGCTTCCCTCTGTCGAGGTAAGCGGTATGTGCTCGAGGTTCTGGCCTCAAGGGGTGATCATGATATCCTGCTTGGTGCGGAAATGCAAGGTTCCCGCGTTGTTTGTTGCCCTCGAGGAATGCGATGGCTTTCCTCGTACTCCCTTTCACGGGTGTAAAGGGGGTGGGCGGAGTTAGGTCGCCCTATGTAAGGAGCCCTGCGCTCCGGATTTGGTCTCTCTGTTCTGATGATAGGTAAAGAAGGGACGCCATATCCATGTTGCCCCTCCAAATGGACGGTGTGCCTGTCTAGCGCTTCATCGCGCGGTGGCCACTCATGCCTAACTTCAAGAGGTGATTCTCTATTTATGTCAAGGTCTACATGTAAGGCATCTTCCCGAAAGGGGCTGCTTTGAATAGGCATACCCCACCGAGGATTTCGAATTGGATTCTTTTGTAGGTTAGACCTATAAGGCGGTATGACCAAATCCTCAGGACTGAAGTGAAGGCGACTTGTGCCTGCTTTTTGTGTACCTTCCGGAGCTTCTGCCCTTGATTGGGCTTGACTGCGGGTGTACACCATTGCGGTGCTTCTATGCTATCTAAATAAGTTTTTATCTCGTTTATGATTTTTTTTTTGTCTACACTAAGCAGAATTAAGCACACACATTCACAAAACCGTGATTATCTCTTTTAAGGATTATTGGTGTGCCCTAAACTGGTTTAGTGCATTTTGGTGTTTTGTTTTGTTTTTGTAGGTTTTGAAGATCGTTTAAATGCATTATGACGGCTCATATAACTCCCAAAATGGTAGCCCCTTCAATATACCAACCAGGCCGATATACCAACCTCTCTATATACCCGCCCTTACGAGAGGGAGACTATAGGTACGTGAGAGCAAGAAGGTACGTGGTACGTAGGCGGTACGAAAGGGGGATTGTCCTGTTAATGGCACCTACCATAGAAAACTTATCCTCGCGCGCATGGGAATCACCCCGGCGACACTCGGTCTGTCTTCGTCGGGATTTACGCCTAACAACAGTTGACAATCGGGAAATGGATGCAAAGCTAAGCCAAGGTGGTGATGAACCCACCGTTGGTCTTGCTCAAGGGCTGGGGTCTTACGACCAGCTCCTTGGTTTAAAATTGTTGCGTGAAGTGTGTGGGATTCATTTTATTTAGCGAAAATGAAACAAGCATGAATGACTTTTCCTATGCAATGCAGGATAAAAATGAAAACAGTCAAAGAAACAGAAACAGAAACAAAAATTTTAACAGAGATTATAAAAATCCCTACCTCTTCTCTGCCTGCTCCAGTTGCTTCTGAATTTTTGCTCTGAAAATCCGTAGGCGAGAATTCGTCCCTCTGGGAGACGAATTGCAGAACAGAATTCGTCCCTCCCGAGAGACGAATTTGAATTCGTCCTAGGGTCAGACGAATTTCAGAATAGAATTCGTCCCTGCCAGAGACGAATAGCAGTCTGCAACAAAAAAATGTACCTGTCAAGCACAAAACACAAAAATTTAATCAGTTTCTATGATTTTAAAAACCAGGGAACAGGGTCCCACCGTGATCGCCACTGAAAGCACGAGATTTCGGGCAGAGGGAGCACTAATTATGCAACATAAGACGAAATGTAACGCTTTAATCCTATGCACAAAAATGAAGAAAGGAGACAATTTGAAAATGAAAGAAAAGATGTAAAGAAATCACAGCCCTCTTTATTCAAATATCTTATCCTCGGTTACATAGACGTCTCCTCCCTTTTTGGGGGCTAGGAGCGTTAAATTCGTATTTGTTACAATATGTGACTTAGTCTTCCTCTTTTCGCGTGCCCACGTTTGAATGGACGGGCCAAGACGATGTCGTCGCTTACGTTGATGAGTCCTTACCTCTGCTGCTCCTCCAGAAGGCCATTGCCACTGAGACAGCTGGCCAATCTGCCTTCAACTGGAATTCGTCCCTGGGTGGGATGATTTCTGACTGCAATTCGTCCCCGGGTGGGACGAATTCTGGAATTCGTCCCTGGGTGGGACGATTTCTGACTGCAATTCGTCCCTGGGTGGGACGAATTCTTCTGTGTTGAAGAAGCCGACCTGCTGCTGCTCCAATGTCGATTCCCGAGACCTACAAAATGACTGCAAACAAGGGGGTTATGTAATTGGGGCCATTTTGGGACGACCCAGATGGTCGGATTCTCCCAATTTGGCCTCTACCCTCGGGAATTTGATCTCGCCACCTGCAAGTCAGTGAAACAACAAAGCGACACAAAACATACTAGAATCCGACCAAAAGTTACGAAATTGCAGCTGTGAGTTAACCAAACATGATAACACAAAATGCAACCTGAAAAAGTAATCTAGAATGCTTTAAAACTCAGAAAGTGCGGGGGTGCCCAAGTGGGCCTCCCACCGGTTGGCACTTGATTCCGGCGCCAATCCACTAGGGATGGGCCCAAAACCTCTTAGGATTGGGGGGTCGGCGAATTGGTTGGTTCGGGTGTCCATGTGTTGGATTTGGGTCAGGTTCAAGCTTCCAAAAGCCACCCAACAACCTCCCTTGCAAAAGAGATTGGTGGATGTGGGAAGGTGAACCAAAAGGGATGCAAGTGGGTCTTCAACTCGGCAGCACTTCGTTGCTTGAAAACTCCTTCAACCTGTATATTTTGGGTGAGAAAAGTCCCACCTTTTATAGACCCATGGGGTCTCTTTTGGGAGGGAAGCACAAATGCCATGTGTTGGTCATAGGCGCCATGTGGCAGTCTTGTCTTCCCATGAGGGAGGGGAGTCCTCCGTTGACTTGGGCTTTGATAAATGCCTTTTGTGACGGTCTTCTAACGGCCCCTCTGTCCACCTACACACGCGTGCAAGGCAAGAGTCATCAACTGACTGTTATGGGCTGCCACTTGGCGCCATTTGTCTTTTTGCCCGTTAAGCTTAGAATTCGTCCCACCCAGGGACGGATTCAGAATTCATCTTGGGGTGGGACGAATTCTATTTTGAATTCGTCCCTGGGTGAGACGAATACTGGGCAAAGTGTCCAAGTGTGCCAAATTGCTTCTTGACCTTACAAAATTGCTATGAAAGTGGTTAAGACCACTGTTTAACCTCTGAGGGCTGCCCTGGGGGCTGTGTTTGTCAAAGCGATCAGTGTTTGCAGTCACATAATCGGATTGGTGCTGTTTTGGTGTCTACACTTAGTAACTTGAAATATCTTATTATTGTTATTACTCGGATGCTCCTACAACATACACATCAAGTAATATAAATGTTTTATCACCTCCAACTCATGAACATGAGTTGCTCCTCAAAATTATTGTCATTTTAGCCTTGATCTCTTTACAATGTCACTTTTTTATGTCTTATCTTTGCTTTATTTTGAGAATAGAACCTTATCTTGTAAAATCTACTCATAAATTTCTTCACATTGTCTCATTCCATCATATCCATACAATCACTATCAATATGTATTTTGTTGGCCATTTTATCTTTGTGCCAATCATATTTCTTAGGGTGGTTATTTCCACCACAAATATCACATGGATGCGAATCCAAACAATTAATTAGCATATGTCTTGATCATCCACAATGACTATAACAAAATATTTTATTCTCTACATAGGCTTATCATTTCTCAAACTTGGTGTCACCACTTTTGTTTGTCCAACATAAATAAGGACTTCATTCTTTGGCCTTACATTTGGATTTATGGCATTTCTTATGCCTTACCCATTCCTTCTCAATCCTTTGATATTATATACCATTATTTTATTGATATAGATTCAATACTTTTAGTGTGCCTTTCAAATCACCCAATCTTTTCATCACCGTTATATTTTTAACATGATATTTTCATGGCCATCATTATAATCAATATTATTATGATGCTCATATTCATATATTCTTACTAGTGTTACATCATCCTCCTTCATAAATTCTACTTGTTTCTTTAAGGCTCTTCTTGATTAATGGTGACTTAATTTGATTCAACATCCTCCTATTCCTCTCTTGTATTTTTATCCTTATTTTTCTCTTTATCTTTCTCTTTATCTACAATACCTTTTGAAAAAAATGAGAATCATTTCACTATCATATTTATTATCACTATTGTTAGTAAAATACTTGGACCAACTACATCTTCCCTATTTTCATTTTCTTGCTTGTCTTTGGCTTTACATCTACTTATTTTACAAATTATCTAAACATGACCATCTCTTCCTTCAAATTTAACTCATAATCCTCCAATATTTTATTATAATCTTGAAACTCCTTTTCTTTCTTCAAAAGAGTAACATTTTCTTATCTTGATATTTTAATTTCTTTAGCCATAACCTGGTCGAGTTTCTATAAATTTGTTATCTTATCTATTAGAATAAGAGAATATTCTCTTAAGTTCCACTAGGATAGACACACTTGAGTCTCCACTCCTCCATGTGTCAGGAGAACTCTCAGTGGTGTCTTCATCAGGTCTGATGAGTTGTTGTAATCCAATGACTCTCAATGATCAACTTTGCTATTTATACAAAGTTGATCCTTGGAATAAATCAATCGGTTCCACTCTTCCTCTTCATCTTTTGTGTAATGCTTTGCATGTCTATTATTGTGAAATTCTAACATGGTACCAGAGTAGGATAGATTTTTCTAGCATTCTCTCTTGAAGGTTCTAGGATCTGGTTCATTTGCTTTGGATATTTTTTTTGACTAACTTGCTTGATATAATGCAGTAGTCAGTTTTATCCATAATTTTTTTTTCAGCAAAATATTTATTGTTGGAAATATATGTATTGCATTTTTTTTTAAAAAGGTTGATATTGTTTCATGCTCGAGGGTAATTTTTTTTTATATTTTTGTGCTCTTCCTTTTTTTCATTCTGGGGTTTACAATTTGTATGCCTACAACTATTATATTCTAAAAGGAAGAGCCCTCTTTTTTTTTCAAAATCTCATCCCTCATTTCGATTCAATATAGTGCTCATCTCTAGCAATGCTTAGATAGCATCTTTAAGCTATTAAATATGCTCTCTTATTCTTATCTAAGAGTAGCGTCTTTAAAGCCTTTATAGCGCTCATCTTTTGCATTGCGTATTTTTTAATTTTTGTGGCCCCAAATATTTTATTGGCGCTGCATCTTATTTATTTTCGTGGCCCCAAATATTTTATTGGCACTGCATCTTATTTTTGTGTCCCCATTTTTTTTTTTTTTTTTTTTTTTTTCTCGTGACGTGGCTCTCGGTGTCCTCCACATCACCCTTGGCTCCATTGACAATGTATCTCCATCTCTTCAACACTGGGTGATACCTGGATCTGGTGCTCTTTATCAATGATGCTCCATATATACTCCTCACCTGGTAGAAGAATAACGTAAATACTCTATTGTTCTCAAGGTCTCTGGTTTGTAGCTATCATTGCTTGATTCATCATAAGTTTAGAAAATTGTTTCTTTAACTTGTTCGGTAGGGAATATTGTTCAAAGGACTTTGTGTCTTTAATTTTGGTAGAGTTCTCACCTCTATGGCCTCTTTTGAGCTCATGTCTTAGAATAAAAACTAGAGAACTCAAGAAATATTGTTTAGAGGACTCAACGTCTTTAATTCTGGTAGAGCGCTCACCTCTGTGGCCTCTTTCGAGCTCACGTCTTGGAAGAAAAACCAGAGAACTTAAGGTATAAATTTTTTATTTATTTTATAAAATACTCTGGATCCTTTAATATTCTCTGCATAGGTAGCATCTTAGATTTATCGACATCCTCAGATCCTCCTAGTTTGAACCAATGACGCATCTTAAGGAAGGAAGGACACAATTTTTTTTTTTCTTGCAGATTGTTCCATGGGTGTCTTCTTCTTCCTAAGCATCTCCTCTACTCCGATCAGCTTGTTCTTTTTTTTGAGCACATCTCTTTTCTCAGAATCCATAAGGCATTATTTAAGAAAAGTTTAAATTCCTCCTTGCTATTTTTTTGTAAAGGTTATTAGAAACTTTGATTTCAAAGTATATAATTTGACTCCTTTTCAAAGAGCCTTTTAATTTTTTCAAAAGAGCCTTTGAAAAGTCGTAGTCATATTGTAACCATTATAATATAATTTTTTTGGGGAGGGTTTATGTGCAATTTATTGCACATTTGTGTCTCTTTAGGGGGGTTGTATAATTTTTTTCTATCTTCTTCTAAAAAGTTTTTTTCTTCCTTTTAGGTAATTTTTTAAAATGTGTAATTGTTGAAATATTAGATAATATATTTCATATAGAATACACTCTCTAATTAAAAATTACACTCCTTTTATGTTTATAAATTTTTAATAATTAATATTTAAGGAAGAGCTATATAAATTTTTATCTATCTTCTTCTAACTTCATTTGGTTCTACTTAAGTAACTAAGATATGTTATTGTTGAAATATTAAAATATTTCAAAAGAAGATTCTCTATTTTTTAAATCAACTTCAAAATTCATATTTGTTAATTTAATTCTTAACCTTAACAAATATATTTTTTTAGAAATGTGTTACTATTTTATCTCTTAAATTTTCTACATATTTCTATAAGATATCAAAAATATTTAAAAACTTATAATTTTTTCCTCAAAATATATTTGCCTACGTTCCATGTATCTTTACCACTAAAAACTTATAGTTTCCCTCACGTAAGGGCGGGTTTTTGGAGGCAATTGGTATAAAGGCCTGGCATATATTTTTCATTCAACCTTTTTTTTGGATATCTCTCTCACTTATAGTTTCCCTCTCGTAAGGGCAAGTATTGAGAAAATCCAAATTAAGATCTAGTTGAAATCACTGCATTTCAAGCCTACAACCCTTGACAAATTCTTCTCTATACTTACAATTTCCCTCAAGTAAGGGTGGGTATTGAGAGGAACTAAGAGGATTTGGCATTTCAAAAGTGAACAATATTACAAACCTCATTATACTTATAGTTTCCCTCTTGTTAGGGTGGGTATATTGAGTTTTAAATATTGAAGAGCTTCATTTTTTCCCTTATAACAATTGCATTAATAAAAAAATTGAAGTTCTAAGGGGGGATATATTGGTTAATTAAAACTTCAACTTTTATTTTGTGTTAAAATGATGAATTCAATTGAACCTCTCACCCCTCATAACTTTCACACTTGGAAACCTAAAATTTTAAATCTTATCTCTCAAAAAGGTCTTACTCATTTGCTAGAAGAAAAGCAACTAGAATTTGAGAAAGAATATGAAATTTTTGTTCATAAAGGAAAGATGCACGAAACAATGGGTATTATTAGCTCTAATGTTCATGAAAGTTTATGGTTTCACATTACATATTGCAAAACTCCTCATGAAAGTTGGGAGAAACTAAAGACCTTGTTTGGGAAAGTAGATCAGATGAGATCAATGCAACTAGAAGCAGAACTAACATCTTTGTCTCCTGAAGATTTTAGTAGTATTGTTGACTTCCTCACCAAGTTCAAAGAAGTCCTCACTCAATACAAAGGTAGTGGGAAGACTAAGACTGAAGAAGAATACATTTATCTAATCCTTTCTAAGCTAAATGGTGTTTTTCAAAATTTTGCTACCACCTTTATATCTACCAAAGATGCTCTTGGTGCAACCTTTAAAATGCCTTCTTTAGAAGAATTTTGTGATAGATTAACTAGGGAAGAAACAAAACTTGCTAGATATGAAATCTCTTCTTCTTCCTCTTCCTCAAAAGCCTTAGTAGCCTCCACCTCTTCTAAAGAAAAATTCAAAAAGAAGGAAAAGACCCCCATAACCTGTACTCACTACAAAAAGAATGGTCACTCTGCAAAAAAATGCTAGAAAATATTACAACAACTAGAGGCAGCTATGAAGGATCAAAATATAGACAATAAAAAGCAAATAGGAAAAGCCCTTAATGTTCAAGGAAAAACCTCCAATTCTTCCTCTAATTACTGGGTCCTAGATTCTGGAGCTACTCATCACATGACTGCTTCAGATAAGTCCTTTTCTTCTATCTCCTCTAGCTCTACTTGTAGCATAGAAGTGGGTGACTCTTCCTTTATCCCTGTCAAAGGAAAAGGGGACATAACCATTGATGGTGGCTCTATAAATAATGTTCTCTATGTTCCAAACATTGCCACAAATCTCCTCTCCGTCTATCAGATTTGTACTTCTGGAAAGGGGAAAACTATTCTCTTCTCTCCAACAGGAGTTGAGATAAGAGACTTTCAAGATCCCCATTCTCTTATAGCCAAAGGAAATATTGATCATAACTCTCACCTATTTCACTTCAAAGGTTTCCAAAATCTAGAAGGAGCCTCCTATTTTGTGGCTCATGGAGATCTTGAAAGCCAAATTTGGCATGAAAGGTTTGGTCATCTTAGTTACAACTACCTAAAGGATTTGAGCACCCATGATATGGTAACAAGTTTACCCCAAGTCTCTTCTATTGATGGAGTTTGTCCTGGATGTGCTCTTGGAAAGCAACATCAAGATCCTTTCCACCCAAGTAGTTCTCTAAAAGCCTCATCCCCTCTAGATTTAATCCATAGTGACTTAATGTCCTTTCCAGAACCTTCTTTCAAAGGAGCAAAGTATGCTCTAACCTTTATTGATGATTTTTCTAGAAGATCCTGGGTCTACTTCCTAAAATATAAAAGTGATGTTCTATCCCACTTTAAAGTTTTTAAAGCCTTAGTTGAAAATCAGGCATCTTGCAAAATCAAGAAGATTCACACAGATAATGGGGGGAATATTGTAGTAATGAGTTCTCCATATTTCTATCAAGTCATGGTATCATTCATCAACATTTTGTCTCCCATAATCCTCAACAAAATGGCATTGCAGAAAGGAAAAACCAGACATTAAAAGAAATGGCAAATTGTATGCTCCATTCAAGAGATCTTCCAAAAGTTTTTTGGGCAGAAGCTATTAACTATGCCAATTATATTCAAAATCGCACACCTCATAAAGCTCTTGACCATTTAACTCCTGAAGAAGCATGGTCTGGCTCAAAACCAGATGTTTCCTACTTCAATATTTTTGGGTGTACTTCTTGGGCTCACATCCCAAAGAAGAAAAGGAAGGCTCTAGATAAGAAAAGCAAAAAGCTCATCTTTGTTGGTTATTGTGAAGAATTGAAAGCTTACAGGCTTCTTTATCCCTCAACTCATGAGGTCTTCTTTCATAGGAATGTCCAATTTGATGAAACATTCCCTCAAAAATATCCTCAAACACCCTCTTCCTCCATTGAGCCTTCTCCTATAGTAGAACCTCAATATTATGAAGAGCCAACTCTTGAAGTTAACTTGGTAATTGATAATCAAGATGAGGAACTTGTAACTCCAACTCAATGTCTTTCAACTCCTTCCACTCCTTCCACTATGCCAAAATGGGCCCGCACCATTGTTAAAGAAGCTACTCCTTACATCCAAAATCTTCCATCAACTAGATCATCCAACCCCATAGGCACTGGTCTTGTCTGTCAGTCTATTTCCTCTGATCCTCAATCCTTCAAAGAAGCCTCAGGTATTAAATAATGGGATGATGCCATGGAGAACGAATTCTCTTCCTTAATCAAAAATAAAACTTGGGATTTAGTTCCCTTGCCTAAAGGAAGGAAGTTAGTTCATTGTAAATGGATCTTCAAAACTAAATATGGGCCTAATGGAGAAATAGACAAACACAAAGCTCGTCTAGTAGCCAAAGGTTTTTCTCAAATTGAAGGTATTGATTATGCAGAAACCTTTGCTCTAGTTGCTAAAATGGATTCTGTTAGACTGGTTCTTGCTCTGGCTGCTTCCCATAAGTGGCCTGTCTATCAAATGGATGTAAAAAGTGCTTTCTTACATGGGGATTTAAAAGAAGAAATATTCATGGAACAACCTGTTGGTTTCACTCAAGACTCCTCTCTTGTTTGTAGGCTAAAAAAGTCTCTCTATGGCCTCAAACAAGCCCCTAGAGCTTGGTATGAAAATATGGACTCCTTCCTTCTTTTCGTAGGTTTTTCTCATTGTGAGTCTGATAACACAGTATACATTTGGAGAAATGAAGGCAAAATCACCATTCTTGTTCTATATGTTGATGATCTTCTTCTCATTGGTAGTAACTTGACTCACATTCAGACTATAAAAGACTCCCTCTCTAAAAATTTTGAAATGGCTGATCTAGGTAAAGCTCATTACTTCCTTGGGATCCAAATAAGTCAAACAGATGCAAGAATTTCATTGTGTCAACAAAAGTACACTCTAGATCTTCTTCAAATATTTAAAATGATAGATTGCAAACCTTCTCCTACCCCCTTCCAATATGGCATTAATCTTAGTACTTCTTGCTCATCCCCTCTATGTGATGCAACTCTATACCATCAACTTGTAGGAAGTCTGTTATACCTTACTCATACTCACCCAGATATCTCATATGTTGTTGGCCTCATATCCAGATTCTCTCATCAACCTCATTTTAGTCATTGGCAAGCAGCAAAAATAATCCTCCATTACTTGCAAGGCACTACGCACTTTGGGCTCTTCTATAAGGGAAATTCCATGGATATCATTGGCTACATAGATTCAGATTGGGCAGGTTCAATAGAAGATAGATGTTCAACCTCAGGCTATGTATTTTGCCTTGGTTCTTCACCAATATCCTGGTTATGCAAGAAACAACAAGCAGTAGCCTTATCTTCTATAGAGGTAGAATACAGGGCAACAGTTTTAGCTAGTCAGGAAGCTCTTTGGCTTCATCAAATTTTGAGAGAATTTGGTTTCACCCATGAAAAGCCTATAACTCTTTGGTGTGACAATCAGAGCATAATTCATATTGCACGCAATCCGATTGAGCATCAGTGCACCAAGCACATTGAGATACACATGCACTTCATATGACAACATATTCAGAATGGGGATATATACTTGGAATATATTCCAACTGAGAATCAAATTGCAGATATCTTCACCAAGTCATTTCCTTCTCCGTGTTACCTTCAGTTGCAAGATAAGCTTGGAGTAATACAACTGCATTGATTGGTTTTATGAGGACAATATTCTCCATACGAAGACAAGCCTCTCTTATTTTCATAGTTGGTTTTTTCCCATAGGGGTTTTTTCACCAACTATATGTTGTATATGAGTACCTAATCAGGCCAAGTTGTTGGGACTCATCTTTTTTTTTGTATAAAGAGGACAATATTTGCCATATGAAGACAAGCCTCTCTTCTTCTCATAGTTGGTTTTTCCCCATAGGGTTTTTTCACCAACTATAAATGAGTACCTCCTCAGGCCATGCTACCAGGACTCATCTTTCTTATTGTATTAAGAGGACAATCTTCACCATACGAAGACAAGCCTCTTACTTCCTTTTGATTGATGGTTTTTTCCCATTGGGTTTTTACCATCTCTTCAAAAAGAAATCATTGTACATGAGTACCTCATCAGGCCTTGTTGTTGGGACTCATTTGTATGAATATCCCCTAGTATCACTTAAGGGGGGTGTTATAATAAGAGAATATTCTCTTAAGTTCCACTAGGATAGACACACTTGAGTCTCCACTCCTCCATGTGTCAGGAGAACTCTCAGTGGTGTCTTCATCAGGTCTGATGAGTTGTTGTAATCCAACGGCTCTCAATGATCAACTTTGCTATTTATACAAAGTTGATCCTTGGAATAAATCAATCAGTTCCACTCTTCTCTTCATATTTTGTGTAATGCTTTGCATGTCTATTATTGTGAAATTCTAACATTATCATCATTGTCAATGTTGTCATTGTTTATAGCTTCTTCATTTAACAACACTACCAATTTATTCCTAATCATCGTTGGAGCATTCTTCCCAAATCCAATTAAAAAATCTTGGTTTGTCAAAGGCTTCTCCATATTTACCTTTACCATTGTTTTTCTTTTATTTTTCCTTCTTTTTTTTTTGTTAAATGCACCCTACTTTATTCAATTAAGTATAAGACTACACTTTTTACAAAAAATTTCCATACATAACTTAGATGTCTTGGCAAATATCATAGTCAAAATCCTAGTAGCATGTGTCTTTTAAAATATTTCCATCTCTTTAATTTGAATGAGCAACAACCCTTGGATCTACATGTGCTCTTACAAGTTGAGGAAAAAAATTAAATCTTATTCTACTCTAACACCATTTCATGCATTCTAGATGATGGAATATAATGAAATGTTACCTCTTCTAACAACCTTAATATCTTACAATAAATTCATAAAATTAGCAAATGAGCAACCATAAATTACTTGTATTTCTATCTTAAAAATATTTACAAAAAAAATAATATTATAGTTACTAAACTCCCCTTGCCAATAGACTAGAAATTATAGCAAAAATATGTTAGAATTTCACAATAATAGATATGCAAAGTATTACACAAAAGATGAAGAGAAGAGTGGAACTGATTGATTTATCTCTAGGATCAACTCTGTATAAATAGTAGAGTTGATCATTGAGAGCCATTGGATTACAACAACTCATCAAACCTGATGAAGACACCACTTAGAGTTCTCCTGACACATGGAGGAGTGGAAACTCAAGTGTGTATCCTAGTGAACTTAAGAGAATATTCACTTATTCTAACACCCCCCTTAAGTGATACTAGGGAAGATTCTATAAATGAGTCCCGACAATGAGGCCTGATTAGGTACTCATGTACAACATAGATAGTTGGTGGAAAAAACCCTTGTGGGGAAAAACCAACTATCACTTCTTTATTTTGAAATGATGGTAAAAACCCAGTGGGAAAAGCCACCAATCAAAAGCAAAGAAGTATGAAAGAGGCTTGTCTTCGGATGGTGAATATTGTCCTCTTTAACAAAAAAAAGATGAGTCCCAGAAAGAAGGCCTGATTAGGTACTCATGTACAATATAGTGAGAGGTGGAAGACCTCTTTTTCAATGCAGTTTTAACACTCCAAGTTTCTCTCACAACTGAAGGTAACATGGAGAAGGAAATGACTTGGTGAAGATGTCTGCAAGTTGATTCTCTATCGGAATATATTCCAAATGTATATCCCCTTTTTGAATATGTTTCTTGATGAAGTGCATGTGGATCTCAATGTGTTTGGTGCACTGATGCTCAATTGGATTGCATGCAATATGAATTGTGCTTTGATTGTCACACCATAGAGTTATAGGCACTTCTTGGAAAAAACCAAATTCTTTGAGAATTTGATGAAGCCAAAGGGCTTCCTGACTGGCTGAAATTGTTGCTCTGTATTCTGCCTTCGTAGAAGATAATGCTACTATTTATTGTTTCTTGCATAACCAGGCTACTAGTGAAGAACCAAGGCAGAAAACATATCCAGAGGTAGAACATTTGTCATCTACTGATCCTACCCAATCTGAATCTGTATAGCCAATGATATCCATGGAGTCTCCTTTATAGATGAGCCCAAAGTTTGTAGTACCCTACAAATAATGAAGAATTATTTTAGTTGCTTGCCAATGACTGAAATGAGGGTTATGAGAGAACCTGGATATGAGCCCAACAACATAGGAGATATCTGGGTGAGTATGAGTGAGGTATAACAGACTACCTACAAGCTGACGGTATAGAGTAGCATCACAAGGAGGGGATGAGCAGGAAGTACTGAGATGAATGCCAGATTGAAAGGGGGTAGGAGAAGGTTTGCAATCTATCATTTTAAACTTTTGAAGGAGATCTTGAGTGTACTTTTGTTGACATAAGGTGATCCCTATTTTATTTTGTTTTATTTGAATCCCAAGGAAGAAATGAGCTAGACCTAGATCAACCATTTCAAATTTTTTAGAGAGGGAGTATTTTATATTTTGAATGTGAGTGAGGTTACTACCAGTGAGAAGGAGATCATCAACATAAAGAACAAGAATGGTGATATTTCCTTTACTTCTCCAAATGTAAATTGTATTATCAGACTCACAATGAGAAAATCCTGCTGAAAGAAGGAAGGAGTCCATATTTTCATACCAAGCTCTAGGGGCTTGTTTGAGGCCATATAGAGATTTTTTAAGCCGACAAACAAGAGAGGAGTCTTGAGTAAAACCAATGGGCTGTTCCATGAATATTTCTTCTTTTAAATTTCCATGTAAGAAGGCACTTTTTACATCCATTTGGTAGACTGGCCATTTATGGGAAGTGGCCAGAGCAAGAACCAATCTAACAGAATCCATTTTAGCAATAGGAGCAAAGGTTTCTGTATAATCAATACCCTCTATTTGAGAAAAACCTTTGGCTACAAGATGAGCCTTGTGTTTATCTATTTCCCCATTAGGCCCATATTTTATTTTGAAGATCCATTTACATCGAACTAATTTTCTTCCCTTAGGTAAGGGAACTAAATCCCAAGTATCATTTTTGATCAAGGAAGAAAATTCGTTATCCATGGCATCTTCCCATTATTTTATACCTGAGGCTTCTTTGAAGGATTGAGGATCAGAGGAAATGGATTGACATACAAGACTAGAACCTGTGGGGTTGGATGATCTATTTGAAGGAAGATTTTGAATGTAGGGAGTAGCTTCTTTAACAATTGTGCGGGCCCATTTTGGCATAGAAGAGGGAGTTGAAGGAGTTGAAAGACTTTGAGAAGGAGTTACAGGTTCTTCATCTTGATTATCAATAACCAAATTAACTTCAAGGGTTGGCTCTTCATAATATTGAGGTTCCACTATAGGAGAAGGCTCAATGGAGGAAGAGTCCTTTGGAGGTTCTTTTTGAGGGAATGTTTCATCAAATTGGACATTCCTATGAAATAATACCTCATGAGTTGAGGGATCAAGAAGCTTGTATGCTTTCAATTCTTCACAATAACCGATAAATATGAGCTATCTACTTTTCTTATCAAGAGCCTTCCTTTTCTTCTTTGGAATGTGAGCCCAAGCAATACATCCAAAAATATTGAAATTGGAAACATCTGGTTTTAAGCTAGACCATGCTTCTTCAGGGGTTATTTGGTCAAGGGCTTTATGAGGTGTGCAATTTTAAATATAATTTGCATAGTTAATAGCCTCTACCCAAAAAACTTTTGGAAGATCTCTTGAATGGAGCATACAATTAGCCATCTCTTTCAATGTCCGGTTTTTCCTTTCTACAATACCATTTTGTTGAGGATTATGGGAGACATAATGTTGATGAATTATACCATGATTAGAAATAAATATGGAGAATTCATTACTGTAGTATTCCCCCCATTATCAGTACGAATCTTCTTGATTTTGCAAGAAGCCTGATTTTCAACTAAGGCTTTAAAGATTTTAAAGTGGGATAACACATCACTTTTATATTTGAGGAAGTAGACCCAGGACCTTCTAGAAAAATCATCAATAAAGGTAAGAGCATACTTTGCTCCTTTAAAGGATGTTTCAGGAAAGGTCATTAAGTCACTATGGATTAATTCTAGAGGAGATGAGGTTTTTAGAGAACTACTTGGGTGGAAAGGATCTTGATGCTGCTTTCCAAGGGCACATCCAGGACAAACCCCATCAGAAGAAGAGACTTGGGGTAATCCTTTAACCATATTATGGGTGCATAAATCCTTTAGGTAGTTATAATTAATATGACCAAACCTTTCATGCCATATTTGACTTTCAAGATTACTATGAGCCACAAAATAGGAGGCTCCTTCTAGATTTTGAAAGCCTTTGAAGTAAAAAATATGAGATTTATGATCAATACTCCCTTTTGCTATAAGAGAATGAGGGAATTGAAAATCTCTTATCTCAACTCCTGTTGGGGAGAAGAGAACAATTTTCTCATTTCCAGAAGTACAAATTTGATAAATGGATAGGAGATTAGTGGCAATGTCTGGAACATAGAGAACATTGTTTATAGAGCCACCATCAATGGTTATATCCCCTTTCCCTTTGACAAGAATGAAGGAGGAGTCCCCTACTTCTATGCTATGAGTAGAGCTAGAGGAGATAGAAGAGAAATATTTGTCTGAAGCAGACATGTGATGAGTTGCTCCAGAATCTAGGACCCAATAATTAGAGGAATATTTGGAGGTTTTTCCTTGAACATTAAGGGCTTTTCCTATTTTCTTATTATTTTCTATATTTTGATCCTTTATAGCTGCCTCTAGTTGCTGTAATATTTTCTAGCATTTGTTAGCAGAGTGACCATTCTTTCTACAGTGAGTACAGGTAATGGGAGTCTTTTCCTTCTTTTTAAATTTTTCTTTAGAGGAAGTGGAGGCTACTAAGGCTTTTGAAGAAGAAGATTTTTCATATCTAGCAAGTTTGGTTTCTTCCCTAGTTAATCTATCACAAAATTCTTCTAAAGAGGGCATTTTAAAGGTTGCACCAAGAGCATCTTTAGTAGATATGAAGGTGGTTGCAAATATTTGAAAAATACCATTTAGTTTAGAAAGGATTAGATAAATGCATTCTTCTTCTATCTTAGTCTTCCCACTACCTTTATATTGAGTGAGGATTTCTTTGAACTTAGTGAGGAAATCAATAATACTACTAAAATATTCAGGAGATAAAGAAGTTAGTTCAGCTTCTAGTTGCATTGATCTCATCTGATCTACTTTTCCAAACAAGGTTTTTAATTTCTCCCAACTTTCATGAGGAGTTTTGCAATCTGTAATATGAAACCACAAGCTTTCATGAACATTAGTGCTAATAATACCCATAGTTTCATGTATTTTCCCTTTATGAACAAATATTTCATATTCTTTATCAAATTCTGGTTGTTTTTCTTCTAAT
This sequence comes from Wollemia nobilis, assembly GCA_028583015.1. Lineage (NCBI taxonomy): Eukaryota > Viridiplantae > Streptophyta > Pinopsida > Araucariales > Araucariaceae > Wollemia > Wollemia nobilis. The sequence goes on along the minus strand of JAQPPZ010017034.1, from coordinate 525,882 downwards.
AAATGAGTAAGACCTTTTTGAGAGATGAGATTTAGAATTTTAGGTTTCCAAGTGTGAAAATTATGAGGGGTGAGAGGCTCAATTGAGTTCATTTTTGAGGATTTTAAGATTATTAATACTTCCCCCTTTAAAACTTCAAAAATGTAATTAAATTGAAAAAATGAAGCTTGTTCAATAATAGGTAACTCAAATATACCTGCCCTTACTAGAGGGAAACTATAAGTATAAAGAGGCCTATGATTGTTTGCTTTAGATTGCCAAAAAACTTCAATGGAACACAGTACCTGCCCTTACTTGAGGGAAACTATAAGTATTGTGAGCATAAGAAGGGTTTTGGTTTTGACATGCAAAGTGGCAACAAGTATAATTTGGTTCTCAAAACCCGCCCTTACGAGAGGGAGACTATAAGTTGAGAGATGGCCAAAGTAAACTGTTGATAAGAAAATATATGTCAGGCCTTTATACCAAGTTTCCAAAAAAACCCGCCCTTACGAGAGGGAGACTTTAAGTTTTTAGGATTTTGATACGTGGAACGTAGACAAAATATATTTAGAGGAAAAAGTAGAAACAAAGAAATTTATCTCAGTGATTTATTGCAAATAAATTTTAGATATGTTCCTCCTAATTTTGATTATTTGGCATAAAAGGTTAAAATATTCCAATAAATTAAATTTAATGAAATAAATTTAATAAACCAATATTTGAAATTTAGAAATTCAAAACTATTAGAAATTAGATTTAATATTAAAATTTATGTCGTAATGAATAAAAAGCAAATATTAGATTTCTAATATGAAATGAAATATCTTTAAAACAAATAATTGAAATTTATGTGTATAAAGTTAAAATAAAAAATTAGATATCTAGATATATTAGACTATTGAAAGATAAAATGCAAAGAAATAACACCCCTCTCTTTACACATAAGAGTGTAAAGATAAGCAGTAAAGAACCCCCCTGAAAGATAAATTTTATTATAAAATTTACAAGTTGAATCCTCCGTCGTTTGCGGAGTCCCACAATAGAAAATGTGGTCTTCCAAAAAATGTAGATAAGGATTACGAACCGAAGGGGAAACAGAAACAGGAAACAGGAAGAAAAAATATTAAAATACACCAATCGCCATGAAACATGAAGAGGCAGAAAATGAAATCTTCGAACCCTAAGTCTTCCAAGAAATGAAAACTTTCTCCATACGCTCTCTACGTCGTAAACAATGATCGGTGATTTACTCTCCTTTTAGCGGCACTGGTGCTTCTCTAAGTCCAACAATGACGAAGGAAAACCTATGTAACACTGCAAAATAATTCTTGATTTTATACACGAAAAATCCTAAGAGGTTTGAAAAAATATTTACATGAAACCAATAATATGGCAGATTTAAAAATTCTAATAAACCTACTTTTCGTAAATCAAGAGACCTGCAGAAAAAATGTTACGAAGGAAACAAGAGTATAATGAATATTAATAACGATATGAAAAAATATATAATCAATATATGCTGCCTTTGAAACCTGTAGAAGACATTAGTTGAAGGAAAAAAATATAACGAATACACCTGCAGAAGAAGTTAATAAGGCAGAATATAAACGAAATCAATGGGGCTTTTTAGAAAAATGTATGAAAGATGTTTTGTCAAACCAAAATAAATTTTGTGCACTGGAAAACCTGTAGAAAATGTTTAAGGCCACGGAGTACAAATTTCCTCAGAGAAGAGCGCTGTAGATAATATGAAAAAATGCAATAATCTTGAGAAAATAACCTCAGGGAAGAGGGATATAAATACCAAGTGCGCCAGCGAACTCTACGGAAGAACTTTTAGACGTCAATGAGTGCGCCAAGGATTGTAGATGTTGCGGCCCTTTCAAATGCAAGTGCACCAGCGAACTCTATGGAGGAACTTTTAGACGTCAATGAGTGCGCCAAGGATTGTAGACGTTGCTCGGGCCAAATGGTGAAAGCGGAAGAGACATTGCAACGGGCACCTATGGGAGCGCCAACGAGAGCTCTTTCAAACGCTATATCGAGGGACAAAGAGAGCCAATGAATAAAGCGCTTGTAATGCTGAGTTAAACTAAAAGAAAAACTCAAAAAATATATAACAAAATAACACTTGGTGTATTTGGAGATTCTGCTCGGAGAATAGCCGAAAAAAAAAGGTTTAACCAAGTGCTAGATATATGAAAACGTTGAGGAAAAATAAATATAAGAAAAATTTAAAAAATAGGCTAATTTCCTTTGAAGAGAAGGGCAAGAAACCAGCGCCTTCACACAGGAAAAAAATAGCTATATTTTCTTAAAAGTTTCCTCTAACACAATTTCAATATAGAAATGTAAGAATATGCAACATAAAAAAATATGCTGAAAAATAACAATGGATAAAAGTAGACTAAAGCAAACTTTTGAAGTTAGATAGCCAAAAAAAATATCCAAAGTAATTGAATCAGATCCTAGAACCTTCAAGAGAGAATACTAGCAAAATCTATCTTGCTCTGGTACCATGTTAGAATTTCACAATAATAGATATGCAAAGTATTACACAAAATATGAAGAGAAGAGTGGAACTGATTGATTTATCTCTAGGATCAACTCTGTATAAATAGCAAAGTTGATCATTGAGAACCGTTGGATTACAACAACTCATCAAACCTGATGAAGACACCACTTAGAGTTCTCCTAACACATGGAGGAGTGGAAACTCAAGTGTGTATCCTAGTGAACTTAAGAGAATATTCACTTATTCTAACAAACTCCAACCTACTTGGTAATCTTCTCTTACCAGTAATCTAGAAATTGTAGCAAAACTCCAACCTTTTCTTACCAAGAATCTTCTCTTATTGATAATTTAGAAATTACAATAAAACTCCAACCTTCTCTTGTAAGTAATATTCTCTTTGCAAGAATTGAGTGCTTTAATACTAATTGTTAGTTTATAGAGAATGGGAATATATGTTCAAAGAATAAAATATAAGACACATATTGCTCTTGTATAAGATACAATTGATGCTACAATACATAGAATTTTATTCATTGATTCATTGCCTTGCAATACAATATTCTTCAATACACCTTTGTTGATGTTGCACCACTTAAAAAACTAGGGTTTCAAGTATGAATGAATGGATAAATCAATTGGTGGTAATACAACAATATATATAATTATTACAATGTTAACAATAACTTCTTCAAGTTATTCCTTTCTAGTTTTATCTTTGCACTATTTTTTTTACTTTTCCATCTGCCTTTCTTTATCACAATTATTTTTCTCTTTTTCAACTTATTTTCTTCTATTTTAAGAAAAGCACTTTTATGTGCTTTTTGACATTAACCATTATATTTTCTAGCATTCTTCCCTTAATGCTTAATATTTCAAACTTTAATTTCTTTAACAAAAATCTCTTCAACTTGCTATTGCACATACACTTGTGTTGTATTGCTTTCTCAATCACATTTTTTGTACCACCTAATGACAACTTTCTTTTCCTTTTCAATATAGGTTTTATCCCACAACTAAACTAGAAGTATTCTTATGGTAACCTTCACATCCTAATAGACTGCATGGATAACCAGTCACTACAACCACTAGATGTAATTGAGTAGGTCAGTACTTATGAGATTCACTCTATTGTTTGCACATCAAATCTTTACAATTCTTCTCTTATTTGTGGGACCTTACTTTTATCACACAAACTTTATGCAATGGTTCTCATCAATCCCCTTTTATCCTTTGGGGGTACTCTTGTTGTTGCACTCTCTTTTCTATCGATTCTCATACTACTCTTATATTTTTCCTTAGATCTCATACCATGCTAAAAGTATGGACTATCTAAGACTCGAATCTAGGATCTCCATACATTGAGCTTATTCTACAAATAATCTTCTTGCTCTACCTTGAACTAACCTACAATTTGAATGTAGGATTGCTTCTACTCATTGATCCAACATCCCCCAAGTTGCTTTGTGAGTGCTTAGGACTCCTAGTTTTAATGCTAGATTTAAAACCAAATTATCAATATCAAACATGCTATAATATTTTTACGTTAATATTCAAAAAACATAATTTTATCCCTTAAGTAGAGAAATTTGAGGTTGAGTATTATTTAGATTGCTACTACTACTATCCATATCTAACTATTATTGTTGATATTTGATTCTATTGTTGTTGGTATATTCTACAATAACGTTTTTGCTACTGCTTGTATAATCTATAATATTTTTTTTGTTGTTGATACTCTTTTATTTGTTTGTACTCATGCTTTCTCTATTGTAACTTTCCCTACCTTTTTATCATAGATAAACCTTGTTCTAATACCAAATGTAAGAATTGAGTGCTTTGATACCAAAGGTTAGTTTGTAGAAAAAGGAAACATATGTGCCAAACATAAAAGATAAGACATAAATTGCTCCTACATAAGACACAAATATTATTGTAATACATAAAATTTTATTCATTGATTCATTATCTTAAAATACAATATTTTCAATACATCTATATATTTCTTGATGCTACTACAAAACCATAATGATGAAATTCATATGATCTAATCCAACTATGCATAGATTGGATGATCCACCCAAGTATGGATGGATAAATCAATTTGTGGGGAATACACCAATATATAGAATAATTACAATGCTAATAATAACTAACCTTCTCTTATTAGTTAATATAGAATTTACAACAAAATTCTAATTTATGTTTTTTCAACAATGAAAAACAAGGTAAAATATGAAAGGCTAAATGATATTCTCCTCTTCTTATGACATCCCAAAAAATCTTGTTATTTTTTTGTTCTCTTAGCAGTTGGAAAAAAATAATTTTTTTTCGGAATACTTTACATCATAAATCTTGTATTAAGTTCAATAAAATTAAATGTATCTTTTAAATAATTTACTGTTTTCATGTGAAAATTTAAGTTCAATAACATTAAGTGTATCTTTTAAATAATTTACTATTTTCATGTAAAACTTTAGTATTTGTATTTATGCTTGTGCTAAATACAACTGCTAATAAGCATGAAACAAGAATAGAACGTGTTAATATCTGCGCCTTACATTTAGAAAACTCTTTCACATGCTTGTCACATTTTATAAGTAGTAGATGGGATGAAGGAATGATTCATACTTTTTATTTTGGATTATTAGTTTTGATAGAATAACAAATGAAGTATGTGAAAGATAAAGATTTGAATACATTCCATACTGTCAACAATATGTCCCTCAATCTTAGATCTGCTGAATATATAACATATTAAAAATTAATAAATTTTATTTTTCCGTCTTCCATTATACATAGAAGTACAGTAACATGATGCGCATTGAAATATGAATTTTTAACGTCGAAAAGAGATTATAGATATTCCAATATCCTCGCAATAAGACATACCAATGATAATATACATGTATAAGGCATGCTTTGTATATTATCGCTCCTACAAACTTTGAGACCTCCACTGGTTTCGAGGTTTACAGCAGGAGGTGATTGTAGTTAGTCCACAGTAACGTAATGATATGCTTTTCAAGTGGTAATTTATATGCTCATATAGGAAGTTAGTTTGTTATAAAGATTTGTAAAATAGTAGTTCGATCTAAATTTTCTAAGTCTTAATACAAATGCTATTAACAACTATCCTAAAAATCTGGTGGTGTAAATGCTAAATAATAACAACCTGAAATTGGGACCCTCGGATTCCCTTATGTATTAAAAAAGACCAAAAAGTTTAGTTATAAAGAGGTTAATATCTAATAGTCCTTTGTTCCGTGTTGGTAACATAATAAGAAAAATAAAATAAAATTGTTGAAGGTGATAGCATGGGCTGTCATCTGGGAATCTGGGACAACGAGACCAATTAAATAAGTTATAATCGAGCGACATGCGAACTAGATGCTGACTGAGACAAATCATAAAGAGCAATCGAAATATATATTATAAATTCTGCATGGGTTTTTCCGAGACAAATGGCATCGCAGTATAAACACGCGGAGCTAAACATAATGGGATCCACATAAGGCCAGACTAGAATAATGGAATCCCACGAAAGAAACGTAGTTACATCTACCGACACCGTCACTCTGCAGTGTCTGGACAATATATCTAGCCCTGGACGTCAGCAACGACCTTGTGCCTGCAGACATTCACGAGCGCCTCACATGTACTCGGAAGTTTCGGCATGCAGGTACATATACATTAGATATATCCTTCCATCGAGGTGACAACCTTGTTCCCTATATTCTAAACCTGAGCAAATTGCAAAGGAGCGGTACAATGGGATGCAGGTATAAAGCAAAATTATAAGATGACTTGATCTTTGACGCTTTTTTGGATCATGTTAGTGTAGTTGTGAAGTTTTGTAAGATCTGATTGATTGCTCTGATTAGGCGTCTACCGTAAGTTAAGTTTTTCATGAGTCCTCACAAAATCTTTTGTCAAGATACATTTTATGTTTGAATAATACATATTGTTGAGTGTAATATCTGTAACCCTTTTTCTCTCCCTATAGACATGTCCATTTTAGCGACGGACGGGGGTGGGGCTTCTAAATTTTTGTAATGCTCATGACCACAGAATTATCGTCAACCAAGAGATGTCTTGAAAGGCACCTAAAGATCTTCAATCATCATCGAGCTATCTAAACAATTTTTTTTAAAATCAATCAACAAGATAACCATAAAGAGATTGATAAACTTATTCTTCAAATATTTGAGTAAACATAATCATAAAATAGAAGGAAAAATAATATGCACATACAATGAACAGAAATTTTTATCCTGTAAACCGACTCCAAAAACCAATAGAAATCCAGAGCCACTCAGATGGACAGAGCTTCTAATTTTTTGTAATGCTCATGACCATAGAATTGTCGTCGACCATTAGATGTCTTGAAAGGTACCTAATGCTCTTCAATCAACATGGAATCATCTAAAAAATTCAGCCAAATCAATCAATAGAGCAACCATTGAAGAGATTGATAAACCTATTCTTGAGATGTTATTGCAAGCATAATCATAAAATAGAAGAAAAAATCATATGCACACACCATGAACATGACTATTTATCATGGAAACCCTTGAATGGGAAAACCAATAGAAAATGAAATCCACTCCTCTTGCTCTTCTTTATTATTCATATGCATATTCTGGTGCATATCCTTATGTATATTTTGGTGCCTCACACCCAATCTAATCCAACTATGGACCATGCATAGATTGGATGATCCACCCAAGTGGAGAAGGATGGATAGGTCAACTACTGAAGGATACATACAATCATTACAATAGTTTTTCTTAACTAAAAACCAGTATTTTTCATCTTTAGATATATTTATTTATCTTTTAGTTTTTTTTTAGCTTTTTGGTTTTATTGGTTTTTGTTTTTATGCAAAGGATACAACACACCCAACAATATTCCACTTGTTGAATACTTTGCAGTAGGGTCTATACAAATCACAAAATCACCTACTTGGGGCAAACAAGTCCATTGTCTCTCGTAGACACCAAAACAGCACCAATCTAATTATGTGACTACAAACACTGATCGCATTGACACACACAGCTTTCAGGGCAGCCCTTAGAGGTCAAACAGTGGTCCTAGCCACTTACATAGCAGTTCAGAAGGTCGAAAAGTAAACAAAGCAATGTTGGTCATTTTAACAAGCCTTTATCAAAACAAAGTCTTAATCAAAATCAAAAGCAAGCCTTTATCAAAACAAAGCCTTTATCAAAACAAAGTCTTAAGCAAAAGAAAGTCTTAATCAAAAGAAGGCCTTGGCCGAAGTGTCACGATATCGCGACACTTTTGCGCCCAAGGCAAAGCCTTGGCCGAAGTGTCGCGATATCATGACACTTCGGCGCCCAAGGCAAAAGCCTTGGCCGAAGTGTCGTGATATAGCGACGTCGCGATATCGCGACACTTCGGTGCCCAAGGCAGAGCCTTGGCCGAAGTGTCACGATATCGTGACACTTCGGCACCCAAGGCAGAGCCTTGGCCGAAGTGTCATGATATCGCGACGTTGCGATATCGCGACACTTCGACGCCCAAAGAAGGGCCTTGGTAGAAGTGTCGCGATATCGTGACGTCATGATATCGCGACACTTCGGCATTTGTGCCTGGGCAGATTTTAAGCATTCAAAGGCAGAATTCAACCCGTTAAAAGTAGACAATAAACAATTAAAAGTGCACAGTAAACCAACGAAGGCGGACTTTAAACAAATACAGGCATTTTGACAAAGGTACGAAAATGGGCATTAAACAATTGGTAGTGGAAGTCAGTCAGTTACGTGGGCCATTGGAGGACTGTCACAATGGCATTCATGAAAGCCCGAGTCATGGATGACTTTCCTCTCTCGTGGGGAGACATGACCGCCACATGGCACCTATGACCAACACGTGGCGCTTATGCACGCCTATCCAAAGAGACCCCCTGGGTCTATAAAATGGTGGATTTTTCCACCCAAAAGGAGAAAGGGACAGACATTTCCAAGCAACGAAGTGCTGCCAAACCAAACACTTGACTGCATTCTTTTCGATTCATTTCTTCTACACTCGTAATCTCTTTTGCAGGGGAGGTTATTGGTGGCTGTTAGAAGGTGAATCCGAACCTTAAAACCCGACATTGGGCCACAGTAACCCATCAATTCAACGACACCATTCTCTGAGATTTTGAGCCCATTCCTAGTGGATTGGCGTCAAAGTCAAGTTTTAATGGGGGCGGCCCGCTTGGGCACCCCACCCTTTTTGTTAGTTGCATGATTAATCTATTCTGTCATTGCGTGTTTACCCTGCATAACGTTCTATACCTGCATTACATTTTCAATTGCGTGTTTATCCTGCATTACGTTCTGTCATTGCGTATTTATCTGGATTTCATTCTGATCTCTGTCGAATATTATCATGCTCTTGGAATGCAGATCGGCTGACCGTTTAAATAGTTCACGCTTTACGTTCGAATATATCCTCTGTCATGCTTTGCATTCGAATATATCTGTCACGCTTTACGTTCTACGCCTAATCTAGATTTCAGAAGACAGTTATCGAATATATCCTGTGATGCAATGAAATACTAACCTACAGGTAATAGCAGCATTTCGGCTTTTTATCACAGGTGAAGTCGTCTCACCTGGAGACGAATTACAGCAGACTTTCACCGACTGTATCACTGGCAGCAGCCTCTGGTAAGGTTTTTCGATTTTTGTCAAAGTTGCAGGTTGCTTAGAGTTGTGTTGTTTACCGATTTAATCAGTCTTTTGCACGCATTTCTCATTGAGTTCTAAATTCAAACGCTCTATCCTTTTGTTACAGGTGCTACTAATGCCTGTGTGTTTCTTTGATCGCAGGGCAGGAGAAGCAACAAGCAAGGATTCATCAGCATAAGCGGCGGCAACACTTTGGCCCTCCCGTTTCAAATGTGGGCATGCGAAAGAAGATCACTATGCACTTTTTGTAATGGAAACATGCTAACTCTCCTAGCCCTTAAAAAGGGAGGAGACATATTGTAACCGAGTTGGAATCACATTAATAAAAAGGGTTGTGCTCCTGCTTCTGATTTGATTATATCCGTGTTATTTCATGCATCAAGCTAGTTCTATTTTCATTGCACTTTAGTATTTTGTTCTTTCAGAATCTCATGCTTTCAGTGGCGATCACGGTGGGACTCTGTCCCCTATTTTTTTTTAGATTCGGAAACTGATTAAAATTTATGTTTTTGTGCTTAAAGGTACCGGGCCGAATCAGAAACAACCGATTTGGGCAAAAAGACAGTCGATTTGAGCAGAAAAGAGGTAAGGTTCCAAAACTGTACCTGTCATTTTTTTATTTTATTTTTATTATTATTTTCTGTTTCTATTTTTCTGTCAACTTTTACTTGCTTAGGGAAAGTTGTTCATGCTTGTTTCATTTTTATTAAATAAAATGAACCCCACACACATCACGTGGTAAATTAAACCAAGGATCTGGTCGTAAGACCCCAGCCCTTGAGCAAGACCAACGGTGGGTTCATCACCACCTTGGCTTAGCTTTGCATCCATTTCCCCGATTGTCACTGTTGTTAGGCGTAAATCCTGACGAAATCTGATCGAGTGTTACTGGGGTGATTCCCATGCGTGCAAGGATAAGTCTTCTATGGTAGGTGTCATTAACAAGACAATCCCCCCTTCCGTACCGCCTATGTTCCACGTACCATCTGCTCTCACGTACCTATAGTTTCCCTCTCGTAAGGGCGGGTATATAGAGAGGTTGGTATATCGGCCTGGTTGGTATATTGAAGGGGCGACCATTTTGGGAGTTATATGAGCCTTCATTATGCATTTAAACATTCTTCAAAACTTGCAAAAACAAAACAAAATCATCAAAATGCACTAAAACCAGTCTAGGACACACCATTAATCTTTAAAAGAGATAATCATAGTTTGTGTATGTGTGTGTTCATTTTTGCTTAGTGTAACAAAAATAAAAATCATCATAAACGAGATAAAAATTTGCTTAGCTAGTAGAGAAGCACCACAATGGTGTGCACCCGTAGCCAAGCCCAATCAAGGGCGGACGTTGTGGAAGGTGCACAAAGAGGAGGCACAAGTCACCTCAGGTATAGCCCCAAGGATTTGGTCATACCACCTTGGTGGCCTGACACACAAGGCAGTCCCCTCCGTGCCCCGACGGAATGGGACTATAGGGGCACCTCTTCGAGGATCACTCCTTTTCAGCATAGCACTCAGCACACACCCTTCCATGAGGGGTATAGTCATAGGAGAGCTCCCTTAGATGCTCGCTATGAGCGGTCACCGTGCGATGAAGCGCTAGGTCAACATAGGGTTCAACGAGAGGAACCACATGATTACACTATCCCTCCTTCACCCCCTCTAGTTGTCAAGACTACAAAGACAAATCCAGAGCACAAGGATCCTCATGCGGGGGGATCCAACTCCGTCCGTCCCCTTTTCACTTATGAAAGAGAGCACGAGGAAGACCCCTTCCTTCCTCGAGAGCAATATACAGTGCAGGAGCAATACGCCTCCGCACTTGCTATCTATCAGGACCACTCACTGAGGCCAAAGCCCCGAGGGAATGCCGCTACCCCCAATAGAGGGAGGCTGCCTATAGATATCTTGGATCACTATGACCGAGATAGATATGTCGGAGAGGCATCTAGGCCTTCTAGACATGAGGCGGTAAGACCAACTATCTTAGAATCTGTCAAGCATTTCACACACCGAATGCAACTCACGCAACTTGAGCTAGAACAACAATAGTTAGAGCAATGGTATCTTCTAAATAAAGAGCACCTTCAGCACCAGAAGGATGAGTTGTTCCAACACACTATGCAGGAGAGGACTCCAACCCCTCACACACATAAGACAAAACATTGGGAGGGGCACAACCCATGGGGGCGAGACAGGTCATCGCAACCTCATCAAACGCTACCCCCAACACCTCCTAGACAGGAACGGGAGGCTACTCTCCTGATGCCTGAAGCACCACCCTCGACGCCTCCTAGACATGAGCGGGAGGCCGCTCCTATAACCAATGATGGGTGCCTTCCTTAGACATCCACCCAGGTTTATGAGCCACCCTTAGAAATTCATCAAGAAGCCTCTAAGGAATCAGAGCGAGAAGAAGAGCGGGATGAACAGCCCTACCAAGGCATGGGGGGTGCTATCTGGACACCCCTCCATAAGCCCCAAGTTCCTCAACAAGAACCAACCAAAGAGGAGGGGCTCAAATCTCCCGATACATGCAAAGCGCTAGAGCACTTAGAGTCGGTAGAGACCAAGATTTTGGAGCTCCCAAGGCCCAACTTACATGAGGCTCCTTTCGAAGAGGATCAACCTTTAACCATAGGGCTACTTGATGATGCAGTCCTCCATGTCTCAGAATCTCTAGATTCTGATGAGTTGTACTCACTGGACGAAGGTGAGGATTAAATAGAGATAGCCCATAGCAATCACATGCAACAGCATCAACATACCATAAATATCGATGAAGCATGTCAACAGCTAAACATAATACTAGGGCATGAGTGGTGCATTAACCCACCGCAGTGGGACCAAGCGTTACATCCGCCACTTTGGGCACACAAAGATCAACTTTCGCCCAGAGATCCCATAGCAACATTAGTGTCGAGGGTAGACCCTGTCCTCCTATCCGTGCATAGGGCAGATCCATTCATGCCCATCCCTCCAAAGCCAGATCCGGAGCGTAAAGACCATCAAGCTGGGGGTACCTCTATCCCCTAAAGAGCCATAATCCAAACCAAAAAGCTCCAAGGATTATCGCAATCGCTTGGTCATCCCAAAAAAAAAGCTCCAAGGATTATCGCAATCGCCTGGTCAAACCCAAAAGCTCCAAGGATTATCGCAATCACTTGGTCACCCCAAAATCTCCAAGGATTATCGCAATCACTTGGTCATCCCAAAAATGCTCCAAGGATTCTATAATCGCTTGGTCAATCCCAAAATGCTCCAAGGATTATCGCAATCACTTGGTCATCCCAAAAATGCTCCAAGGATTCTATAATCGCTTGGTCAATCCCCAAAAGCTCCAAGGATTATCGCAATCACTTGGTCACCCCAAAAGCTCCAAGGATCATCGCAATCACTTGGTCATCCCAAAAATGCTCCAAGTATTATCGCAATCGCTTGGTCAATCCCATAATGCTCCAAGGATCCTAAAATTGCTTGGTCAATCCCAAAATGCTCCAAGGATTATCGCAATCACTTGGTCATCCCAAAAATGCTCCAAGGATCCTAAAATCGCTTGGTCAATCCCAAAATGCTCCAAGGATTATCGTAATCGCTTGGTCAAACCCAAAAGCTCCAAGGATTATCGTAATCACTTGGTCACCCCAAAAGCTCCAAGGATTATCACAATCACTTGGTCATCCCAAAAATGCTCCAAGGATTCTATAATCGCTTGGTCAATCCCCAAAAGCTCCAAGGATTATCGCAATCACTTGGTCACCCCAAATCTCAAGATTATCGCAATCACTTGGTCATCCCAAAAATGCTCCAAGGATTCTATAATCGCTTGGTCAATCCCCAAAAGCTCCAAGGATTATCGTAATCACTTGGTCACCCAAAAAGCTCCAAGGATCATCGCAATCAATTGGTCATCCCAAAAATTCTCCAAGGATTATCGCAATCACTTGGTCACCCCAAATGCTCCAAGGATTCTCTAATCGCTTGGTCAATCCCAAAATGCTCCAAGGATTCTATAATCGCTTGGTCAATCCCAAAAATGCTCCAAGGATCTCTAAAATCGCTTGGTCAAATCCCAAAAATGCTCCAAGGATTCTATAATCGCTTGGTCAATCCCAAAATGCTCCAAGGATCCCTAAAATCACTTGGTCAATCCCAAAATGCCCCAAGGATTTCCACAATCGCTTGGTCAAAAAATAAGAAAATTCAAAATTCAAAAATCATCAAAAAACAACAAAAATTTGCATCTCATTTCTAGGCATACTCAAATTCATCAATAGAGAGCTCTTCTCGCACCTCATCTTCATATTCACAAAAATCAATCCATCAAAAATACAAAAATACATAGTTGCATTAAAGCATTGCATCCATACATTGCATATTTGTGGTCATACAGGTCAAAGGCACCATAGGCTGTAATTGCTCTGCTAGTCCATCTTGTTCCACACTGTTCCATTTTACAAAAATAACAAAAACACCATGCATTGCTTTTTACCACACTAGAGTCAGTGGTCTTCTAATGTATCAAGAGTTTTCGTGATTCAGTCATCATTTTGCTCTTTAGCTACGTAATGTACCGAGTCAGACAGATTTTACGAAGGTAGAGTTACACTTGAAATACACCTTGTTACGTAACATCCCAACACAAATTAAAACACATAAAAATTCCCAAGTTGTGTGAACGAAAGATGAAACCTGCACGGTAATCCAGGTCACCATAAGTGAAACGGTTATCTTGCTCATCCCCCCGTGCGAATGGTTCTAGAATGCTGAGAATTGACAAAAGGACGAGCTCTTCCCCATTCATTCACCTCCATATACAGTGGTTTTCACCACTACCAAATCCCAATCATAGTTGGTTCCCAAAGTTGTAAGGATTTGTACTACACGTCCCTGCCAAGGATGGGTAGTCATCCCCAAGACCTAAAGGGATCAACACCATTCACAAACAAAATTCCAACAAATCATCATCCTAAAACTTTCCATTCACCTTTGATCTCCAAGTTGTAAGGATTCGTACTATCCGCCCCTAACCAGGATGGGTAGTCATCCCCAAGGCCTAAAAGATCAATGCCCTTGCTCCATAATCTCCATCACCCCCTTGGTTCCCAACGTCGTAAGGATTCGTACTACACGCCCCTAACCAGGATGCGTAGTCATCCCCAAGGCCACAAGGATCAAGGCCACTCACAAGCCCAAACTCACAATACTCAAAATACAAAATCAAATAACAGTGGTTATCACCACTATTCAAAATCCTTGCTCAAAAAGAATTAATAGAAAATAAACAGTGATCTTCATCACTATATAGACGAGCAACTTTCTAAATCATTCAGCCAACAAATATCCTGAACTTGAATCCCTAGAATTCTCAGCATTCGAAAACCATCTAGGTGATCCTCATTACAGGTTTGGTTGATAACCTATCTGGCAATGGTGGTATCCTACCCGCATGATGATATGTCTGTCACATTCGCTTTGCATGTGTGCAGACCAATGTTTGCATAAGGATGAGCTAGCTTATGGTATCTTGGATAACACCGTAGATTAATCTAACTAAATACAACAAAGGAGTTAGTGGAGCTAATTAGGTGATCCTCAGTACAGGTTCGGTTGAAAGCCCATCTGGCACTCGGCGGTATCCCGACAAATACCACATAAATGAACTCAATTGCACACACAGGGATGTGAAATAGCTTGGTCAAAAACAAGTCCGATTCATACCTTGTTCAAAAGTCTTGTAAGATAAAGTACAGTCATGGCTAGTAAGTTAAAACCGTCTGAGTCTCGGAAAACCTTAGTTACATTTCTAAACCAATTGCACTACTTTTCATCCTTACAATACCATCAAAAAATACAAAAAAATAAAAACCACATGTATACATACAAAGTCATCCACTACAACAATCGCCTAAAAGACAAAATAACAAAGTCATAAACAGTCTATGGTGCCATAGCCAAACATCACAAATTCTATTCATCCATTTCATTTCCGCATATCACATATAAATCAAAAACAATCGCATTCATCACAACATATGCATCCATCAAAATAAATCAACATACAACAATCGCATTTATCATATCATATGCATCCATCAATATAAAGTAGCATGCATCCATCAACATCAATCATTGTGCATAACATAAAATCATGACATATACACAAAGCAAGAAAATCAAAACAACAAAAACATCACAAAAATGCAACAAAAAAACAAAGCAATAAACATTGCCAGACACAAGTGCTCTTGCACTTAACCTCTTGGCATAGAAAAATTGATGTTGGGGTTTACATTTTCACTATCCTACTCTCTAAGAAGGCTACCATAGCCGGACCGCTCCACGGGAAGACATATTTTTGACAATTTCACCCCCAAATGGCGTCACAAATGGGTCAAAGCCCACTAAAAAACAAAAAGAAAATCAAAACAACAAAAACATCACAAAAATGCAACACAAAAACATAGCAATAAGCATTGTCGGACACAAGTGCTCTTGCACTTAACCTCTTGGCATAGAAAATCGATGTCGGGGCTCAAATTGTCATTCTCCTACTTCCCCAAGAAGGCTACCATAGCCGGACCGCTCCACGGGAAGATGGGTTTTCGACGATTTCACCCCATTATGGCATCACCAAAAGGGTTAACACCCACCAAAAATAGGTCCAAATGTCAAGAAATTGCACATGCTTAAACGGTAAAACATCTAAAGGCACCCTTGCACAAGTCATCTTGGGTCAAGCGACTCGTCGCTTTTCTCATGAAGGTCATTCCCTCATCGATTCGTCGCTTGAGGGGGTAGTCACACTTAGTCACCAATCAACAAGCACACACCCAATCAAAGCAATGACATGCATTCAAAGAATCATTGACAAAGACAATCACGCTCCTGCTTGGGGTAGTAAACAAGCAACAATCAAATTGATCAAACACTTGGCATTCCCGAAGCATGAACACAAGGTTCCCCCGTGGACAAAAGGTTACGCCCTTTGCCTAATCATGACTGATCAATGTCCAAGCTCAAGTCACACCTCACCAAAATAGGTTAACACTTGAAATCAAATTCCTTAGCTCGTGAAGCAAGGATTCAAGAATGCATGCCCTTTCCATACTTGGGGCATCAAAAGTTGGTTAGGTTACCAAGAAACCCTAATCATTAGTGCTTTGGTTATCTATTTTTTCTCAAGACTGCGTCACTCGCAGCGCTTCCCAAAAAGGGGCATCTATAGACACCAAAACAGCACCAATCCGATTATGTGACTACAAACACTGATCGCATTGACACACACAGCTTTCAGGGCAGCCCTCAGAGGTCAAACAGTGGTCCTAGCCACTTACATAGCAGTTCAGAAGGTCGAAAAGTAAACAAAGCAATGCTGGTCATTTTAACAAGCCTTTATCAAAACAAAGTCTTAATCAAAATCAAAAGCAAGCCTTTATCAAAACAAAGCCTTTATCAAAACAAAGCCTTTATCAAAACAAAGTCTTAAGCAAAACAAAGTCTTAAGCAAAATAAAGTCTTAATCAAAAGAAGGCCTTGGCCGAAGTGTCGCGATATCGTGACACTTTGGCGCCCAAGGCAAAGCCTTGGCCAAAGTGTCGCGATATCGCGACACTTCGGCGCCCAAGGCAAAGCCTTGGCCGAAGTGTCGCGATATCGTGACACTTCGGCGCCCAAGGCAAAGCCTTGGTCGAAGTGTCGCGATATCGCGACGTCGCGATATCGCGACACTTCAACGCCCAAAGAAGGGCCTTGGCCGAAGTGTCGCGATATCGCGACGTCGCGATATCGCGACGTCGCAATATCGCGACACTTCGGCATTTGTGCCTGGGTGGATTTTAAGCATTCAAAGGCAGAATTCAACCCGTTAAAAATAGACAATAAACAATTAAAAGTGCACAGTAAACCAACGAAGGCAGACTTTAAACAAATACAGGCATTTTGACAAAGGTACGAAAATGGGCATTAAACAACTGGTAGTGGAAGTCAGTCAGTTACGTGGGCCGTTGGAGGACTGTCACAGTGGCATTCATGAAAGCCCGAGTCATGGATGACTTTCCTCTCTCGTGGGGAGACATGACCGCCACATGGCACCTATGACCAACACGTGGCGCTTATGCACGCCTATCCAAAGAGACCCCCTGGGTCTATAAAATGGTGGATTTTTCCACCCAAAAGGAGAAAGTGGACAGACATTTCCAAGCAACGAAGTGCTGCCAAACCAAACACCCGATTGCATTCTTTTCGATTCATTTCTTCTACACCCATAATCTCTTTCGCAGGGGAGGTTATTGGTGGCTGTTAGAAGGTGAATCCGAACCTTAAAACCCGACATTGGGCCATAGTAACCCATCAATTCGACGACACCATTCTCTAAGATTTTGAGCCCATTCCTTGTGGATTGGCGTCAAAGTCGAGTTTTAACAGGGGCGGCCCGCTTGGGCACCCCACCCTTTTTGTTAGTTGCATTATTAATCTATTTTGTCATTGCGTGTTTACCCTACATAACGTTCTATACCTGCATTACGTTTTCAATTGCGTGTTTATCTTGCATTACGTTTTGTCATTGCGTATTTATCTAGATTTCATTCTGATCTCTGTCGAATATTATCATGCTCTTGGAATGCAGATCGGCTGACCGTTTAAATAGTTCACGCTTTACGTTCGAATATATCCTCTGTCATGCTTTGCATTCGAATATATCTGTCACGCTTTACGTTCTACGCCTAATCTAGATTTTAGAAGACAGTTATCGAATATATCCTGTAATGCAATGAAATACTAACCTGCAGGTAACAGCAGCATTTCGGCTTTTTATCACAGGCGAATTCATCTCACCTGGAGACGAATTACGGCAAACTTTCACCGACTATATCACTGGCAGCAGCCTCTGGTAAGGTTTTTCGATTTTTGTCAAAGTTGCAGGTTGCTTAGAGTTGTGTTGTTTACCGATTTAATCAGTCTTTTGCATGCATTTCTCATTGAGTTCTAAATTCAAACGCTCTATCCTTTTGTTACAGGTGCTACTAACGCCTGTGTGTTTCTTTGATCGTAGGGCAGGAGAAGCAACAAGCAAGGATTCATCAGCATAAGCGACGGCAACACTTTGGCCCGCCCGTTTCAAATGTGGGCATGCGAAGATCACTATGCACTTTTTGTAATGGAAACATGCTAACTCTCCTAGCCCTTTAAAAGGGAGGAGACATATTGTAACCGAGTTGGAATCACATTAATAAAAATGGCTATGCTCCTGCTTCTGATTTGATTATATCCGTGTTATTTCATGCATCAAGCTAGTTCTGTTTTCATTGCACTTTAGTATTTCGTTCTTCCAGAATCTCATGCTTTCAGTCTCCCTACACCAAGAATTTTTTTCAATACTCATAGGTTTAGTAACGAATATGCAACAACAATGACTCCATTGACATCTCTGACTTGTGACTTTTGAGCTCCATCCAAGCCCATGACCATTGTTAGCCACTCTACATACCAGGTCAAAACTTATCACTCCGAGATCCTTCCAAGAATCCACACTCCTCATGGTTCCACATGTTCCCATATTGTCAACCAAGCTTCTCCACTAAACATGAGTTGTACCATCCAAATACCTTATTGCTATATACACTTATTGTACTCTTGACAATCCTTCCTAGGACTCAAATCACAACCCACTCTTTAGGTCTCAACTAGGCATGTAGACCCTGAGCCCAACAAATTATCCATACACAAGATCCTCTTCTCCTCTAGTACAAAATCATATCACACAAGAACAAAGAACCTTTATCTAGGCTTGTTGCCCTCTTTATACACACCTCGCATACATAAGAGCAAAATAAACCAAATTTCTCATAAACTAGAGAAGCCATAATACCAATTGCTTGATCGAGGTACTACTAGTATCAAAAATCACATAGCATTCAAGCTTAACTCACAATATCTACTACCTATCCAGCATAGCATACTCACCACACAAGAGCAACATACGTTACCACAATACCCACACAATACCCTTCATTCCATCCAAGCACCTTAGCACTCATGACCCGTGAATTATCTCATGGCTTCAAATCCAACATTTTATCCTCACATAACATAGGAACGAAGCACCAACCATGCTCGCTACCCCTTATAATAGAACCTAGTATTACATAAGAGCAAGAACATTTTCGGACAACACACATGCAATACCAACTACTCTTTCTAGCATGACTCCCCATCACACAAGAGCAACACTTGACTCCTTCTAACATATCATACCAATTGCACAAGAGTCGACGACATTCAATGGCTATCCAACAACATGTCCTCATTATTCCTCTAACACTATCCAAGCACCACCATACCATAGTCTAACAACACCTTACAAGGATAAGGTAAACTACACCACATAGTCCCTTCCAGTTTGGTACATGGAAAAACCCACACAGGATCTCACAAGGATATGATACACCAGTCATCATAGTTCCAACCATAGGAACAAAGAACCAACCATGCTCACTATCCCTTATAGCAGAACTCAATATTGCACAAGAGCAAGAACATTCTCAAAAAACTCACATGCAATACCAAATACTCTTTCTAGCATGAGTCCCTATCACACAAGAGCAACACTTGACTCCTAACATATTACACCAATTGCACAAGAATCAATGACATTCAATGGCTATCCAATAGCATACCCTCATAGTTCCTGTAGCATTTTCCAAGCACCACCATACCATAGTCTAACAACACCTTACAAGGCCAAGGTAAACTACCCCACATGGTCCCTTCCAACTTGGCACATAGACAAATCCACATAGGACCTCACAAGGATATGATACACCAGTCATCATATTCCTCCATATTGATATGCGGGTAAGCATATCACACTTAACACAACATAATAACAAGGCACCAAAACCATGTTATCGCTCCTTTCAACAATTCCTCTTGAAGTATAGGAGCAACAAGCATGTCATCATTCATTTACACTAGATTCACCTTCAAAAGACTCCCACTCAAGAAATAGGTTTATCATAGACCCAAAATACCTTGCTCTTCTCAAACCAAGCTAAACCCTAGCAATTTCTTCATCCATGGCTTTCACCTATTTACTATTTTTAATTGCATCTTCAAAATAAATAGGGATGGCATTCAAAAAATAAAATAAAATCAAAATGATTTTCATCTTCAATTTCATTTCTTATTACCTCATATAATTCCTGTAGGCTCCTTGTCTTTGATGGTATTCTCATGATGGAAGAAATAGATCTTGTGTTTGTACTTGGTGGTGCATTTGTTGATAAAGAGTAGTTGCTACCTACATTGGTGTTACTACTTGAAACCAAGTATTGATTTGTGCTTCCTCCATTCAACTCTTTCATTTCAATGATTGTTTTCCTTTGTTGATCAACTTTGTTTTTTCAACTCCAAGCTTCATATTTAATAAATTTCACATCTCTACTTACAATTACTTTCTTTGTAATATGATTGTACAATTTATATGCTTTTGATTGTTCACTATATCCAATGAAGATGTATTTTTATCTCCTTTCATCCAATTTTCTTGTCTTTTCTTCTAGAATATGTCCATAGGCTATGCATTCAAAAACTATTAAATATGCAACACTTGGATTTTTATTGCTCCATTATTTTTATGGGATTACATCTTTGACACTTTCTATGGGACACTTGTTTAGCAAGTAAACTGCACATGCAACAACTTTTGCTCAAAATTCATTTAGTAATACTTGTGCTTTTAGCATGCTCCTTATCATATCCATTATTGTCATGTTCTTCCTTTCTACAACATACTTTTGTTATGGTGTGTATCTAGCTATAAATTTTCTTTCAATTCCATTTGCCTTATAAAATTTATTTGAGATGTACTCATATCCTCCATCCGTTCTTAGTGTCTTCACATAATATCTAAATTGCTTCTCAAGCAATCCCTTAAACTACTAACATATACCAAATGCTTCTTATTTTTGTTTTACCAAGAATACCCTTGTTTCCTAGTTGGAATCATCTATAAATATCAAAAAAAAATTGTTGTTCCCTAATGAGTTGGTTTGCATAGACCCACAAATATCTATGTGCACATGCTCTAAAGGTTGTGAAACTCCTCCATGATTATCCAGCGGGAAATGCATCCTTATGTTGCTTTCCTATAAAGCAACCTTCACATGCTTGATTAGGTTGCTCTATTATTGTCAATTTGTTTACCATGTGCCTTTTGTACAATATAATTTAGGCCACTAAAACTCAAATGAACAAATCTAAGGTTCCACAACCATGAAGTATTTTTTACAATAGCACTAAAAAAGCAACATTTCACTCCAATTTTTTAAAGAAAATATATTGATATTTTTCATAATCACTTTTACTATGAGTCTATATTCACCATCTCTAATTATGCAAACACAATCTTCAAAATACTCTTTGTGACCTTTTTGCACAAGTTGCACAATGCTCAATAAATTGTGTTTCAAACCAAGAATATAATAAACATCATAAATGTGTTTTCTTTCTCCTTGCTTTATGTGGATTAAGATGTTCCCTTTGCCCGTAACTAAGAATTTACTATCGTTTTCCATATTTGCCTCAAATTTTATAGTTTCATCTAATTTTGAGAACATTTCTTTATTTTTGGACATGTGATTACTTCAACCATTGTCTAAATACCAAATTTTGTATGACTCTCTTCATCAATATTGCAGGTTATCAACAATGAGCCATATATATCTTTTGTTTCTTCATTTTTATTTGTTTAGTTTACTTCTTATTTTATTTTCTCTAGCAATTTTATTCTACATCCATAATTATAATGCCCAAATTAATTGCAATAATAATATTGAATTTTTAATTTTTCATACCTTTGATATGTTCCTCCTTGTTGATTTTTGTTGCTATCTCTTCCTCTTGCTTCATGAAATTTGCAGTTGGTTACTCCTTTGTTAAAATAATTTGTTCTTCCTCCTCTTTCAAGACCTATACCACCTTTACCTTTGTTGTCAGGTCCTCTTTCTCTTTGGGACTTTGAATATGCCTGATGGGATTCTCCATTTTTACTCTTATCCTTGAATGAAACATGTGTTTTAAATATATGGACCAAAGAAGAGTGACATGTATGATTCATACTTTGTTCATGTTTGCAAAGAGCCAATTAAATCGTCTTTTTATAGACTTGATAAATCCTTTGATTATTCAATAACAATGATAATTGAGTCAAACCTTGCTAGTAGGCTTCTAAATACCTTTTTCATTATTCTTTGGTCTTCAATATTTTCACCATTCATTATCTTTTGATTGATAATACCCATTGTATGGGTAAAGAAGTCACTCATAGACTCATCTACATTCATTTGTAAATTTTCAAATTCTCTTCTCAACATATTTAATCTTACTAGTTTTACTTTGTTGATGTCTTGAAAAGAATTTTCTGAAAATTTTCATGCTTGTTTTGAGTTGGTTACTATTGTATTTCTTGAAAAATGGACTCGTCAACTACTTACATAATGGAAAAACAAGGCATTTTTGTCCTTCTTCCATTTTTCTTTCAAAGTGTACTTTTAATATTGAGTGAGTACATTATACATAGTTGCATCCATGGGTTCTATACTCATTTTTCACTAAATCCAAAAGCTCCTATAACCCAAATAAAATTTTTCATATTTATATTCTAGTATTCATAATGTTTTCCATTGAAACACAAAATTTACAGTTACAATAAACTATTATTATTATTATTGAAATTCTTCTTCTACAATTATTATTATTAATTTTATTTTATTTATTTATTTATTTAACTACGACGGACTATTACTGCCTCTTCCTCCCAATAGAAGATTCTTACCTTCTTTGGAAGCATTCGAGGGAATCTTGAATTGTAGGATTAGTTCTAGGAACACTACAATTCCTGGCTTTATGCAATACATCCTTGAGCTTATGGTACGAAGTGCATTTTGTTTACAATGGATGCATCACTTTTGAAAGCCTTTTTTAAACATACTTTATTCTAATGAGCACTGGGCCAATGGTGGAAAAGTCGGGGACAATGACAAGTGAAATCATAAAAGGGTTCCTTCTTGGCCAAATAATAGGATTTGAGCCTTGACATAAAAGGAGGCAATACCATGGCACTAGTGGAGGAGAGAGGCCTAGAAAATTGACAATAATTGGATTGATTGAGGGATTCTACGATCCCCTAGAAGGCTGGGGGAGAATTGATGGGAATGACATTAGAACCTTTAATCTAAGGAGAAAGGCAGAATATAGCTTTGATACCAGTCTCATAAAAGAAACCCTGCTGTTACTCGAGCTTTGATAAAAGAAATCCTTTTGTTATTCAACTAACCTGTGTTCCTGTTGGAATCAGACACATAGAAGCCAAGAAACAAACATCCACGCAATAAAATGATGAATTTTTTTGTATGAAATGAACAAGTAAAATAAATAAATAAATATTTATTAAAATTTTAAAATACCAGCTACTGCTTACAGGCTCTCTTTTTCTCCTATGAAAACTCTATTCTACATTACAAAAAAAACAGAGGTTCTTTTCCCCCATGCCACATTAAAACAAGGGAATGGAGAAACCTGATATATGAGTTTTAAAATAGATCCTCCCCGCTTTTTGAACAGGAGAGGACAAAACAGTATTGTAACTATATTAATTCTATGAAGGAGCATGCTGCAGGTGAATAGAGACAAATATTTTTACGTGAAGTGAAATTTGGATTAATCATAAGTAACCTCACAAAATAATACTAGTAATGATTAACATTAAAATAATTATCAGATGTTAATTGCTTACTTCAAAAATATAGCTAATGTTTGCGAATCTGTTAACCAGATTAACGAGTCTTCTAGAAGACGCATGTGCAATAATATGTTATAAGAATTCATGCTTCTGAGGTAGGACAAAATCACATAGGCAGCTGTACATAAGCATGGTGTGTAGATTAACATCAATTATATCTTATTCTTGTTCAAGACCTCCACTGTTTCCACTTACTGCAGCAGATTGTCAGTTCACTGTACATAAGCTGATTGTCAGTTCACTGTCCTGTAATTCAATGGTTTTTAAATGATAATTCATGTGGACCAAATTTCAAAGGATCGCCATTGAGATTTCTTGCTCACAACGCCAGCATAGGATAGCATCCGGGAATCATAAACCAACGGAACTCAAAATATAAACTGTTTTCCTACGACATGCCAACTAGATGCTGACTGAAATCCATCATAAAAGAGCAATCGAAACATATGTTGTGAATTCTTCATGGATTTATCCAAGATAAATGGCACCGCACGAGAAACACCAGGTGCTTAACATAATGGAATCCACATAAAACCAGACTAGAATAATAAAATCTCATGAAAGAAATGTAACTATGTCTGCCGACACGGTCCCTCTGGAGTGTGTAGCTCCAACATTAAGCGTCTGCAACGACCTCGTGCCTGCACACATTCACAGGAGCCTCACATTCCTCAAAACGGATACTCATAAGTTTCCCAATGCAGACATATATACATTAGATATATCGTCCCGTCGACGTGACATACTTGTTCCCTATATTCTAAACCTGGATAATTTTCAAGGAATCGATACAGTTGGGATCCAGGTTAAAAGCAGAATACAATATTTTAAGACCATTGCCGATACACATTCCGGAAACCACCGCCTCTGCAGGTGAAATTGGGTTCTGTACTGGACCAATGTTGGAATAGGATTCCCATTCCCTTGCTGTCGCCGTTGGCTCTACCGTTGCAACCGGTTACGCATGATGGACCTGAAATGACGCCCATTCCAGAAGAAAATGAAGCGGCAGCGGCAGAAGCAGAAGCAGAGAATAAAAGAAAACCGACGCTCAATGTGAACCCTAATGAGTAGCAACACCCGACAGCGCCCTTCCCTGCTGAGATGACTTGTTCATTGACATTTTTTTCCGATAATGTTAGTGTAGCTATGAACTATTGCAAGATCATAATTGGTTGCTCTGGTTAGGCATTTACGGTAAATCAGGTTTTACATGAGTCCTTGCAAAATCTTTTGTTTAGATACATGACTGAAAATTTAACTTTTTGTATTTGGATTGTGCATTATCTGTTGTCATTTTTTTCTCCTTCATTATTTAAGAAAACCTCTATGAACATGTACATGTTGGTGATGCACATTGCTTCTTCATTGTTGTAATACATTTTAATATCTTCTTTTAATGATTAAACAAACATCCTAATGACCCCTAATAATTGACTTCAACTAAGAAATATATTTTAAAATGGTCAAATATCTTAGATCATTATTGAATCATCTCCTTTGAATATCTATAGATTCTTAATGCACTCCTTAAGCAATTCATTCTAGAACCAATGGGAAAAATGAGTAGCCACTCCATTGGTTTTTCGTGAAAGAAGTAGGAGCCATAACTATCTTCTGGGATGAAGAGGACCCCTTTGTAAGAGTTGCTAATTCAAAAGGGAGGATATAGAAGTGAGTCTAATAAACTTGATGAGGGACAACAGGTGTCAACTAGGAGAGATAGAGAAGACTCAAAATTTGACTATTTTTTCTCCACACTTCCAATTGTTGTTCTTGTTCTTTGTGTCACATATTTTTTCTCAAGATTCAACCAGGAGTCACATTGAATATTTTTTTGGTCCGAATTTGCTAATTGTTGTTCTTTCTGTCATCTCTGACAATAGTACCAAAATATTATTGTTTCGACAATAGTACCAAAATATTATTGTTTCTTTATGTCATCTCTAACAATAGTACCAAAATATTATTGTTTCTTAAATTCTGAGTCATATTTGAGGTTTTCAACCTCTCACTTCAACATGTGTCAACTCAAGCACTCTAAAAGTAATCTTCCAACGGAGGTAAAGCCCTCACACTAACAAATCCACGTTTAATAAGTGAACAGTTAAAAATAACAAAGAAAACCAAGCTTTCTTGACAACCTTGTTTATTGGACATCTAACATCCACTCTAGTTTAAAAAATAATAATGGAAGTACACACGTAAACAATACAATAAAAAAATAAAAAATAACAGTTTTTATTTATATAAAGGTTAATGGATTAGGGTTTGCAATGAATCTCCATACAAGGGCCAATAGTCATGGGTTTACAGACATGTCATAACCTTGTATGGGCTAAAAGCATATATACAAGGCTTTGCAGCGATTAAATCTCAACTTTTACCTTGCTAATCTGCTCCTTGTGGCATGGAATTTAAAGGTTGTGAAGAACTAAAATGTAGATATACCATTATCATCTTAGTAGAAGTTTTTTTATCTATCTCTTTCTATAATGATATCTTTTAAAATAACTTTATCTTTCTATAATTATATTTTTTACTTTTAAATTGAGAAATTATATTTAATAAGAACATGTTAAACTTACATTCTTGAGAAAACTAACCATTCCTCTCTCCATGAAAAAAATGGAGATAAAAATAAAATTATATTTAATATAAAATAAAACTTGTGTATCATCTTTTTAAATTGGATAATGTTTATTCAATTTAAAATTTATTCATTTTTATATAAAAATCTAACTCATCCAACTTTATACTCTTACATGACATTGTGTCTATTTGAATAATGATGTGCTAGAATAATTGAAAAAAAATTACATATGACAATACTCCATTCCATCTAGTATTATGAAAACATTAGTTTTAAATTTTAAGGCTTTTTTTTTTTTTTTTTGGAGGAAGTTAGGGTTTCGGAGGAGTCCAATTGGTGCAGATAAAGATAGCAAGATCCAAATTGTATTCTAGGTTGGGAAGATTTGAATCTTATGTATTTTGGGTGCAAAGTGGAATGGTTGAGGAGCCAATGGAAGGACAGCTTATAGGGGCAGGACCATGTTTGGATCTCTTGGAGTCTTTGCAAGAGAGATTTGTGTTCGTTGGTCCGATCATTGGTCCGATCATTGCTGGTGGTGAAGCTTTTTTCGTGCCTGATGGGGACTCCTTGGTGGTGTCAAAGTCTCTTTTTCTAGTTTTTTTCAATCCACTATTATGCAACAGGCTAGACGGTGGTGAAACATTTTTTGTGCCTTGGATTGATATAATGTTAGTACCAAAGTCCCTTGGTCCAACTTTTTCCAAAACATTATTGTTATTTTGGCTGGGCAGTGGATGGGGGCTATTTTGGTCCAAGGGCAATGTTTGGCTACTTTTTTTTTGCTAGGTTCCTTCATTGGGGGGTCTTTTATTCTTCTGCATACCAGTAGGATTAGAACCCACAAGGGTGGGGGTTTTTTTCTCATTGGTTGTCTATGGGGTTTAAACCCACAGATCCCAAGGTTCTAGGTCCTTTCTAAAAACTTGTTCCATGGCCCTTATTTTTATTTTTATATGGAGGTTTGTATGAGTTGTTATCTGGAGTTCAAAGGATGGTTGTAATCCAACAAGATCTGTGGTATTTTATTCTTCACAGATTTTTGAGATGAAGGGTTTTACTGTCACTAGGCCAATATGTTGCAAATCTCCATTTTCGATGGTTGGTTTCTATTGAGCTGGTTGAGTGGGTGATCCAAATTTCATATCCTTCTTCTGCACTTGGTGTTCTCAGGGAAGAACATTTTTCGTTTCTATGGAATTACAGGGGCCCTAAGTTTTTTATGCCTCAAATATGAATCGTTGATACCCTGAGTCCTGGTTGTCAAGGTTTGATGATATTGTTGGTTGGTTGGTTGGTCCCCTTCTAGGCAAGATGAGGATAATTTTTATTTTGATTTTGTGTTCAAATTGTTGTGCTACCTTTGAACGGGAATGTGAGTTTGATAATTTTTTCTTCTCGTAACTTTTCTGTTGAGCCTGCCTTTGTGCTAGATTAAATATTATAAGTTTTGGTGATTAGCTAAATTTTTTTGGAGCTCTATATACAAGGTTGTCAAATCTTTTCAAAACCCTCACCTTTTACCTACCAAAAAAATTTATATAGTAAGAAA
The DNA here is from genome assembly GCA_028583015.1 of Wollemia nobilis. Classification (NCBI taxonomy): domain Eukaryota; kingdom Viridiplantae; phylum Streptophyta; class Pinopsida; order Araucariales; family Araucariaceae; genus Wollemia; species Wollemia nobilis. The sequence goes on along the minus strand of JAQPPZ010017034.1, from coordinate 497,742 downwards.
AACTCAAAGAATTTTCTTTAACTTAATTCAACATACAAAATAAAACCATTACAAAAGAACAATATCAATTAGAGTTGAGTGAAAAATATACACCTTGTAGAAATTACATCTATTAAGGCTATCCAAAATCTAACAAGGGCATCATTTTTAGTTTTCATCCTAATAGTTCACCTTTATAAAATAATTGGTTAATTAAATTTACAAATATATAGTCTCACAAACATTGGTCTTATTTATAAGAGGAAGTTAAGAAATAGAACGACTCATTTTTTTTAGCAAATTGAATCCGAACCTATGAAAATGACAAACTATATAAACCAAAAAATGACTAAAAATTTACAAAGTTTATTTATTTATTTATTAAAAACTATAACATTAGTTGTTATATTAACATTTGGGATCAGTTATATTCTATCACGATTCCTCTCTATATGGTAATTATGGCCTATGCAAAAAATAAATTTTATATTGTTAAAAATTTTATGTAAAGAATCTTTGCATTCCACAACTTAAAGAGTCATTAATTTTTATTGTTCTATATGCCGTCACCAACAACAGTAAAAATATATCTTAATTCTCGAAGTCACTTAAAGGTTGAGTTAGGTGTCTTTGAGATTTTTAACCTATTTCTTTCATATGATTCAATCAAAATACTTTAGAGACAATCACCCAAATGGATAAATCCCTTCAAAATAAATAATTCAATTTTAAAAAATGAACAATTTTAAATATAAAGTAATAACATAAATCAAGCTTTAGTGGCACTTGGAAACCCAATATCGATTTCAATTCTTATAAATAAAATATCAATTAAAGTAAACATAATATATAACTTATTTTATTTAAAATATTTTACAAGAACTAAAAGTTATTGGTTTGTATACAAGTCAAAAACTAGTATATGATAAAAGCACATATATTCATAGTAAAAACTTTTAAACTATTAACCTTAGTATTGATAGGAGTTGTGCTTAAATAATATTTCACTTAGGCTATGAATAGCCTAAGAGGTAGTCCCCCTTTGAAGGTAGCTAACTGCTAGGGATTAGCGCTAACTACTAACAATGTGATATTCTCTAACAATGTGAGATATTTCCTAAATGAATATCTCACGTCTAACAATAATATATTGTGAGACTTTACAATAGTAAAAAATTAAATAATGTAATAATCTAATGGTAAAAGTAGATTTGGAGCGAGGATGTGGTACTCTAAAGTGTTTTCATGTGAAGAGATGGAGTTGGAGGTTTCGAACATCAACCTGAGTGATTCATTTTGGTCTGGTAAGCATGGTGTGGTTGGCCCTTCTCTATCTTGGGACCCTGATAAGGTGTTTTCAGAAGTGGTGGGGAGGGTTGCTGGTTCTGGGATGGTGGGGAAGGGAGATTCTTCTTCTTCCCTGTCATATTTTACCTAGATGATGGCAAATTTTTTCTTTGGTGAATCGTTTGCTCCCTACAAAGTTAATATGAAATCTGGCCAAATTCGTATCCTAGATAGCACGGTTAACTGTTTGTTGTGAAAAGGCTCTTGGGATCTGATGGGTAAACTGGTTGGTGGAAGACCATCGTTGGATGTGCTTAAATGTTGGGTTGTGTCTTAATGGAAGCCTCGTGGCTCATTGGACCTAGCTACTATTCCCCAAAACTTTTTTCTGATAAGGCTTTCCTGTGAGAAGGACTCTAGCAAGATTTTGGAAGGTGGACCTTGGTTCTATGGCAACCGTGGTATATTTCTCAAAAAGTGGGGCTATGATTTTAACCCAACATCCCAAAGGGTCAACCTAGTCCTGGTTTGGATTTGTCTTCCAGAATTTCCTATGTACTTATGGCATGAGAGTGTTTTCAGGGTGGTGGCGAGTTCTATCGATGACTTTGTTTCTTTTGATAAAGTATCCTTGTCAACAGAACATAGGTAATACGTCAAAATGTGTATCTTGGTGGACAGTGAGAAAAATATTCCTAGTTCTATGGAGCTTGTTTCTCATCTAGGTACATGGGTTCAGGCGGTGGTCTATGAGAATAAGCCATAGGCTTGTAAGTCATGTGGGATGGGGTGCCATCATCATAACTTTTATCCCTAAAAAAATTCGAATGGCTAAACTATTCCGAAGGACCTGAAGCGTGGGGCCATTATGGATCCTGGTCCCAAACGGACCCCATTCAAGAAGAAGAAGGTGTGGCATAAGAAATATCTTGGGTCATCAAAAGGTAAATAGATTGCTTCTTCTCCTTCTTAGTTGAAGAATGCTAGTGAGGCTCCTGATTCGCTCGTAAGGATTTGGTGCAATTTAATAAGGGTTATCCTAACCCTTCTTATCGTAATCTAGAGGTGGTCCTCCAAGAAGATCCTATGGGTCAATATTTTTATTTGCCTCTCTATAATTCTTTTGAGTGTTTGGATTTTGAGAAGGAAGAGGGTGTTCAAATGGCTCAGACAATGGAGTATCTATCTTCTTCGATGTCATATTTGGCTTCTCCATATAAGGAGCTTTAAGCTTCTAGGAATGTCAAGAATTCCCCTCCCCCTATGAGACTTGGAGAATCTGATATAGCAGGGGATCATAGCCCATATTCCTCTCCACTGCCTATTATGGAGAAAGGGTCACCCAGTCCCAAGACTAGAAGCCATCGTAGGAAAGGTGTGGATACTAGGATGGTCAAAAAACTTGGTAGACCCCCAAGTAAATTAGGTAGGAAGAGGTCTATGGACGATGTGGTGGATAATGGTGGATAGGCTCTTCTGATGATTAAGGAGGGGAATGGTGAGAAGCTTTTGAAGCTTGGTGGTTTTAAATCCTCTCCTCCTGTGGGGTGGGAAATAAACTATTTTTTTAATTTTCCAATAAAATTTGTTCTTGGAATGTTAGAGGGCTCAATAGCTCCTTTAAGCAATGGTTACTTGCTACGTTATGGAGGGATAACTCTTTGGATATATTGTGTATTTAAGAGTCTAAATTAGATTTTTCCTCTTGGGAATATGTTCATAAGCCGGTTTGGAAGGACTTCGATTTTATGGCTAGTGAAGCGGTTGGCTCCTCTAGTGGCCTTCTCTACTTTTGGAATCTCTCACGTCTAGATGACCATGTTATTTCTTCTTCTAGAAGGGTTATCAATATTTTTTTTGGATGTAAAATCACTAATAGGAGATGGGTAATATCTAATATTTATGCCCCTAATTCATATTTTGATAGAAAAAAAATTTGGCTCTTGCTTCTTGATATGAGAAGCACCTTTCCGAATGAGGATTGGGTTGTTGTTGGAGATTTCAATTCTCCTCTTTATCCTTCTGAGAAATGGGAAGGCAATCCTATGGATGGTAGGAGTTTGTAGGATTTCTCCAATTTTGTTAACTCTACTGAGCTCCAATATTTGGATCTAATGGGGGTGAAATTCACATGGAGTAATCGACATTTAGGTGAGAGTTTGATTATGAGAAGATTGGATAGAATTTTTTTTTCTTCTCATAGGTTTAATCTGTTTGGAGATGCCTCTTTGATTGCACTGCCCAAGATCGGTTCTGACCATAATCCTCTATGGTTGGAAGTCCCTGATGGTACTCTGTTTCTTCCTCACCCTTTTAGATTTGAAGTTATGAGGTAATCTCACCCTGACTTTGAAACCCAGATAATTAATGGTGGCAAAAATATATCGAGGGGGAAGGGATGTTTCGGTTGACTAATAATATCGAAAGGCTAAAAAATTATCTCAAGATTTGGAACAAATTTTTATTTGGTAATTTGTTTAGAGAAAAGGAAATATTGAAAACATAGCTGAAAGAAATCGAAGAAGTTATGGAGATTCATGGTTGTGCAGAGGCTCTACTGTAGGAAGAAATATCCCTTTTGGTGGATTATCACAATAGGCAATCGAAGGAAGAGTTGTTCTAGAAACAAAAATCCATAGAGCTATGGTTAAAAGAAGGTGACCATAATTCCTGTTTCTTTCATGCTTCCACCCTTCGAAGAAGAGGGCGTAACAAAATAAGAGAAATAGAGAGAGGTGGTGGAGGTGTGTCCTTTGATGTCATGGAAGTTTGGGAGGAAGCTGTTGATTTTTTTAGCACTTTACTCTATTCGATGCCTGATCGTGACCTTCCTGATGAAGGTGAAATTCTAGAAGTTGTCCCTTCACTTATTTCTACTGATTGGAATAGAAGACTTATGGCTCCTTTCTCAGATGAAGAAATTTTTGAAGATGTCAAAGGGATGGGTCCTCTTAAGGCACTAAGACTAGATGGTTTCCCTCATGTATTTTCCATAAATATTGGCACATTTGTGGGGAAGATGTTTGTGTGGCTATTAGGGATGTGCATCACTCTTTTTATCCTAAAAGTTGTAAATTCAACTTTCTTGGCCCTCATACCCAAGAAGGATTTGGCTTCATATTTCAGTGATTTTAGGCCTATTAGTTTATGTAATACCATCTATAAGATTTTTTCCAAGTCTATTGCAAATAAACTTAAACCGCTTCTACCATTGCTCTTTGACTCGGCGCAGAGTGCCTTCATCTCGGGAAGGCAGATCCTTGATGGTGCAATAGTTATTCATGAGATGATGCACTCTATGTCTAAAAGTGGAATGGCAGGGTTATTTCTTAAGTTATATGTCAATAAATCTTATGATCATGTGTCTTGGGCCTTCCTCTTTTGCATTTTGCAGAAGTTTATTTTTTGTGAGGATTTGATCAAGCTTGTTAAGGCCTGTATTTCATCGGTCTGGTTCTCTATTCTTATCAATGATTCTTCGGTAGGCTTTCTTCACTCTTGCCATGGTCTGAGACAAGGGGATCCGTTATCTCCTTTTCTTTTTATTCTCATGGTGGAGGCTTTAGGAAGAATGATTTCTAGGCATCGCAATGAGTTGGGGATGCACCCGACGGTTCCTTGCAACCCAATCTCACATCAACAATTTGTAGATGATATGCTTCTTTCATGTGTGGCATCGGTGGTTATTGCCAAGGAATTTAAAGCCATTTTAGACTATTATGAGAAGGCAACAGTACATCAAATCAATTTTCTAAAGAGTAATATATTCTTCATTAACACTCCAAAATTACGGTAAAGGAGGATTGTTGACATTTTAAATTTTTGAATTGGTTCTCTCCCTTCCTCGTATCTTGGTCTCCCTCTTTTTTTGGGAGGGTCAAAATTACGATGTGGTCACCTGTGATTGAAATAATGCAATGTAAATTAGCGATGCGGAAAGGGGTTCTTTTGAACCAAGTCAGTAAGGTGGTCCTAGTACAGAGCACATTGTAGAGTATCCCGATTTATTTTATATCTTTATTTCATATCTCGGGTAAAGTGGTTGCTAAGATTGATAGTATCTACAATTTTTTTTTATGGGCAGGCCCGAAGCTCAAAGGTAAATTTCATCTTGTTTCCTGGGAGCAGCTTTGTAGAAGGAAGAATGTTGGGGGCTTGAATCTGAAGAGTGCAACTAGAATGAATAAGGCCCTGGTGGCTAAACTAGGATGGAAGGTCACCTCCAATGATGGTCGATTGTGGTGTCAAATTTTGAAGGCCAAGTATAATTTTGACTCTTTCATTTCTGATTTTCTCCCCTCTAGTGGTTCAGCATTCTGAAATATCTTGATGAAATCTAGGGATTTCATTAATCTTAATAGTAGATGGATTGTTGGTAATGGGAGGCAAGTAAATTTTTGGGATGATGTTTGGTTGAGAGATCATCCCTTGAATGAAGACGCTCGATTTCAAGATTTAATTGATGGGTCTAGGGCTGCAAGCTTGGTGAAAGTTGTGGATTTTACTAAGGTTCATGGCAATAGAACTGTTTGGTCCAATTCTTCGAGGATGGTTAGGAATGCTAGGGATTCTCAACTGTGGTCTTTTCTTATGGAGGAACTCCATATCTATGTAGTTCGACAAATTAATGTGGAGGACCACCTGATTTGGAAGGCGGATAGTGTTGGTTCTTACTCTGTGAAGACTGCTTATGAGCTTCTCAATGAGGATGGGGATGGCTTTTTCCCTCATGGCTCTATTTGGCTAAAGCACTTAACTCCAAGGGTTAACATGTTTTTTTGGTTGGCTACACAAAACAAGATTCTTACTATTGAGAATCTCCACAAAAGGGGTTGGTGTTTGGTAAACAGGTGCTACATGTGCAAAGAAGCCTGGGAATCGACTTCACACCTACTTCTTAATTGTGAAGTCTTTAAGGAGATTTTGTTGTCATTCCTTGGGAGGCTGGGTGTTAGTTGGGTTTTCCCTAATTCAGTGTTGGATTGTATTTTACAGTGGGTTCCCCCCTTCTCGTCGCCTAAACTTAAGTGTTTCTGGAAATTTTTGTTACCCCATGTTATGTGGGGAGTTTGGAAGGTGAGGAACGCCCGAATTTTTAAAGATAAAGATTTTTCATCTTATTTTTTGAGTTCTTGAATTTTAGGGAAGATCGTGGAGAATGTCTTGTGTACCTTCTTGGAGTTGGAGCTCCTCGAGGCTTTCAATCCCAATGAAGTTTTAATAGAGCAAATTCATGGTTTTGGGCACATGGATCACCCTCCACCAGCTCCTGATCCTAGAAGTATGGTTCATTGGACCCCTCCACCGACGAGCCGATTTAAATTAAATTTTTATGAAATGCAACCACAGTTTGGCAGGTGCTGGACAGGTCATTTATGATGATAGAGGAAATTTGGTCCGTGCCTACGTCGAGTCCATTGGAGTGAATTCTTCTTAGTTTGCTGAAGCAAGGATGGCATTCTTAGGTTTGTCCCTATTAAGAAATTTTGGCTTTCGTAGAGCTATCGTTGAGGGTGATTCGTTAAATGTCATAAGGATACTCAACGATTCCTACCATATCAGTTGGAGGGTGGCTAATTTTATTGATGAAGCTATGGGTTTTTCTCAATCTCTAGACGAAGTTCAACTTAGGTATATTTTCAAAGAGGGAAATTCAACTATAGATTTAATGGCAAATATTTAGACAACTCATCAATAATTTTTTAGTTTAGCAAAGGGATTTCTCTCCTGAGATTATTCGTTGCGTTAATAATGACTTTCATTAATTGGTGGTAGGTGTTTAACGCATTCTTACTGGGATGGACAGGGCTTTGGAGCGGTAGACATAGTGGGTGAGCGGATAATATTCATCCCCATGGCATTACTAAGGTTTTTATTTTTCAAATTTCAATTTTCAATGTTCGCCCGCCTCTGCACCTCAATTGTCAGGTAATATCCTAAAGCTTCTCTAGCTTTCTTTGGAAGGTGTTCTCTACCCAAAGTTCTCCTCTTATTTTTTGGTCTGGGTATAGGCTTTGGTTTATGAACTGGCCTTGGGTTGTCTTACAGGTACCCTTTTCCACGTTCCTTGTGATTTGGTGGCTTCTACTCTGATTGTGTTGTCAGGAAGGCCCCAGTGATGGTGAGTACTCTTGTCATTGGGAATGGTTCTCATTCTTTCTATTCTAGAATTTGCACCTTAGAATGTACACCCATTTTCAGTTGGTAGTGGAGTCATTGTTCACAAGGTGTCCTTCAATTTTTGCTCCACTTATTTAGAGTCTCTTTTATTTCTTACCAGCTGGAAGTGGGGTTTGTATTTGTCATATGGTATGTGCGTCGGGTGGAAACTTATCTATTCCTCTTAGTTTTAGAAGGTGGTCCATGCCCTTTCTGGGGTATTTTGAGCTTCTTATGGTTTTTACGTTCTTGTATTTTCCCATACAAGCTCTCCTCCCTTCTATGTTCGAGTGGAGAAGTTTAGGTGTTATGGCTATTCCTGGTGCTCATGATACCATGGTGGGAAGTTCTCTCATTTTTTACTTTGGAGGCTTTGTTTTACTATTTTGGGTAAGATGTTATTTATATGTTTGAGTTGAGTTTGGGGTATATATGCTATGTTGTGTGTGTGGATGTATTCCTTTATGGTCTCCCTATGTGGTCAGTAGTTAGATTCTATTCCTGGTGTCTTGTATCCTTCTTGAATATGGGAAAATCTAAAGTCAATAATCATAAGTTAAAGCAGACCAATTCGAGGGTGGAACCCACATATTTTACTATGGATGAGGATGTTCTATCCATTTTGAAGGCTAGGGGTTTGTTGGACTATGTCCAAAAATTCCATGGCCATAACCTAGTTCTCTCTAAGTGGATGGCTACTACTTGGAAGGAGGGATGGGTTCATGTTGGGTCATGGTATTTTAAGGTCTCGGTGAAATTGGTTAGTCACACCATGGGGTTGGAGTTGGATGGTGCATTTCACAACTAGGATAGACACTCATTGTTAAAAGAGATTAGTTTATTTTTGGAAGGAGATGAATTCTTGCCGAGAATTCAAAATGGATTTAGTGCTAAGGCCCTATCTGCACCTTGGAATAAGGTGATTATGGATTTCTTCACTTTGGACTCCTCGTACGATATAATTCATAGTTTTCATGCCATGTTCCTAAATCACCTTCGATGACAAATATGGATGAACATCCCTTTGTTCCTTTTCAATTTGATGCACAAATCTATGTTGGCTATTCAAGGAGAGCGGGGTCGATTTCCCCTGTATCAGGGCTTGGATCTATTGGTGTTTGAATGTGCTGCTATGGATAATGGTGTGGCAATGGATGATTTATTAAAGTCTCTAAGCTCTCTTTATTTTTTTGCACCTTGTGATCCTTTACGGGTGTCATAAAGTTCAAGTGTGGATTCAGAAGATGTGTACTCCTTATCCATGGTGTCGGGTTCGAAAAATATCTCACATGACTTTTATGTTTCTGCTAAATGGGTGTGGGTTTCTATGGTGAATAACTCACCTACATAGGTTGTTAAGAATTATTTGGCATCTCTTGTTGCTTCTCCGGTTGTGGAGAGTCTTTCTGCTGGTGCTAAGGTGGAGGGTGGCGGTACACGTAAATATGTTTGGCTTATTGGTAAAAGGAAGGATTTGGTAGAATATTATCCTCTATATAAGGTGGATTATGTTGATATTCTTCCTAGTCCCTTCATCAATGACAAGTCAGTGGCTGATGTTTATTCTTTGGGTTAAACTGCGATGAAGAAAAACACTTTTCTTCAGTCTTCGTCTATTGGAAATCAAGCAACATGCAATTTGGAGCTCTATTAAGATGGCTATAGATTACGTCGAGGAGGTCACCCATATGTCTGGTAATATTATTAACGAATTTGATTCAATGAAGTAGAACTATCTCGATTCTCTCATTGGTCGATTCACCTGGTTTTCCTTGGGGTGTTGTGGGCTCCTTCTCTAGGTTTATTTTGTTGTGCTTGTTCTATTTCTTTCTATTTTTTTTGTTGTGTGCTATGTAAAAGGTTGTGGGGTTCCTTTCAAAACCCTCTTTTCTCTTAATAGTACCAAAAAAATAATATAATGGTAAAATTAATAAATTACTTTTTACCCTAACATCCCCCCTTTATTACATTTTACTTTTATATACAAAGTATACTTCTGAACAACTCAAATTTGACACATCCAAGTGCTTTTGTGAATATGTCTATAACCTGTTCATTAGTGGGAATGTATTAGAGCTTGATATTATGTTTAGGAACTTCATTGCAAATGAAATTACACTATGTGTCAATATGTTTGGTGCGCTCATGGTGAAGTGGATTTTTTACTAAGTTCAAAACACCCTGGTTGTCGCAGTACAAGTGAATTGGAAGTTTCTTGGGTAAACCTATGGATGTGACTCTGTAGACACCAAAACAGCACCAATCTGATTATGTTACTACAAACACAGATCGCTTTGGCAAACACAGCCCCCAGGGCAGCCCTCAGAGGTTAAACAGTGGTCTTAACCACTTTCATAGCAATTTTGTAAGGTCAAGAAGCAATTTGGCACACTTGGACACTTTGCCCAGTATTCGTCTCACCCAGGGACGAATTCAAAATAGAATCCGTCCCACCCCAGGATGAATTCTGAATCCGTCCCTGGGTGGGACGAATTCTAAGCTTAACGGGCAAAAAGACAAATGGCGCCAAGTGGCAGCCCGTAACGCTCGCTTGATGACTCCCGCCTTGCACGCGTGTGTAGGTGGACAGAGGGGCCGTTAGAAGACCGTCACAAAAGGCATTTATCAAAGCCCAAGTCAACGGAGGACTCCCCTCCCTCATGGGAAGACAAGACCGCCACATGGCGCCTATGACCAACACATGGCATTTGTGCTTCCCTCCCAAAAGAGACCCCATGGGTCTATAAAAGGTGGGACTTTTCTCACCCAAAATATACAAAGTTGAAGGAGTTTTCAAGCAACGAAGTGTCGCCGAGTTGAAGACCCACTTGCATCCCTTTTGGTTCACCTTCCCACATCCACCAATCTCTTTTGCAAGGGAGGTTGTTGGGTGGCCTTTGGAAGCTCGAACCTGACCCAAATCCAACACATGGACACCCGAACCAACCAATTCGCCGACCCCCCAATCCTAAGAGGTTTTGGGCCCATCCCTAGTGGATTGGCTCCAAAATCAAGTGCCAACGGTGGGAGGCCCACTTGGGCACCCCCGCACTTCCCAAGTCCTATTTTAAGTTTTAGAGCATTTTAGATTACTTTTTCAGGTTGCATTTTGTGTTATTAGGTTTGATTAACCCATAGCTGCAATTTTGTAACTTTTGGTCGATTCTAGTATGTTTTGTGTCGCTTTGTTGTTTCGCTGACTTGCAGGTGTCGAGGTCAAATTCCCGAGGGTAGAGGCCAAATTGGGAGAATCCGACCATCTGGGTCGTCCCAAAATGGCCCCAATTACATAACCCCCCTATTTGCAGGCATTTTGCAGGTCTCGAGATTCGACATTGGAGCAGCAGCAGGTCGGTTTCTTCAACACAGAAGAATTCGTCCCACCCAGGGACGAATTACAGTCAGAATTCGTCCTGCCCAGGGACGAATTCCAGTTGAAGGTAGATTGGCCAGCTGTCTCAGTGGCAGTGGCCTTCTGGTAACTTTTCCTATCTTCTGTCAAGTTTTGAAGCCATTTGGACTCACTGTATTTACTGTTTCAGGCAAATGTTTACATGCATATTTCGTTAGTTTTAGAGAACAAACACTTTTCATTTGCGGTAGATGCTACTGACATCTTGGTTGTTTCTTTGTTCGTAGGAGAAGCAACGGAGGTTAAGAACTCATCGACATCAACGGCGGCATCATCTTGGCCCGCCCATTGCAATCGTGGGCACGCGGAAGGAGGAAGACTAAGTCACACATTGTAACAAAGACAAATTTAACGCTCCTAGCCCCTAAAAAGGGAGGAGACGTCTATGTAACCGAGGATAAGATATTTGAATAAAGAGGGCTGTGATTTCTTTACATCTTTTCTTTCCTTTCCAAATTGTCTCTTTCCTTTGTTTTGGTGCATAAGGTTAAAGCGTTACATTTCGTCTTACATTGCATAATTAGTGTTTCCTTTGCCCGAAATCTCGTGCTTTCAGTGGCGATCACGGTGGGACCCTGTTCCCTGGTTTTTAAAATCATAGAAACTGATTAAATTTTTGTGTTTTGTGCTTGACAGGTACATTTTTTTTGTTGCAGACTTCTATTCATCTCTGGTAGGGACGAATTCTATTCTGCAATTCGTCTAACCCTGGGACGAATTCAAATTCGTCTCTGGGAGGGACGAATTCTGTTCTCGCAATTCGTCTCCCAGAGGGACGAATTCCCGCCTACAGATTTTTAGAGCAGAAATTCGTAGACAACAGGAGCAAGCAGAGAAGAGGTAGGGATTTTCATGATCTCTGTTATATTTTTTGTTTCTGTTTCTGTTCCTTTGATTGTTTTCATCTTTTCCTGCATTGCATAAGAAAAGTCATGTATGCTTGTTTCATTTTTGTTGAATAAAACGAATCCCACACACATCACGAAACAATTTTAAACCAAGGAGCCGGTCGTAAGACCCCAGCCCTTGATCAAGACCATTGGTGGATTTCATCACCACCTTGGCTTGATTTGCATCCATTTCCCGATTGTCAACTCGTTGTTAGGCGTAAATCCCGACGAAGACAGACCGAGTGTCGCCGGGGTGATTCCCATGCGCGCGAGGATAAGTTTTCTATGGTAGGTGCCATTAACAGGACAATCCCCCTTCCGTACCGCCTACGTACCACGTACCTTCTCGCTCTCACGTACCTATAGTCTCCCTCTCGTAAGGGCGGGTATATAGAGAGGTTGGTATATCGGCCTGGTTGGTATATTGAAGGGGCTACCGTTTTGGGAGTTATATGAGCCGTCATAATGCATTTAAACGATCTTCAAAACCTACAAAAACAAAACAAAACATCAAAATGCACTAAACCAGCTTAGGGCACACCAATAATCCTTAAAAGAGATAATCACGGTTTTGTGAATGTGTGTGCTTAATTCCGCTTAGTGTAGACAAAAAAAATCATAAACGAGATAAAAACTTATTTAGATAGCATAGAAGCACCGCAATGGTGTACACCCGCAGTCAAGCCCAATCAAGGGCAGAAGCTCCGAAAGGTACACAAAAAGTAGGCACAAGTCGCCTTCACTTCAGTCCTGAGGATTTGGTCATACCGCCTTATAGGTCTAACCTACAAAAGAATCCAATTCAGAATCCTCGATGGGGTATGCCTATTCAAAGCAGCCCCTTTCGGGAAGATGCCTTACATGTAGACCTTGACATAAATAGAGAATCACCTCTTGAAGTTAGGCATGAGTGGCCACCGCGCGATGAAGCGCTAGACAGGCACACCGTCCATTTGGAGGGGCAACGTGGATATGGCGTCCCTTCTTTACCTATCATCAGAATAGAGAGACCAAATCCGGAGCGCAGGGCTCCTTACATAGGGTGACCTAACTCCGCCCACCCCCTTTACACCCGTGAAAGGGAGTACGAGGAAAGCCATCGCATTCCTCGAGGGCAACAAACAATGCGGGAACCTTGCATTTCCGCACCAGCAGGATATCATGATCACCCCTTGAGGCCAGAACCTCGAGCACATACCGCTTACCTCGACAGAGGGAAGCGACCCATTGAAACCTTAGACCAGCAAACTCGAGGTAAACACATAGAAGAAACATTCGAACCTCCTGAGAAAAATAGGGTAGACCAAATTGACCCAACTGCCGCCGATATACCACCCGTCAAGCCCAAATCATGCGGCTTAAACAAAGTCATCAGGAGATAGAGTATCGACACCGCTTGGATAGAGAACGCATGCAACGCGAAGCGGATGAGTTACGCTATGAAATACCTGAGAGGGGGCCAACCCCTCGCATCCAAAGAGCTGAACAATATGAGAGGCGTAATCCGTTGGTGTAGGATAGGTCTCCACGACCTCGTCAAGCTCGCCTCCAAGACCTCATAGATTCGAGAGGGAGGCAACTCCCCGAAACAATGATGGGTACCTTAAGCAAGAGCTTGATCAGGGTCATAGGTTTCTCCCAGAGACTCCTCAAGAATTTTACGAGGAGTATGAACCGTAAGAGGAATATGTTGAAACTCCCCATCAAGGCAGGAAGGATGCCATTCGGCCACCCCTCCATAGGCCTCCAGTTCACCGTAACTTGCAACAAGAGCGAACAAGAGAGGAAGAAATAAAATCTTCCGATGCATACCAAGCGCTATTGGAGCGTTTGGAGTCTGTGGAGACAAAAACTACCGGGCATAAAAAACCCACATTACGTCTACTCCGCAGTAATCCGGTGCATCCCTCAGTGCCTACACCTCTTTACCCCGAACACTTCAAGTTGCCTCAATTGGCAGTTTTTAAAGGTGAAGAGGACGCACAGGAACACGTTACACGATTTCTAAGCCAATGCTTCGGCATCCAAGATAATGATGCATTGTTGCTTAGAACATTCATAACCACATTCGTAGGCCCTGCCTCGGATTGGTTCACACAACTGCCCAAACACAGCATAAGCAATTTAGATCAATTAGTAGACGCGTTTCTTGAACGCTTTGCCTTCAACACAAGGAAGAAGGCATCACTAAGTGATTTAGCGAGCCTCAAGCAATTTGAAGAGGAAACAATGGCAACGTACGGGAATCGATGGAGAGCTTTGCTTTCTAGGTTACCCTACCGTCCTCCTATGTCTGATCTCACGCAGATGTTCGCAAAAAGTTGCTTAAAATCAATCTCTGGTCTATTGTTGTTGCGACAATACGACAACTTAGAAGAAGCTTTGGCGCAAGCCGAGTCATAGAAGAGATTAAGATAGGCGAAGGCGCAATTGCCAAGCCTAAGAAGAAAGAGTGGAATAAAACTACTAAAATTGGGACAACGCAACCACAACACGCTGCAATCAACCAAGTTGCGATAAATGTTCCCGCGCCTATGCAAGAAACGCAGCCTCAAAAGGCTAACTACTAGGCAGTGCCTCCTGCTTATGAAAGAGATAATAGAAGACAGGAGCAAAATTACCCGCGTCGCCCTAGGCAAAATTTCACCCCATATGCGGAGTCTAGGGACTCCTTATTTGACCGCTTGTCAGCGGCAAATTTAGTCACTCTTCCGGAAATCCAAATTATAGACCCTAACATTCCCAAGCCTAGGGGGTACAGAGAGGAATTGTATTGTAGATTCCATAGGCGCAGAGGACATGACTTGAATGGGTGCTGGAAATTCAAAGACCTAGTCCAGGATTTGATCGACAACCGAACATTAGTTGTGGACAATCCCATCGCACCAAACAACCAGCAAATGGGGGTATTCAAGGACCCCTTGCCAACCCACGAGGCACAAACAAAACCACTCCATATTAACGAGGTGCGACAAGATCTTCCCACACAGGGATTTGTGGGAATGATTAGCATAGTAACAAGGAAATAGAAGGTACCCGAGAATCGCCCCCGAGGTAGCTACGAGGGAAGTTCCGGCAACATCGCATCCTCAACAACGCCCAACGCAGCTTACCTCCGCCTAGACCTGAGGTCACGATACGAACCAAACTCACGCAGAGTTTGCGGACCACGTCGGCTAGGCTGTCCATCTACGAGCTTATTCAACAATCAGCTCCCCATAGAGAAGCTCTTATGGACATTTTAAAAGCCATTGAATTACAACCCCACGAGGCAAATTCTTTCAACGCCTTCGTGGGACATGTGAAACAATGTACGGAGCCGGTCATCACATTCAGAGAAGATGAGGTCAAAACGATATCAAATGACATGGCAGATCCACCCCTGCACGTTATCGCGCGGGTCAACGGGATTCCGTACAAGAGAGTGCCGATAGATACCGGCTCGTCCAAGGAACATCATAACCACCGCAGCCTTGAAGCATTTGAAGTCGCCAGCCTCTCACATCACAGCCTCCACGTACACACCCGCGAGCTTTTAATGATGCAATATGCTCGACAATCAGCACAGCTCGCTCGCCACCCGGTAGGACAAAAGTCAATACCTACACTGTGCCATGTGCTGGAAGGAGAAATGGCTTATAATATACTGCTAGGGCGGCCTTGGATCAGGGATATGAAATGTGTCCCTTCGATCGCCCACCAATGCTTGAAGTATGCTTATGAAGGAGAAATACATGTAGTCCCAATGGACTTAGAGCCCTTCAAGTATTGCAATGCGGTACAATTCATACCTCAATCGACCCTCCCTTCAACGCACTTGGATTTCCAATTAAATCCATCTAAACAGGGTCCAATACCGCAGGCACCACTGGTGGCCAACAAGACAAAATCCCAGCCAGGTGAGACTTCATCATCGGCTCCTTCATCATCAACGCCACTTATCATGGCCCAACAGAAGGACAAGGGAAAACAAATCATGGAAGAGGTTAAGCCCTTAGAAGAAAAGTTGCCCACAATTTCAACAATAACAACAGAGGAAGCGCCCAACGCAACGGAAACCAAGATTCCTGAACCACCAAACATGGAATGGACTCAGGAAGGACTACCGTTTCCTCCCACCCAATCATCAACAATCATTGTTGAAATGGCCAGTACAGGCCTGGGGGAATACTTAGTGCAAAATGTTGTGGCAACCCCCACACTGGAGTCAAGATAAGACATGGGAAGACCTCGCCTTCCCATTGGAACAATCGTCCCTCTAGGCTACCCACCGAACCAGACAAATTTTGTGTATGGGGGCTTTGATCATGGTCTTGAACCATGCCAACAAAAGGAAACAGACGAAGAGCCTTTTGTTGAAAACATCAATTATCTCGTCAAACCCATAATTTGCCCTAAAATATCTCGGCCAATGCAATTGGCATGGATACGGGCTCGGCAGATATGAGCAAGGGATGCGGATCCTTTGCCAACCAAGATATCATATGCCATATGACAAGTCAGGGGTAGGGTTCAACCATCCCCTGCCATTAGACATCTTGGTTGAAAATATGCAAGGCCTAGAAATAGGCAACAAGGGGGGATTGGCATTGGATCCTTATGCCAATCCGAATACAGAATACACATTGGGAGACTACCTCCCATGGTCAACAAACACCCTCGGCAAAGCAATAGTAATCCCTCTTCTTTGCTAGAGAGAAGCGAAAGTTCAGAGATTAATCCTCAAAGAGAACATCAACGGCTGCCATACATCTTTCTGAAACTGTTCCCCTTAGAGGTTCCGGATGAAATAACACAGCCTCAAGAGAATCAGGTCCCTCCACTAAGAGTGGAACAACCGCAATGGGACCAGATTAATTCACTGGAACAGAAGAGTCCTCAATATCGCAAGCAACAGATGTTGAAGAGGATGAACAATTTTGGATCTATGAAAGCGATTTAGAAGATGAAACCGAAATGGACTATCTCGTACATGCGCGACGACATCACCGCGCTCTAACTCATGAAGATCTAATGGGACAGATGGGTATACTGTTAGGACATGAATGGCACGTAGACCCAGCGAGGTGGGACCAAGTGTTAGACCTATGGCTCCAAATTCAAGATGAGCATCGTCCACCTCGAGATCCCATCATGACAAGAGTGCCGAGGGAAGACCCCGCCTTCCTTTTCACACATAGAGATGAATTTGCACCTAGAGAGGATCCATTCGTGCCTGTTCCTCGTAGAGCCGCATCCGGAGTATAGGGAACATCTAAAAGAATCAAGTCATCACACCCGCGGTTCTGGAGACCAAATTCATTCCATCCACATGATCTCCATTGATTTGACCGCACCCATCCGCAATCCGACCGATCCATCATGGTCATTGCATCTAGACATGGATGCCATCGATTGGGATCGCGTCAATTCACCATTGTCACCATCGTAGTACTGGCCTTTCGGTGAAATGCTTCATTTTACCCCAAGGACAACTCAGGATATTTTTCAAGCCGAAGAGGGACCCGAGGTTCCAAACGTAGATCTTAACTCAGTCGATGATATCCATTTAATCCCAACTCCACATCGGCTTGGAGGACGGATCCCACATGTCGACCGAGGAGACGACCGACGTAGACATCGGCATGCATCCAATGAATCCACGGATTCTCAAGCTGGGGGTAAGCCTTTCCCCCGAAGAGCAAGCCGAATATATTGCCCTTCTCAAAGAGAAGAAGGAAGTTTTTGCATGGTCGTACAAAGATATGCCAGGACTAGACCCGCAGCTAGTCATGCACAATTTAACGCTTGATCCGAAAATCAAGCCTGTAAAGCAAAAACTAAGAAAGATGCACCCAAAAGTGGCCTTGATGGTCAAAGACGAATTGCAAAATTTGTTGGATGCACAATTTGTCATCTCGCATGGATTATCCGCCATGGTTGTCCAACATGGTTCCCGTCAAGAAGCCCGACGGGAGGATTCGCATATGCACCGACTTTCGAGACCTAAACAAAGCGAGTCCTAAGGATGATTTCCCCTTGCCAAGCATCGACGCATTGGTAGACGCTACAGCAGGTCACGAAATGCTCTCCCTAATGGATGGTTTCTCAGATACAATCAAATTCGTATCAATCCTGAAGACCAACTCAAAACGGCATTCACAACGCCTTGGGGGACATTTTGCTATAAGGTCATGCCTTTTGGCCTTAAAAATGCTGGCGCTACATACCAACGTGCTATGACTTATATCTTCCATGATTACATGCACAAAACTTTGGAAGATTACATGGATGATTTGTTAGCCAAGTCTCTCTTGCGCTCAGATCATCTCGGTGACTTAAGCAAGATTCTCGATCGCCTCATAGAGCATAAGGTCGAAATCCCAAGAAGTGCGTGTTCGGCGTCACATCTGGAAAACTCTTGGGTTTTATAGTCTCAAAGAGAGGCATCGAAGTGGACCCAAACAAAGTCAAGGCAATCCTTGAAATGGCTCCCCCAACCACTATCAAGCAACTCTAAGTCTGCAAGGAAAGGTCGCGTCGATTAAACGCTTCATAGCGCAATTATCTGACAAATGCCGACCCATGAACAAATTATTGCACAAGGGGGTCACATTTCATTGGGATGACGAGTGCCAGTCAGCCTTTGACGAAATCAAATAGTACTTGGCTTCACCGCCAGTATTGGCACCACCTAGACCAGGTGTGCCATTCTACTTATACATCTCAGCTACTGAGGTGGCACTCGGGCGCAATGCTAGCCCGTAAGAATGAACTTCACAAAGAATAGGCTACTTACTATCTTAGCCGCACCTCGGTCGGGCTACGTAACTTAACTATGCATACGTTGAAAAACTCTGCTTGGCAGTGGTGTTTGCTACCAAAAGGCTACGCCACTACATGCTGAGCAACACTACGTATGTTGTGTCTAAGGAGAATCCATTGCGATACATGATGAGTCGTACTTATCATAGTAGTCGCACGGCGAAATGGATCATGTTGTTGACGGAATTTGACATTGAGTTTATTGGGCAAAAATCTATAAAAGGACAAGTCATAGCCGATCAACTAGCAGAGGCTCCTCTTGAAGACGATCAGCCTCTAGTCATAGAACTACCCGATGATGGGGTCTTCCATGTCTCATAATCGCCAGATTCTGAAGAGCCTGAGTCTCAGGCCGACATAACCTTATTTTTTGATGGTTCTAAATGCGAGCAAGGTGGTGGCGCAGGAATTGTATTCTTCACACCGCAGGCGCTCCAATGCCCCTGTCATTTAAATTAAATTTCCAGTGCACCAACAACAATGCATAATATGAAGCCTTGCTCCTAGGTCTTCAAACAACAATCGCCATGAACATCAAAAGATCGAACATCTTTGGCGATTCGCTGTTAATCGTCAATCAAGTCAAAGGGGTATATCAATGCAAATGCCCAGCTCCTAAAGGCCTATAAAGCCCTCGTGGACAAATTCCTGGCAAAACTTGAGTGGTATGACATCGAGGCACTCCCTCGATCATCGAATCATTTTGCGGACACAATGGCCTCCTTGGGGTCACTAATCCCGCAAGACCTTTCCGGTGATATAACAACCATTCAGGTCAAAACCTTATCGCAACCCGCGATGGAGCGCGCAAGCTCAGACTTGACGCCAGGAGTCCACATGATCCAGATCGAACCATCTTCGGATAAGTTCTTTCGAATCCGAGACTGTTTGAAACGTGCCAACTGGGGGTCTTTGTTTTCCCCCACTCCCATTAATAGCAACACAACGCTATTCTTACAAGTTCTATCCCAATCAGCATTTGTTAGGGAAGAACTTCAAAAGGGATTAGTTGTTCATACTGTCGAGGTTTCTGATCAACAGGATCGGTATTTACCCATAAGAGACTACCTCAAGTTAGGTAATCTTCCCTTTGGATTGACGCACGCCGCAAAACGAACATTCAAACAGAAAGCGGCAAAATATGTCTTGATAGGAGACATTTTGTATCGTCGAAGCTATGACGGAATTCTTCTTCGTTGTTTGGACCAACAAGAGTCCACTTGGGCAGTCACCCAAGCGCATGACGGTACATGTGGTGGCCACTTTAGCGGTATGGCCATCGCAAAGCGCATTCTTCGCATGGGCTATTATTGGCCATCTTTAGAGCGAGATTGTTGCGAGTATGTCAAGAAGTGCGTAAAGTGTCAACATCATGCTAATTTAATGCACGTACCTTCCCAGGCCCTACAGACAGTCCAATCTGCTTGGCCATTTTTGTAGTGGGGCCTCGATCTAATCGGAAAGATCTCCCCTGCATCGTCAGGCCGTCACACGTTTATCATAACGGCCACATAATATTTTACCAAATGGGTGGAAGCAATTCCGTTAACCTCAACGAAAGGACCCCGCATTGCGGAGTTCATCTTGCATCACATCATATGTCATTTTGGTATTCCATCCAAAATAATCTCGGATAATGGGCCATCATTCAAGAACAAAGACGTGCGTGCTTTAACCACAAAGTACAAAATTCAGCACAGCTTTTCAACACCCTATTATCCGCAAGCAAATGGGCAAGCAGAGGCGTCAAACAAAATGCTAGTCGCCATCCTTAAAAAGACCGTCGCAGACAGTCATAAGGATTGGCACATACAAATCCCACTTGCCCTTTGGGCTTATCGCACTAGCATTCGGACGCCCACTGGGGCAACTCCGTTTTCACTAGTGTATGGCTCGCAGGCGTAATGCCTCTCGAGTTGGAAATTCCTTCCCCGCGCATATCAATGCAGGAGTTCATCGATGATAACACCGCGCGGCAGGCCCGATTAGACCAACTTACGTTGCTTGACGAACGACGCGTTAATGCTCTCGAGCACTTACGTATCTATCAAGAGCGGCTTAAGAGAGCTTACAACATGAAAGTTCACCTAAGAGACTTTCGGGTTGGTGATTTGGTTCTGAAGGAAAACCAACAAAACTCTAATTTGCCGTCCCATATGAGGGACAAATTCATGGCAAATTGGTTAGGTCCTTATGTCATTGATAGCAAAATAGGACCGGGAACGTACAGGCTAGCTTCTCTTGACGGTATCAAGGAAACAGAACCCTTGAATATCAGTCATTTGCGACCATTTCATATCTAAGAAAGCCATATACCAAAAAAAAAAAACTCCAAGGATTATCGCAATCTCTTGGTCACCCAAAAAGCTCCAAGGATTATCACAATCTCTTGGTCAAATACAAAAAGCTCCAAGGATTATCGCAATCTCTTGGTCAAACCAAAAAGCTCCAAGGATTATCGCAATCTCTTGGTCAATCAAAAAGCTCCAAGGATTATCGCAATCTCTTGGTCACCCAAAAAGCTCCAAGGATTATCGCAATCTCTTGGTCAACCAAAAAGCTCCAAGGATTATCGCAATCTCTTGGTCAACCAAAAAGCTCCAAGGATTATCGCAATCTCTTTGTCACCCAAAAAGCTCCAAGGATTATCGCAATATCTTGGTCACCCAAAAAGCTCCAAGGATTATCGCAATCTCTTGGTCAATACAAAAAGCTCCAAGGATTATCGCAATCTCTTGGTCACCCAAAAAGCTCCAAGGATTATCGCAATCTCTTGGTCAATACAAAAAGCTCCAAGGATTATCGCAATCTCTTGGTCAAAAAAATCAAGAAATTCAAAAAACAAAACAACAAAAATCATCAAAAACAACAAAGATTTGCATCTCAATTCTAGGCATACTCAAATTCATCAAAAAAATTAATATTCTCGCACCTCATCTTCACCTTCACCAAAAACAATCCATCAAAATTACAAAAATATATAGCTGCATTAAGCATTGCATCCATACATTGCATATTTGTAGTCATACAAGTCAAAGGCACCATAAGCTGCAATAGCTCTGATAGTCCACCTTGTTCCGCATTGTCTCATGTTACAAAAACAACAAAAACACCAAGCATAACTTTTACCACACTACAATCAGTGGTCTGGGAATGTACCAAGAGTTTCAGTGATTCAGTCATCATTTTCCTCTTTAGCCATGTAGTGTATCAAGTCGAATAGATTTTACGAAGGTAGAGTCATACTTGAAATACACCTTGTTACGTAACATCCCAACACAAATCAAAACACTAAAATTCCCAAATTGTGTGAACGAAAGACGAAACCTGCAAAATAATCTAGGTCACCACAAGCGAAACGGTTATCTTGCTCATCCCCCTGTGCGAATGACCCCTAGAATGCTGAGAGTTGGCAAAAGGACAAGCATCCTCCCTACCCAATTCCCTAAGAATCCCTAAAGTTCTCAACAGTTGCAAAACACAAAAGCAAAATGTCAAAACTCCAAATTTGACAAACTATAGTGCACACATCAAAAGGCACAAACAACAGTGATTTTCATCACTCCATATCCCCAATCCCTTGCTCGAAAGAAAAACAAATCAAAATAAACAGTGATCTCATCACTACAATGAGCAAGTATCCCAATACAATTGAAGAAAAGAAGGGAGTTGACCTTGAATCCCCGGAACTCTCAAGATTCTATAGGTCATAAGGCAAGCTTCAGCACCAATTTGGTTGATAGCCTATCGGTAATGTAAGTAAACCTCCCGCATGACGATATATCTGTCACATTAACTTGCGTACAGATCAATGTTTGCATGTGGATGAGCTAGCTTATGGCATCCTGGATTACACCGCAGATTAATCTTAGTACATACAACAAAGGAATTCGTGGAGCTAATTAGGTGATCCTCAATACAGGTTCGGTTGAAAGCCCATTCTGCACTCGGCGGTATCCTAACAAATACCACTAAATGAACTCAATTGCACACACAGGATATGAAATAACTGGGTCAAAAACAAGTCTGATTCATACCTTGGTCAAAAAGTCTTGTAAGATAAAGTACAGCCATGGATGGTGAGTTAAAACTGACTGAATCTCAGAAAATCTTACATTCATCCCAAAACCATCTGCGCTACTTATCATCCTTATGATACCATCAAAAAAAAAAAATAGAAAAACCATGTAAATAAAGAGCTTCTTAAACAGCCTACAGTGCAATCATCACAAATGTCATTCATCCATTTCACCTCGCATATCACATAGACATCAAAAACATATACATTTATCATAACATCTGCATTCATCAAAATAAATAAACATGCATAACAAAAAAATCACATCATCACATGTACAAAACCAAAAATAAAACCGGTATATATATATATATATATCGTCAAAAAGATGCCCGCAGGCTACAAAACCGGTCCTCACACCCCGCAATCATATCCAAAAACCCAACCTAAGGCGTCGACCACCATGATCACGCAGGATCGGTGCGACGGGAACTACCCCCCGTGGTGTGGGTCCTACGGGACCCCGCAGGGCGACTACTACTAGCCCCCGCATCATGCCTCGCTACCACCCCCTCATCTAACCGCCCCGCGACGAGATGATGCCGATCGCTCACCAAACTATCCCTCGTCCGTCGAGAAGATCTACCGATCGAAGGCTCAGGTAGCCGCCCGCCAAGGCGGATGACCTCCCTCTCCAAGTCTATCCGGTACAGACACCACTCTGCCTCTCGCCGATGATAGATAGACAATGCATCATCGCGCTGCGCCAAAACTCTATCCCGCTCTGCCAACTGAGCCCGTAGAAGATCCCTCTCCTGCCGCGCATCCCCCAACTCCAGATCCCGCATCCGCAGCAGCTCTGTCAGTCGAGCAATCTCAACACCTACATCTGACCCCACCTCCTCTGTATCTGCCGGACGCATAGGACTCGCGGGGACAGTAGCTCGCTCGAGCTCCAACCGCTCCTCCACATCCCCGCATGTCCGGCCGCTCCGGAACACCCAAGTCCACATCCTCATCTCCCACATCCACCATGTCCGCATCATCCAACGGCCCCCCCAATCACCCCCTCGCCGCCTCAAGCATCCTCCACCGCCGCCTCCGCGCCTCCCAATGGCCCCTCTCCTCTCCAGCGCCGCAATACCCACCACGAGTCATACTCAGTGGTAGTACCGACGTCATCCACATCCGGGACCTCAATCACCGCATCCGACTCCTCGCCCAATGGCGCGGTGACCGGTGGCTCCAGATCCCTCTCGTCTCCCCGACGCCGATAGACTACGGGCTCACCAAGCAACCCCTGGCGCACCCCAAACTGTCGTGTAACCCGGCGGTACGAAAAGAACTCATGCTCCGTCCCGTGCCGCCCACCCAACCATCGCTCCCTCCGTACCCATCGGAGCCACTCTCCAGCCTCAGGCCAGCCGGATGAGTCCCGATAGGGACGCCAAAACACCTCCCCCGGAGTGAGCCAAGAAAAGGCATCGCTGTAGTGCTCAACGGCACCCGCCCATCGCCGACTCTCCCCTCGCTCCGCAGACCGTCGCCACAAAACCGCATAACCAATCTCCTCATCCTCCATCGCCGCCCGAGTCATCCACGGTAACCCGGTAGGCCTCTCAACGCCTATGTGCCGCCAACCCCAAGGACCGCAACAAAAAACTGCAATCGACACCCTTCCGCTGTCGACAACGGACCCCATACAGCCTCCCCGTAGAGCCGTGCCAACAAAGTCTGTCCCCATCTCGTAATCAACGGTGCCTCTATCGGGCACTCTGCCAACTGCCACACCAAATCCAGCAGGTTCCACGGGAACCTCGCGCCTGACGAATCAGGGAGAAGAATGTTAGAAATGAGGCCCATCAAGAATGCGTGCCTCACTCCTAACACCCCCCTCTCCTCCCACCAGCCAACCAAAATCCCGCCAGCCTGGCAATCCACCTCGACTGTCTCCACTGGGCTTGCTACACCCAGCTGCCCTCCATGCCCAAAACATCTCGTAAGTATAGCAATCCATTGATCAAACAGAGATGTCCTAATAGGCGCACCATCTATCGGAATCCGAAGCAACCGATAGACGTCCTCAAGAGTCACAATCATCTCCCTATCGGGAGATGGAAAGTATTGGTCCACGGATCCCAAAGCTTGATCGGGGCCGTCGATAGGCCTGATCCGAAACCACAGGCTCCAGCCGAGCCACCCGCTTGAGCCCAAGGGCATCAAGCCATTCCCGACCATCATCGGTCAATGCCAACCGCGCCTCAGTAAATGCAACGGGTACACGGTACCGGCTCCTAACAACCTGCAAAGCAAAAAAAAAAAAAAAAAAAAAAATATAACAGATCAAATTTTCAGTTCTAGGGTTTCTAACCTTAACTGTTAAACAAAAACATCACAAAAAATATTAAAGTTTTGAAAAGCGTCAACACAAAAACAATGCATTAAATAAAAGCAAAATAAACTCTAGGGACACTTACAGGTCTCGCCTCGGCTCCGCCGCTCGAACCAGTTTGTGCACTCATGATGGCAGAGAGAATTCCAGCAGCGCTTCGCTTCGCAGAATTACCTCCTCCTCCCACAGCTCCAAAATCGCAAGAAAAAAATGACACAAATGAGCCCAAAATCAAGTTTTGGCCATTAAATAGGCTTTTGCACTGAATTCGTCCTTGACTCGGGACGAGCACTCTGATCAGCGCTCGTCCCACCTAGGGACGAATTTCTATGGAATTCGTCCCACCCAGGGACGAATTCAAGCCAAGACAAAAAAAAAAAAAAATGACTAAAAATGCACTAAAAATAGATAATAAAATTGCCCGACAGGATTGCTACTGCACCTGACAACAAGGGCATACAAAATCGACATTGGAGTCACAAATTGTCACTATCATACTCCCTAAGAAGGCTACCATAGCCGGACCGCTCCACGGGAAGACGGATTTTAGACAATTTCATCCCCAAACGACATCACAAAAGGGTCAAAGCCCACTCAAAAACAAGACAAAATTCAACAAAAACACAAAAAAAAAACATTGCCGGACATAAGTGCTCTTGCACTTAACCTCTAGGCAAAGAAAATCGATGTCGAGGTCCAAATTATCGCTCTCCTACTTCCCCAAGAAGGCTACAATAGCCGGACCGCTCCACGGGAAGTTAGATTTTCGATGATTTCACCTCATTACGGCATCACCAAAAGGGTTAACACCCACCAAAAATAGGTCCAAATGTTGGAAAAATTGCACACGCTTAACGGTAAACCCTTTAAAGGCACCCTTGCACAAGTCATCTTGGGTCAAGCGACTCGCCGCTTCTCTCACGAAGGTCATTCCCTCATCGATTCGTCGCTTGAGGGGGTAGTCACACTTAGTCACCAACCAACAATCACACACCCAATTAAGGAAAACGACATGCATTCAAAGAATCATTGACAAAGACAATCACGCTCCCGCTTGGGGCAGTAAACAAGCAACAATCAAATCAATCAAACACTTGGCATTTCGTGAATCATGAACACAAGGTTCCCCCTGAGGATAAAAACGCCCTTTGCCTGCTCATGACTCGATCAATGTCTAAGTTCAAGTCACACCTCAACAAAATAGGTTAATACTTGAAATCAAATTCCTTAGCTCGTCGAAGCAAGGATTCAAGAATGCATGCCCTTTCCATACTTGGGGCATCAAAAGTTGGTTAGGTTACCAAGAAACCCTAATCATTAGTGCTTTGGTTATCTATTTTTGCTCAAGGATCGCGTCACCCGCAGCGCTTCCCAAAAAGGGGCATCTCGTAGACACCAAAACAGCACCAATCCGATTATGTGACTCGCAAACACCGATCGCTTTGACAAACACAGCCCCTGTGGCAGCCCTCGGAGGTTAAACAAGTGGTCTTAACCACTTTCATAGCAATTTTGTAAGGTCAAGAAGCAATTTGGCACACTTGGACACTTTGCCCAAGCATTCGTCTCACCCAGGGACGAATTCAAAATAGAATCCGTCCCACCCCAGGACGAATTCTGAATCCGTCCCCGGGTGGGACGAATTCTAAGCTTAACGGGCAAAAAGACAAATGGCGCCAAGTGGCAGCCCTGAACAGTCGCTTGATGACTCCTGCCTTGCACGCGTGTGTAGGTGGACAGAGGGGGCCGTTAGAAGATCGTCACAAAAGGCATTTATCAAAGCCCAAGTCAACGGAGGACTCCCCTCCCTCATGGGAAGACAAGACAGCCACATGGCGCCTATGACCAACACATGGCATTTGTGCTTCCCTCCCAAAAGAGACCCCATGGGTCTATAAAAGGTGGGACTTTTCTCACCCAAAATATACAAAGTTGAAGGAGTTTTCAAGCAACGAAGTGTCGCCGAGTTGAAGACCCACTTGCATCCCTTTTGGTTCACCTTCCCACATCCACCAATCTCTTTTGCAAGGGAGGTTGTTGGGTGGCCTTTGGAAGCTCGAACCCGACCCAAATCCAACACATGGACACCCGAACCAACCAATTCGCCGACCCCCCAATCCTAAGAGGTTTTGGGCCCATCCCTAGTGGATTGGCTCCAAAATCAAGTGCCAACGGTGGGAGGCCCACTTGGGCACCCCCGCACTTCCCAAGTCCTATTTTAAGTTTTAGAGCATTTTAGATTACTTTTTCAGGTTGCATTTTGTGTTATTAGGTTTGATTAACCCATAGCTGCAATTTTGTAACTTTTGGTCGATTCTAGTATGTTTTGTGTCGCTTTGTTGTTTCGCCGACTTGCAGGTGTCGAGGTCAAATTCCCGAGGGTAGAGGCCAAATTGGGAGAATCCGACCATCCGGGTCGTCCCAAAATGGCCCCAATTACATAACCCCCCTGTTTGCGGGCATTTTGCAGTGTCTCGGGATTCGACATTGGAGCAAGAAGCAGGTCGGTTTCTTCAACACGAAGAATTCGTCCCACCCAGGGACGAATTGCGCTCGAATTCGTCCTCGCCTGTGGACGAATTCCAGTTGAAGGTAGATTGGCCAGTTGTCTCAGTGGCAGTGGCCTTCTGGTAACTTTTCCTATCTTCTGTCAAGTTTTGAAGCCATTTGGACTCACTCGTATTTCATCGTTTGTGCAAATGTTTACATGCATATTTCGTTAGTTTTAGAGAACAAACACTTTTCATTTGCGGCAGATGCTACTGACATCTTGGTTGTTTCTTTGTTCGCAGGAGAAGCAGCGGAGGTTAAGAACTCATCGACATCAGCGACGGCATCATCTTGGCCCGCCCATTGCAATCGTGGGCACGCGGAAGGAGGAAGACTAAGTCACACATTGTAACAAAGACAAATTTAACGCTCCTAGCCCCTAAAAAGGGAGGAGACGTCTATGTAACCGAGGATAAGATATTTGAATAAAGAGGGCTGTGATTTCTTTACATCTTTTCTTTCCTTTCCAAATTGTCTCTTTCCTTTGTTTTGGTGCATAAGGTTAAAGCGTTACATTTCGTCTTACATTGCATAATTAGTGTTTCCTTTGCCCGAAATCTCGTGCTTTCAGACTCAACCATATAACTTCGCACACTACTTCTCGTTTTGCATGATATTCTACCTCTGTTGAAGATATAGCAACCACCTATTACTTCTTATTGTGCCATGAGACAGGTCCATATCCTAGATGAAAAACATATCCAGATGTTGACTTTCAATCATCTACTAGTCTAGCATAGACAAATTTTGTGAAACCCTATAAGAAGAATTTGTCATTCTTCGTATACTCTAAACCATACTCCATACTAACACGGATATAATTGAGAACACGCTTTGGTGTTTTCTAGTGAGTAACTTTTGGTTCTTGCATGAACTGAGAAAGATAATTCATAGCAAATGTGATATCTGATCTAGTGTTTGTCAGGTATAAAAGGCTCCCAATCATCTAACAATAAAGAGTGCCATCTACCTGAGGTGAATCATCGTATCATGACAATTGAAGTCCTTTTTCCATTGGTGTTGCTTTTGGATTACAATTAGTCATACGATACTTTTCGATCAGTGTCTTGGCATACTTCTTTTGAGTCACCCTTAGGTAATTTTTTTTTGTTCAATTTCTAGACCAAGACAATAGTGGAGAAGTCCCAAATGTGTCATATCAAATGAATCTCTCAATTCATTCTTCACGACATCTATTAATATCTCTAAGTTTCTAGTTATGATCAAATTATCCATATAGAGTACAAGTATCACTATCTTAGAACCAATGTTCTTAACATAGATATTTGCATCTAGAGGACTTCTCTTAAATCCATGCTATCAAAGGTGATTATCTATATTTATATACCATGCTCTAGGGGCTTGTTTCAACCCATACAAGGATTTAACCAGTTGAAAACTTGTTGCTCATGGCCTTCCTCAATAAATCCTTCTGGTTTAGTCATGTATACTTCCTCGATCAAATCACCAATTAGGAAGGTTCTTTTGATATTGATTTAATGAATTTTACATCTGTATTATGTTGTCATAGCATAAATAACACGAATGGTGGTCATTCTTGTAGTGGGTGCAAAGGTCTCTTCAAAATTGATGCCTTCCTTTTGAGCATAGCCCTTTGTCACAAGGTGGAACTTATGATTTTCAATGGTTCCATTTGCCTTGAATCTAATTTTGTAAACCCATTTACAACCTATGGGTTTCTTACCTATAGGTAAATTAACTAGATTTCATGTATTTTTCTTCATGAGAGATTTATATTCAGCATCTATAGATGCCCTCCACTGTGGCTCACTAAATGCTTCTTTGATCGTGCTGGGTTCATGTTCATCATATGAAAATATATCAACCCTTTAATCATCTATCTCCATATCTTCTCCACTATCAATCTCTTTGTCTATAGAAAGCTCTTCGAAATGTTGGTAAATATCATCAACTGTTGGTGATGCTTCTGCTCTCTTCTATCGAGACATGGTGCATGATTGAGGATGATTCAGAGTAAGATAAGGAGGTGAGGTCAATTTTGAATCTCTCACCATACTTGTATACCATTTTGGCACCTTTTTCTAATGTGGAGAAGTTTTATTTCTATGGCTCCTCATCTTCCAGGTATACTTTGGATGTGATTTCAGGTGTGAAAGTCTCATCAAAAATCACATCTCTACTTATGTGTATTTTCTTTGTTCTAGGGTCATACAATCGATGCCTTTTAGAATATTCATCATAGCCAAGTAAAATGCACTGTAAGATTTTCTCATCTAGTTTTTTTTTTTTTTAGGTATATGCATAAATGCCTTACACCCAAATACTCTTATATACGATATGGAGGGCTTCCTACTGCTCCATGCTTCCTATGGAGTTATATATTTAAGGAACTTTGTGGGTGCCCTATTAAAAATATATATTGTCGTTGTGATAGCTTCTACCCAATAGCGTTTCTCAAGATCTGCTCCGTTAAGCATACTATGAACCATTTCCATGATGGAATGATTTATCCTTTTAGAAACTCCATTTTGCTATGGATAATAGGCTATGGTTAGTTGTATTTTGATCCCATGTGATTTTAGAAATGAAGAGAATTCATTTGAGGTATATTCCCCCCTTGATCTGAGTGGAGGGTCTTTATGGAGCATCCAAACTCTTTCTCAACTAGTTGATTGAACTACTGAAAGTAGGAAAATACTTCTAATTTTAGTTGAAGGAAGAAGACTCGCATCTTCCATGAGTGATCATCCACAAACATCTGATAATACCTCTTTCCTCCAAAAATTAGTGGTATGGGACCACACAAATCAGTGTGCACTAACTCCAATGGTCTTATAGCTCTAGCAGAGCTAGCTTCAAATGGTGCTCAACATTGCTTCCCTGCTAAGCAATCCAAGTAGATTGGCAATGTAGATGAAAGGGTGGGAAGTCCCTTCACCATTTGATATTTACTTAGCTCAAATAAATACCCTATACTAAGATACCCAAATATCTTATGCCAAAGAGAAGTGGCCTCATTTTTGTTGAACGCCATGTCAACATGAGGCATTTAAATAACGTCTAGTGTGAACAAGCCATGCTTGTAAGAACTGGTTGCTATGTGTTTTCCCTGTTTGGTGATATAGCAACATTTTAGTCCATTTTCCACTTTGAAGTTGACAGCCATCTTTATCCAGGATTTGTGGAATTGACAACAAGTTGTTTTTCAATCCTAGAACGTAAAGGATATTTTGAATGTGGGACTTTCCATTTGGAAGGAAAACAGATACACTGTCTTCTTACTTGACACGATAGGTCTTATTATCAACAATTATTACTGGTTTGCCTTCTCTTACCACAAATGTGTCAAACCATTGCTTGTCACTAGTCATGTGTTTGCTGGTGGCTGAATAAATGTACCAAACAAAATTCTTGTGTAGAATCTATATGGGTCATGAGCACTTTGTGTGCTCTTTCTGAATCAGAATCAAAATTTTCAATAGCAACATGTCCTTGTTGTCTATTTTTCTACTGTGGCTAATTTTTGCCCTTCTTTTCTTTTTTGTGTTTAAACCAATACCGATTAGTGTCATGATTTTCCATTTTGCAATTCCTGCAATACTTCCCTTGTTATTGATGTTTCTTGCCCTTATCTCTTGTAGATGATCCTGAAGAGGATCCTCCATTTTTAAAGTTACCTTTCTTCTTTCCACCCTATTTGTTTGTGTAAAGCATATTGTTTGACACTTCATCACTTTGGAGCTGATTTGCTTCCTCATTTTGAAGCAAATTGACTAACTCCACAAAGGATACTATTCTTTGAGATACATTAAGGGATGTTATTAACATCTTGTAAGATTCTGGAAGACCCCTAAATATTACTAAAGTCAAAATAGTATCTTCTACTCTGGATCCTAAAGCATTCAACTTTGACTCTAGTTCTGCCACTCAACAAAGGAATAACTCTACTTATTCTGCTAGCTTCATATGGAGTGTATGAAGTTGAGTTTGAAGTTTTATCATAGTTGATTTATTCTTACCTTCAAAAATGGTACATAATGCATCCCATGCATATTTACCATTTTTAGCTTCACTTATGTGAGGTTGGATCTCATC
Organism: Wollemia nobilis; assembly: GCA_028583015.1. Taxonomy (NCBI): domain Eukaryota; kingdom Viridiplantae; phylum Streptophyta; class Pinopsida; order Araucariales; family Araucariaceae; genus Wollemia; species Wollemia nobilis. Next base: position 466,174 of record JAQPPZ010017034.1, on the reverse strand, counting down.
AGTAGTAGCAAGCAAAATCAACAGGAGAAGTCTATTATTATTTTTATCCCATGCAATTTGATCTGCTCCTACTGTAGTGGGTTTTTGAATAGTTCCATCCGCTATATCACATATTTCCTCAACAGTAAGAATGTCCTTCATCTTGGTTTTCCATGTAGAAAAATTATAACCTTTAAGTAATTGTGTATCATTTGGGTATTTGTTGATATTTGCTATGATTAAGATTCTAGAATGGTATTTGTTGATATTTGCACCTAATTTAGTAATGCCAACTTTTAATAAAGGTATCGAGTAATATTGAAAATGCACCTAATTATAAGTTTTTGCAACAAAATATTTGATTTGTGTTTTGCAAAAAAATAAATTTGATGTTCAAATTCTCCCCCCTTTGTGTTACAATTTTTGCAAAAATACAATTATCAAATATCAATTATCCCCCTTTTATTTTGCAAAAATAACAAAGTAGATCACCTTTAAAGACAAGTCGACACACGAAAATCTTTTGAAAGGCTTTCCAGAACCAGTCGACACACGACTTGGTTTTAGTGGACCCTTAAGGCTTCAATACTCAAAAATTGGAGGTGCATCAAGATTAAAAGGTTCTCTAATCCTCATGGGACCATAGCTTCAATCCAAATCCTTCCAAGTATTTGTGTAAGTATTGAAATGAGGTAAACTCTTTCTGTGTCTTCTAAGCATCCACTGAAAATTGGATCTTATAGTTTGACAGTGAAGTTTGTTTCTCTTTCGAATGACTCTTAGACGATGAAGATATTTTTGTATCCAAGACCTCTTCTTCATGAGACAAAACTTGTACTCTAAAAAATGATTAGAAAAATTTGGATCAAAGTGTTAGAAGTCTCAATTTGGTGCAAAAAAATGAGCATTGATTTTCGTCTCTTATCCCCACTTTTGGAGAAAACAAAAAAACATCATTTCTTCCAATTTGGCAAAAAAATTGGCCTTAATTTTTTTTAATTTTAATGCAAAATTTGAATAATTGCAATCATGATTTAATTAATAATAAAATTAATTTTGTTTAAAATCAACTTAATAGAAAAAAAAATTGAATTTTATACAAAATTATTTAATTATTAATAAAAATGATTAGAAAATATTAAAAGAATTTACCTTTGTTTTTTATAGCAAAATATATGGTTTTTCGACCTCGACGGGATTCAAACTCCTGACCTCCTGTCGGGAGTCTTTTCTCTAGCTCGAAGACCGATTGGGCTAGCTCACCGATCTAGGAGCACAAAGGGAGACTTTCCCTTTGTTCTAGTTGTAATGGCAAAGCTTCAAAAAAAATTGGGACTATATGTCCCACATTCATCCTATGGATGCACATTAGTTGTATAAAATGCAACTATGTCCACCATATATCGATTGCCTATAGGAAATCATGAACTATTTGTTTTACCGCTCAATTTGTAAATGGAAAATTGAAACGTCGGTGCCCCCTTTGTCCAATCACATAATGACACCTCAGCAGCCCATCGACCAATCAAATGACACCACTTATCAGGTGCTCGACCAATTAGATGATGCCTTGGATTTTGTATTTCCATCTTGCATTAGCTATCAAGATCTACCACATGGTCATATTGGGATGTGAGCCCACCCAATCATATGGATCAGATGCCTCAAAGTGTGAGCATTGGGTTACATGCTATCATTAAAATTTGTGCCACGATAGGTAAGTGCTTCCTAGTTTCTGTCATATTGCTATCGCCAGAGGTAATTCACAGGTAATTTACTGCTAATATGACAATTAAAATAAACTATTGCCAATTAAACACTTGAAATTAAATAATTGACAATAAAATAATTGCCAATAAAATAACTGCAAGTGAATCGCATTGAACTGAGGAACGAGACAGAATCTGTCGAAGAAAATTTTGTGTCTAGTCCGCTAGAGGGTTTCCATGTTGGATTCTCCTTGGGATCCAAGCAAGAAGAAGAAATGAGCAAGAGGGGGGCCTCATCTTGGGATTTGTGCTCGTTGGTCCAGTCATCTTTCTACCTCAAAAAATGTGTCGAAAGGTTCACTTCCACCCAAGTGGGATTGAAATAGCTCTTATACCAATGTTAAATTATAGCATAAACCATTAACCTTAGTATTGATAGGAGAAGTGCTTAAATAACATTTCACTTAGGCAATGGATACCCTAAGAGGTAGTCCCCATTGAAGGTAGCTAATTGCTAGGAATTAGCACTAACTAGTAACAATGTGATATTCTCTAACAATGTGAGATATTTCCTAAATGAATATCTCACGTCTAACAATAATATATTGTGAGACTTTACAATAGTAAAAAAGTAAATAATGTAATAATCTAATGGTAAAAGTAATAAATTACTTTTTACCCTAACAACTTTCATAGTAAAATCTCAAATCTTCACTCATTAAGCTACTATTTGTGGTGTAGAATTAGAGGGTTCTAAGCAACTAAAGTATATAGAATACAATAGTAGAGTAGTAGAAGCTATCTATATCTCTTTTCTTGATGATTTTATTTAGAGTAGCTTTGTCTTTTCATGATTGTGTCCACTAGAAGTTTAAATAAATAAATAAAATCATCAAAAACATAATAAACTAATTATTTTCATATGTAACAGAAAATTGAAGTTCCCCTAAATTATATACACTATAAAATTAGACTTGTGTTATTTTATCACATGAACTAGATTTCTAATTAATAATTAATATAAATTTGAACACAAATCTAATCCATATCATTTGATGTTCTCTCATGCTAGTTTTTCTATAAGCATCTACAATCACACTCAAGAAATCAAAAAGCATCACAATATGTTTTTATGTAATGAAATTGTTATTGTTGTATTAATACCAATTTTTGAAACGCTTTGAAGATTCATACAAGGTTCAAAAAAGAGTGAATAGAGTTTGATTTTCTTTTATATAATTCTACATAAATAAAAAATAAAAAAATTAGTCTAAAAAGAACAATGAGTTAAAAATATGCCAAAGAAGATATGTCCCCTAGAATTTATGCCTATCAAGATTGTCCTACCTTATCAAAAATCTCTTGTTTATTTGTTGTGCCCAATAGTAACCCCTTATAAAATATTCAATCAATTGATTATACAAAGATATATTCTAAGAGACATTGACCTCATTTGTGAGAGGAAATAAAATCATAATTTTGTATGAAACTATATCAAATTGACTAAAACTATGAAAAGAATTATTACAAATTACCTAAATTCAAACATGTTGAATACTTACAGAAGTTTCCATCTTTTAGAAATAAAGAGTGGTGTGATATAAAACTACAACATTATACATATTGTTAATGGCCTTAATTACATTATGTTGTTTGCCCTCTCTACGGAATCATTATAGTCTAGTCAAAATTTGAATTGAGTATGTATAAACACTTCATTGAAATGAGTAACTATTTTTGATAATTTTATGATTTACTATATTGTTGCCTATAATAACGTATGCAAAATCAAGAATGAAAGAGAAAAAATGGAAAAATATTTAAATAAACATTTTTTAAAATTGGATATTAGTGTATGAAAAAGTGCTTTAAACATTTATCCTTCTCGTTTTATCATGCCACATGAACACATTTTGAAGGATTCATAAATAGATTAAGGGGCCCAATTTTTTGAGAAGATATTTTAACACTTCAAGTTAGGATGCCTTCTTACTCTATTTAAATTTTGTAGTTATATTTATAAACATAATATTTATGTTGGATAATGATATATATCACATTAATATTGATATCCATGCAATATAGATTTATTTATGTTATTGGTAGTCTGTTATTTTTAAAATGGATTTGACATTGTGGTTTTTAAAAATATTATTTCTTTTACTAAAAGAAATAATATAACCAACATGCTTCAAATAGCTACTAAAATATTTAGGATAATTTAATGAAGAACCATATTTTTTTAAAAGAATTTGAAAATTTTATATTAAAACAAGATTATTTACAAGTTGGGATGAGACTCCTCCCAGCCTTAGCTAGCGAGAACACTTGTTTACAATAGTAAAATAAGATATGACACTTCATTTAGATCTCTACCTACATAAATTGGAATCAAATTATCTAATTCCCTTCATAATTCCTTAATTTGGGTAACAAGAATCCTCAACCTCCATGTGTTCAAATTAAAGTTACTTATGCAATCCACAGCTCCTACCAATATTTGAGAATATGATTCTATGATTATTCTCCTATAACCTTGTCTTACCACCCAAATAGAAGCAATTTTTTTTTTTTAAGCAAAAAACCCTTGTGGGGCCGCCTTGGTCTGAGAGACCATGAACAGGGGGTTCTACACCGTCAAAGTCACCCGAGATTCGCACCCGACCCTACCTACACCAACATTATCAATTGGATTTTGGATACCCAATTCAACTTTTTGGTAGGGTGGAGATTTGAACCTGGGACCTCCCTTGGAGGATTGCCCTCTCCTCTCCAACTCACCTACAACACTTGGGTAAAAACTAATTTATAGTGGAAAACACCCCTTTCGGGGTGCCACTTTCAACAGGTTGGGCATAGGAGGAATGGAGCCTTGTCGGCCTCTACCAACACATAGGACATTCCTAACTATACCATATATCTGCAGGATGGATACAAGGGGAATGGAACCTGGGTCAGCCTCTACCAGCACCCAGGGCATTTACCACTACACCACAACAAGCAGATTTTATATCTAAGGCCTCTACTTCGTTATTCATGGCCCTACCCAGGCCTTGTAGTTCCCAATAGAACACTCTCCCAACATGATTCCTGCAAACCACTTCAATTCCAACTCTCCTCAAATTACCTTTTGTAGCTCCATAAATATTAATTTTAATTCAACTTTGTGGGCATGGTTTCCAACTATTTATATCATGCCCCTCTTGTATTTTGATTTCCTTCTCCATCATCCCTATTTCATCCTGAGTTTCTTTTTTAACATACACTAACATAATTTTTGTGACTTTGCTCCAAATGCTATCTAAGGATGAAAAGGTTTCTCTTAAAAAAATTCATTTCTCTCAAACCACACTTGCCACCAAATGAAGTTTAATCCAATATTTCAATTGATACAAAGAAATTTATATTTAAATCTACCCCTCTTCCATGTTTCCCAAATATTAATCCGATTCAAACCACCATTGACTCAAATTTTATATCATAAAAACCATCACTCCTAGATTTGATGCATTAAGGGGTATTCAAACATCAAGTGGTTATATTTTACCCACTCTTGTAGCGTAAAACACATTTATATGGACCAATAATTCCCCTACATATCAAATTATAAAAGTAAGAATACTATTGTGCATGAACTACCAAGGAAAGAAGTTTACTTTAGGCCAACCCTTGGACTACCAAATATTTCTCTAATTCTCAACCTAATATGAAAGAGGAGGAAGTTCTATAAGGATATTATCATAGCCAACATTCACTGTGTAGAATCCAAGGATTTTATAGCCCCAAGCTAATTCATTCTCCTCATCTCTACCTATGAGAAATATATTTGCCAATATTTTAGTCATGATGGGTGTCAATTTTGGAGGGATTGGAATTGGCCACTCATCCAACTTCTTAAAATGCTTAAACTTATAATCCTCCAATTGAAAAGTATTGAAATAACTTTCAATATAGATCCAATCCCCACTTTCCATGTTTTTTTTTTGGTTGTACTTCTAGGAATTTAGTAATGATAGGTGGGTATTGATTTGATGAATCTTTCTAAGATCATGCCTTATTCCCTCTTCCCACATTCTAAAATAATCCATATTTCACTACCTAAGATCCTAACTTTATATCCTACCACACTAAGGACCCATTAGCATCCAAAGGGAGATGACTCACCTCATTTGGGTTCACTCGTCCCAAATGTTTGCTAGTTAAAACTCCACTATATAAAGAAGTTGGTTGGGAGATTCACCTCTAGTAAAGCTTTCCAAAAAAATATTTATTATTTAACTCTGATCTCCTCAGTACCAAACCTCCCTTTAATTTGGGCTAGATTACTTTATTCCAACCTACTAAGACCTATTTCCTCTCTCCTTTTACTCCTCCCCATAAAATTTTCTAGCCACCTTGTCCAACTCTTTCCATATGGTATGTGGGGCAACAAGGGTAGAAAATTTATAAATTGTCATGGCCTATATCAATGACTACAAAAATGTTAATATACTCCTAAAGCTTAACCATTTTTTATATCAATAATTAATTGTTTCTTTGATACAATCCAAAATATTCCTCTAGATATATATTTGATTTTTTTTTAAATGCAAAGGGACCCCAAAATATACCATAGCGAGAGAAGTCCTCATGAATCCCAATATCTCTAAAAAAAATTCCTAAACCCTTCGATCTAGATTGAAAAATATCACTTTGTATTTTTTATCATTGATAACTTAGTTTGTGGCCCTAACGTAAACATTAAGAGCATCTCTAATAATTCATGCTTCCCTGAAGTTGGCCATTACCACCAATCCAATGTCATCTAAAAATTGTAGGTGAGTCAAAATCTCATCACTCACCTTGATAATTGTTAGTAAAACTTGTTGTCTTCTCCTCAATATGAGTCTACCCAAGCCTTTAACCAATTTGAGAAAAAGATAAGGGGAATAAGGATATCCATGACAAAGGCCTCGGGTGGCTCCAAATAATTGTGAGGGAAGGTTTTTTTTTAACACTCAGTATGTTGGAGTAGAAACATAGCTCGTAACCCATTCTATCCACTTTTGAGAGAAACTAAAGGTTGTCATCATCCTTGACAAGAAGCTCTACTCCACCCTATCATAATTCTTTGACATATCCAAATTTATGAGCATTCCCCTATTAACAAATTTTTGTATTGAGTGGATTACCTCCTAAGCTAGAACCACACCATCCAATATCTTCCCACCTTCTACAAAACCCCCTTACTTGATTTGAGGAGATAATGATATGTAGGATAGGTTTTAGCTGCTCATCCATTGGCTTTATGATTAGTTTATATACAACATTGCATAAGTGAAAAGGTATATAATCTAAAATATGCATCCCCTCCTCCCCTTTTGAAATTAAGGTAATGAATGTATGATTTAATGCTTCAAGCATTATTTTACTACATTTGGAATCCTCTATAACAACCATTACATCTTCCTCCAAGTTATCATAGAAGGTCTAAAAAACTCAATTGGAAATCCATCTGGAAATTGTGTTTTTCTCGTACTCATTCCAAAGACTACTTTATTCAATTCTTCTCTATCAATGGGTTTAATAAGGGCTTGATTTTATTATTCAAATATAATAGAGGGTATGATATCAAGAAATTTTAGAGCCTCTTCATCTTGCACCACATTTTTATTAAATAATTTAGAAAAATAATCTATTGGATGGAAATATATACCTAGGATTGTATCAAAAAGTGCCTATTATCATCCTAAAGAGCTTTCATATTGTTTTTTTGTCTTCTAGAACAAGCAAACCAATGAAAATTTTGTTGTTTCTATCACCTTCTAATAACCACGTGGTTCTTGCTTTCTATTTCTAGTAGATCTTCTCTTGGTTGTCAATATCCTCAACTGCTTTACACAGTGCATCATCCTTTTCTTTGATTTGCTCTGTAATTATTCCTTGAATTTTTTTGCACCTCCTATCATTTGGCCATCAATGGAGCTCTTTGTACGTGGAAGTCCATATTGTTAGCTTACCTCAATTGTTTCAACTAGTCCTTAACATAATTAAGTTGCTTGTGGAATCTAAACATTGATGTCCCATATGTCAAGCATCCTTCTTTCCACCACTATGGAATTGTATTTCAATGTTTCTCTTTTTTTAACTAAAAGTCTTCAAATTTGAATGGTTTGTGATGTTTCCCTGTCTTGATCCCCCATTCCAATAGAATGAGAAAGTGATCCAAAACTGGACCCTCTAAAATCTAAAATGTTAGATTCCATTTCACAAATGCCTACTCGAAAAACAAAAATGTTCTACCTTGAACTTCCTACTATGTGGCTCCTTCCTTTTATTAGTCCAATTATAGTTGGTTCTAGGACATTTAATGTCCACCAAGTGTAATGCATGGACCTAGGTAATCATAAGTCAATCCCCTGGATCCAAAATTGGGGATCCTCATTTCTAATATCTAGATGATAATTTAGCATTAAAATTTTCTATAAAAATTCTAATGTAACTCCTCACTCAATACTCTCATATTATGCACCACTTTACTCTGACAAATATAGACATCTAGGTTTTGAGCCCCATAAAAATTTGTGATTAAAAATAGCTGAGTCATCACATTGTTCCTAAAATGTGATGTGAGGACACACCTCCAAGCTATACATTCTATTTTCATACATTCAACAGAGTTCCAAAAGGTAATTATCCCCCTTGAGATCCCATGGGTAGCCACTTTTGTATGACCAAAACCCTCCAAAGTGTATTTATTGTTTTACACATAATATCCAATGACATTTTTGTCTCCTAGATAAGCAAAAAATATATTTTACTTTTTTTCTAAGTCTTCGAACAACAGATTGATGAGTTCTATTGTTTAAACCCCTAACATTTTGAAAGGTTTAACCTAGGAGTATTTCACATATTTCTAGAAATAGTTAGCTCCTAGGTTTATTTTCATGTTAATAAACATGTGAGTCATTATGCTCATGTAGGGATTCATTGGCATCTAGAAATTCTAAGTTAAGTTAGTTTGTTAGCTTAAAGTTCATGATTTATCTTTCCAACAAAGCACTACACACTTTATTTGAGATATTTGAAAATATTTCATATTTTGTACTTTTGGCATCTCAAATGCCTATATTATGTTGCAAATTAATAATGTTTATCATCAAGGATTTTTCAATTCTTTGCATTGGTATTAGAGTAGCACGATCTAGCTACCTATGGGAGGGAATTGTTATGTTGGTGATTATCCCTCTATAATCACTGAATTCATATTTCTCAGATTCATAAAGATATTTTTGAATGTTTCAACCTATTTATTTGAGTATGGGATGTTGATTCTAGAACATTGTTTCCTCTTGTGGGTCTTATATATAGTTTGTTGTGAATACTATTAACATTATGGTTGGTATTTGTAGATATACTGGCATCGATAGTTATTTTAATTGCTAGCACGAACCTCATCCTTTCTTGGAATTGGGGATTCATTGTCACTATCCACAATGATATGCTCAAAGATAATCGATCACACAATCCATATATCCTCCTTTAGTGATGCTCGCTCTATTTAAAAATGCATATTTTATTTGGAATTCTATGTTGGTGTTATGCAATGGATATTTCTATGCTCAAAGTTTTGCATAGATCAAAATACATATTTTGTTGCTTAAGTCTCCTACAAAAAGGGAAAATATCAAGGCACAAGATTTTATGGCAAAATGACGAAGAATTTGATCCATGCAATCTCATTGATGAAGGGATTGGAAAAACCAAAGGTGGAGTCAATGATGCCAAAGCAGTGAAGAGACCATTGAGGTTAAAATTGATAGTCATCACATTAGAATCCCCATGATATTCATGGTCTTTCAGGCCTATGAGTAGGTCAGGATCGACATCTAGCATTTCTATTATCAACCAAAATATTTGAATCCAAAAATAAACCATGTCATAATGCCCTCGATGAATTTTCCAAACCAATGATATTTTATTGTCCACATCACAAATATGAATATGGAGTATGTCAGGCTGATGGCTAAGTAGGGATCTTTTAGTGGACCTTCAAAGGAAGATACAATGTTTTGATCACATTTCAAAATTAATCAAAGCCATCTGATCGTGTTTTCAATTCCTACTATAGTAAAAAACATCGATCAAAAAGCAACACTAACTAATTATTGAATGGCATAAAATTTGATGTCAAAATATGGTCCATTTGAATCTGTATATAAATAGTCTAGCTCCATTTGGTGCTTTTGGATGCATGGGTTGTCTAACTATTGGTGTAACCCAATTGGATGGAGATGCAAGTTAGGCATTGGCATGTTTCAACCAATTCACTATTGGGTGCCCTCTACACATCAAGCGTATACATATAATCAAGAACATGATAATTGGAAATTATCCATAGCCATGTGGCCCTTAGAGATAATATTTTGGTGTTATGTAAGTCTATACAATTGAGCCACCTATTGGAAATTGGGGTTTTTGAAAGCCATTTTGAGAGCACCCCATGTCATGGCCTTGGACCAGCTAGGGTATCTTGTTAATTCACCCGATCTCATGATCATTGGCACCTAGAAATAATTGGTGATATTTCTATATATGGCCTATAAATTTATTTTTGCTTGATATCCATTTAATTTGATTAATTTATTTAATCAATTTACATTAAATTAACTAATTTAAATCAAATTAATTAATTCATTATCATAGGCACATTTTAATTAGTTAATTCTTTTAAGAATTAATTATATTTTTTAAACAACTTTTTTTAAGGTGCCTTAAGTCTTATTATAGCTTTTATTTTGGCTACAAGCCATTTGTATGCTTTTATGCATATTTACCCACTTGCAATAATGTATTTTTGTAAATAGATCTATTGGATATTTGAGGATCTCAATTTCTCCTCCCATTTAGAATTTTGCAAACTTTTATGGATTTGTAAGGAGTGAAACTTGGTGGTACCTGACACTCCATTATTTTGTTCACTATCTCCCAAATGGGCATTATTACACTCACTTAGTAGGAGTTAAAGTCACCATTGTGACCTTTGGAAGGCATCACCATAACTTATACCTTCTTTATTATATATTTTTCCTCTCTTGTTGCACTTCTTCTCATAGTGATTTGATTGTAGTTTGAGGCACTTGCAAGATAGGGATAGGAATTGACTATGGATTCGATGTACATGATTTAAATCATGAATTATTTGAGGTATAAATATTTTGTGAAGATGCTTAAAGACAATTATTACCTTTGGAGGAGTAGTAATCCCTTCTCCATTCTATTTGGGTGATTGTATTCTCTGGGGAAGAGTCTCTAGCCATTATATGCTTCACGATGATTGTATGCTCTCTCTTTTTGAGAAAAACTTTTTACAAGGCTCTCTCTTCTTCTTCACATTTGAGGATTGTCTTTCTTTTAGGTCATTTAAATTGGATCTCTCCCACTCCTTTGTAAAAGCATTGGATTCCAATGCTTCTTAAGTGGGGAGGAATGATAAGGGTTAACCTAGGGATATTTCACATATTCCTAGGCATAGTTAGCTCCTAGGTTTATTTTCATGTTAATAAACATGTGAGCCATTATGCTCATGTAGGGGTTAGTTGGCTTCTAGAAAGCCTAATTTAAGTTAGTTTGTTAGCTTAAATTTCATGATTTGTCTTCCCAATAAAGCACTACATGTGTTATTTGAGAGATTTACAAATATTTCATATTTTTTTATTTTTGGCATATCAAATGCCTATATTATGTTGCAATTTTTTTTTATCATCAAGGATTTTTCAATCCTTTGCACATTCCATGATTGTATAATCATTGGTTACCTTGATATGGATAATATTCTATTGCCCTCACCAATCCCCTAGTGACCAGGTTTCCTTCTTGAACTAATAATAATTCCTTATTTTATTTTCTACCCACTCCTTAAGAGTTGATATTCCTTTATCTCTTCTCCACCTAGGTTGGTTTTTCTTTGTTCTTTTATGTAATACCCATGATGACATCCTTTATTATTGGTTGCTCTTGGTTATGCACTATCAATACCTTGCAATATCTAATTGTGAAAAATCATTACACTCTATTACCTACCCTATGATAGAAGGAGTTGAAATGGAGGTTTGAACATGGTTGTTATTATTTTTATTATTCCCATCCACTCCTTTCATAAATTTTTCTTCTTCTTGATCCACTAGTGTCTTGAAGATATCATACCTATTTGAGGGCTTGTGTTGGGGTTTCTCTTTTCCATCATTTTTCTTTTACCTTCTACTTATTTTGGGTTTTTCAAAACCACCTCCCTATGCTTCTCCACCCTAAGAAATGTTGGTTATTTCTTTATTGAATATTGACTTACCCTCCTTAGGAACACTCAATATTCCTAAAGGAACCTCCATTTTATGTTCATATTATTTTGGTAGGATCGATCCAAATACCTATATTTGTGTTAAACTCTACACCTGAAGGCAATGCCTCATAATACAATTGTTGAATCCAAGATAGCCCTATAATTTCAAGTTCCACCTCTGCTGACAAAGGCTAGTTGAGATCGATTTCCATGCATAATCTAGCATAAATGGTTGTGTTTCCTTCCATTGTGTCTCTAGAAACACCCAAATATATTCCAAGGGAATTATTGATGATCTCCAACACTTTCTCACTCTATAACTACATTGGAAGTGCATACAAATAAATCCAAACTAGGACAACAGTGGGTTCAATTCGAGGATAAAATACCACTCTTTAGGGATAAACAAATAATCTTGTCAGACCATGATTCATATTTTTTTATTCATAATCCCTATTTCTATCAAGAAGTAAGGAAAAATAAATAATAAAATATCCATTACTAAAAAACTACAAAGAATACTCACCAAGGATCCTAGTCTTGCCAAATCCAGGAATGCAAAAAATTTAGGGTAGGGTGAGTACCCATGAATTTATGGATCGGATCATGACTGCCTCTATATAAGACTACTTCTACCATTCTTTTCTCAATGACAATCTATGATCTTGATTCTAACTATGGAGGCACCTATTGACTTTGAGATGTTGATCTTTTTCTAGTAATGGTAAGGAGCATTTTTAGTGATTCTTTAGTCTCTACTGGATATTTTTTCTTCAATAAATCTACAAAAGAATTATGTCTATCTAAAATAGGATCTGGAGGTGTCCCCATTGGGTCCTCCTAGGGCATAATTATTGTCGTCAATTTTGCAGTAACCAAATAACACTTTTTCTACCCAATTGATGCCCTTGTTTTCTTTTCTAAAGCTCAATCCTCCCACTTATCAATGAAGAACCATGTTGAAAGACCATAATGGGTGGTTTGGTGATATAAATGAGTTGGTACAAATAAATGCATATCAATAGATCAAATATTAATATTTTTTAAATTTTAGAATTAAATTACAATATAGGTTGCTATTATCCATCAATGTTATGAATGATTAGTTCTATAGTGCAAATTAATTTCATAATATGTAACACTCCACTAATGATATGGATTAATATTAGATTGTAAATTTTATAAAAGTTATAAAAAATACTTAGTTGTTATAAAATGTGGTATACGAAATATCATTAATATATAATAATAGATTTTCATTTTTTGTGTATGAAAAATGATCTTAAGATAGGGGAATAAATGTAGGGTTATAAACTAATATGGTATAACCAACTCATAAATATGATAATAAATAATATAAGGAGATAATATTTATTTAGATTATTTACAATCTACAAGTAATCCATTCTATTTAAGAAATATCTAGATAAGTTTTTAGTTATGAGTATGTATGGATATTATGTACAATAATTATAGAGTATTTGTAGAAATAACCCTAACATATTGAAGGAAAATTATTGTCTTTATCCTCTATGTATTTCAATGATAATTCATAATTTACCAACATTCTCTTGCTTTTGAAATTATAGTATGCATATAATAGACTGTGATCTTCCCTAGGCATATAAAATATATCCTTGCATACACAATAAGAAGGATTCATTACCTTTTAAATTATGATTAGATTTAATATTTCATTTTGCAATAATTTATTGTTAAATGTATTATTTTATTATTATTAATTAAATATTATATGGATTTCTATTACTTAAATGTGAGCAAAACATAGGAATTGGTATTAATTGATTTCAAATATCTAATAGAAAAATTCTTAAGATATCAAAGTAAACACTTGATGAACCCCAAGCCTATTAAATTATGATTAAATTTAATATTTTATTTTAGCATAGTCTATTGTTAAATGTATTACTTTATTATTATTTGTATTAGGTAGAATAACATGGGATTTTGAAAGAATCCCATACCTTTTACAACAATAGATGCAATAGAAACATGGATGTAAAATAATCCAAGGGAAGAGCAACCCTGTGGGACAAGGGAAGAAAACAAAAACTACCTCTAAAAGGTAAACTAGAGGTAAGGCCAATAAAAATAAAAACAAGAGAAGCCACCTTACCAACTAGGGACAAATAGGAGCAATAAAATGATACCAAAGTGCAATAAGGATAACCTCCACCATGGTAAAAGAGGCTTTACTTTGGATGGGGTTCACCACCTTTTATTTGGACATCTTCCAGATGATTGGAAAACTCCTCCATAAGCATAGTGATCATCTTGTTTTATTCTATGGAGGGACTTAATGATATCATGAAGAAAAACCAGGTTGTTACTCAAAATGATCATGAATTGGGACTCCAAAGGGGGGATCCAAGGTTATGCATAGTGGCTATTTTCGTAAAATTGGCTAAAATTAGGATTTTTAAAATTTGGAATTGGCTAATATTTGGGACCCTTGACCAAGGTCCATTAGCCAAAAAAAATTGGGTGCAATTTTTTTTTTTTGTTGATTCGCCCTAATTTTATAATAATTTGACCATTTTAAGTTTAAATTTCCAACATTGCCCCTAATAATAGTGAACCTTCTACATGTGTTCCGACACTATTCACCTAGATTTTGAAACCAATTTGCCAAATTTTTATAAATACATTTTGTGGTTTACCCCTTATGCATAACCTTGGGGGGATCCCCAATAACTTTTTTATTGAATATTCTCCATGTTTATCATCACATGTTATTGCAATCATTTTTAAAAGTAAAAAATTTAGGGAAATATTTCATCAAAATTTGAAGAGAATCCTGAGTAACCTCCTTATTGGCCAATAAATTAGCTTCCTTATTTTTTCTTCTCTGAAAATGTGTTTGAATTTGACACCTTCCAAATTCTCAGTGTGAAGTAAAATTTCTTCTATCATATTTGCAATGGTCCAATTGGGAGAGGGGGTTTCCTTTAGCAATATTGATAATAGATAACCACCTTATTAGAATTCAACTTTTCTAGGAGCATAACTCCTTTGATACAATGCCCTTGCTTTAGTGAAAATTGGACTAAACTCCTAAAAATTTGGAAAAGGCTATAAAAATGAACTTCTTGTCATACCTAATGATTCCTCCTACCCCAATGGTGCATGGGTTACCTTTATCTACCCTATAAAAATTTTATTTTAATCTAGCCTTCAGGCAAAGGCTTCCATCTAACAAGAGCTTAGGGATTAGGGGGAATCTAATTGGGGACCTCCCAAAGTGAAGAAACCTATCTGAATGGTAATATTAACTTCACTATGGAACCACCTCTCATATTTGATAGAAAGCATTGAAATATTCTCTTTTATAGAACTAAACATGCATGAGGTTCTTTTTGACATTTCTAAAGGATCTATTATTTCTTTCATTCCAAATACCCCAAAGGAAATGAGGTGGATAGAAGGACCAATATATTCTAAGAAAGAGGTTCTAGAAAGGGGAATCCCAATACACACATAGATCCAAAATGTTATTAGGAAGAACCTAGGCTATATTAAATTTGATGAAGAGAAGGTGAAAATATTCCAAAGAAAAGGGGTATTCAAGAAATAAATGGTTGAAATTCTCCCAGGAAGCTTCACACAAATAACACGTATTCGAAATAGATAGACCTCTTTTTTGAAGGTTATCAATGGTTAGAATTTTATTTTGGATGGCCAACCAAAGGAAGTAATTGACTTTGGGGATGAGGTTTTTAAACCATATCTTGTTGGTTGGAAACTAATGTTCTTCCTCATTAAACTAAATAACATAGGAAAATTTAACTATGAAAATGCCCTTACTGCCCACTTTCCATATAAGGGAGTCAACTGAAGGGTTTGAATTAAATAAATAAAATATGATAATATTGGATAAATAATAAAGAGTAACAGTTTGCCTGAGATTTGTATTAACAAGAGATACATGCTTCCACACTCTTTGACCATCCTTGACTTCAATGAAGTCAAAAACTTTAGAACCATAGGATTGCATGATAAAGGGATTTAAATAGTTTAGAACCTAGTAATTTATCAAATATCTATTATAAATCTAGCTATCTCCTTAGAAATAAACATTCTTACTATATTCAATCTTCCATATCAAGCCTTTTTAATTATAAACTTGGAATCAATAAGGTTTTTCCAAAATACAAAGCCCTTTGGATTGGGCTGAAAATTTGCTTTATTATTATTAATTAAATATTATATGGATTCCTATTACAAAAATATGATCAAAGCATAAAATTAGTGTCAATTGATAATAGAAAAAGTCTTAAATACTATAGTAAACACTTGATGAATCCCCTAATCCCATTAGGAAAAATACAAATATTTATTTACATTGAAGGAGACTATAGAACATAGAAAAAATTGATTACTTAAGAAAATTTTGACTACATAAATAGGCAATCATGAATATAGAGTTATGGCATTTGCCTCAAGGTAACGCCTATCCCCTAACCCTACATACTAACATCTGTGTAGGATTGTTATGTTGTAATGCCTTAGTGATTAGTTAGTTCTATCTACCCATAAAACTAACTAATACCATTACCATTCACTTGATAATGATCATAATCACACTTGCCTACCTAAAAAGTACCACCACTATAGTACTTTAGTTAGTGTGAATGATCTGGTGGTTTTCCCATATCAATCCACTACTAGGATCACCCAAGCCTCATCACTATCCAGTGGTTTTCCCATACCAATCCACTTATACGATCACCCAAGCCTTATTGCTAGAGTTTTTCAAACACATTCACCAAAATTACCTAGTTTATTTTTCTACCCATAAATTCAACTAAGGTTGCATGCAACTCAACTCTAGGGTTAACTAATATGGCACTTAGAAATTCGTACCCATAAAAAAAAAATCTAACCCAAGGGCCTTATTCAACATATTTTCCTATCTAACAAAAATAAAGTTATATAATAAATCATACCAAAATATATTGATAAAGACTAGAGAAATTAGGTATTTCATTCCTACATAACACTAGAAATTAGGTATTTCCTTTATTTACATGAAAGGAAATAAAACAACATCTAGAAATCATAACAAAATTTCATTAATTACTTTCTCCTATTAATCCATCATCATTTTCAATAAATACAAATAATTTGTCTTTGTATCTATAAATTATTTCTAAAGAAACTTAACATAGAAGAAAAGCAATAATTCATCTTTCACTTTTGGACAATATTAACAAATTTATGATTATACATCAAGAATATTTACACGAATATCCATTCCATCATCATAATCATTACATAGCATAACTTCTACACATAACACCTTTTAAGTTTTTTCATATCCAAGTACAAATATTACATTTCAATACATAAGTACATAATAATAACTAAGTGTCATCTTCTTTTTCAATATCTTCTACTTGATAGGTATTTTCTCCATCATGATTTTGAGCATAAATATAGGGATCAGGATAACTCTATGAATGAATATGCAAGCATAACATGCATTATGCAAAATTATTCAATAACAATGCAAGATCTCAGTCCCATGATAGACTTCAAAGTATTCTTCCACTGTGGGGATTCATTCTTATAACCTCACTGCTAGACAAGATACCATAAGTGGTCTCCCCCATTTCCCTACACTACCTTATATGGGACAACATGGCCACGACATGGGATTATCCTTTAAGGCCCATATCACTTAAAGGTGATGCTTATCCCTAACTCTACATATCTCTTAAAGTGACATCTATCACCTTAAGACCCATATCTCTTGAGGTGATGCATCTATGTAGAATTATTATGGCATAATTATTATTAGTCATAAACGAGAGAATACCATGCTTATCTCACTTAAGTATGGTTATTTTTCTACACAATCCACATATATACCCTTGTATTAAATTACTAATCATCCCTTAAATATTAAATAACAATTCCTCATTTCCAATAAAACATTTCCATTATTAATATATAGAGTTATAAAAAATAATTACTATGCAACCACTTTTTAGCAAAGGATGATGTTAAGAATAAGGGTATTATTTTAGATAGAGATAATATAATATAAATTAAGGTGTTCTTTTAGAAAAGGATGATGCAAAGAATAACCTTTTAATATAACCATCCTACCATGATAGAGCTAATCATTCTGAAGATAAAAATTCAAATCAATTATATTGTATAATTGTATGAGTAATTGATTAAATGCATCAACTAATTAATGGTGCCTTTCAAGGAAGTTAAGAAATTTATTAAATATCATCTCGACTGTGGTACCATTAAAACATGTAAAAAATGTGAGAGATCAAAATATAAATGGGAGGTTAATGAAGTTAAAACAATATGGTCTTTTGTGCAGCCTTTATCTTAATATATTTGCTTCTCTTCATTGGCCTCATCCATAGATCAAATAAATAAAAAAATCATTTGGATAAGGCTAAAAATAATTTTCAATTTACTTTACTATGCCCCTTAAATCAAATATGGAAGAAGTGCCTAGTTTAAAAATATGTAAGCAACAAACAATATTGTGGAGGAAGAAAACAACCTACTAAAATCACTATGAATGTGTGAGAGAGAAAGAGATAGAAAGAAACACCATCACTTAGAGAAGAATTAAAGAGATTATAAGCTATTTTAGAGTTAACAACAATTAGCATTACAAATAGTAATACAAAGTAAGATACTTTATAAAATATTACTTTAATATTTTTGAGCTAGCTATCCCATTATAATTATAGTGGAAGAAACATTTTCATGTAATAAAAATATAACAAATAGGTATAGCCTAAACAAAATGAATATCATGGCCCATTGAAAACCTAAGCAATCACATTAATAAAAGCAAATTGCCTTCATTACAAGAAATTTGATAACTAGCACATCCTACAACTTTCTCCCTAGCCATCATTCAACAACCTAACCCTTGATAGCAAGAAGAAATTAAATAGAATTAGGAGGGAAGATGAATATCAATGGAATGGGGAAGATAAAGCTCAAGATTAGAGGTGACTCTTGGTTTTCTTGTTCTTTCCTATTTTGGGAATGGTTGAAGTGATAATTCATAACAAAACCATAACTACCTGAACATGGATAATATGTACAATAAACCATGCTTGGCCATTTTAGTAAGGACTTGAAGAGATTTCAAGACTTAGAAGATTGCATTGACATTTTTTGCATTGCTTCATTGAAATTCGTGTTTAGATTGATTAAGCCTTTTATGTGGCCATTGGCCTTGGGTTTAGCACTTGTCATGTTTATATTGATTAAGCCTTCAATGTGGCCATTGGCCTTGGGTCTAGCACTTGTATTCCATTAATACAAAAATACTAGAATTTGTAGTTTGATAAGAAATAAAAGAATATAATTGTAAAAATTTGAGTTGGAGGTAGATTTCTAATGTGAGCCCCAAACTAGACATTTAAAAGCCTTAATAGATCCAATTGTTTGCTCAAGGATTATGGCTAAGCTTAGTCCTCACAAAATTCTAGAAACACTACAATAGTTTTTATAATATGCCCTTTTAAAAGTATTAATTTAATACGGTTAATATTAATTTATTAATACTATTTTAGCAAGGTATTAGTAACTAAATTAGTCTAATGCTAATATTAATTATTAATACTATTTATTAATATTATTCTAATGCTAATATTAATTATTAACATTAGTATTTATTATTTTTAAGTATTAATAATTCTAACATTATTATTAATACCTTACTTGTTAAATAATTAACCAATTAAGTTCTATATTTTAAAACATAAGTATTAATACATCTTAATGATAAATTAAGAGCCTAAGCAACACAAGGGCTCTTGTCAAAAGTTATCCTATCCCAAACTAAGATGCATCCAATAATAAGCAAGAAGATAGATAATGCACAAACATTACTATTCCCTAAGTAGGAGGTATTATGATAACTACAAGGTTATCAACCACCTAAGCATAGGGGTAAGGACTCTTTTGCCTATATAGAAATCTCATTACCCGATAATGCATTTAATCACACATACACATATACAAATATTTTTACATGATTTTTTTACCTCTCGGCTATCAAACTGAAAATTCAACATTTTTTGTTTCACACTTATTTCACTTGGGTGGTTGTCCCATACCAATCCACCCATGAGAGTCCTCTCCAATAACAAATTATTTAGCAATACTATATTCTACAAAATAACATAATCCAACTCAAGTAAGCATAAAGTACAACTATCAAATCATATTTATAGAAACCAATAAGATCATGCATTAATTATCAACACATCAATACATCAATAAAATGATAAGGAAATTCCTACCAATATGGGCCATTACATAATCCCCCTAGGACTAAACACAATACCTTTATATTTTCTAAAAACAAAATATTTTATTCAAAACAAAATGGGAATTGCTTTCTCATTACATCAGCATCTTCCCAAGTGGCACAATTCTTGTAAAAATGGTCCCATTGGACCTTACAATGATATAAGGTATGGTTTTTTAGCTTTTAGAGTGAAACCCTAAAATCTTGATGGATCACACTTTAGTAGTCATGGGATTTTTCATCTACAAACTAGATACATTCTACACATGAGAGGGATCAAAAACATTTTTCCTAACCAAGGATAAGTGAAAAATATCATGTATTTTTTATAGGTTGGGTGGTAAGGCAAGCTGATAGGCTATTGGACTAATCTTATCAATTATTTAAAATGGCCCAATAAATCAAGGGTCCAACTTAGTTGACTTGATGGTACTTTTTGTAGGTCACAACCTTAAGAAGAATTTATCTCCCATAAATAATTTCCTTGATGACCTTTATAAATCTACATAACTCTTGTTGTGATTAGTTGCTTCCTTGATCCTTTGCCAAATCACCTTGAGTTGTTCCTCCATCTCCTTCATAGTGTCCAGTCTAATCACTACCCAATATTCTAGATTATCCTGAGATAGAGGTGTTATACATATTCTTCCATATAAGGCCTTGAATGGAGTCATTCCCAAGGATGCATGGTATCCATTGTTATATGCAAATTCTACCAAATACAAATAGTCTTCCCACTTAGAATTTTGATCCATGCAATACATGTAGAGCATGTATTCAAGGACTTGCCTTACCCTCTCTATTTTTCCATATATTATATGGTAGGGATAACTTGTATTCAACTTAGTGCCCAAGGCATGATGAAGATCTTACCTTTTGGCATAAATCTAGAGAATTTATCTAAAATAGATACTTAAGAGAAACAATGTAACCAGATTATTTCCTTGGAAAACTTACTAGCCACTATCGATGCATCATCCTTAATATTCCAGGGTATGAAGTGTGTAACCTTTGTCAACTTATCCACCACTACAAGGATTGCATCATGTTGGTACCTAGTTTTGGGTAATCCCACAATAAAATCCATCAAGATGACCTACCACTTTTGAGTGAGTATATCATGTGGATGTAATTTTCCCACTAGATTTTGATATTTTGCCTTTACTTTATAACATTATAAACATCTAGAAATGAAAATAATGATATCTTATTTCATTCTAGGTCAATAAAAGTCTTTTTTCATATTATCTCTCATCTTGGCATCTCCTGGATGAGAAGAATATGGAGAACAATTTGCTTCTTGCATTATCCTTCTCCTTAAATATCTAGCTTATGGTATAACAACCCTATCTTTGAAGCACAAAATCTCATATTTTATGTTGAAATCCCCACTTTCCTCAGGATTTACCTCTACTTTAGTCTAAATTTTGGTGCAATATGGGTCCTGTAACTACATTTTTCTTACTTTTTCAATCAAATCAACATGACTTTGGGGTTAAAGTTTTTATATGCCTCCTCCGACTGAAGGCATCATCCAACTTATTTTATTTTCCTTTGATATATTCTATACCAAATTCATACTCAACTAAGAATTCTATCCACCTTCTTTGCCTTGCATTCAATGTTGGTTGGGTAAAAATATACCTTAGGCTTTGGTGATATGATCGTAGCTAAAACAAATTTCCTAATAAGTAATGCCTCCAAACCTTAAGAGCATGGATATATGATATTATCCTATTCTAGACCAATTATTTGGTAATGTTTTGGATCCATGTTTTAAAATGATGATTGTAATTTGTTATGAACTAGAAGGATTAAGCTTATTATAAAAACCACCTTAGTGTTTCTAAAATCTTGTGAGGACTAAGCTTAGCCATAATCCCAAAGGAAATGGTTGGATCCATTAAGGTGTTTAAATTTCTAATTTGAGGCTCACATTACAAATCTACCTCCAACTCAATATTTTTGACCGTTTTATTCTTTTATTTCTTATCAAACTACAAATTTTGGTATTTTATACAATTTCTAGACCAGAGGCCAGTGGCCATGTTGAAGGCTTAATCAACTCGATCATGGATTTCAATGAAGCAATGTGACTGATGTCAATGAAATCTTTTTATTCTTGAAATCTCTTCAAGTCCTTACTAAAATGGCCAGACATGGTTGATTGTGCACATTATCTACATTCAAGAATTATGGTTTTGGTATGAATTACCACTTCAATCATTCCCAAAATAGGAAATAACAAGGAAACCAAGAATCACCCCAACTCTTGAGCTTCATCTCCCCCATTCTCTTAATATTCCTCTTCCATATTACTTTTATTTCATTTCTTCTTGTTGCGAAGGATTGCAATGTTGAATATTGGTTGGGGAAAAAGTTGTAGGATGTGTTGGTTGTAAAATTGCTTGTGGTGGAGGTAATATCCTTTTATTATTATGATTTCTTGGATTTTCAATGGGTTTTGATCTTTAGTTTTGTTTAGGATATACCTATTTGACATATTTTTTATGTGGTTATTGTTATCAATATAACCATTTTTTATTACATAAAAATATTCCTTTTATTATAATTATAATGGGATCTTTGGCTCAAACATATTCGCATAAAATGTTATGAAGAAGGTTGCTTTGTATTTTTATTTGTAATGCTAAGTGTTGCTAGATTTAAAATATTTTGCCATATCTTTAATTTTTCTTTTAGTGAAGAATTTTATTTCTACCTCTCTCTTACCCACATACATAATATTTTTGATAGAATATTTTTCTTGCATATGTTTATTCAAACTAGGCACTTCTTCCATCTCTGATTTAGTGGGTATAGTAAATGAAAATAAAAATTAGTTTTAGCCTTATCCCAAATGATATTTTTATGTATTTGATCTATGGAAAAGGTGTAACAACCCAAAACTACCAACCCAATATTTTTTAAAATTTTAATTACAAGCAAAGGTTAATAAGGGGGAAACCTTTCCTTAATCTTTCCAACATACAAGGCTTCACCAAATTTGATTTTTTAAGTCACTATAGATAGAAGTGGTCAAATCCTATGGTTTTTAGGGTTCACCTTACTAAATCCACACATTTAGAAGGACGTAAAAGTAGTCCCCCAACATTTTCCATACCCTCATCGACATAGGACAATGTGAAAATGGTGTAGGGATTATATTTAAGACCCATAACACTTAAATGGGAATTCCTATTCCCTAAACTTACTCTAAATCCATCTAGGTAGGTTATTTAGGTGTAGGGACTTGGTTCCTAGTTACAACACCTTTGTGGGTTAACTAAGATCATTATAACTCCACTAGCAATGAACATGATCACCTGATTCTACATGTTCAAGGGATCACCATTTCTATCTTTTAAATAGTTTTATAACTTTTTGTTGAAGTACACCCAAGCTTACTCATTCAAGGTGCAATAATTCATAGGAAAACCTGGCTATTGTATTCACACAACTCCTTCTAGGTTTATGAGTCCCTAGCTATTGCATTCTCACAACTCCTTCTATGACTCATGGCTACTTGAGTATTGCAAACTTGCAACTCCTCCTAGGATTGGGCTATAATTGAAAAACAAAGATGCTTCTTAAATAAAACCACATTTTACTTAACTCAAATGCTTGACATAATTTTTCAAAGATGCATTCTTGCAATTGATAGAACTCATTACTAACTATCCAAGTAAAATATTGCTAAGAACACCTTAATGTACAAACCCCATGGTATCATCAAGCAACATAATCTTTTAGTTTGTACAATAATCAAGTTTACAAAACTTATTAAACAAAATATTCTTTTACATAGCCTTTATTTTTCCACAACATCTATACTTTCAAAGTACTGTGAAGCCACTCACAAGAGTCTCCATGCCATCTAGAATTTCTCAATCCTTTCCATAAAAGGAATTCTACCCACTTTTCTTGAGGAATATTTTGGGATCGGGACAGCTCCAAATGCAATGCAATTTCTAAACATGCCATAAATACTATGCAAGTAACCATGCTTAAGAAACCAACAAACCAACAAGAAGAGAATTTTTCCACTTCTCTATCCAATGGTCCCTTTACCCAAAAACAATTTCTCTTTCAAAACCAAACTAAACATTCAATATATAAAAGAGAATCCCATACTTCTCTTTATAATGATCCCTTAACCCACATAGATATCAAGAACCATTATAATAGTTTCTCTTTCAAAAAAAAAAAAAAATATTATCATATAAAAGAGAATCTTGTACTTCTCTTTATAATGATCCCTTAACCCACATAGATCTCAAGAATCATTATAATAGTTTCTCTTTCAAAACCAAAATAAACAATCATCATATACATGAAGATTATTTCAAAATAACTACTAACAATATTACTTTCAAGGTTCATTCCTTTAATTCAAAGCACAAGATAATATTCTTAAAATACTTTATTAACAAAAGATATTATAAAAAATGCTTCACTTTTATAAGATAAATGTTTCACAAAACTTAATGCATAACACTAAAATTAAACTTTCCTTATAAAACAACTAGGGTTATGAACAATGATGAATATTCATAAATTGGGCGAATATTAGGATTTCCAAAATTGGAAATTGCCGAACATGAGGACCCTTGACATTGGTCCATTCACCTAAAAAATTTAGGACCAATTTTTTCTTAGGATTAATTTGTCACAATATATATCTAAACATAGACATATTTGTTCTCGTTGGAAAGCTCTTTTCAATCTCGATCTAATGGTGGTGTTTTTATGAAGTTATGAGGTGTTCTAATAGGTCAAAACTTACCCAAAATATGACCTTACATTTTAGGGATTCAAATGCCCCAATTTTTAGTGTGAATATTATTGATTTTATTTTCTTAGGATTTGCCTTGATTTGTATTAGGATTCACCATTTTTTACAAGTATATTTTGAGTCCAACCCCTAATGCATAAACCTAAAAACAACCAAATGCACATGCAGCTCAAAATGAAACATAAAATAAATTGAATTACTAGGGGTCTGACTCTCTAAGAGATAAAATGATACACTGTGCCTAAATATTACCTATGCTTGTGATGGTAACAACAAGGTACATCCCTCAAGGCAACAACAGGGAATGTCTCTCAAGGTGACAATAAAGAACGTTCTCATAAGGCAAAGATAGGGAATGATATCACAAACTAAAATAACCAAAAAATAAACCTACAATACATTCATGGGGAAAAATAAGATAATAATTGGTTTTTAAAAGCATCAAAACATACTTAGACCTGATTTAAGAAATCACTAGTTAAAGGAATAACACAAACAAACTAAGCACTTCAGCCAAAAATTTACAAAATAAAAACTAAGAAATCGAATCCAAATAGAAGTAACCATGAATACAATATGTTTTAAAATGCAACTAAACTAAAGGGGGTGTAGGATTCATAGGTCTTTATAGGACATCCAACCAAGACACCAAGCAAAACATCACTAAACTAGAAAAGATATCAATAAAACATCAAAATATCTAGAACCTACATGAAAAAAACTCAGTCGATGTCCTCCACTCTACTGACATGCTACATCCTTTACCAAAACTTGTAGCAATCCATTCACTAGCCAAAAACAACCACCAAAACCCTCCCAAAACTTTCATGGTGAAGTTAATGTTCATTTTTTAAGAAATGTTACTCACTATTTCCATATTTTGCTAATTAAAGTTCCACCCATGTAGGACAAGGAAGAAAGGCTTTCTTTTAAACTAAACATGAAATTTAAATAAATATCATTCCAATCATTAAGATAAATAATGAATTAATTATTCTTTTTATTAATGCCACCAAGATAATTAAGTTTTTACTAATATAAAGTATTAAAACCATTATTTAATTAGATTAATAATTTAGAAATGATAATATTATCAACTAATTATTCTAAAGTATTAATATTTTCAAATAATAGTTAAAGTTTACAAACCATGAAGAAACATAGACGCTTTCCAACAATGTTTCACATCATTCTTTTATCCCTAATTAGTCAATATCCTTTAGGATATTCTAGTTCTATTGCCAACCTATTAAGAAGACTCATTGCACAAGCAACTTCCTAGATCAATGATATGAGCATGAAAAAAATCAAAATGCAATGCATCTACATGAAGGGTATTTTGTTACCCTAAGTTGTTGATGAGCTAGTCATCATCATCGTTTTCAAAATAGATCTCATTATAAGTGGCTCAACCATATGTTTCCACTAGATAGATAGAGCACATGGTCCTACACCCACAAGTTTATTAGTAGTGCCATACTCCAAGATCAAAAGAATGCAATCATTCCATCATAAAATGAAGCTATACAATTAAACAATCACACCACACATAGTTCAATATCAAAAAATAGTTATACCATGAAGGGATGTTACATAATCTCCCCTTGGACTAAACACAATTCTTTGTATTTCCTACAAAAACATATTCTTATTCAAATAAGTATGGAAATTTTTGCGTCATTTCTTTGGCATTTTGCCATGTAGCATAATTCATAGAATATTGGTCCCATTGTATGTTACATAGATCTATGGTTTGTTTCCTCAACATATTGGAATGAAACCCTAAAATCTTAACTGGTCTCACCTCAATGGCTAAGGTATCTACCATCTATAATTTAGAAACATTCCACATGTGAATAGGATCAATAATATATTTCCTAAGTAGGGATATGTGGAACATATAATGGATATTTGACAATTTGGGCAATAAAGCAAGCCTATAAGCTATTAGACTAATATTACTAGTGATCTCAAAGGGCCTAACATAGTGAGGATCCAACTTGGTTGACTTGATGTCACTTTACATGTGTCTTAACCTCAAGAATACTCATTCCCCTATAGATAATTATCTTGGTGATCTTTTCAAATTAGCATAGCTATTTTGGAAATCGATTGCTTCCTTAAGCCTAAGTGGATTGCTTTGAGTTGTTCCTCCATCTCTTGGATAGTGTTTGGTCTAATAATCACATGATACTTTATATTGTCTCATGATAGAGGTGTTTTGCATCTTCTACCATACAACACTTCACATGGGGCCATCCCTCATGATGCATGGTACCCATTATTATATCCAAATTCAACAAGATGTAAAAATTCTTCCCATTTTGACTTTTGGTCCATGCAATACATGTGTAGCATGCAATATAAAACCTAGTTTACCCTCTCATTTTTATTGCCTTACTTAGGATGATATGCAAAACTAATATTCATATTTGTGCCTACTACATGGTGTAGAGCTTGTCAAAAATTATAAAGTGAATATAGAATCCCTATCTAGCATGATCACCTCAGGAAACCCATTTAGCCTAAATATTTCTTTGGCAAACTTATTTACCACCATTGATACATCATCCTTGATGTTCCTGTATATGAAGTGTGTAACCTTGGTCAACTTGTCAACCCACTACCAATTTCACATCATGCTAATACCTAGTCTTAGGTAAACCCACAATAAAATCCATTGAGATTATGTGTCATTTTTGCATAGGTACATTATGTGGGTACAATTTTCCTGTTGGGTATCAATGTTCTACCTTCAGCTTCTTGCATTATAAACATATCACAATAAAACTAGTGATATTTTACTTTTACTTTGGCCCAATAGAATGTCTTTTTCATGTTTTCCCTCATTTTGATCCTCTCAGATGAGCAGAATAGGGAGAATTATGTACCTCTTGAATAATAAATCTCCTTATATCACTAGTTTTAGATATAACTACCTTGTATTTAAATCATAAAAGTCCATATGTTATGTTGAAGTCCTTATTCCCTTTAGGATTTACCTTGTTTTTATCCCAACATTTTATGCAATACATGTCTTTTAGTTGTGTTTCCTTAATCATATCCATAAAATATATATGCCTATGATTCAATGAAGTTATGTGTATTATCCTACTTAAGTAATCTGCAACCATATTCTCCTTTTCTTTGATGTATTCAATACCAAAGTCATATTCTGCTAAGAACTCTATCCATCTTCTTTGTATTGCATTCAACATAGGTTGGGTAAATATATACCTCAAACTTTGATGGTATATTCTTAGCTCAAAAGGTTTACCCAACAAATAATGTCTCCAAACCTTTAAAGCATGCACCACTATAGCCAACTCTAAGTCATGTGTAGCATAATTAACCTCATGTTTCTTGAGCTTTCTAGATTCATATGCTACAATAGCCTCTTCTTGAGATAATACCCCACCCAAACCTTCTAGAAAGCTCTTCAATAAATACATCTTGAAACTCATGAAGAATTAGATATTTCTGAAACACTTCTTCATATCATTTTTCTATATTCTTCCCATTGATATTTACTATATTTACCATACCATCTCTTTTAATGGATTTCTTTAACTGCATAGTTGAAAGCAAGTGAGGTTGAAAATAACCTTACCTACTTTGTACTCTAACTCTCCTCTTATATTTTTAGTGTAATACATCCACCTATCTTGAAATTTGATTAAGGCTCCATGAGCTTTCAACCAATCTATTCCTAGGATAATATCAAAAGCATGGAGGGGTGCCATATACAAGTGTTATATAGTGGATCCTTTAGGTAGATTTATTTCTACAGCAGGTAAACATTGATCCACTAAGTAGGTTTATCTAGAACCATTCTTGAATTTCTACCCTTGTGCCAAACTCTAGGTCTTTCTAGTCCTTGATAATACTAGTGGAAATGAAACTATTTCTAGCTCCATTATCAATTAAAAATCTTACATATTTTTCAAACAATTTACCATTTAGTATAATTGGTGTTGTCTATCCATCTAAGTCCCAATTTTTGGTAATCGCATAAATTTGGTGTGATAGATCCTCTACTTTGTGACTTTACTCAGATATTTAGGGATATTTTTAACATAGTGAGAACCCCCACATATGTAGCATCCTATCTTGGTTTCCTAGGATCTCTCATGCCTCTTCCACCCTATTTCTTCTTTTTGTGGTGATTCATTCTACTTTGGGAGATTAGGATTGAAAATGTCCTTAAATTTCTTCTTGTTTTACCCTAGGTTTTCATTATTCCTTTTATTGAACTTTGGGTTACCTTTGTTTCTCTTATTTTTATCCTTATCTCATTTCATAAATCCTACACTCATTATTTTTTGTAGATATTGCCTTTCCAGCTCTGTCAACCCTACATAGCTAAAGAAAGACTTCTTAGTTTAAAGGTTAGTTTCTTCCTATCTAGCCAAGTCATAAGCCTCTTACAGACTTTTAGGTTTGAGCAAATTAATCATTACCCTTATTTTAGGGTATATCTCTAGAATAAACTTATGCACCTTTAGGCACTCACTTTTCTCATACTCTATCATATACTTTAATAGTTTTACATATTTCTGAAATTACACCTCTATTGATAGTGATCATTATTGAAATGTAGATAATTCCTCAAACTTCTCTACGTAAATATGTTTTGAAAGAAACATTTTCTTAAAATCCCCAACAAACTCATCCCACTTAATTTTCTTGGCTTTGATATTCTTACCTATATTAAATGTGTCCCACCATTCTAGGGTTGTATCTATAATATGAAGAATATCTCATATAATCTATGTCTCAGAGAAGTAACTTTTCACGTAAAAAAAGGTTTCTAACTCTTTCAACCATGAATCATCTACATATCCCCCTTATTTCCCATTAAATTTGGTTACTTTCACATTCTTATGACCTCTTGCTAGTTCAACCTCTATACAAGCTCTACCCTCTTGACTTCTTCTGACAGGATTTTCTTCCTACCTATCCTCTACATTCCTAGTACTGGATTCTTTATTGATCAAAGTTTCTATCATTTTTTGTTGTTCCAATTACTCTTGAAGCAAATTTACTATGGAGGAGATATCTTCTACTCTCTAATAAAACCCTATTGTTTCCTAGACATTCCTATTAAGATTTATTGTCATCTCATACCTCTTACTAGGAGTCATTGTTCTCCCAATTTTCTTACTAGGATACCTAGTTCATCTGGAATTTTACATTGCACTTCCTCCTTATGCAATAATTTTTATTTTATTTGATTAACTTCCTTTTTGAACAAGTGCCATCCCTATCCACAAAAAGGAGTTAGGTAAGTTACAATTCTCTTTCAATTGTACTTACAATCTATTAGCTTCATTCTCCTCATGAACTAACATAAATATTATCACTCAATTGATAATGTTTAGGGTCACACTTACCTTATTGCAAGGTGCCAAACCCAATGTTTTACATCAATTCAAGTTTTAACCTACGCACACTCCACAGAACCTCCTAGCCCCTACAACCTAGAGCTTTGATACCAATTCTAACAACCCAAAACTACCAACCCTAATTTTTTTTAAATATCAATTACAAGCAAAGGTTCATAAGGTAGAAATATTTTTTTAATATTTCTAGCATATAAGGTTTCATCATAATTGAGTTTTCAAGTCATTGTATACGACACTCAGTGGAAAAAAGTGGTCAAATCCCATGATTTTTGGGGTTCACCTTACTAAAACTACACATTTATAAGGACTCTAAAAGTGGTCCCCCTACCTTTTCCATACCCTCACTAGCATAGGACAATATGACCATAGTGTAGGGATTATCCTCTAAGTTCCATAACACTTAAAGGAGAATGTTTATTCCCTAATATTACTCTAGACTCATTCAGATAGCTTATTTAGGCATAGATACTTGGTACCTAGTTACCACACCTCTGTGGGTTAACTAAGTTTATTTTAACTCCATTGGCAATGAACATGATTACCCAATACTACACCTTCAAGGTATCACCACTTTTATCTCGTAAATAGTTTTACAACTTTTAGTTGAAGTACACACGAGCCTACTCATTAAATGTGTAATAATTCATATGAAAACATGGCTATTGTATTCACACAACTCCTTCTATGTTCATGAAATCCTAGCTATTGCATTCTCACAAATCCTTCTATGACTCATGGCTATCTGGGTATTACATACTCGTAACTCCTCCTAGGATTGAGCTTTAATTTATGTGACTTGGGTTCATAAGAGATTCTAACCACCCCCAAATAAAACTTAACTTAAATAACCCTTGCATTTTAAAACATAATCACATCATATAAAAAGCATTTTAACTTAAATTATAAACTATTTAATCCATAAATGCTATAATAGATAAACAAGGATGCTTCTTAAATAAAAGCATATTTTACTTAACTCAAATGCTTGACATAAGTTTTCAAATATGCATTCTTGTAATTGATATAACTCATTATTAACTATCCAAGTAAAATATTTCTAAGAACACCTTAATATACAAACCCCACGGTATCTTCAAGCAACATAATATTTCAGTATGTACAATAATCAAGCTTACAAAATTTATTGAACAAAATATTTTTTTACATAGACTTTCTTTTTCCACAACATATATACTTTCAAAGTATTGTGAAGCCACCCACAAGAGTCTCCATGCCATCTATAACTTTGCATTCCTTTCCATAAGAGGAATTCTACCCACTTTTCTTGAGGAATATTTTAGGACTAGGACAGCTTCAAATGCAATGTAATTTCTAAATATGCCATAAATACTATGCAAGTAACCATTCTTAAGAAACAAATAAACCAACAAGAAGATAATTTCCCCACTTATCTATCCAATGGTCCCTTTACCCAAAAATAGTCTCTCTTTCAAAACCAAATTAATCATTCAATATATAAAATATAGTTTCATACTTCTCTTTATAATGATCCCTTAACCCACATAGATCTCAGGAATCATTATAATAGTTTCTCTTTCAAAACCAAAATACATATTCATAATATAAAATAGAATCCTATACTTCTATTTATAGTGATCCATTAACCCACACAGATCTCAAGAATCATTATAATAGTTTCTATTTGAAAAATAAAATAAAAAATAATCATATACATGAAGATTCTTTTAAAACAACTACTAACAATATTACTTTCAAGGTTCATTCCTTTAATTCAAAGCACAAGATAATATTTTTAAAATAGTTTATTAATAATATATATTATAAAAAATGTTCCACTTTTATAATATGAGGATTTCACAAAACTTAGTGCATAACACTAAAATTAAACTCTCCTTATAAAATAACCAAATACACATGTGGCTTAGACTAAAATATAAAATAAATTCATGGGCTAAGGGTTTGGCTTCAACCTAAGAGAACAACAATACACTACACCCAAATATTAATTATTCTTGTGAAACTAATAGCAAGGTGCATCCCTCAAGGCAATAGCAGGGAATGTCTCTCAAGGTGACAAAAAATATCATCCTCAAAGGAGAAATTAGGGAACGATCTCACAAACTAAAAGAATTAGGAAATAAACTTGCAATACGCTCCCAAAGATAAATAAGATAATTACTGGTTTTTATAATCCTCAAAACATACTTAAACCTAATTTAATAAAGTATTTGTTAAAGGAATAACATAAACAAGTTGAGTGCTTCAACCAAACATGCACATAATAGTAACAACTAAGGAACCGAATCCAAAGAGAAGTAACCATGAATATAATATGGTTTAAAAGATAACCAAACTAAATGAGGTGCAAGATTCATAGGTCTTAACAAGATAGCCAACCAATATGTCAAGCAAAAGTGGAAGAAAAACATCACTAAACCAACAAAGATATCAATCGAACATCAAAACATCTAGCAGCTACCTAATAATAGCTTGGTTAACATCCTCCACTTCACTGACATGCTACATCCTTTACCAAAACTTGTAGCACTCCATTCACTAGCCAGAAACAACCACCAAAACCCTCCCAAAACCTTCTTCTTAATCAAAAATGTTGAGCGCTCTTTGCATGGTGAAGGTAATATTAATTTTTAAATAAATATTACTCACTATTTCTATATCTTGCTAATTAAAGTGCCACCCATGCATGGCAAGGAAGAAATACTATCTTTTAAACTAAACTTAAAAGTTAAATAAATCTCATTCCAATCATTGAAAGAGATAATGACTTAAGCATTACTAAGAATTAACTTAACCATTCTTTTTATTAATGCCACCAAGCTAATTAATGCTTTACTAATCTAAAGTATTAAAGCCATTATTTAATTAGCTTAATAATTTAGAAACAATAATATTATCAACTAATGATTCTAAAGTATTAATGTTGTCAAATAATACTTAATAAATTTTGTACACCATGAACAAACATAAACTCCAACAATTTTTCACACCATTATTTTATCCCTAAGTAGATGGTCTCCTTTAAGAAGGTCTAGTGATATTGCCAACATATTAAGGAGACTCATTACACAAGAAATTTCCTAACCCAATGGTGTGAACATAAAAATAAGCAAAATGTAATGCATCTACATGAAGAATATATTGCTACCCTGAGTTGTTGATGAGCCAATCATCATCATCATTTCTTAAAATATCTCTCATTTTAAGTGGCTCATCCATATGTTTCCACTATAGAGAGAGAGCACCTGGTATTGCACCCACAATTTTGTTAGTAGTACCATATTATAATCTCAAAATAATGCAATCATTTCATTATAAAATGAATCCATGCAATTAAACATTCACACTAGTACATATTTCAATATCAATAAGAAGTTCTACCAAAGATGGTTGTTACACAATACCAGTAAATAAAACATAGACATTAACATAAAGGATAAGAAAAATACCATGTTGTTTTAACTTCATTATTCTTCCATTTATCTTTTGGTCTCTCACTTTTCCACATATTTTAATGGTATTGTCGTCTAGATGATCTTTAATCAATTGTCTCACTTATTTGAAACATACCATTGATTACTTGATGCCTTTAATAAAATACCAATACATTTAGATAGGATAGTTGATTTGATTTTTTATCTCTAAAATTATTAGTTTTATCATGTCATAATGGTTATATTATATGGTCAATATTTTTTAAGTTTGTAAAGTCCTGTATCTCATTAAAAAATTTGGGTAATTATATTAGCTTCTTCTTTATCAATTTGAGAGCTAAGGGAACTTAATGAAAAGTAATACACAAGTGAGATATATTATCTCTATCTAAAAGGATACATTTATTATTTGCATCATCATTTTCTAAAAAACAGTTGTATAGTAATTAATTTTAGTAACTCTATATATTTTAGCGATAATAACTCCATAAATTGAGAAATAAGGAATTATTATTTATTATTGAATGGATGATTAGTAAATTAATCCAATGGGATAGATATACCTTGTGTAGCAAAAGAACTATAATTGAGAAAGAGAAGTATGGGATTTTTTCGTTTATGGCTAATAAGCATTATGCCATAATAGTCCTACATAAATGCATCACCTTAAGAGATATGGGCCTTAAGGTGATAGGCATAACATTAAGAAATATCTAGGATTAGGGTATAGGCATAACCTGTAAGTGATATAGGCCTTAAAGGGTAATCCCACATCATGGTCAACCTATCCCATATAGGGTAGTGTAGGAAAATGGGGGGGGGGGGGGCACTTATAGTTTATTTTCTAATAGTGAGGTTCAAAGAGTGAACCCCCACATCAGAAGAATGCTTTGAAGTGTATCATGGAACTAAGATCTTGCATTTTTGTTGAATGATTTTATTTTCATGATGCATGTTAGGCTTACATATTCATTCAAAGAGTTTTCCCAATCCCTATATTTATGATCAAATCATGATGGAGAAAATACCTATCAAGTAGAAGACATTATAAAATAAGATGAGATGTAATATTTATATTTGAGGAAGAGAAAACTTAAAAGGTGCCATGTGTAGAAGTTATGCTATGTAATGATTATGATGAGGGAATACATATCCTTCTAAATTTTCTTTATGTATTATCATGAATTTTATTAATATTGTTCAAAAAGTGAAAGATGAATTATTGCTTTCCTTCTATGTTAAGTTTCTTTGGAAATTATTTGTAGATAGTGAGATAGATTATTTGTATTTATTGAAAATGATGATGGATTAATAGGATAAAGTAATTAATGAAATTTTGTTATGATTTCTAGATGTCATTTTATTTCCTTTCATGTAAATAAATAAAATACCTAATTTCTAGTGTTATGTAGGAATGAAATACCTAATTTCTCTAGTATTTATCAATATATTTTGGTATGATTTATTATAGAACCGTATTTTCATAAGATAGAAAAATATTTTGAATAGGACCCTTGGGTTAAGAGGCTTTATAATGGGTATGGATTGCTAAGTGCCGTACTAGTTAACCCTAGATTCAAGTTGCACCCAACCCTAGTTGAGTTTATAGGTACAAATAAACTAAGTAATTTTAGTGAATGTGTTTAACAAATCCTAACGGTGAGGCTTTGGAGACCTTAGCAATGAGGCTTTCGTGATCCTAAATATGAATAAGTATGGGACAACCACCAGATCATTCACAACTAACCAAAGTAATATATTGGTAGTACCTTGCAGGTAGGGAAGTGTGACCATGATATTATTAGGTGAGTGGTGATGGTCTTAGTTAGTTTTATGGGTAGATGAAACTAACTAATCACTAAGGAACTATGCCAGAATAATCCTACATAGCTACTACTATGAAGGGTTAGGGTGATAGGAATCACCTTTAAGAGATATGGGCCTTAAATATTAACCCTATGTTATTGTCAACTTGTCTCATACAAGGTAGTGTAGGAAAATGGGGAGACCACTTATATCATATTTTCTAAATAATGAGATTAGAAGAGTGAACCCCAGGAATTACAGGAAGTTGACCGCTCTATCCACTTGAGTTTCAACTACAACAAAAATGAACTCAAGATGGGCATGCCCTAACACTGTTGAATGTATTGAGTTTTCTTAGTGAGTTAATTAATCCTTGTAGAAAAGAAAAAAATTAGTTATCTCCCTAGGGTCGAGAAAGAAGATCATTACAACTTTTATCTTATTTTAATTAGATAATATTTTTATTTAATAATCATATTACTTTATTATGAAAATATAAGGATTATAGTTGGGTGTATTAGTAGAGTAATAAATCCATGTTATAAAACAATACCAATGGAAATCATTCTTGAACGGGATCTAGGTTTCTCTTGTGCTAGACTAGTGGACCCAATACCGAACCTAAGATTATCATGTAAATGGAGACCCTGTATTGGGAAGTGGGTAAAACTTAACTTTGAAAAAGTTTCAAGAGGGAACCTGGGATTAGTTGGGGTAGGTGGCATCATCAGAGATCATAGAGATAGTGTTTTAATAACCTTTGCAGAACACCTATCCATCTAGTCTTCCTTCTATGCAAAAACAAAGGCAGCTTACATCGGTTCTTCTCTAGCTCACATGCTAGGCTTCAATAATATTATAATAGAAGGTGATTCATTAAGCCTTATTAACCTATTGATTTTAGGAAATAAGCCTAACTGGTGAGTATTTAATGAAGTATTGGAAATCAGAAGGATTGTGAATCTAATGAGTGTACAATACATCCACACCTGACACAAAGGAAACAAGGTGGCTGATTTTCTAGTGAACTGGGGAGTTGAGAACTTGGGGAGAGAGGAATGGATAGACAATCTCCCATGTGAGATGTAAATTCTAGTGAATGAATACCACTCGTGATCAAGAAAAGGAGGACCTCAATCTGGCGGTTTGCTATTAGGTGGATAAATTTCCAAGATGCATCATCTAGTGGATTACTTGCCCTTCAGTCTGGTTGGTTCAGGGTATGATTGTCAAAGGATTTATTTTCTAGGCCTTGAACACGGTTGTTCATTTCATGATGGAACTATTCTCAAGTTTTTTTGGTTCTCGAAGTGTCTTTGGAATTGGCTCAAATAATTCTTTCGATCCCATTCTTATGCAAACAGTCAAGGTGACCTTCTTCCAACTCTAGTGCTCAATTATTATAGTTCTCCTTGGCTCCTGGGCACGTTTTAGGTGGAATCCATTTTCTTTGTGTGAAGTGATAAGTTGCAGGACCTCTTACCATACTTTTTTCTTCGCTAAAATGTTGGAATCCACGGGTTAAAAAAAATATTTGAAACAAAATGTGGTTTCCCTAAGCTAAGATTTGAACTTGTCATCTTGGTAGCGAATGAGGAAGTGTTGGGTATACTGAGCATAGGAGGTCTTCTTGAGTTCATTAACAAGTTCCACGACCAAAAACTTCTACTATCCAAATGGGTGGCCTACTCCTAGAAAGATAATTTAGCTAGGGTGGTAAATTTGAGCTTCAATATTAATGAGGATCTAATATCGAATGTGACTAGCTTGCCAGCGGACGGTAATTTTCATAACATGGACAAACACTTGTTGCTAATGGAGATTGGTTATTTCCTTGACCATGGTGAAGTCCTCCCAAAATAAAAATGTGGTTTTAGGGTGAAGGACCTTCTCCCTCCTTGGGACAGGGTAATAAAAGTAATTATGGACTACTTCTCTTTGGACCCATCTCAAGAAATTATTAGAAGCTATCACGTAATGTTCCTTAATCAGCTTAGGAGGGGAAGATGAATGAATGTGCTATATTTCCTATGCCATTCATTGAAGAAGTCACTTTCAAATGTGCATAATGGTAAGGGTATCTATCCCATGCATCAAGGTTTTATCCTTCTAATTATGGAATTCAAGGTGGTTGAAATTGGTATGGATATGGTAAAAATAATCAAATTTATGCAATCCAATCCCCTACTTCCCCCGAAAAGGCTCACCCCTAATTCCTCCCTCTCTACATACAAAGTATTGTGTGGTTCAAAATTTTGGTCAAAATCTTGACCTCGAGTTAAGTGGCATGCTAGAGTCCTTTCATATTCTTTCTTGGGTGTAGGTAGAGAAGACATTAACTGGTCTCAGGAGCCCGAGAAATTAGACTCTATGTATGGGAGCTAGAATTTTACTGGTCTGTCTATTACTTCTATTGGGGTGAGGGGCAGTAAGAAACATTGATACAATAAAATCTAAGTCTATAAAACTAGATCAAAGTGGTATTGCACCTTTGGCTTCTACAGAGGTAGTCCAAGAGGATCGTTGGCCGAAGCGGCCTGTAGGGAAGAATGCCATAAACTCTATGAAGGTGGATTCTACCCTGGTGCAATAGATCAATATGATGATGGAAAAGCAAGTTTTGGTTCTGGGAATACTTAAAATAGCTACTAAATTCTTGGAGGATGTAAAAAATGGTATGAGAGGGTTTCTGGATAGGCTTGTTGTGCGCACGTGCATCCAAGATTAATTTATATTTTTTATGATGTTGTAAGACCCTTGCTATGGTAAGGTTATGTTAAGTCAATTCTTGGGGTGGTTGGTCACCTCATTATTATCGTTTGCTTTCTATTTTGCCCTTGAGGGATTCTATGATCCTGCTCGCTCGCGGGAGTTTTTGTATCGAGTTGTGGGAGCCTCTCAAAACCCTCACCATTAATTACCAAAAAAAATAAAAAATAAACCCATGTTATAAGAGTTGTAAGAATTATTAATGAAAATATTGTATTGGAAATAAATCTATATTTAATAGGAATTATTATTTACTATTTAAGGAATGATTAATAAATTAATCCAAAGGGATAGATGTGAATTGTGTAGAAAAACAACCATAATTAAGTGAGATAAGTATGGGCTTCTGTCGTTTAAGACTAATAAACGTTACACTATAATAATCTTACATAAATGGGTCACCTTAAGAGATATGGGTCTTAAGGTGATAGGCATCACTTTAAGAGATATGTAGGGTTAGGGGATATGTGTCACCTTTATGTGATATCGGCCTTAAAGGATAACCCTACACCATGGTCAAGTTGTTCCATATAGGATAGTGTAGGGAAATGGGGGGACCATTTATGGCATCTTTTATAATGGTGAGGTTAGAAGAGTGAACCCCCACATCGAAATAATGCTTTGAAGTCTATCATGGAACTAACATCTTGCATTATTATTGAATTATTTTATTTGTACAATGTATGTTAGACTTGCATATTTATTCCAAGAGTTTTCATAATCCTTGTACTTATGTTCAAAAGCATGATGGAAAAAATATCTATCAAATAGAAGATATTGAAAAAAAGATGAGACTTAGTTATTGCTATGTATTAATGTATTGAAATGTAATATTTGCATTTAGAGATGAGAAAACTCGAAAGGTGACATTTGTATAAGTTATGCTATTTAATTATTATGATGAGGGAATGGATATCCTTCTAAACATTATTGATGTGTTATCATAAATTTTATTAATATTGTTTATAAAGTGAAAGATGAGTTGTTGCTTTCCTTCTATGTTAAGTTTCTTTGGAAATAATTTGTAGATAGTGAGATAGATTATTTGTATTTATTGAAAATTATGGTGGATTAATAGGAGAACGTATTTAATGAATTTTTTTTATGATTTCAAAATGTTGTTTCATTTCCTTTCATGCAAATAAATAAAATACCTAATTTCTAGTGTTATGTGGGAATGGAATACTTAATTTCTCTAGTCTTTATCAATATGTTTTGGTATGATTTATTATAGAAATTTATTTTTGGAAGATCGAAAAATATGTTGAATAGGACCCTTGGGTTAAGGAGGTGTTTATCATGGGCATGAATTGCTAAGTTTCATATTAGTTAACCCTAGAGTAGAGTTGCATACAACCCTAGTTGATTTTATGGGTAGAAAAATCAACTAGGTAATTTTGGTGAATGCATTTGATAGATCCTAGTGGTGATGCTTAGGTGACCCTAGTGATAAGTCTTAGGTGATCCTAGTTATTGATTAGTATGGTACAACCAGTAAATCATTCATACTAACCAAAGAAGTATAGTGGTGGTACCTTCTAGGTAAGCAAGTGTGATAATGATCATTATCAGGTGAGTGGTAATGGTCTTGGTTTATTTTATGGGTAGATGAAACTAACTAATCACTAAGGAATTACATCATATTAATCCTACATAGGTGTTAGTATGTAGGGCTAGGGGGATAAGCATCACCTTTAAGAGATATGGGCCTTAAAGTTAACCCTACATCATGGTCAAGTTGTTCAATATAGGGTAGTGTAGGGAAATTAGGGGACTCGTTATGGCATATTTTCTAAACAATGAGGTTATAAGATAACCCCAAAAATTACCAAATAATTACCACTACTATCCACTTCAGTGTTAGCTATAGTGACAATGAACTCAAGATGGTTGTGCCCTAACACTATTGAATTTATTAGGTTTTCTTAGTGAGTTAATTTATCCTTGTAGAAAAAGAAAAAATTAGCTCTCTCCCTAGGGGTTGAGAAAGAGGATCATTATGAGTTTTGTCTTATTTTAATTAGATAATATGTTTCTTTAATAATCATATTAATTTATTATGAAAAATATAAGGATTATAGTTGGGTCTACTAGGAGAGTAATAAACCCATGTTATAAGAGTTGTAAGAATTGTTAATGAAAATATTGTATTGGAAATAACTCTATATTTAATAGGAATTATTATTTACTATTGAAGGAATGATTAATAAATTAATCCAAAGTTATAGATGTCTCTTGTGTAGCAAAATAACCATAATTAAGTGAGAGAAGTATGGGCTTCTTTCATTTATGACTAATAAATATTACACCATAATAATCCTACATAGATGCATCACCTTAAGAGATATGGACCTTAAGATGATAGACATCACTTTAAGAGATATGTAGAGTTAGGGGATAGATGTCACATTTAAGTGATATGGGTCTTAAACAGTAACCCCATATTGTGGTCAATTTGTTCCCTACAAGGTAGTGTATGGAAATGGGGGGACCACTTATGGTGTCTTTTCTAATGGTGAGGTTATAAGAGTGAACCCCCACATCGAAAGAATGCTTTGAAGTCTATCTGTAGACACATA
The DNA here is from genome assembly GCA_028583015.1 of Wollemia nobilis. Classification (NCBI taxonomy): domain Eukaryota; kingdom Viridiplantae; phylum Streptophyta; class Pinopsida; order Araucariales; family Araucariaceae; genus Wollemia; species Wollemia nobilis. The sequence continues at coordinate 425,060 of JAQPPZ010017034.1, read as the reverse complement.
AAATGTGTCATGTCGAGGGTGACTACTCATATGGACATTCTACAAGACCATATGGAATATCTTGGATAGACTCCAAGATAGAGAAGTGGTTCTAACCACTCAATTTGGGCTCCTTGGCCTAATCAGTATGAACCGCAGTCTAGACCTGTATTTTACAACTGAACAGTGGTTGAGACCTACGGTTTGTAGTCTAGACCACAGTTGTGACCTACGGTATTAACTAAAGTTTAGTTGGCCTTCAATTTGAGCCAAATTATTTGATGGCCATTGGATCTAGAAGAAGGTGGTTAATGGACGAAAGATTCCAGAGGCTTCCATTCCAACTATCCTAACCACCCCTTCTTGATCTTGGCTTCTCTAGGAAGCCATCCCTAGTCCTAGGGCATCCTATAAATACCCCCTCCAAATGGGGAGAGAAGATAGATGATTTGTATAACGAAGCGCTGATGAATTATCAAGTGAGTGTGAAGTGATCAAGTGAGCAGCGAAGCCTTATCGGATTACATACTGAATTTATGCATTCGAAGGCTACTTTTATATTCATCCAATGATTAGTTTGCCATGGAAGTTCTAGGAGCCTAGGAGGATCAAGAAATGTAAATCCATGAAAACAAAGGCCCATCACAGTGATTCGACTACAAAACTTGTCAGAAGGACATCGAAGGTGACCCTTGAACATCAATTGGACAAGGAGGTTAAGCCCACTACCTTTGGAATTGAGAGTAAACCTATCAGAGTGCTAACCACGGCTATCAGCCACAGTTTGCAGTGCAGACCATCCACCAGAGCTATGGTTTGTAGCAGAGGTATAACCGCCTTCCTATTTTCATTTTTGTCCGGCTAATTAGGTTAGATTAGTTGTTTTTATGGTTTAATATCATTTTAGAAGACTTCTAACCGTAGAATTAGGTTATATTTACTTCTTATGTTTATGCTTAAATTAGGACGTAAATGCTTTCTTTATGCATGTTTATGCTTCATTTTCTATATCTGATCCATGCATAGTGTAGCTGCTACTTTCATTTACATTATTACATGAATCTTGATTCACTTTGCATAGCTTAGAAGCATTATTTATGTTTTCTTGATTATGCATGTTAATGGTGTCATTATGCAATTTACCTAAAAGGGCCTCATCATGAGAGGCTGCCTATCTTTTTGACATTCTTGTGTTGTTTCTTGACCATAGGGAACAGTTTCAAAGGCATTTGGAAATCACACCTACCCTTAAGAAGGAAAAAAATTGTACACTTCTATTGTAATATTGTATCAAAATGAATATCCCTAAGAGGGACATACTTGTAACTAGATTTTGGATTTGAATACAATGGAATAAATTGTTTTCTTTCTTGTTTCATTTGTTTTCAATTTCATTTTCTTGTATGCATGCTATATTTTATCATTTAATGCAATAGGATATGCCATAGGGTGTGACCCTTTCTTGTGGTTACAGAGGTGATCATAGTGACACCCTACATTTTTAGGATCTGACTGTGCTTTTTTGGTTTTTGCACTTGCAGGTACCGACCACAGCTATCAGCTACGGCCCAACAATTGAACCGCAGGTACAAGGCATAGTTTATAGTCAGAACCATAGGTCATACCTACGGTTTCCTATTGACAACATAGACAACCAATTTCAAAATTTCAAATAGTGTAGGACATGAGGTAGGTCCTATTTTTAGACCTCTATCACTTTTCTATTCTCTGTGTTTTTACAGTAGGTCTATTTTGAATGCAAATTAGGAAAAGAACTAAAAAAAATGGTAAATCAATTGTCCTAGTTTGCTTTTGTACTTTAATTTCAATAGAAAGGCATTGCTGGGAATAAAAGACCTTTGATTGTAGTTCGACCTAGGCTATAGCGTGCTTGATAGAGATGTGTTTATGGTTTGCATGTGTGAGGCCCGATTAGTGGCCATTTATCATCGTAATGTGCATAGTATTAAAGAGCATCTAGAGTAGCTTGCATTTTTTGAATTTGAAATGTATTTCAATTGCATAGCATTTAGAAAATGAGCATGTGTGCTATATGATGCATTTCTTTTATGTACATTAAAAGGAACCACACACACCATGAAACACTTAAAAGCTAGTAAATTGGGCTTGACATCAAACCACTAGTAGGGTTCAACGACGGTGGGCAGAACTTCCATCCATTGGCCCAAATATTATGAATTCTTGATATATAGACCAATACCAGATCCAAGAACCTTTTTTACCCTGGAAAATTTGCATTATTCTCTTCGAAGGGTATAATGCTGACTGGGGGAAAACAGGTGAGGATTTGGTAGGACCTATGCTCCTTTTCCAGGTGTGGGCTTCATTACCACACACAGGGGATTTACGCAACTTGGAGTTCATAGCCAAGTTGTCGATTTGTGAGCGTACATGTGAAATTAATTAAACCAAGAATAAAATCCAACAAGTTTCGTAAAACATGATGAGAATTTCTACACTGATACAACACATATTGAAAACACATCAAACAATTTAGGACTCACTTTTAAAACTTAAAATGAGATAATCATTATTGTATACCTTGTTTACATAATATTAATACATTTAGACTATAGGTACATAATGGTGGACACACGAGGTGGTCGACAAAGGTCCAAATCCAATGCCTATGACCAACCCCTAACTAGTTCACAACAATACATGTCGAATCCTCAACCACATGAGCGAACCAAACATCGTTTGACTAGCATACAAGGAGATAACTCGACATGAGGAGAGCCAGTAGAGCAAACCCTAAATAGATGAGCTTCAGTAAACTCCTATAGGCACAAAGTAGAATAGGAAACCTTCCAGCATGAGTGTGTTCCACTTGAGAGCCATTATCGAGACCACAATGCATGTGCATCCACGAGATTGACCAAAGAGTTTATTGTGCAAGGGACCAAATTGGTACCCCTACGTACTAAGTCCACTGGAGGATCTATGGCTCCACCTTATGAGTATAGAATTACTAGAGACCCACCCATTCAAGGATAGGAATATAGGCTCGCTACCGAGCATAGAACTAACCATACTCCTATGTGTGGTCCACCATGCAAAATCACCATTGATATATCAAAGGTGGGAGATAATGGTACACCACCACATAAGCGATGGTGGTCTAGATAGCTAGAAGGTCTAGGTAGCGTTCTAGAGAAACTAGGTTGTAAGCCTTTCACCCCACCCACTCAAGCCATGAGTGAGCATAGTGTGAGTGTCATCCACACTACTATAGAACATAGGGAGGCTTCTAAGTGTCCTCATGTCACACACCCACTATCTATGCATGGTGGGTCACAATATAGGACACAGTAGGAGGACAATAGCATCTTCATAGATAGAGGCAAAGGTATAATACATCATTCCAATGGGTACAAAACCCATGGAGTTTCTCGTATAGATCAGGGGTATCAAAGGCCTCCCACTGTCGACCAGATCGATAGATCACATCGACTGGCATCAGAGCAAAAAAGACAACTCCTCCAAGACCAATTGGAGGATGCTCACCTAGAGATGCAGTATATCGAAGATGAAGGATCCTTTGGATCCGTTGGTGCCTACTCCACCTTAGTAAAATCCATAACGATCCTTTGGATCCGTTGGTGCCTACTCCACCTTACCCTTGGCATTTTTATATGCCCAGGTTAGATAAGTTCAAGGGTGATGAAGATGCACAAGAAAATGTAACGAGCTTTTTGGTTGCTTGTTTTCAGATAGCAAGCAATGATGCATTATTGTTGCACACGTTCATCAAAACACTTTTAGGGTCGGCCCAAGAGTGGTTTAATTAGCTAAAGAAACACATTATAACAATTTTAAATAAATTAGTTGATGCCTTTCTTGAATTCTATTCCTTTGGCATCAAGAAACATGCCAACCTTTTCGATCTGGATGCGCTAGCTCAGCGTGACGATGAACTGATAGAAAATATAGAAAGAGGTGGAGGATATTAATGGTGAAGTTGGCATTCCCTATTCCTGCCATAGAATTAACTTGGATGTTTATGAAGAGTTGTGCCAAGCACATCTCATTATTGTTGTAGCTACAACAGTATCCTACATTCAAAGAGGCTTTGGTGCAAGCCAAGGTGATTGAGGAAATCAAGTTGCAGGAAGGCAACTTGAAGCTCAAAAATAGGAAAGAGGGACAAAAAAAGAGTACCACAAAGCAACAGGGCAAGTAATCCCACGTAAATCAAGTGGTATTGAATCTCCAATGGGAGGACAAGGGGTAACATAAATAGAACTATCAGGCTCAACCTCTCCTTGCGCAGTATGACAAGTGCAACAACTAAAAGGGAAAAAACAAAGAGCAACATCCACCTTGCCAGTTCACACCATTGATGGAATCGTTGACAACGATTTCCATCATTTATGCGATGCCAAGGCAATCATATTTCCCGAATTCAAGATGATAGACCCCAATAAAACCAAACCAAAGGGGTTCCAAGATGATCTATTTTGCATCTTTCATAGAGTGAAAGGTCATGACATCGAGGTGTGTTGGTATTTCAAACACCTAGTACAAAATATGATCAACAAGGGTGATCTTGTAGTGCCTCACAACCCACAGGCACCCAAAAATCAAAATATGGGGATTTACAAGAACCCCTTACCAAATCATGAGGCACCTCGAAACAATGTTGGTCAAGTTAACTAGGCACAAGTTGAACAACCTACCGAGGGGTTTGTAGGAATGGTCAATATTGTCACTAGGAACAAAAGATATGAACAAAAAAATCAACCTTGTGCTCCCATTCAAATACAAGCCACGTCGAATCAGCAATCGGCACAAAATATTCCAGGCCCACCAACAAGATCGATGGTGACCCTAAGGAGCAGGTTGGTCCAAAACCTATAGATAACTCCTATGAAGTTATCAATTTATGAATTAATTCAGTAGTCCCCAAGGCACAGGGAGACTCTTATGGATATTTTGAGTTCCATTGAGGTACAGGATCATGATGCATAGGAATTCACAAATTTCATGGGACATGTATAGTAGTTTCAAGAATCGATGATCCAATTTTATGATCATGAGATAAGAATTGCTTCTATAACTACGGTAGACCCACCATTGCACATAATTACGAGTGTGAATCACATGCCATTTAAAATTATCTTGATCAATACTGGCTCATCGATCAATATAATAACGACCAAGGAATTGAGTCATTTGAAGCTACCTAAATCACATATTGTGCCAACTACATTTATATTGAAAGTGTTTAACGATGCATAATGTTCAACTGTCAGCACAATTATCCTACCCATACAGGTAGGTCTAAAGACCATTTTAGTAATGTGTTACATGATAGAAGGGGCCATGTCATACAACACTTTACTCGGTAGGCCTTGGATTCATGAAATGTGTTGTATCCCCTCGATACTGCATCAATGCATGAAATATATTCATGAGGAACTGGTTCACATAGTGGCTTCGAATGAGGAGCCATTTAAGTTTGTGAATCTAGCATATTTTCCTGGGGGTTTCATACTCCCATCAATGCACCTAGATGTTTGGTTGTCATCGCCAGCAAAGAAACCAAGAGGTAAACTGGCAGTGCATGCTCAACCAATGTCATTTGTGTCACATAGATTGGAGCACACCATGACCACTTCCTTGAAGTTGTCGGTATCAGTCATAAGTTTGGATGACAAGAAATTAAAGGCAAATATGGATGAGAAAGAGAAAGAGCATGAGCCCGAGCCAATCATCGAGGACATTCCCATTCCCATGGAAGTTGAGGAACCCCAACACAAAGTTGAGGAGGCACCTCAGCCTACCTTATCTGCATATTCAACAGGGTCATCCACACTGTGGGTGATGGTACATCTCACTAACATCGAAATGCGAGTACCTTGTGCAAAATGTTACCTTTGGATAAATTTTGAAGACTACGCAAGATATGGGCAGGCCATTCGCTCATCGTTATTTAGTTGGATTTATGGTTCTATTGGGAGAGGTACCTAACCAGACTAACTTCATCTATTCAGGGTTAGATCAGCTTCCAACACGAGAGCCCATGGGTGAAGATGACGAGGAACCTTTTGCGGTAAACGTTCATTATTTGTCTAATACGAAGTATGCCATGCATATTTTAGAGCTATATTATTGGCATGGATACAGCCTTGGTCTCTTTGAACAAGGACAGAGGACTCCACTGGAACCTCATTATCAGTTAGTCACTGATATATTTGGCCTAGGGTTATAGATACGTGAAAAGGATGATTTGCTCGCAGTATCCCTAGATCATATGTACCTTAGCATGTTAGATGATGTGGATTTTAATCCATATCATCCAAATCCTTCCAAATTCTAGAGGAATCACCCTATGATATCTGGCATCACCATTGAGCCACTCGAAGATCATCGTGAAGGGCTCCTTGAGTAGACTGAGGCAAAAATGAACCTCGAAGATCAACTAGAACACCAAACCCATGATGCAGTCAATGACACAGACATGTAGGGGTGCAACCCTATTACTGTAAGCGATCTTGAGTTAGGAGATATTTGTAATGAAGATGGAGTAGATTCCACCTTCAATATGACTAGATCAAGCTATGATTCAGACGAGGATTCCTAGAATGATGATGTATCTGGGGATGAAGTCGAAGGTGCTTATGTAAGGCCTTTGTATGTGCATCATCTATTGCCTATGGAATCGATACAGGATACCAAAGAGATCCTTTCCAATGTTGATCATCTAGGGGAAGAGACCGAGCCAATTTTCTTGATAGCATCGTACATGAGGTATAATTATCCAATTTTTTTGGATAGCGACGACAACATGCAAGAAGTGAGATTCATGGGGTCTCATTTAGAGGAGCACCCTCTAGGAGTGGGGGTGAATGAAGGATTCTATTATGATAGTGATGAAGAATATGAGCTAGAGAGAGCCTACCTTGGTCCTCCTTATTTGCGTCACCATCATCAACCCATCGATATCGATGAGGTCTATAGGCGACTACATGTTGGCCCGCATCTGAGATCAAGATGGTTGAACCTAGATCAAATCCATAGTATGGTTAATCCCCTTTCATTGACCTACATGCAGCTTCATGATCCAAATGATCCTATTTTGCATTTAGTACACAAGGAAGATCTGGTTATTCATAGTCCTAACAAGGAAGACCCTTTTATGCTTGTGCCATTAGAGCCAGATCATGGGTATGAGGACTGTGCAGATTTTGTAGAGGTCAGTCCATGCGGTCTTGGAGATCAATTCCATTCCATAAACATGGTCTCCATTGATTTGACAACTCCACTCTGCAATCTAGAAGATCCATCCAAACTATTGTATCTTAACAAATATGCTATCGACTGGGATCATGCTAATTCACCCGTCGAGCTTGAGGATTTATTCCCCAAAGAAGAAATGTTGCAACCTTTCCATTTTGCACCAGTATATGGGTATGATGCTTATCATGCCAAAAATTCTTCCAAAGTGAAACCACTCAACCCGGTTGATGACATTCATTTGATTCCTACGCCTCGCCAGCTTGAGGAGGGATCGCATATGTCGATAGAGGAAACCTTTGAGGTGGATATTAGTGATGATCCTGCCAATGCAAAGAAGGTTAAATTTAGAGAGAGTCTCAATCTAGATGAGTGGGCCACCCTCATCCCTCCTGCTAAAAGAGATATCAAATTTATTTGCTTGGTCATACAAGGATATGCCAGGTCTAGACCCAAAATTGGTTACTCATAACCTTTCGCTAGATTTGATGAAGAATCTAGTCAAGCAAAATCTTAGGAAATGCACCCAATAGTAGACTTAATGGTGAAATATGATCTACAAAATTTGTTGGATGTGGAATTTGTGATTTCCATCGATTATCCAGAATGGATGTCAAATATGATACCCATGGGAAAACCCGATGGAAGGATCCGTATTTGCATGGATTTCAGAGACCTAAATAGGGCAACACCCAAAAATTCATTTATGTTGCCCAATATTGATGCTTTCATATATGCAACTATAGGTCATGAAATGCTCTCCTTAATGGATGGTTTTTCTGGTTACAATCAAATTCAGATTAAACTCGAAGACCAACATAAAATCGTGTTTATAACACCATGGGGAACATTTTGTTATAAAGTTATGCCATTCAGCCTCAAAAATGTTGGTGCCACATATCAGCGGGCCATGACATACATTTTTCATGACTATATGCACAAAATTATTGAATATTATATCAATGACTTGTTAGCCAAGTCATTGCTATGAGAAGAGCATGCAGAGGTCTTAAGGAAAGTCTTTGATCACCTGATAGAGCACAACATCAGGCTGAACCCTAAGAAGTGCATATTTGGCATAACTTCTAGAAAATTACTAGGGTTCATCATCTCCAATAGAGGCATCGAAGTAGACCCAGTGAAGGTCAAGGCCATTTTGGAAATGCATCCTCCACCAATATTAAGGAATTAAGAAGCCTTCAGGGCAAGGTATCCTCGATAAAGTGATTTATCGCCCAACTGTCGAATAAATGTCAATCCATGAATCAACTGCTATATAAGGGTATCCCATTCAACTAAGACAATAATTGCAATGCATCCTTCACTGAGATAAAGCAATACCTGGCAACATCGCCAATGCTAGCTCCACCAAGGCCAAAGGTGCCTTTTCTACTATATATATAGGCAACTAACTTTGCACTGGGAACCATGTTGGCCCAAAAGAATGTGTAAGGCAAAGAATAGATCATATACTACATTAGTCAAACTTTGGTGAGCTATGAGCTTGGGTATGCATATGTGGAAAAGTTGTGTTTAGCAGTAGTGTTCGCTACAAAGAAATTGTGATACTATATGTTAAGTCATATGACGTATGTTATATCCAAACAAAATCCTTTGCAGTACATGATGAGTAAGACTTATCATAATACATGTACTGTGAATTGGATCATGCTTTTGACAGAATTAAATTTGGAATTCATAAGCCAGAAGTCCATTAAAGGGCAGGTCATAGCAGATCAATTAGTTGAGGTGCCACTATCAAACAGTAGTTCTCTAAAAATTGAGCTTTCGGACGATGCAGTCTTCATTGTATCTAAAGCTTTCAAACTTGAATAACTAGAGAACAATACTTATATGACTCTATTCTTCAATGGTTTGAAGTGCAAACAAGGGGGTGATTCTGGAATAGTATTTTTCACATCATAAGGAGCTCCAATGCCCTTGTCATTCAAGTTGTATTTTTTGTGCACCAACAACAATGTCGAGTACGAAGCCCTACTACTGAACCTCCACATAGTTTTCGCCATGAATATTAAGAGATTGAACATCTTTGGCGATTCCTTGGTCATAGTAAATCAAGTCAAGGGGCTTTTTAAGTGTTGGTATCCCATATTGAAAGCCTATAAAGATCTAGTTGACACATATTTGGCCAAACTGGAATGGTATGACATTAAGGCAATCCCTCGATCATCAAATAGGTTTTTAGATACCATGGCTTCTTTGGGATTGTTAATCCCTCAAAATATATCTACTTATTTCACTACAATCCATGTCAAGATGCTCTTTCATCCATTAGTAGAGCGTGTAGCCTATGATAACATAGAATCAATCAACATGATCAGTGTAGAACCACAAGCTGAATGGTTTTGCAGACCTGAGAAATTTCTTAAGAAGGCACCCTAGGGGTCATTAACCTCTCATAGTCCCATGGGGAGTGGTACTACCATTCACCACAGGGTTGTTTTCGAGTCTGCATTTACAAAAGTAAATACGTAGGGAGAGCAAGTCATCTTGGCAGTCGAAGCTGAGAATTATCAAAATTGGATGTCATAAATTAAAGACTTCCTAAAGCTTAGTATAATCCTATAGGGATTACCGTGTGCTGTGAAGCACACATTTAAAAAAAAAGTGGCCAAATATGTCTTAATAGGATACATCTTGTATAGAAGAAGCTATTATGGAGTTCTCCTTCATTGCTTATAGCCCCAAGAGGCATCATGGGAAATTTTTCAAGCCCATGACGGTATGTGTAGTGGCCATTTTAGTGGCATGGACATCATCAAGTGCATCCTTTGAATGGGTTATTATTGGCCCACCATGGAGAATTAGTGCAATGCGTATGTCAAAAAATGTGTTAAATGCCACCATCATGCTAATCTTATGCACTTGACATCGCAAGCCTTATAGCCCATCCAAGCAGCTTGGCCATTTACTCAGTGGGAATTGGATCTTATAGGGAAGATCTCTCCTCTATCATCGGGTTGGCATACATTCATAGTCATGGCTATTGAGTATTTTACAAAGTGGATGGAAGTAATACCCTTAACAATGACAATTGGAGCTTGTATAGTAAATTTTATACTGGATCATATCATAAGTTGTTTTGGGATTCCATCCAAAATAATATTGAATAATGGAACGTATTTCAAGAACAAAATTGTGAGAGCTTTGACATCTAAATATAGAATCAAACATAGTTTTGTGACTCCATACTATCTGCAAGCAAACGGGTAGGTTAAAGATTCAAATAAGACAGTGGTGGCCATCTTGAAAAATATAATACAAAAAAACCACAAATACTGGCATATCCAACTACCCCTTGCATTATGGGCTTACAGGACTAGTATTCGGATGCCCACTGGGGCAACATCGTTATCGCTAGTATATGGTGCTCAGGCCATTATGCCATTGGAATTAGAAATTCCAATGTTGCGCATCATATTGAAAGAGTTCATCGATGATGACACTACGCGACAAGCTCGACTAGATCAACTAACGCTACTCGATGAACATCACGTGAATTCCCTAGAGCATCTCTGCATTTATCAAGAGCGACTAAAATGAGCTTACAATGTCAAAGTCCACCATAGGGACTTTGAATTTGGGGATCTTGTATTTAAATAAAACCAACAAAACTCTAATTTACCACTAAATATGTGAGACAAATTCGTGGCTAATTGGCAAGGACCTTACATCATATCTAAAAATATTGGTCTGGGAACCTATCACCTAACATCTCTAGGGGGTTTTTAAGAGCCTAAACCTCTCAACATCATCCATCTTAAGGCATTTTATGCTTGAAGAGCATATTAAAAAGTTTCGATAGTTTCTTGTAACTGCTCGGTCATCCTAAAAAGCTCCAAACACTCTCATTAGTGGTTTGGTCAAGTCAAAAAGCTCCAAAGGCATCTGTAAGCCCTTTGGTCAACCTAAAAAGCTCCAAGGGTTTGCAAAACTGCTCGGTCATCCCAAAAAGGCTCCAAGGGTCCCTAAAACCACTTGGTCGTATCAGTTAAAAGCCCCAAGGATTTTCATATAATCGCTCGATCATTCTAAAAAGCTCCAAATGCATCTGTTAGCTTTGGTCAAATGCAAAAGGCACCAAGAGTTTTTTAAAATTGCTTGGTCAACCCCAAAGGCTCCAAGGATTCTCAAAATCGCTTGGTCATCCCAAAATGCCCCAAAGGTACCCATAATCCCTTTGGTCAATCCCAAAAGCTCCAAGGATTCCTAAAATTTGCTTGGTCAATCTAAAGGCTTCAGAGGCATGTACTCACAATTTGGTCAATTATGAGGCTCAAAACCCATAAAAATTATAAAATCAATAAAATCCAAAAAATTGGTAAAGCATAAAATTCAAAAACATTTGCATTTCGCATTTGAATTTTTTTACATTTTTATTTTGCATTTACACATGCATTCATTGCATTATTGCATTGCATATAGGCATTCATCATCTGTTGCATTCCGTAATAGAAGGCATTGTGTTTTTCAGTCTTACAAACGATGCCACATTTGTGTTTAAATCATGCATCTCTACATTTATCATAATCCATCATTCATGTGAGCAATTGTGTTTTTCAACACAACCTATAATGTTGCTATGGAGATATACTAGGGTTTTTTGATCACTCAGCCATACCTAGTGGTCTTATCAAGAGTTGGTAGAAAGCTTGCTTTGCTTTTGTAGCTAAGGTTCAGTTAGTATAGCCCTTAGCATATCAGAAGCCTATCACTAATAAAAAAATTAAACAATCCTAACAAGGACTAGGGGAAGATGAAAGCCGCAAAGCAGGACTGGGTATCCTGAAGTGAAAAGAGTTATTCTTGCTTATCCCTTTGTGTGGATGGTATGGGAAATGTTGGTAGTTAGAAAAAAGACATGTTAGTTCCCTATTCAGAATCCCTTTCTTACAATAAAATGAGCAATATCCCAAAGATATATCCCACATCAATCCTCATGATTGATACCCTAGATCGATATCATAGATCGACTCCCTAGAGTGATATCCCATATTGATATCATAAGATCGATATTCTCAATTGATATACCAAAAATAATTTTTCCAAGTAAATCTCCCCAAAGGAAAGTTTCTAAAGAAAATTATCAAATGTAAATGCCAAAAAGTGAAGATCAAGTGAAGATCAAAAAACAGGCTTAAATCAAAGTTCAAAGTGAAGTTCAAAAGTGAAGATCAAATGAAGATCATAAATCAAAAGTTTGAGCGGAGATCAAATGAAGATCCAAAATCTAATTTGAAGAGAGATCAAATGAAGATCCAAAGACAGTTCAAAAAGGAAGATGGAATCGAATCCCTTGCTTCACTACATATGAGCAAGTATCTCGAAAATAGAAGGATAGAAAGGAATGAGCCTTAATCCTTGGAATTGTCAACACTATTGTACCTTACGCATGACGATATGTCTAACGCATTAGTACATCACTTATGAACAAGACCAATGTTTTAATGTGAAAGATCTAGCTTCAGGTATCGTGCATTGCCTAGTTGCTTAGTCCAACTAAAATTTGAACTTAATATTGGATAAGACATTTGTGGAACCTCTATCTTAGCAATGGGCTAAAATAATCTTTCCTAACATTGAGGAACGCTCATGTCTTATCTTAAAATATATATTTGCACACAAAAGGATAATGAATAGTTAGGATCTATCCTAGCAAAAGCCTTTTATCTTAGAAGTCTAGTGTGGTTAGTATGCAAATTTTGATAAGTCTATTAGGGTGTTTGAGTGTCATGGAAAACCTAAAAAAATTCTCCCATAGCAAGAAAGTGTCAAAAAATGGCATCCATATAAATCATCAAATTGCAAAGTATCGAATCCATGATACATCATTACGCAAAGCACAATCAACATATAGGATAGATACCGGATGGATATTAGCAATAATATTTAGACGACCATTGACTATATCGTGCACATTTTTCAAATTTGTAAAATAAAATCGAATGACACATTATATCATTCGCATCATAAAAATTGCATACCATTGCATTTCATATATGGGTGATTAATTGATTACATTCTTATCTTAAGGATTTTCAATTACATTCATGATTTTTATACATTCTGTGGTGTCATCCATTAGATTGATAAACATATTTGCATTCATTCCTTATGTTTTAAGTGATTAAAGCATACATGTTCATTTACATTAGATCAGCATCGTGTAAATAAATCATTATATACATTAATGCATACAAGAAAGCAATATCAAATATGCATTAAAAGAATAACATCTCATCCATATGCATCTATCATCAAAAAGCACATTTAAGCATATACATCACTATATATCATCATCATAAATCAAATAGATAGCTATTTCATGTCATCCATACATCACATCATATAGCATCAGCATAACATAAGCATTGCATCCATGTGCATCACATAAACATAAAATTAAAAATAAATGAGTATACAATAATGAGCCATAATAATTATCAGTCATATCATATATAAATATGTGTGTCTCAGAGTACATCAGGAGTACAAAAATACCCGTAGGCTACAAATGTGTAGGTCCTCAACCTTAAACCAAAAATGATATGCATCAAATATGTATCCTACCATATTAGAGCTCTAGCTTTGATCTGATCCCCCTATAACAAAGCTCTCACCGCCTCCCTCAGTACTGTGATTAGGAGCTTGCTCTGCCTGCAGCCCTATTGTCTAGTGTGGATCCTACCGAGGACCCTAAGTACTGCCTATCCTGAAGAGGCCTAGCACTCGTCCAACTACCCCTTGTGTGATGGATACCTCTATCCACCAGGACGTATGACTGGATGCTACAATAGACTGCCCTACCTCCCTAGTCCTAGTATGACTACTGTTGCCATGTGTACTAGAGAACCTATGTGTCCTCTCGCTTAGATGAGTGTGATGGCTAGAGCTAGCAATAGACTGTCTTGTAGTCTGATATCTAGTCCATTGGGACTTTGTAACATATGGATCCTCAAGAACCTCTACACCCAGCATTTAAATGTAGCCAACTAGCTGGTCCACTTGAGCAACCCTGGATGTGTTCCTGTCATTAGCACTCATCAGCAAACCCTGCAGGCATTGAATTTTTGCCATAGGATCTTGGACACCTAGTAGTACTATTGTTGGTGCTGTTGGAGGCCCCATAATTGCCTGAGAAGATGATGGATTCCCCATATATACCCTAAGCATATCTCACTCTGCTACAACCACATCCCTTTGATCTAGTGCCAAGTCACGAGCATGGGTGATCTCACCAACCTGGGTCTCTATTGTGGTAGCTCGGGCTGTCAAGCTAGCAATTTGCTGGTCTACCTGTGTTAATTGATGATCTCTATTTATCAATTTTTCCTGCAAAGTAGTGATAATAGTGTCTCGCTCCCTCTACTATGTCTGGAATCACCCAAGTTAACTCTACAAGTCAGCCACCTGTACTAAGAGCAACCCCTATGCACTATCAAGAGGGACCTCACTCTCCTTGGGAGCATCCTCATTAGGGTCAACCTCAGAAGCCTCCCTAGCGATAGCCTCTACACCCCAGCCACCCTTTTTCCATTGGTGCATGTTGCACCCATCAAGATCCACATGTTAGCATACTTAACAATAATATATTGTTTGTACTTCCTATTTAGCGTTTTCTCTGTTACACTGTTACAACGTAACAGTTCAGTTACGTCGGATGGGCTATTCCCGGCTACTGGTGTACTATTTAAGATTTGATTGATAATGCAAATGCTAGTTCGCACATTTACATGGCATCAGAGCCAGGGGCGAGGTGAGGAGCAGAGTGCATTTTTTATTCGGGCGCGATTTTTTTTTCGCAGTCCGTGCGGGTAGCGAGAGTTTTTTTTTTCCCAGTTGAACAAAACACAGGAATATTTTTTTTATAAAAAAAAAAAAAAGCGCGTAGGACCTGGCGACGTACGCCCGTGCGCAGAACGCACAGGATGCAAGTCCCGCGTGCGCAGAGTGGGGAGGAGCCGAACGCGCGTCCAGCTTGCGACGCACGGGAGTGTGGCCATGTAACGCGTGCGCAGAGCGGGGAGGAGCCGAACGCGCGTCCAGCTCGCGACGCAAGGGAGCGCGGCCACATCCCCCCCAACCCCCCTCCCCTCCCCCCGTGCGACGCGCATTTTGTGCGCGCGCCCCGAGATCCACCCCGCCACCCCTCCCCTCCCCTCGCACGACGCGCATTTTGCATGTGCGCGCCCCGAGACCCCCCGACGGGAATTTAATTTTTAAAATTCCCTTCGCTGCTCCCTTCCGCAGGGAGTATAAACCCCCTCCCCCCTCGCGGCTCTTTTATGCGTAGCGCGAAATGCGCAATTTTTTTAATTTAAAAAGCAGTTTTTTTTAAATTAAAAAAAAAAAAAACCACCCTAGTGGGAACGCAGGGAGGGACGCGGACGGGAAACAGAGGCAGGCAACGGGAGACAGAAGCCTACGGAGGACGGGAAACAGAGGCAGGCAACAAAAGAGCTCGACGGAGCAGCATACCGGAACTTGCAGAGGAGGTGGCAGAGGCAGCTGACGGACAGACCGAGGTTGAAGAAGGAGGTCTCCATTGATCCTGACGGATCAGCCCGCTGGCTCACGTGGTCGTGAGCCGTGCGGTAAGGCTCAGGGAGCCTACAGGTCGGGGGTTCAAATCCCGCCGACTCCCTCCAAGGTAAATTTTTTTTTCAAAGTCATTTTTAATTATTATTTTTTTTTAATTAAAATTTTTAATTTTAATTTTTTTTAATATAGTTTTAAACTTTATAAATTAAAATTTAATTTTAATTTATTTTTTCTAAAGTTTTAAAACTATATAAATTGAAATTATTTATTTTAATTTTAAATAAATAATGATTATAAAAATGCTTTGTTAAAGAAAGCCTTTTAAGGGGGGATATTTTTTTCGAAAAATCAAAGGGGGATAGTGAGTATTTTTTCGAAAAATAGCAATTTGGCATTGTAAAAGGTGCATTTTCGGCAGTGACCGACACCTTGTGGGTTATTCTTGTGGGCATTTTTTTTGTTGTATGTTGCATATTTCATTTTTGCACTATAACATTAAAAATTAAAATCAAACACTCCCTAAGTCCCCGGAATATAAAACCCATCTGTGCAATTTATTTGCACTGCAGCGTTCGGTATTTGCGATACCTCTGGCCAGCACTTACAAGTAAAGTTGTCATGATTTGGCTACTGTATCCGCCGCCTAATATAGCTGCTATAACGACGTCTGATCTTGTTCTCTATAAATCGTCGGGGAGGAATAAGTACGCCATTTTTGCATTTTTTACTCCATCCACTACCCTTTATCGCACTTGTGTTTAGGCGTAAATCCTGACGAAGATTCTTCAAAGTGTTTAGGGGAAGTTACGCCCCACGCATGAGAAGAATCTTCTATGGTAGGTACCATCAACAAGGCGATTCCCTTTCAGTACCGCTTATGTTCCACGTATCGTATGATCTCTAAAAATCACCTATAGTCTCCCTCACGTAAGGGCGGGTGATTTTTGTTGATCTTTCTAAATACCTATAGTTTCCCTCACGTAAGGGCGGGTATTTTGTCGGTATATTGGCCTAGAAAAAGGTATATCGAAAGGGGGACCAATTTGGTGATATAAGGAACCTTCACTATGGCCGCTGTTGCAAAATTGATGACTGATCTACATCAGTTATTGACAGGTCCAAATTATACACCATGGAAACATAAGATGAAGGCAATTCTCCAAATGGAAGATTTGTGGGATATTGTTACTAGAGTAGCAACCAGGCCTTCACCAACAGTAGGATCCATAGGTCCTTCAGCAGATCAGATTGCTTTTGACAAGAAAGACAGTAGAGCAAAGGTGCTCATTTTGTTTCGTTGTTTCAGATGAAGTGCAACCTCATATAGCTGATAAAGCAAGTGGTAAAGAGGCATGGGATGACCTTAGAACCATCTATGAGGGGAAGAATGAATCCACCATTCTTCATCTTCAACAACAACTTCATAACCTGAGTTTGAGGCAGCGTGAAACAGTTGAACTCTTTCTGTGCAGAGTGTCTGAGTTGAAAGAGAAATTGAGTTCTCTAGGAGATACTGTGGATGAAAAGCTTCTCATTTCACTTGTGATAATAGCTTTACCTTCTTCATTTGATATGTTGATAACCTCCATCCAGGTGTCCCAACGACAAATTACCTACATCGAGTTGGTCAATCTGCTTCAACAACAGGAGGCACGCCAACTTCACAAGGATGATTCTTCCAATATAGCCCTATACACCAAGAGGCAGGGTTCTAGGAAGAAAGGTAATGGGCAAAAAGGAGGCAACTTTCAGAAAGGAGGAAATTCTCAATAGGATACGAAAGGAAAAAGCAAACAACCTCAACAGAAGAAGAGGTGGTGCAAGATCTGTGAGAAACACAACCATGACACCAACAGGTGTTGGCATAAGAACAAGCAGAAGGGCCAAAACAAACCACAAAATAAAAACAAGCAACCCCAAGTGAATGTTGCTATTGAAGAATCTGACTCAGATTCTGAATGGGCACACAAGGTGCTCATGACTACCACAGATTCCACACAGAGGGATCCCATTTGGTATGTCGATTCTGGAGCTAGCAAACACATGACTGGCGACAGATCGTGGTTTGAATCATTTGAGGCCAAAGAGGGCAAACCTGTCACAATTGCTGATGATAAAACCTACAGGGTTCAGGGAGAGGGTACAGTTTTAGTCACTCTTCCTGATGGCAAGTGTCAGATTGACAAAGTCCTCTATGTTCCGGGATTGGCCAACAATTTGTTGTCAGTGACACAAATCCTGGACAAAAATATGGTTGTCAACTTTCATGTTGAGAATGGAAAGAAGTGTTGTACCATTACCAGGAAGGGTAAGCAGATTGCAACAGCTTCTTATAAGCATGGCTTATTTGCACTAGATGCTATCTCTACTCCACATGTTGCCATGATTGTCTCTACCAAGGAGGCAACTTCCCTATGGCACAAGAGATATGGGCATCTTAGTTATGGCTACTTACTTGAGCTCAGCAAGTATGAGATGGTAAAGGGTCTTCCTTCCCTTTCTGCCACATTGCCAGTGTGCTCTGACTACTTGGCAGGAAAGCAGCATAGAGTACCATTTGAGAAGAGCTCTACAAGAGCACAAAAACCTCTGGAACTAATTCACACCGATCTATGCGGTCCTTTCACACCCAACAGTGTTGGAGGGAAGAGGTACTTTCAGTTATTCGTAGATGACTACTCATGAAAGATGTGGGTTTTCTTTCTCAAACTGAAATCTGAAGCTTTTGCATTCTTCCAGCAGTTCAAGAAATCCGTTGAGAAGGAGTCAGGGGCTTCTATCAAAACCCTCCGCTCAGATCGAGGGGGAGAGTTTACCTCTAATGAATTTTTTGCATTCCTAGATAAGCATGGGATCAAGAGACAGTTAACAACTGCCTATACTCCTCGATAAAATGGAGTTGCTGAGAGAAGGAACCGTTCTATCATGGAAATGGTTCGTTGTATGCTCACAGGAGCTACTCTTAGGCAACAATATTGGGCGGAAAGCTGTCACCACTGCAGTGTATCTGTTGAATAGGGCACCCACAAAGGCCCTAAAAAGAATGACTCCACAGGAAGCATGGAGTGGTCGAAAACCCTCCATATCTCATCTACGTATTTTTGGATGTCAAGCTTTCATGCACATACCGAAAGAGAAAAGGAAGAAGCTAGATGAGAAAACACTGAGATGTATTTTTCTTGGATATTCTGAGAACTCTAAAGGATATCGGTTGATAGATCCTTTGACCAAGAAAATTCATATCAGCGAGAGATGTTGTCTTTGATGAAGCTTTCACATCACAGAGCACATCTAATGTACACCAAGATATTGTGGAACCTAAGGAAGAGGAGATTCCTTCGTCAACACAGACAGGAGGTCCTTCTACACCTTCTTCACCACCACCGAAGAAGAATCCTAAATGGTGTACAAATACAATCGAGAGATGCAAATTTATCCACTCCTCCCAATTTGAATTTGGATAGACCTCGTACACGCGGTATGGCTCAAAAGGAAAGAGAAGCCAGAGAAACTGGTGAGGTTGATGATCTTTGTCAATCTTTTGAGGAACTTTCTGTGACTCCAAGTATAGAAGTTCAGGATATGGATATTTATGATGACAGGGCATTCATGTCTACCATAGATGGTCTTGAACCTGCATCAGTGCAAGATGCTCTCAGTGAGCCTCAGTGGAAGGCCGCTATGGATACAGAGTATGAGTCTCTGATGAAGAATAAAACTTGGAAGCTTGTTGATCTGCCGCATGGAAAGAAACCTATTGGCTACAAATGGGTATACAAAGTCAAGTACAAGGCAAATGGAACAATTGATAAGCATAAGGCCCGACTTGTTGCAAAGGGCTATGCTCAAAAGGAAGGCATCGACTATGAGGAAACTTTTGCACCTAATGCTCGGATGACCACAATTCGGGTTATGTGTGCTATGGCAGCACAATATGGGTGGAAAGTTCACCAAATGGATGTCAAAAGTGCCTTTCTTAATGGTGATCTCCAAGAAGAAGTCTATATGACTCAGCCTGAAGGATTTGAAGTGGAAGGCCAACAACAGAAAGTTTGCAAATTGGTCAAATTATTGTATGGTCTGAAACAAGCTCCTCGAGCTTGGTATATAAAAATGGACAATCACCTTATGCAGCATGGATTTAAGAGATGTCCGTCAGATGCAAACCTCTATTTCAAGAAACAGGGTTCTGAGATAGTGTTGCTTGTACTCTATGTGGATGATCTGCTCATTACAGGGAGTTCAAAAACTATGATCTCTACTGTCAAAAGAAACTTGTGCAAATCTTTTGAGATGACAAATCTCGGACTTCTCCATTACTGTCTTGGTCTGGAATTCAGCCAGAAGGAGCACTTCATCAAAGTGTCTCAAAAAAAGTATGCCAAGACATTGCTGGATAAATATCGCATGACTGACTGCAAGCCAATGGCAACTCCTATGGAGAATGGACTTTAGTTATCGCGATATGATAAATCACCTCAGGTAGATGGTACTCTCTATCGACAGTTGATTGGGAGTCTCATATATCTGACCAATACTAGGCTAGATCTCGTATTTGCTGTCAATTATCTTTCAAGGTTCATGCAGGAGCCTAAGACTACTCATTGGAAAGCAGCAAAACGTGTTCTTCACTATGTCCGTGGTACTATAGAATATGGCCTAGAATACAAGAGGAACAACAAATTCTTCTTGCAAGGATACACGGACTCCGACTATGTCGGATCATTTGATGATCGCAAGTCAACTTCTGGATATATTTTTCATCTGGGATCCGGTCCTTTCTCTTGGCACAGCAAGAAGCAACAGGTGGTTGCTATTTCATCAACATAGGCAGAGTATCGCATTGCACGTGAAGCTGTGTGCGAAGTGATATGGTTACGTCGCATTCTGACAAGTATGGGCCATCCATCAAAATCTCCAATACACTTGTTTTGCGACAATCAGGGTGTTCTGAACCTTGTCAAGAATCGAGTCCATCATGAAAGAACAAAGCACATTGACACACAATGTCATTTCATTCGAGATGAAGTTCCTAAGCACCAAATTCAGCTTCAGCACATTCCCACAGATGCTCAAGTTGCAGATATTTTCACTAATGCACTTGGACGTGTCAAATTTGAATTATTTCGCAGCTCACTTTGTATTGCAAAATAATGTAAGGGGATGTTAGTATAGCTATTAGTTATTACATTACCCAAATAATGTAATAAAGGGGGATGTTAGCGTACTTAACAATAATATATTGTTTGTACTTCCTATTTAGCATTTTCTCTGTTACACTGTTACAACGTAACAGTTCAGTTACGCCGGATGGGCTATTCCCGGCTACTGGTGTACTATTTAAGATTTGATTGATAATGCAAATGCTAGTTCGCACATTTACACATCTACTCCAACCTGATCTACTGCTCGACCTAGAGGTCCTATCCCGTACCAATAGAACAAATACCACCACCCATCATACTTTGGTGTGGTCACTACTCTATCAACCTTAGTCTCTTGGAAGTCATCAGGATCATCCTCTAGAGCCAAAGGTTGAATCCATGGTAGATCCCTCTCCAAGTCTAGGCACCTATAAGCAAATGGGATCTTCGGGATTTCCTGCACCATACCGAACTACCACAGGATGCAAGAGAAAAACTGGTACTCCCAGATCTCATTCTTCCAACCGAGTAACCATCTATCCTAGTGAGACTATCGAAGTCGCTCACCGATCTCAGGATAGTTAGGACACTCCATGTAGGGCCACCACTCGATATCTTATGGCTCGAGTCCTGTAAATCGGGTAATGTAATGTTGAACATCACTAGCATGGGTCCTGCTACGGAAGCCCTCCTCTTCTCGATGCTAGTAGGGAGCATAGCACTAACAATCATCATCGATCTTTGTGATATATATAGGTATCTCCCTAGGATTCTCTATCCTAATATGCTGCCAACCCCAAATATGTAAAAGTAAACTACAGTTGATCCCATGACGGCTTCGATCGATGATCTGATATAACTCATGGTATAGCTGAGCCAGTAGAGTACTCCCCCAGGCTAGGAGCAGTGGCTGGCAGATAGAGCTATGTACAACTCAACATACAGTAGCTAAAATGTTCTATGGAATCCTTACACCTGAGGAGTCTGGAAGCACATATTACACCACCAGATGCAAGAAAATAGCCTCATGCATGGAGAATATGTTCTTCCCCTACCAGTATCCAATGTGGACCCCTTTGTGGTCAATAGATCACTGAGCCTCCTCACTCCGAGCACCAAATATGGCATCAAATACAAACTCCTTGACACCAGAGGTCGAGGATATGATGGCCTCGCCATCAATGGGGATCCTAAATATCCTATATACATCCTCCAATGTCACTATTATTTCACCTATAGGCAGGTGAAACATGTTGGTCCGCACATTCCAACGTCAGGCCAATACGGTTAGATAGGATTGATCTACCTTGATGGTGGGTAGATCTAATACGTAGCCAAAGCCGATAGCTCTGAACCACTCTCGCTCACCATCAGTGAGCTCTCCATGGATATTCTTCCAAATGTTAGACTCTCATGCTCTAGAGGTCAATCTCTAAAATAAATAGCATAATATAAGGAAAAAACTAACTAAAACAAGAAAAAACATTTAAAAATGACCTAAAAATCATCAAAAAATAGTAAAAAACTGATAAAATTGCAAAAACATATCATCATGCAGCCTAAAAATCAAATTTTTCAATCAGATAGGTCAAAAATCCATTAAATGATATTAATTGCCTCTAAAAATTCAGAAAAATTAATTTTTTTGCAAATTTTTCCTAAAGTTGGTGAACCGCGGGTCAACCCTGCGGTCCGCATGCGATCAAAATTTTACTGTTGAGATTTTGAATGCTGACCAATTGAGAACCGCAATTGGTACCTATGGTCTCTAGTTGAGATCCTTTTGGGTGCAATACCACAACCAAAAATACAAAAAAAATATTAAATCTAAGCTACCCTAGCCTAAGATGAGGTTCATTACCAGCAGTTTAGTGTAATTGATTTTCCAATTTCTTAATTAGGTTCATTTTAATTGGTAATGGATGTGAGGTCTTGGTTTTTGAGTTACCTTACCCTCGCCTCGTCCCTCACGACTAGAAGACGCTTGCTCGCTCCCTGCCATCGTGTTGTAAGTCGGTGTGCGGGTAAGGTGTGGTAGGTTGCAGTTCAGTTTTTTCAGCTGTCACTATCAGAGCTCTAGTTTGCAAGTTGCTATCAAGGAATAATGAGAGACATTTGAAAATTGAACATTTTATATGCTTCTCATATTTCGCGCGGACCACAGGCCCTAGCCGCGATTCCCAAATTTGCAAATGGGAATTGTAGATCCTAGTCGTGGTTTGCAATTGGTAGGAAATTTAGAAAAATCCCACCATGGGAAGGGCCAAAAAGATAAATTAATGCCTCCCATTAGGTCAAAATTCAATAAAAGAAAACTATTTGGAAATTTGGTGATAATCAATCACTGAGATCCAATTAAAAATTACAACTCTAGCTAATATTATAAAGTACATTCAATCGAAGTCGTCGCTATGACAATCCTTTCATGGAGTGACGCACATCCCAACCAAATAAATAAGCTCAATGCATAATTCAAAACATTAAAAAAAATCAAATAAATTAAAACACCAAATGCACCTCGTATTCAGTAATTTACCCTATACACTTGGCGATTGCAGTGACTTGCACTCCATGCAATCCGATGGGGTGAGTAAATTACCATAAGGACATTTGGGGCAAAAATTTTCATCATTGATCTGATATTCTTATTTTCAATCCCTAAGAAGGCCTCCGCGATCGGACTACTCCATGGGAACAATGCATTGCATGCCATTTCTTCTATGACATCTTTTTCAGAAAATAATTGATATTTTGATTCAACACAAATCTGATTGGATTTGTATTAATTTGATTCCCTAAGATGACTATGGTAGCCCGACTGCTCCATGGGATAGAAGTGTGCAAATACTATTAACAGTTGGAATCAAAATTTGAACTAGGCCTAGCCAAGGCATTAATATGCTCAAATATAAATTTGTTCAGATCATCCATGGTGGTCAAGTCACATCATCACTTCATTCATTGTCATTATCCTCATCGAATCGTCGCTTGAGGGGGTAGTCATAATATCAAATCACAATAAAAATCAACAAAAGATCCCAAAGATCATAGATCCCTTTATCTTGTCAAAATTGCATTCATCCTTGCGAATTATTATAAACAGCTATCATAAGCTTACCCATTTGCTTGGGAAAAATAGCAAATATTATCATTTGTTTGTATCTCGTCTCCTTTCGGTTATATAGGCCACTCCTATTATAGCATCAAACGCTACCCGAATGACTGATGGTGAGTGCAAGCTTTTCAATTTTAAGCCTCCAAAGAGTTGGAAGCAATGATTCTAGGATGCACGTCCTTTTTTTGGACCTGGGGCATCTAATTTTGATCCGACTAATGATCATCATAGAACCTTCGACATCATTTTAGGAGATCTATTTTTGCTCAACATTGTTTGATCTCACAACGCATCTCAAAAGGGGTATCTGTAGACACCTAAAATACGTCATGTCAAGGGCGACTACTCATATGGATATGCTACAAGACCATATGGAATATCTTGGATAGACTCCAAGATAGAGTAGTGGTTCTAACCACTTAATTTGGGCTCCTTGGCCTAATCATTCTGAACCATAGCCCAGACCCATAGTTTATAGCTGAACCATAGCTGAAGCCTAAGGTTTGCAGTCTAGACCGTAATAGTGACCTGCGGTCTTAACTGAAGTTCAGTTGGCCTTCAATCCGAGCCAAATCGATTGAAACGGCCATTGGATCTAGAATAAGGCAGTTAAAGAATATAATATTCCAAAGGCTTCAATTCCAACTATACTAACCACCCCTTCTTGATCTTGGCTTCTCTAGGAAGCCATCCCTAGTCCTAGGGCATCCTATAAATACCCCCTCCAAATGGGTAGAGAAGATAGATGATTTGTATAGCGAAGTGAGGATGAATTATCGAGTGATTGTGAAGTGATCAAGAAAGCATCGAAGCCCTATCAGATTGCATACTAAATTTGTGCATTCGAAGGCTACTTTTCTATTCATCCAATGATCAGTTTGCCATGGAAGTTCTAGGAGCCTAGGAGGATCAAGAAACACAAATCCAGGTAAACTAAGGCCCATCACAGTGATTCGATCGCCAAACCTGTCAGAAGGACACCAAAGGCAACACTTGAACATCAATTGGACAAGGAGGTTAAGCCCACTACCCTTGGAATTGATTTTAAGCCTATCAAAGTGCTAACCACAGCTATCAATCACGGTTTACAGTGCAGACCGTGCACCAGAGCTACGATTTGTAGTAGAGGTATAACCACCTTCCTATTTCCATTTTTTTTTGGCTAATTAGGTTAGATTAGTTGTTTTATGGTTTAATAGCATTTTAGAAGACTTATGACTGTAGAATTAGGTTAGATTTACTTCTTATGTTTATGCTTCAATTAGGACCTAAATGCTTTCTTTATGCATGTTTATGCTTCATTTTCTATATTTGATCCATGCATAGTATAGCTACTACTTTCCTTTACGTTATTACATGAATCTTGATTCACTTTGCATAGCTTAGAAGCATTCTTTACGTTTTCTTGATTATGCATGTTAATGGTGTCATTATACAATTTACCTAAAAAGGCCTCATCATGAGAGGTTGCCTATCTTTTTGACATTCTTGTGTTGTTTCTTGACCACAGGGAACAGTTTCAAAGGAGATCAAACCATCAAGTTCCTTCCCCATCGCGAAGAAGAGGGCACCTCCACCCTAAAGCAGTTCGTGCCATTCTGAAAGGCATTTGGAAATCACACCTACCCTTAAGAGGGAAAATAATTGTGCACTCCTATTGTAATATTGTATCAAATGAATATCCCTAAGAGGGACGTACTTGTAATTGGATTTTGGATTTGAATACAATGGAATAAAGTGTTTTCTTTCTTGTTTCATTTGTTGTCAATTTCATTTTCTTGTATGCTTGCTATATTTTATCATTAATTGCAATAGGAACCGCCATCGGGTGTGACCATTTTTGGTGGTTACACTATCATGGAACTGACATCTTGCATTGTTATTGAATGATTTTATTTACACGATACATGTTAGGATTGCATATTGTTATGTATTAATGTATTGATAGAAATCACTTTAAGAGATATGTAGGATTAGGGGATAGGTGTCACCTTTATGTGATATCAATCTTAAAGGGTAACCCCACACCATGGTCAATTTGTTCCATATAGGATAGTGTAGGAAAATATGGGGACCATTTATGACATCTTTTCTAATGGTGAGGTTAGAAGAGTGAACACCCACATCGAAAGAATGCTTTGAAGTCTATCATGGAACTAACATCTTGCATTATTATTGAATTATTTTATTTGTATGATGTATGTTAGACTTGCATATTTATTCCAAGAGTTGTCATAATACCTATACTCATGTTCAAAAGCGTGATGGAAAAAAGACCTATCAAGTAGAATACATTGAAAAAGGATGAGACTTAGTTATTGTTATGTATTAATGTATTGAAATATAATATTTGCATTTGGAGATGAGAAAACCCAAAAGGTGACATGTGTAGAAGTTATGCTATGTAATGATTATGATGATGGAATGGATATCCTTGTAAATATTACTAATGTGTTGTCATGAATTTTATTAATATTGTTCAAAAAGTGAAAAATGAGTTATTGCTTTCCTTCTATGTTAAGTTTTTTTGTAAATAATTTGTAGATGGTGAGATAGATTATTTATATTTATTGAAAATGATTATGGATTAATGGGAGAAAATATTTAATGAAATTTTGTTATGATTTATAGATGTTTTTTTTATTTCCTTTCATGTAAATAAAGAAAATATCTAATTTCTAGTGTTATGTAAGAATGAAATACCTAATTTCTCTAGTCTTTATCAATATATTTTGGTATGATTTATTATAGAACTTTATTTTTGTAAGATAGAAACATATGTTGAATAGGACCCTTGGGTTAAAGGGAGGTTTATCATAGGTATGAATTGATAAGTGTCATATTAGTTAACCCTAGAGTTGAGTTGCACGCAACCCTAGTTTATTTTGTTGGTGGACAAATCTACTAGGTAATTATGGTGAATGTGTTTGATAGATTCTAGTAGTGAGGCATGGGTGACCCTAGTAATGAGGCTTACGTGATCCTAGTATGGATTAGTATGGAACAACCACCAAATCAATCACACTAACCAAAGCAGTATATTGGTGGTACCTTCCAAGTAGGCAATTGTGACAATGATCATTATCATGTGAGTATTGATGGTCTTAGTTTATTTTATGGGAATATGAAACT
Source organism: Wollemia nobilis (assembly GCA_028583015.1). Classification (NCBI taxonomy): domain Eukaryota; kingdom Viridiplantae; phylum Streptophyta; class Pinopsida; order Araucariales; family Araucariaceae; genus Wollemia; species Wollemia nobilis. The sequence goes on along the minus strand of JAQPPZ010017034.1, from coordinate 397,868 downwards.
AACTAATAGCTAAGGAATTACATTTTAATAATCCTACATAGATGTTAATATGTAAGGTTAAGGGGATAGGCATCACCTTTAAGAGATATGGGCCTTAAATATAACCCTACGTCGTGGTCAAGTTGTCCAATACAGGGTAGTGTAGGGAAATGGAGGGACGAGTTATGTCATATTTTCTAAATAGTGAGGTTAGAAGAGAATCCCAATAATTACTAGAATTTGGTCACTCCTATCCACTTCAATGTCAATTACATCGACAATGAACTCAAGATGGTTGTGCCCTAACACTGTTGAATTTATTGGGTTTTCTTAATGAGTTAATTTATCTTTGTAGAAAAAAAATTGCTCTCCCTAAGGTCAAGAAAGATGATCATTATGATTTTTGTCTTATTTTAATTATATAATATGTTTTTTTAATAATCATATTAATTTATTATGAAAAATATAAGGATTACAGTTGGGTCTACTAGGAGAGTAATAAACCCATGTTATAAGAGTTTTAAGAATTGTTAATGAAAATATTGTGTTGGAAATAGCTCTATATTTAATAGGAATTATTATTTACTATTGAAGGAATGATTAATAAATTAATCCAAAGTTATAGATGTATCTTGTGTAGAAAAAGAACCATAATTAAGTGAGAGAAGTATGGGCTTCTCTCATTTATGACTAATAAATATTACACCATAATAATCCTACATAGATGCATCACCTTAAGAGATATGGACCTTAAGGTGATAGGCATCACTTTAAGAGATATGTAGGGTTAGGGGATTGATGTCACCTTTAAGTGATATGGGTCTTAAGGGGTAACCCCATATTATGGTCAAGTTGTTCCCTACAAGGTAGTGTAGGGAAATGGGGGGACCACTTATGGTATATTTTCTAATGGTGAGGTTATAAGAGTGAACCCCCACATTGAAATAATGCTTTGAAGTCTATCATGGAACTGATATCTTGTATTGTTATTGAATTATTTTATTTGCACGATGTGTTTTAGGATTGCATATTGTTATGTATCAATGTATTTATAGGCATCACTTTAAGATATATGTAAGGTTAGGGGATATGTGTCACCTTTAGGTGATATCGGCCTTAAAGGGTAACCCCACACCATGGTCAAGTTGTTCCATATAGGATAGTGTAGGGAAATGGGGGGACAATTTATGACATATTTTCTAATGGTGAGGTTAGAAGAGTGAACACCCACATTGAAAATATGCTTTGAAGTCTATCATGGAACTAACATCTTGCATTATTATTAATTTATTTTATTTGTACGATGTATGTTAGACTTGCATATGTATTCCAAGAGTTTTCATAATCCCTATACTTATGTTCAAAAGCATGATGGAAAAAAGACCTATCAAGTAGAAGATATTGAAAAAATATGAGACTTAGTTATTGTTATGTATTAATGTATTGAAACGTAATATTTGCATTTGGAGATGAGAAAAAACAAAATGTGACATGTGTAGAAGTTATGCTATATAATGATTATTATGAGGGAATGGATATCCTTGTAAATATTATTGATGTATTGTCATGAATTTTATTAATATTGTTCAAAAAGTGAAAGATGAATTATTGCTTTCCTTCTATGTTGACTTTTTTTGTAAATAATTTGTAGATAGCGATATAGATTATTTGTATTTATTGAAAATGATCATTCACACTAACCAAAAAAGTATAGTGGTGGTACCTTCCAAGTAGGCAAGTGTGACAATGATCATTATCATGTGAGTGTTGATGGTCTTAGTTTATTTTATGGGAAGATGAAACTAACTAATCGCTAAGGAATTACATCTTAATAATCCTACATAGATGTTAGTATGTAAGGTTAAGGGTATAGGCATCACCTTTAAGAGATAAGGGCTATACATTTAACCCTACATCATGGTCAAGTTGTCCAATACAGGGTAGTGTAGGGAAATGGAGGGACGAGTTATATCATATTTTCTAAATGGTAAGGTTAGAATAGAATCCCAATAATTACTAGAATTTGGTCACTCCTATCCACTTCAATGTCAATTACATCGACAATGAACTCAAGATGGTTGTGCCCTAACACTATTGAATTTATTGGGTTTTCTTAATGAGTTAATTTATCCTTGTAGAAAAAAAATTGCTCTCCTTAGGGTCAAGAAAGAGAATCATTATGATTTTTATCTTATTTTAATTAGATAATATGTTTGTTTAATAATCATATTAATTTATTATGAAAAATATAAGGATTATAGTTGGGTCTATTAGGAGAGTAATAAACCCATGTTATAAGAGTTGTAAGAATTGTTAATGGAAATATTGTATTGGAAATAACTCTATATTTAATAGGAATTATTAATTACTATTGAAGGAATGATTAATAAATTAATCCAAAGTTATAGATGTATCTTGTGTAGCAAAATAACCATAATTAAGTGAGATAAGTATGGGCTTCTCTCATTTATGACTAATAAATATTACACCATAATAATCCTACACAGATGCATCATCTTAAGATATATGGGCCTTAATATGATAGTCATAACTTTAAGATATATGTAGGGTTAGGGGATAGGCATCACCTTTAAGTGATATGGGCCTTCAATTTATTCCATATAGGTTAGTGTAGGGAAATGGGGGGACCACTTATGGTGTCTTTTCTAGCCATGAGGTTAGAAGACTGACATTGAAAAATACTTTGAAGTCTATCATGGAACTGACATCTTGCATTTTATTGAATGATTTTATTTACACGATGCATGTTAGGATTGCATATTTATTACAATATTTGTTCTGATACCTATACTTATCTTTAAAAGTACGATGGAGAAAAGACCTATCAAGTAGAAGATATTGAAAAAAAATATGAGACTTAGTTACTATTATGTATTAAAGTATTGAAATGTAATATTTGCATTTGGATATGAGAAAACTCAAAAATTAACATGCGTAGAAGTTATGCTATGTAATGATTATGATGAGGGAATGGATATCCTTGTAAACATTATTGATGTATTGTCATGAATTTTATTAATATTGTTCAAAAAGTGAAATATGAATTATTGTTTTCCTTCTATGTTAAGTTTCTTTAGAAATAATTTTTAGATAGCAAGATAAATTATTTGTATTAATGAAAATGGTGATGGATTAATAGGAGAAAATAATTAATATAATTTTTTTATGATTTCTAGATGTTGTTTTATTTTATTTCATGTATATAAATAAAATACCTAATTTTTAGCATTATGTAGGAATGAAATACTTAATTTCCCTTATCTCTAGAGGAATAGTGCAACGGTTTGGGCTTTGGCTCTTCTTCAGGTGGTTCAAGGTTCAAACCGCTTTGTAAGCAAGTGTGTGAGGGGGTGGGTGTGAATATGGTTGTGTGTTTGGCCCCTATTGATAAGCTCAAATCTCACCCTGATTAGAGGTCATGGTTGGAATGGGGATGTCCAACTCTAAGCATCATTCATAGGGGTTTTCTCACACTAATCTCAATATAAAAAATATCTAATTTTTGTAGTCTTTATCAATATGTTATGTTGATGTTAGTATTTAATTTTTTATATGATTTATTATAGAAATTTATTTCTATGAGATAGGTAAATATGTTGAATAGGACCCTTGGGCTAATGGGGGTTTATTATGGGCATGAATTGCTAAGTGTCATATTAGTTAACACTAGAGCTAAGTTCCAACCAACAATAGTTGAGTTTATGGGTAGACAAATAAACTAGATATTTTTTGTGAATATGTTTGATAGATCTTAACAATGAGGCTTAGGTAAACCTAGTGATGGATTGGTATGAAACAACCATTGGATCATTCATACTAACCAAAGCAGTATAGTAGTGGTACCATGCAAGTAGGCAAGTATGACCATGATTGCTATCAAGTGAGTGGTAATGATCTTAGTTAGTTTTATATATAGTTGGAACTAACTAATCACTAAGGTATTACACCATGATAATCCTACATAGATGCTAGTATGTAGGGTTAGGGAATAGGCATCACCTTTAAGAGATGAGCATTAAATGTTAATCCAATATCACGGTCAAGTTATCCCATACATGATAGTGTAGAGAAATGGAAGAAACCACTTATGGTATATTTTATAATAGTAAGGTTAGAAGAGTGAAACCCAAGAATTACAATAATTTGGCCACTCCTATCTAATTGAGTGTCAACTACAGTGACAATGAACTCAACATGGTTGTGTCTTAACATTGTTGAGTTTATTAGGTCTTCTTAATGATTTAATTAATCCTTGTAAAATAAATAAAAAATTAACTCTCTCCCTACGATCGAGAAAGAGGATCATTACAATTGGTATCAAAGCATCTTGTTTACTTCTTAATATGGTTGAGATCATTTGAGATTTAATTCATAAACCTTATCATATAGGAAATCATTAATATCATGAAGATAATTTAGATTTATAACAAAATGGTAATCCTTATGTTATGAAATTTTGCTATTCAATTTCATAAATAATTTAAATTATATTATTTTTAAATATATTAACAAAGTTCGCTACAATGACATAAATTATCTTATTCTTAATAAGATTGATATTTATTCTTATATCCAAATTCAACCAATCCTCCTTTTTAGATTATTATTCAATTATAGTAGTGTTTAATGCAAAGACCTCTTCAATGATAGGGATTTTATTAGTTAATTTTTTTTATTGGTGAAAAAACCTTACTACCAACGCTTAGAATTGAGAATTTTCATCCTAACCATGACCCCTTGTAACCATGACCCCTTGTAAGGCTCAGAAATAAACTTATCAATAAGGGACGATAATACACACTACATTTTACACTTCCTTAAGACTCTTAGCTAAATTCTCTTAGTTAAATTTTTATCTATCAAATGGTATGGATTATAGGGTTTTGTCTTCAGACATCTAAATAAACAGCATATTAACTTGAGGTTTGCAAAAATAAAATTGTTTTTGGATATTATTAATATCATTATGCCAAAAACATCTTTGAAAAACTTGTGATTATCTATAAACCTAAAGTTTTGTAGCCCTATCTCCTTTTTGCATGTTATAATCAATTAAAAATTCTTTAACCATTTTTATTATTAAAAATTATAATTAAATTAAATAAATAATAAAATTTATAATTTTTTTACGATCATAAAAAAAATTATAGCGATCTCCAAGTTAAAATATCATAATATTGATATGGTTACTACAAAACTAAAACAATTAAATATGTATTAAAAGAAAAATAATGTTTATTACTGAAAAACTCTTTCAATGCTTATATTCTAGTCCTAATATTCTAGTCCTAATGTATTCAATTATCCAAGACTTTCATCATTCCATAAATTTTGTTGAAATAATAGTATAACCATCGATATTAAAAAATACAGGAAAAAAATATCTTAAAAAATTATTTATACTTTAAAAAGTCTATTATAACAAATCCATTCACAACCTATTAGATTGTCTTCATAATTATTTATAATTTTTTTTTTGATACATAAGAAAGTTGGTTACATTCATGTTATTATTTTTAGTAAGTGTGTTTCAAATCACAAGAGTAGCTTCCAACAAGTCTGTACCACCTTGTTATTGTTGACCAACATGAAAGGGACCATTGATCATTCAAGGTTTGTGTTGTTGTTAGTCTAACATACACTCAAAGGATTTATATTATATTACTACCTATACCACCTCGTTATTGTTAATCCAATATGAAACATTCAATGTTTGTGCCATGATCACTCTAGCATACACTCAAAGGATTCAGATTATACTATACCTTTGCAACAAACATATCATCAAGGTTTGAACTTAGTAGGAAAGATTCAGATTAGACTACTACCTTTACAATAAACATACCTCAATGTTTGAACCTAAATCTCTTTTTGATAAAAATCAATTACCAATCCACTAAAAAGTTTATTTATAAAATTATTGGTAAACATTTGAAAAAATTAATGACATCATAAAACACCAATCAAATATATTAATTTGCATAAACCTACTACCAAGCAACTACATAGGTTTTGAATTAAACTATAATAAACGTCCGTACACCAACTCTCCACCCACTTTGCTTTGGAAAGAGATGCATTTATGATGATAAACAGTAAATGATCAACTACTTAGGCTTTGAATTAAAATATATTAAATTTCTATGGATGAACTCCGTAAGCACTTTGCCTTGGAAAGAGAGATTAAAGATGATAAACTGTAAATGTGCCCAACGGCTTCTAGGCTTATTAGTAATGGCGTTAACGATGGAGATTAGCATTACTAGATGTTAATTACGAACACTAACATTGTGGAGTGCCAATATATTTTGTTACATCTTATCCTTGAAATGTGTCATGTTCATACAGAATTCAAGACCTCTGCTGTTTCCAGGACTGCAGCAGAAGCTGATTGTAATAATCCACAGTAATGCAATCCAATAGTTTTTAAATGATAATTCATGTGCACCAAATTTTGAAGGATCGTCATTGAGATTGCTTGACGTCATGATAGGGCGGCATCCGAGAATCATGAAGTAATGGAACCCAATAAATAATCTCTTCACCGAGAACATGCCAACTAGATGTTGACTGAAATCCATCGTAAAGAACACTCGGAAACACATATTGTAAATTCTGCATGGATCTGTTCAAGACAAATGGCATCTCACGAGAAACATCCGGTGCTTAACATGTGGGATCAAATAAAGCCAGACTAGAATAATAGAATCCCATGAAAGAAATGTAGTCATGTCTGCCGGCACCACCGTCCCTGTGCAAATCCAACCTTGGACGTCTGCAACGACCTCGTGCCTGCACACATTCAGAGGAGCCTCACATGGCTCACAACGGATGCTCAGACGTTTCCGCATTCAGACATATATACATTATATATATCCTCCCGTCGACGTGACAAACTTGTTCCCTATATTCTACAGCTGGCCAATTTCCAAGGTATCGGTTCAGTTGGGATCCAGGTAAAAAGCAGAGCACAATATTTTAATACAGTTGCGGATACACATTGTATATATACATATAATGTGTGTTGCCTAAGGCATAGAAGCAGAAGCAAGCAAGAAAGAGGTAATTGTAATTGATATGAAACAGGCAACAGTACATTCATACGAGGCCATGGACAGTTTGATCACCAAGAGTCCTGTGTTTTCCAAGGAGTGTCAAAGTAGAAACCGGTTGCAGAAGCGGGCGCCGCCGCCTCTGCAGGTGAAATCGGGTTCTGTACAGGACCAATCTTGGAATAGGATTCCCATTCCCTTGTTGTCGCCATTGGTTCTACCCTTGCAACCAATGACGCATGAAGGACCGGAAATGACGACCATTGCAGAAGAGAATGAAGGGGCAGCGACAGAAGCAGAAGCAGAAGCAGAGAATAAAAGAGAATCAACGCTCAATGTGAACCCTAATGGGTGGCAACACCCGGCAGCGCCCTTCGCTGCTGAGATGACTTGTTCTTTGACAAATTTTCCGATCATGTTAGTGTAGCTGTGAACTGCTGTAATGTAAGATCAGATTTGGTTGCTCTGAATAGGCCTGTACAGTAAATTGGGTTTTCTATGAATGGTTTCCCTAAAGAATCCACATGGCATTGGCAGCCTCTATTTATGTTGGTTATGGAATAAAAGGGCATTTTCTAAGAGTATTGCTGCTCTGATATTAACCATATTTAAAGGTTTCTGTCCCCTTCTCTTTTTCAAGCACAGCCTCTACCATCTTCGGAATGTCTATTATCTTTGAAATGTTCACACAATATGGAGATTCAAGTGGGGTTGTATTTGTATGACTGTATCCCATTTACTGTTGTTGTACAGTGCTGTTTGTTTACAATTATATCTAATTTAACGTTGCCTTCAATTCAATAACTTTAACAGCACTGTTTTTATTAAATTAGTTTAGGTTGAAGATTATCCCAACATTATAAAATTAAACTATGGTTTAACTTGATTTGATTTTGAGCTAATCGGCCCCCCAAATTGAAATTTGGGTAGTATAATTCAATTTGATTTTGAGCTTATGAAGTTCCTTAAATGAAAATTTTTGTAGACCTGCCGTGCGAGATGATGGATCCATGGAGCTATTGCATGGGGAGGGTCTACTCTACTCTCAACGTCGAATTTGGTTAAAGATGTAAGTGTTCAACTTTGATAAGTTCTTTGGACAAACACTTAAGTTTGTTTTGATAGTATAATTTTAAAATATAAAATAACTTTAAAATTAAAGACGCATAAGAAAATAATGCATGAAAATAAAAGATATACCATGTATGATTTTTGTTTTAATAAAGACTAAGAAAGTAAATCTTTTTGGTTTTACTAGGGGTTATGTTTGAGATAGGAAAATTCAGTCTTAAGCATTGGTTGTAGGGGCTTTTCACCAACTATATATATATATATATATATATATATATATATATATATATATATATATATATACTTTTAAGCAAGGGTGCAAAAGAAGTGCATTATATAAGTTATCCTAATGCAAAATTACATGCAATTTTGATGTTAATATCTAAGTTGATAAAGGAGATGAACAAGTCAAGCTAGAACCTAGGTTCTTTGACTTCTTACTTTCCTTTTTGTGTATTAAAGTGGAATTAAATTGAACCTAAACATTCCTTGATGTTACCCTTTTAAAGTTGAAAACATGAAAAAGAAATTGATTATAGTAGATCAAACACCAAACAATTTATCATTATTAATAGAAAAACAAAGAGCAGATATCAGAGTTACATAAGCCGATTACTATTGTGAATTTATCACCTATGGTTGAATCTATTGTGTAGCGAATCCATTTCCTGTAGGCTTTCCCATCAATGAATTCGTTTAATAGACTAGAGAAGACAATTAGGATCTAGGGGTCTGCCAAATAGGAGGGGAATAACAAGCTTCTTATTTTGTACAGTCGAGCCCCCTAGTTCATACACAAAATAAAAAATCTCCTTGGAATGGAATGAAGTAGTGCATGAGGTGAATATGCCACCTAAAATCTTTGTAGGTGGTGAATTAATTCTTGTAATAGAGATAGAGTGATAATAAACCTGAGACTCAGTGTATAGGCCTCAAGTGATAGTGATCGAAAAAATATGTTGGAAAACTAGATAAGAGAAAAGTATTTTTTCTCAAAATATCTCATATTGAGAATGTAGAGAATGAATATATCGCTTGAACAAGGGTTAGGTAGAAAATTCAACTTTGATAGATAAATAGAAGAGATATATAGGAAGAAATGATAGGCCACTATGGGGGAACAAAGAATTTCTTGTCTGGGTCTAATATCCTGTGAAAGCCTCAAAATAGCTTTTAAAAATAGATTAAATGCTTGATGGACTAGGGATTTTTTTAGTTGTAAGTATAGACAAGAAAATGCAAGATATGAACAAAATGATTCAAGAAAAGAAAATATGATCATAGACATAAGCCTAAAAGGAGAAGGTGAAAAGATATGCAACCAAGGGCCACTCTGCTAGTTGATTTCCTTTTCCTTTGAAATCCCACTAAATGCTTGAAGATGAATAAAAACATAAGTGTATTTTGATAGAGTGCTTGCATGATTCCAAATTGGTTGTTGAGAGGCCATACCAAGGGTTCAATTTATGGAGTTCATGGCCTTGGTAAAGAATGAGAGAATTTGAAATTAAGAAGGAAATGAATAGATCTTAGAGAGATTGCATGGGAACTGGAATATTACATGGGATTTGATTTTAAAAGTTTGAATCCTAGGATTTGGTGAGATGGTTAAGGAGGTAAGCTTTGACCATTGCAAAGAACTACAAGTTGGCCATGTCATTAATTACACAAGGATTGAGGATAGCTAAGATATTTGCTTGCATGTGCAAAGCTAATCTGCCACCTATGAAATTGCCACCAGTGGATTTGTAGATGATGAATACATGCTTTTAACTGTTTCTAGTCAAATCTGATGGGAGAGTCAAAATATGGATAGAAAAAGGAGGTCATACAAATTTACCACCAAAAGCGATGAATTTGTAGCTAGCAGGTTCAATTTTAGTTATTGAATTTACCAATCATTATTGTAAATCTGGGTTGAGGCAGATAACAAGGCTCATTGATCATTTTGTGCATTTTTTATAAATTGGACTAGTTAAGTGGTCTAATTTTCGGTATCTATACGTGTCCCCCTTTTATGTATCTATGGTATAATAAATATGTCAAAAATAATTATAGGTACCCCTAATTTTAGATTTAACAAGGGTGCTAAGCTTTCTTTGAGCAATATGAGAAAAAGTACAACAAAAACCGATTGTATGATGTAAAATATTGTGTGACTTACCTTTAGGGTTTATAGAGTAATATTTTAAATGCACTAAATGAATAAGCTTACCCCTATTCTGAGTGTTACCTCAAGTTTTTGAGGGAAAATATAGATTCTCAAAGGAACTTGAATAAGCTAGGGAGAAAATAGAACAACAATTTTACCCTATTGGGTTGAAAAGAGATAGAAGGTAAGGGGAGAAGCCATTTTCATTATGTAGGAAGAGGGAAAATAGCTCTAGGAAAAATTGAAAACAAGAGTAGAATGGCCCAAAAAGGGTGTTTGATGCATCATCTGGACTTGGTTTGGGAAGCAGTTGGGGCACCAGGGGCCTAGGGACAAGTATGGCCCAAATGCATCTGCTCAATTTTTGCATTTTTAATATTTTAGGGGATGGCTACTATGGGCATCAAATTTACATATATGTTTTGAATTTGTAGTCACAAATCTATCATGTCAAGAGGTGAATTCATGAAAATCTAGAAACTACTAAGTTCATGATAGACTTGCTAATTTGATCATACAACAAATTTTCTAAGGATTAGGTATGGATTAATGTTGAGGAATCTAATTCTATTTTTGCATTTGTGTATGCAGCTAGATGTCTTGGATTGTCAAGATCAATAATTGCATACTCTAAGGATGATATTAGAATTCATGATGCTACTAGATGTAGTAGGTCTAAGGTATCTAGTGACGATACCTTAAATGGAGTTGGATCATGCTTTGTTGATAACTCTAGAAGAGTAGTGGCATTTAGAGTATACCACTTTCCTCTTGGTGATAGAGGAGATGTTAGTGACCTTGGAGAACATCTAGAGGATCCTATGGGTGGTAGTATGAGGTATCCCAATTTAGTTGAGCTAATATCAAGCTCAAGATTTACAAATGAGACTCACAATTTCATGTAAGATGGTATGATATTGACAGTGATTGGATAGGTTGATAATGATGTTATGTGTTGTAGTATTTAGCTTAATAATTGGGAATACTAGTAAAATATTACAACCATGGGGCTAGGGTAATATCATCACATAGATTAGAGATCAGTAGGTGTAGTTTGCATAGGGCTCCTAATATTATATTTATTATAACAAACCCTCTATTAGGTTACCTATAGGGAGGGAAAGAGTCTAGTATTTGGTATACTACTATAGGTGTATGCATGGGAGCAACTATCCATTAGATAACCAATGGGGCTATCTAGGATAGTGGATTATGAGTATGTTTCAACATCTTTTAGATGGGACCACAACTACAAGATAGTTAAGAAGTCCATTTAGAGGGTCCTTGATGCTAGCAAGATGGATCTTAGATGACCTCACAGGTTGTGTGGAATCCATGGAGAGGACACCTAGGGTGTGCAAAGGATGGCTTCCAATTGGCATGGGTTAAGAGGGTTAGGTGGATGTGAGGATCATGAGGTAAGTTCAAGTTATATTGTACTAATCAATTTCTCTTATAGTTTTACATCTCATAGAAAGTTTCCATGATGAGCAAGCTATGGTACCAATGAGTGATCAAAGAGAGAGGGAATAATTTTGGAGACCCTCCAAATCTTAGAGAGCTTTAGGGAGGAGGACATTGATGATACCCTAGTGGTGGATCTAGGACTAGAATGCGTAGGCATGATACCTAGGTATTAGTGGTGGAATTGTTAGATTTTCCCTAAGAGGGTGACTCATGCACTACAATGACCAAAGACAAGGATAAGGAAAAATCCAACTATTTGTTGCCATATCTAGGAAACATGATAGAGACTAAAGAAGAGGTAGGTATATGGGTCAATGCCAAGATATATACTGAGCATGGCCCTAGTTTGCTCAATTCTAGAGATTTAGGTGGGCCTAAGTAATTCAAAGAACAAGAAGAATAGAGACAAGAGTCATGCTATGATGAGAAGGCTACTGTTACTCTAATATAATCTAGTGAAGATGAATGGGGGTCTACTAGACATGACTATAGTGATGGTAACAAAGAGGTAAAATTATCAATCCCTATTGGACCAAGTGATACTTGAGCAAGATGAGGCCTAGGAAGAGAGGGATCAGACCAAGATAGAGAGGGAACAAAGGGTATGAGAGGTCACATAGCGAAGGCAAGATAGGGAATATGTTGTGATGAATGCTATAACTGTAGGGTAAGGGAGCAACAATATGGTTGTTATGGTCATGGCAGACCACTTGACCCAAGTGTAGGCATTGGCCAATTTTTAGACCAACTACTCAACAAAGCTAGAGAGGAGTTGCCATTATAGGACCCTATATCATGTAGGATTTCCTCCAAGTCATAAGCATCCATTAAATATGAGGTCATGATACCAATCCTTTCTTAGATCAATTTTGAGGTCATCTGAACAATCTACTCATCTACTAGTTTGGTCAATAGAGAGCAATCTGAGAGTTGAAATGATCCTTATAGAATTAGGTGAGTTTTGTAGCCATGGGTGGCATGGGGGTACCACTTTTCATTCTTAGGTGTCACAACTAGTTGGTTTATCCTAAGCGTACCATTTTTGGGATGATTTTGGTATGCCAAACATTTGTATGATGGATATTTTATTTACATATAGTTATTTTTTTGTGTATATGATGTGTTTAGTTGATATGCTTGTTTTATTGATAATGAATTGATGGTTAAGAAAATTAGTATTAGGAAGTACCACAAGTGTTTTAGGATATAGAGGATATTCATATGTGAATTCATTGTTGGGTTTGAGGTTATTTTAATAATTTTAGTGAATTAATTTGATTTGGATGTTTTCAATTGGTTAAATGGAATTGAAATGGGTCCTACCCATATTAAATCATTGCCACATAATGGTATTACAAAAAAACTAGGATATTATCCATGCATCACTTTGAAATATTTGAACCTTGATCTCCTCTTTTAAATATTGAGGAATTTAACTGGTTGAGCTAATGCTAGTTGACTAATTTGGAAAATTTTAAACATAAATGGTTTTATGATTTTAACAAAGTTTTCAAAATGTTTTTTTTGTCAAGTATAAATATGAATAATGGATGGGATTAGATAATAATATTGTAATAATGTGGTTATTTAGAGGGGTTGATAGATGTTTAACATAATTTTGGGCTAATATAATTTTCTATTTTTGAGTTAATGAAAAAAATCGATTTTAGAAATAATTTAATGACAAATTAGATATGATTTGTTTTTGCATTTCAAGGTATGGATTATGTTTGTGGATGTATTTGAATGTCCTAGGTATAATTTTCCTAAGCTTAGGATAAGGATAAATATTTTCACAAAATTATTTTGTTTACAAAACAAAATAGGTAATCTCTATAGAGTATAGAGAGGTATGATGATGAATAGCTTTGATTAAGGGATCTAATGCTTAGTTTAGATTTATATAATATTAGTATGAGATGTTTTGAATTGAAACAAAGGTGGTGGGCTATTGGTGGTCCATTCTAAAATTCATGTTTTTCATGCACCAAGCATTGTTTAGTGTAATTTCCCTTTTACGCAAGGTTCTTAAAAAGTCAAAGAGTAAGCTTTAAAAAAGAGTGTAAATTTTGTAGGGCCCATTTAAGAGAATTGTGAATTGCATAGTGTGTGTAAAATATCCAAGGTGGAATACTCCTTTGTATGATTGTGTGAAAAAACACCTTGATAGCTTTGTGATAACAAAATTTTGGGCCCATTTGAGAGCATTAGACAAAGAGATGAGCAAAATTGTGGGTTCATTTAAAATTTCCAAATAAAGAGATGGAACTTAAGGTGAAAATAGCTTAGTTAATAGTACACAAAGAAACTTTGATAACTACTTGAATCCCTTTCAATAATGTAGTGCATGTTGGATGAGAACGCATATACAGGATGTACAGTTGTAGTTAGGACTTCTAAAATAGAAAAATATGTTAAAATGATTATTAAAATAAGTAGGGGTGCCTTTAAGCAAGAGTATTAAATATTTGCATGCTTTAGAGAATACAATTGGACAACTTGCGTGGGGTGTTGATGATATCCTAGATGATAGAAGATACTTTTTGAATCATAGAGAAAGGTGCTCCTTAGATTCATGATTAAAATGGATTCAGGGTTTGTCATTAACTAATTCAAGGGATAGTCAATGATAGGAGATAACATATACAATATTTAGAGAAATTTATATTGTAGAAGGATTTAGGATTCATTTTTAACAAAGATAAATTGTCCCTTTGCATGAGGTTATGGATATTAGTTTGAAGTGATCTGCATTGGTTAGTCAAATGGCCTAGCCGTGAAGAAGAGCACAATATTCATGGGTTGTTTTCTTTTGATATGTTGCATGTTTTTGGTATGGGATATTAAGAATTTTAGGTTTTAAAAATTTAGCCAAAATTAGAGTAGAGGGTGGTCCAAGTTGTGCATGATATTACCTAGGAAGGAATGAGTTACGGTTGTCTTGTTGAAGGGGGGATTCTATGTCTTTTCCTACTTTTAATTTCCCTCTCTTCTTAAGAGAATTTTTCATTTGTTTGGCTAAGTCAATGGCACTTTGGAGGGTACACACTCTAGATTTTTCTAAAGGGTAGTGTAGTTGGTCATTTAGGCTTTTGATGAAGATATTGAGGAGTTCATATTGAGGGACATGGTTGAGTTTTTCTATGGTGGTTGTCCATCTAGTAAGAAAAATATTTAAAGGATTCATGCTCAAATTTTTTAGTTTTAATATATTAATAAGGTCAAGTTTTTTCTCAATAAAAATGACAAAATGTTGTATAAATATTCTAGTAAGCTCACCAAATGTATTAAGAGAGTGCTTTGGTAATTTATAATAGCAATCTAGTGTGATCCCTTAATAATTTTGGGAAAAAAAATTAGTAATAATATATCATCATGTGCAATGTCATCACAAGCTACAAGAAAGTCTCAAATGAATTGAATGGGGTCTTGATCACCTTCATATGATTGGAATTTGGGTGTCTTATACTTACGATAAAATGGGTAATTAATAATAAATGAATCTAAATATTGATTAAGATGATAGGAGTGATCATAGATGGATTCAATTTGATATTATAACTACTTTACTTGAGTGATGAGGGTTTGAATTTGAGAAGGTTTTGGATTGGATGATTTATGAGGTGCTTGTGAAATGGGAGGGGTATTTTGAATATAATTATAGTTTTAAAATCTATTTGTTCAGGGGATAAATATAATTAGAAAATAAAGGGGGGATGGGGACATTAGTAGGGATGTCCAAATTAAGGTTGTTTTGTGAAGGCAAAGAATTTTCTATGTTGTTCCTAATTAATCCACTATGAGGAATGTATTGGCCTTTAATATCCTTAGGATCATTTTTTATGAAAGAGGTGTCTTGTTTTTAGACACACCGTATGAGATCAGGGGACCATGGAGATAAATATCATGTGGGGAAGGTCTACTCTCAATGTCAGGTTTGTTTAAATATGTAAGTGTTCAAGTTTGATGAGTTCTTTGGATAAACACCTAAGTTTGTTTTGATGGCAAAATGCTAAAACATAAAATAAATTTAAACTTAAAGATGCATAATACATAAATGCTTGAAAATAAAATCCATCCTAAGTATGATTCTTGTTTTAATGAATACTATCCCTAATTGCAATAAGTAAATATATTCCTTTTAAGCAAGGGTGCAAGAGAAGTGCATCATAAAAACTAGCCTAATGCAAAACTACGTGTAAATTTTTATTTCAATGTCTATGTTGATAAAGGAGATGAACAAGTCAAACTAGAAGATTCTTTGACTTCTTCCTTTCCTTAATGTGTATTAAAGTGAAAATCAATTGAGCCTAAATGTTCCTTGATTTTACTCTTTTAATGTTGAAAATAAGAAAGATAAATTTATTATAGTATATTAAACAATAAGAAATTTATCCTAATTAATAGGAAAATAAAGAGCAAGGATCAAAGTTACCTATGCCAATGACTACTACAAATATTGTTACCTGTAGATAAATCCACTATTGATCAATTTGCTTCTTATAGACTTTCCTACTAGAAAATTTATTTAACCTACAATAATAAATAAACTAGAGAAGACAATTAGGGTTTAAGGGTCTTATAAATAGGAGTGGAATAGTAGACTTTCTAGTTTGTACAATCAGGTCCTCTATTTCATACTCAATATCAAAAATTACTTAGAAATAGAATTTAGTAGTGCATAAGATGAATCTACCACCTAGAAGCTTTGTATGTGGAAAATTCATTCCTATAATAGATATAAAATAATAGTAAATGTGAGATTGGGTGTATAGGCCTTAGGTGATAGTAAAAGGAAGATGTATAAGGAAGCTAGACAAGAGAAAAGTGCTTTTTTATAGAAATTAATACTGACAATGCAAACAATGAATCCACCATCTAAATAGGGTATAGGTAGTGAATTTAATTTTGGCAGACGAATACAAGAGGTATAGGAAGAAATGATAGACCATTTTTTAGGGTCAAATAGGGTCCTATAAAAGGTCTGATATCTTATGAAAACCCCAAAATGGCTTGCAAAATTAGACTAAATTATTGATTATCTAAGGATTTTGTTAGTTGCAAATATGGACAAGAAAATACAAGATATGAACAAAACAATTTAAGAAAGAAAAATATGATCATAGACATAAGCTTAAAAGGAGAAAGTGAAAATATATACAACCAATGGTCATTGTGTTAGTTGCCTTCCCTCTACTTTGGAAGGCCACCAAATGCTTGAAGATGAATGAGAACTTGAGAGTATTTTGATAGAGTGCTTGTATGCTTCCAAATCACTTGTTTAAAGGTTGTCCCAAGGGTCCAATTTATAGAGTTCATGACCTTGGGAGGGAAGGATAAAATTTGAAATTGAGAGGTAAATGCTTGGATATTAGTGAGATTGCATGGGGATTTGTAATATTATATGGGATTGGAAATATTGCATGGGGATTTGATTTTCAAAGTTTAAATTCTAGGATTTGATGAGATGGTTAAGGAGGAAAGTTTTGCCTGATATAAAGGATTGTAAGTTGGTTGTGCATGATACAAGGCTTGAGATAAATTAGAATATTGTCTTGCACACACAAAGTTAATCCACTACCTATGAATCTATGACCAATGGATTCATAGATGGTGAATACATATTTTTTACCATTGTTGGTCAAATCTAGTGATGAGAGTTAAAATGTAGGTGGGAAATGAGGTGGTGCAAATTTACCACCTAAAGTAGCAAATTTGTAATTGGAGAATTTAACTTTAGATGGTAAATTTACCAATAATTGCTACTTGAAAGCACGAGATTCCGAAAACAAAAAGGATAAACTAAAATTGCAATGTAAATGAAACTAAAATAACGCTTAAACCCTATGTTATTAAAAATGCGTAAAAAGGAAGAACATGAACACAAGATATTAAAGCAATATAAAATATGTCCCTTTTTATTGATATTCTTTTCGAATTCGTGTTACAATGCGTCTCCTTCCTTTTTATGGGATAGGAGCGTTAGATATTGCTCTCTACAACTTGTTCCAGAATTCCTTCTTTCGCGTGCCCACATATAAGATGGGCGAACCAAAACGTTGTCGCCGCTTGCGTTGATAAAGGTCGATTCCTCGCTGCTCCTCCAATGCTGCAAATCTGCGTTCAAAGAAACAAACAAAGAATCAATAGCACCTGTGTATGAAAAATAAAAGATAAATCTAACTATGGTTGAAATGAATCTAAATGAAATGAAGACTTGACAAAAGCATAAACATGAAACTAGCTAAATACTATAAAAGAAATAAAGCGGGGGGTGCCCGAAGGCAAACCACCCGCGGGTGAAACTTTGCTTCGACACCAATCCGCTTAGGATGGGTCCGAAACCTGATGTGATGTGTTGTCGGCAAATTGGTAGAATATTGTGGTCAGAAAATCGGGTGTTGGTTCTTGATTCGTGCTTTCAAAAGTCACCCAATAACCTCTCTTTCGATTAAGAGATTATGGATGTTGAAAACACAAATCGCAAGTAAATGAATTAGCAGCACTTCGTCGCTCAAAATGCTCCTGCTCGGTATATCTTTTGGGTGAGGAAACTCACCATTTTATAGACCCAAGGGGTCTCTTTGAATTAACATGCAAAAGTGTTTCTTTGCATGAATGCTTTTTTCCTGAAAGAAAGACTTCTTCTTGATCAAGGGATTCTTAACTGTCTCTGTGCATGTCTTTGTGTGTTTTAGAAAAGCTCACTTGCACTCCCATGCAATGAAGGGATAGCTAAGTGGCAAATCTGAGTTGTCTTAAAAAGCTCACTCTCATTCCCATGCAGTGAAGGGAAAGTCAATTGGCAGATATGAGTTGTCAAAAGAACTCACTCGCACTCCTATGTCATGCAGGAAAAGCTAAGTGGCAGTTCTGAGTTGTTACATGCCGAGATTTGACTTTTTGCCGGTCAAACTTGACATTCGTCCCACCCCGAAGCGAGCGCTGGTAATCGTCCCTGGGTGAGACGAGTATCAGTCAACACTCGTCCCTGGGTAGGACGAGTAAAACTATCACTCGTCCCTGGGTGGGACGAATAAGCAATAAAGTGTCTAAAAGGTGCCAAATTGGTTTCTGACTTGCAAAACTGTTGTGTGAGTGGTTAGAACCACTGTTTAACCTCTGAGGGCTGCCCTGGGGGCTGTGTGTGTTAGTGCGATCAGTGCTTGTTGTCACATAATCGGATTGGTGTTGTTTTGGTGTCTACAGATGCCCCTTTTTGGGAAGCGTTGCACATGGTGCAGTGCTGAGCAAAAATATATAACCAAAGCACTAATGATTAGGGTTTCTCAGTAACCTAACCAACTCTTGATGCCCCAAGTATGGAAAGGGCACGCATTCTTGAATCCTTGCTTCTGACGAGCTAAGGAACTTAAATCAAGCATTAACCTGGTTCGGTGAGGTATTACTTGAACTTAGACATTGATCAGTCATGAAGAGGCAAAGGGCGCAACCTTTTGTTGTGGGAACCTTGAGTTCATGATTCACGAATGCCAAGTATATGATCAGTTTGTGATGATTGCTTGTTTGCTGCCCCAAGCAAGGGCGCGATTGTCATTTGCAATGATCCTTTGAATGCGTGTCATTTCCCAGACTGGGTATAATGGTGTTGATTGGCAACTAAGTGTGACTACCCCCTCAAGCGACGAATCGATGAGGGAATGACCGACATGAGAAAAGCGACGAGTCGCTTGACCCAAGATGACTTGTGCAAGGGTGCCTTTAGATGGTTTACCGCTAAGCATGCTCGAGCAGTTCCCCGATTGTTTTGACCTTTTTTTTTGTTTTGTTGGCATTTGTCATTTTTATGTTGTGGTTGTTGTTGATTTTTTGTTTTTTTTTTTTTTTTTTTTTATTCGTCCCGGGGGGGGACGAGTGCTGGATGGTACTCGTCCCGGGGTGAGACGAGGGCGCCACCATGGTACTCGTCCTGGGGTGGGACGAGCGTGCCGAAAAGCGCTCGTCCCGGTCAGGGACGATTGGCAACAGGCAAAAACTATAAATAGACGAAAATGACAGGTTGGGCTCATTTGCACTGTTCAACGATTGCGATTTGGAGCTCTGGGAGGAGGAGGTAGATTTTTGACGCGAAGCGCTGCCGGATCATCCAGCCACCATGAGTGCACAGACCGGGTCGTCGAGCGGCGGAGCCGAGGCGAGACCAATAAGTGCACTATCTCCTCGATTGTGAATTTGAAAAATGCAAATTTGTTTTTATGGTGTTTTTCTTGTGTTTAAACATGAAACCCTAATTAATTAAATTAAAAGGTAAATGAATGACACCGAATGAAACATGGATGCAAACCGATGGAAACTTAGATGGAAAACCATAGGATAAACCCAAAATGAAACTTAGAGTAACACTTTTAGGGTAACCATGGTTAAAAAAATGTTTTTCTATGTGAATGGTAAAACTTAGGTCGAAACCGTAGGTAAACCATGCCCATATTTTTTTGTTATGTTTATGGAATTTAAAAATGGAAAATGAATGAATTTTTTGATTGAAATGGTAAACTTAGGTCGAAACCGTAGGTAAACCATGTCGATTTTTTTTTGTTATTTTGATGAAATGAAAAATGATGAATTTTTTTGGTTGAAATGGTAAACTTAGGTAAAACCGTAGGTAAACCATGTCAAATTTTTATTGTTTTTGATGAAATGAAAGATGAATTTTTTTTGGTTGAAATGGTAAACTTAGGTAAAACCGTAGGTAAACCATGTCAAATTTTTGTCATTTTTTATGAAAATTGATAAGGTGAATTTTTTTGTTTTGAAATGGTAAACTTAGGTAAAACCGTAGGTAAACCATGTCAAATTTTTGTCATTTTTTATGAAATTAAAGATGCAAAATTGATGAATTTTTTGTTTTGAAATGGTAAACTTAGGTAAAACCGTAGGTAAACCATGTCAAATTTTTTATTTTTTTTTGATGAAATTAAATTTTTTGTTGAAATGGTAAACTTAGGTAAAACGTAGGTAAACCATGTCAATTTTTTGTTGTTTTTTATGAAATTAAAGATGCAAAATTGATGAATTTTTTTGTTTTGAAATGGTAAACTTAGGTAAAACCGTAGGTAAACCATGTCAAATTTTTGTTGTTTTTTATGAAATTAAAGATGCAAAATTGATGAATTTTTTGTTTTGAAATGGTAAACTTAGGTAAAACCGTAGGTAAACCATGTCAAATTTTTGTTTTTTTTTTTTTTGATGAAATTAAAGATGCAAAATTGATGAATTTTTTTGTTTTGAAATGGTAAACTTAGGTAAAACCGTAGGTAAACCATGTCAAATTTTTGTCATTTTTTATGAAATTAAAGATGCAAAATTGAAAAATTGGATGAATTTTTTTTTTTTTGGATGTACATGTGAATGAAAGATGTTACTATACAGTTATGCATTTTTGTACATGTGATGGTAATTTGATGCATGTTTTTGATGTTTGTTGTTTTTTGTGATGTGCAGGTGGTGAAGAGTCGACATCGAGTACCGACCATTTTTTCTAATGCCCGCGAGGCATTGAGTGATGATGACTGGGAGTGGCTTGATGCCTTAGGGCTCAAGCATGTGGCTCGGTTGGATGCAGTTGTGGCGGACCGGGCGTACCTTACAGCATTGATCGGCCTATGGGATGTTCGGACGAACACCTTCCATCTTTCGACAGGGGAGATGATAGTCACCTTGGAGGACGTGTATCGGATTCTTCGGATTCCGATAGACGGGGTTCCTATTCGGACGACACCACGGGGCCAGAGGACGGCGGTACTGACGCGGTACTTTGGATATGGAGAGGATGATGATGGGATGACCTCGTTGGAGAGGGCGGAGCTGGATTGCCATATTGGGGGGATTTTGGTACGGTATTGGTATGCGAGGGGAATGTTGGGAGTGAGGCATGCGGTGCTCATGAGCCTCATTTCCAACATGCTCCTGCCAGACTCGTCAGGAGCGAGGTTCCCATGGAACCTATTGGAGGTGGTATGGCAGTTAGTGGATTATCCGGTGACAGAGCCGATTATTATGAGATGGGGTCAGACGCTTTTGGCGCAGTTGTACGATGAGTTGTATGAGGTCCGTTGTCGGAGGCGGAAGGGGATTGGGTGCAGTTTCTTGTTGCAGTGCTGGGCATGGCAGCACATAGCCATAGAGCGACCACGAGGGTTGCCCTGGACTACCCGAGCTGAGATGGTGGACAGGGATATTGGGTATGGTGCTTTATGGTATCGATCAGAGGAGCGAGGGCAGAGTCGGTGGTTTACGGGAGATGTGGACCATTACAGAGATGTATTGGCATGACTGACTCCCGGAGATGTGATATGGCGGCCATATCGGGATTGTCCCGCATGGCCAGAGGCTGATGAGTGGCTTCGATGGGTTCGGAGGGGGAGATGGGTGATTGGTCGACATGGGACAGAGCAGGAGTACTTCCATTACCTCCGAGTGATGCGACAGTTTGGGGTACGCCAGGGGTTGCTTGGGGAGCCCGTAGCCTACCGACGTCGGAGTGATGAGAGGACCCTAGCTGCATCGATCCTCGAGCCATTGGGGGAGGAGTCGGATGCAGTACTAGACATTCCAGACGTAGATGACGTCGGAGTGACTGCTGAGTACCAGGAGTGGTGGACGCTGCGGCAGTGGCGAGGTGAGGGGCCATTGGGAGGAGAGGAGGCAACGGGAGGCGGAGAGGGTGCGGAGGCACCAGGAGAGGGTTGGGGAGCTCCTGCGGATGTGGAGATGGTGGAGGTGGCAGAGGTAGGAGATGATTTTGAGGAGGAGGAGCAGCCGGAGATGCAGGATGCTCCAGAGTAGGCTGGCTCGGGGGAGATAGAGGCGGGGTTGCGTGCTGAGGTAGCACGTCTGACGGGGTTGCTACAGAGGCGGGATGGAGAGCTTGCAGAGATGACGTAGGAGAGGGATCTCCTACGGACATAGTTGGCAGGGCGAGGGAGCGTAGGGGCTATGGCTCACCAGTAGGCGGGGGATACGGATGCTGCACGGGAGAGGGATCTCCTACGGGTGCAGCTAGCACAGCGTGATGATGCCATCGCGTACTACCGTAGGCGTGAGGTCGAGTGGAGGCGACGGGAGGCTGATTGGGGGCGACGGGAGGCTGATTAGGGGCGGCATCGATCAGATATGGAGGGTGAGATCATCCGCCTGGGTGGGCGAATACCAGAGCCTCCGGCCAGTGGCTCGTCATACAGGACGAGAGACAGCGGGACAGAGCAGTCAACATCATCCCGTCGTCGGCGGCGAGAGGAGGGAGGAGCGAGTGGTCGGGATGCAGGGGCGAGCAGTCGCCCTGAGAGGTCTCAGAGGACGGATACCACAGGGGGTAGCTCTCGTCGCACCGATCCTGCGTGATCATGGTGGCCGACGCCCTAGGCTAGGGGGTTTTGGGATTTTGGATGATGGGAGTGAGGTCCGAGGACCAGTGCATTGTAGCCTGCGGGCAATTTTTTGTTGTGATATATATATAGATGATTCTTTTTGGTGTTTATCATTTTGCATGATTTATTATTATGTGCATGTTTTTACATTGATGTATGCATATGCGATTATGAATGCGATGGTTCTAATTTGTATGATGTATGCATATGGAATGAATGCAATGATTTGTTGATGATTTGTCGATGCACCATAGACTGGACAAAATTGGATTGACTTGCTAGAGTAATGGGATAACTTTGTGGAATGCTTGTGCATGTGAAAACTTTGTTTTTGTATTTTGTCTATTTGCGGATGGTGATGTATGGAATAAAATGTATCGGTTGTTTGAAAATGTAGTTAAGCTTTTCTGAGATGCAGATATTTTTAACTAACTAGCCAAGACCGTACATTTATCTCGCAAGACTTCTTGAACAAGGTATAAATCCGACTTGAATTTAACCAAGTTATTTCACATCCCTGTGTGTGCAATTGAGTTCATTTATGTGGTATTCATCGGGATACCGCCAGTGCCAGATGGGCTTTCAACCGAACTCGTACTGAGGATCACCTAATTAGCTCCACTAACTCCTTTATTGTATTTAGTCAGATTAATCTGCGATGTTATCTAGGATACCATAAGCTAGCTCATCCACATGCAAACATTGATCTGCACACAAGTTAATGTGACAGATATATCGTCATGCGGGAGGTTTACCGCCAGTGACCAATAGGCTATCAACCAAACCGGTATTGAAGCTTGCCTCATGACCTGTCGAAATACTGAGAGTTCCAGGGATTCAAGTTCGACTCCCTTCTTTTCTTCAAGGGTATGGGGATACTTGCTCTTTTGTAGTGATAAAATCACTGTTTATTTTTTTTATGATAGTACTCGTCTCTTTTTTTTTTTTTTGAGCAAGGGATTTGAATATGGAGTGACGAGAATCACTATTGTTTGTGCCTTTTGATGTGTGCACTGTAGGATGTCAAATTTTAGTGTTTTGACGTTTTGCAAATTTTTGATGTTTTTGCAACTTTTGAGAACTTGGGATTCATGGGGAATTGGGTAGGGAGGATGCTTGTCCTTTTGCCAACTCTCAGCATTTCTAGGGTCAATTGCACAGGGGGATAAGCAAGATAGCCGTTTCGCTTATGGTAACCGGGATTACGGTGCAGGTTTCATCTTTCGTTCACACAACTTAGGAATTATTTTATGTGTGTTAATTTGTGTTGGGATGCTACGTACCAAGGTGGGATCCAAGTAAAACTTTCTCATGTAAAATCTGCTTAACTGTGTACAATTATTGGCTAGAAATTTAAAGACATCTGAATGACGAAAACCCTATATACATTAGGCGACACTGACGATGCTAAAATAAAAGGGTGATATGCTGGATGTAGGTGTTTATGAAAATGGATTTGAGGTGGAAATGATGGAATTGCCAAGTAATGACAGCCTATGGTGCTTTTGACTTGTATGACCTAGCGAAGTATGCAATGTATGGATGCAATGCTTAATGCAACCTATATTTTTTTATTTTTTTTTTTTATGAGAATGCATGGAATTGAAATGCAAATGTTTTTGTAATTTTTATTTTTTTGTGATTGTTTTTGTTGATTTTTGATTTTTATGTTGAGTATGCATTGAAGTGATAATGCAATTGTTTGAGCTTTTGTTTTGTTGTTGTTGGTAATTCTTGGATCTTTGTGTTGACCAAGCGATTGTGGTAATGCTTGGAGCTTTTGGGTTGACCAAGGATTGTGGTAATTGGGCTTTTGGGTTGACCAAGCGATTGTGGTAATCCTTGGAGCTTTTGGGTTGACCAAGCGATTGTGGTAATCCTTGGAGCTTTTGGGTTGACCAAAGGGTTTATAGATACCTTTGGGGCATTTAGGGTTGACCAAGCGATTGTGATAATCCTTGGAGCTTTTGGGTTGACCAAGCGATTGTGGTAATCCTTGGAGCTTTTTGTTGGACTATGGCTCTCTAGGTGTGGAATGGCCTCAAATGAATGATGTTCAAGGGTTCTGTTTCCTTGATTCCTTCAAGAGAGGCAAGCCGGTATGTTTCGGGTCCTATTTTACTATCAATGATGTAAGGACCTAACCAGCTTTCTTGCAAACTTATCCCGTAGATGGGACGGCAAATTAGAATTCTGTTGGTTCTCTTTTAAGACCAAGTCACCAACCTAAAATTCCCTAAGATGGACTTTCATGTTGTATGCTTTCTTAAGTCGCTCTTGATAGATACGCAAATGCTCGAGAGCATGAACGCGTCGTTCGTCGAGCAACGTCAGTTGATCTAACCGGGCCTGCCACGCAGTGTCATCATCGATGAACTCTTGCATTGAAATGCGCAGGGAAGGAATTTCCAACTCAAAAGGCATGACTGCCTCGGAGCCATACACCAGTGAAAATGGAGTTGCCCCAGTGGGCGTCCGAATGCTGGTGCGATAAGCCCATAGGGCAAGCGGGATCTGAATGTGCCAGTCTTTATGATTGTCTGCAACTATCTTTTTGAGAATGGCGACTAGCATTTTGTTTGACGCCTCTGCTTGCCCATTTGCCTACGGATAATAGGGTGTCGAAAAGCTATGCTGAATCTTGTACTTTGTGGTCAAAGCACGCACATCTTTATTCTTGAATGGTGTCCCATTATCCGAGACTATTTTGGATGGAATACCAAAATGACATATGATGTTATGCAAAATAAACTCCGCAATGCGGGCTCCAGTCGTAGTGGTCAGCGGAATTGCTTCCACCCATTTGGTAAAGTACTCTATGGCCGTTAAAATAAACGTGTGATGACCAGACGACGCAGGGGAGATCTTTCCAATTAGATCAAAGCCCCACTGCGAAAAAGGCCAAACCGATTGAATCGGCTGTAAGGCCTGAGAAGGTACGTGTGTCAAATTAGCATGGTGCTGACACTTCACGCACTTCTTCACATATGCGCAACAATCTCGCTCTAAAGATGGCCAATAATAACCCATGCGAAGAATGCGCTTTGCGATGGCCATACCGCTGAAGTGGCCACCACATGTACCATCGTGAGCTTGGGTGATCGCCCAAGCGGACTCTTGTTGGTCCAAACAACGAAGGAGGATTCCTTCATAATTTTGATGATACAAAATGTCTCCTAACAAGACATGCTTTGCCGCTTTCTGTTTGAATGATCTTTTCGCGGCTTGTGTCAATCCAAGTGGGAGATTACCTAGCTTGAGGTAATCCCGAATGGGTGTGTACCAATCTTGTTGATCAGAAACCTCGATAGTATGAACGGACCAATCCCTCTTGAAGTCTATCCCGAACAAAAGCTGAGCAGGAAAGAACTTGTAAAAACAACGTGGTGTTGCTAGTAAGAGGAGTCGGGGAGAACAAGGACCCCCAGTTGGCTTTAGTCAAACAATCTCGAATTCGAGAGAACTTATCCGGAGATGGTTCAATCTGGATCATGTGGATTCTTGGCGTCAGATCAGAGCTTGCACGCTCCATCGTAGATTGCGATAATGTTTTAACCTGAATGGTTGTCATTTCACCGAGAAGAGTCTTGCGGGATGAGTGACCCCAAGGAGGCCATAGTATCCGCAAAATGATTTGATGATCGAGGGAGTGCCTCGATGTCATACCATTCAAGTTGTGCCAAGAATTTATCCACAAGGGCTTTATAAGACTTCAAAAGTGGACATTTACATTGGTATATCCCTTTTACTTGATTGACAATTAACAACGAATCACCAAAGATATTCAATCGTTTAATGTTCATGGTGATTGTTGTCTGAAGACCTATGAGCAAGGCTTCGTATTCTGCATTGTTGTTGGTGCACGGGAAGTCTAATTTAAATGACAAGGGCATTGGAGCACCTTGTGGAGTGAAGAATACAATTCCCGCACCACCCCCTTGCTCACATTTAGAACCATCGAAGAATAGGGTTATGTCAGCTGTGACTCGGGCTCATCGAATCTGGCGACTACGAAACATGGAAGACCCCATCATCAGGTAGTTCAAAAGTCAGAGGCTGATCGTCTTCAAGAGGAGCCTCGGCTAGTTGATCGGCGATGACTTGACCTTTTATAGATTTCTGTCCAATGAACTCTATGTCAAACTCCGTCAACAACATGATCCATTTCGCCGTGCGGCTACTATGATAAGTACGACTCATCATGTATCGCAATGGATTCTCCTTAGACACAACATACGTCTTATTACTAAGCATGTAGTGGCATAACTTTTTGGTAGCAAACACCACTGCCAAGCAGAGTTTTTCAACATATGCATAGTTAAGTTCATAACTGACCGGGGTGCGGCTAAGATAGTATGTAGCCTCGTTCTCTGTGAAGTTCATTTTTCTGGGACAGCATGGCGCCCAGTGCCACCTCAGTGGCTGAGATGTATAAATAGAACGGCACTCCTGGTTTGGGTGGTGCCAATACTGGCGGCGAAGCCAAGTACTATTTAATGTCGTCAAAGGCTGATTGGCACTCGTCATCCCAATGAAATGTGACCCCCTTATGCAATAATTTATTCATGGGTCGGCATTTGTCAGATAACTGCGCTATGAAGCGCTTGATCGACGCAACCTTTCCCTGCAGACTCCTGAGCTGCTTGATGGTGGTTGGGGGACGCATTTCAAGGATTGCCTTGACTTTGTTTGGATCAACCTCAATTCCTCGTTTGGAGACTATGAAACCCAAGAGCTTTCCAGAGGTGACGCCAAAGACGCACTTCTTGGGGTTTAGTCTGACTTTATGCTCAATGAGGCGATCAAGGACCTTACTCAAGTCACCGATGTGATCTGGGCGCAAAAGAGATTTGGCCAACAAATCATCCATGTAATCTTCCAAAGTTTTGTGCATGTAATCGTGAAAGATGTACGTCATGGCACGTTGGTAGGTGGCTCCGGCATTTTTAAGGCCAAAAGGCATGACCTTATAGCAAAATGTCCCCCAAGGCGTTGTGAATGCCGTTTTTAGTTGGTCCTCAGGATTAATACGAATCTGATTGTATCCTGAGAAACCATCCATAAGGGAAAGCATTTCGTGGCCCGCTGTAGCGTCTACCAACGCGTCGATGCTCGACAAGGGAAAATCATCCTTAGGACTCGCTTTGTTAAGATCTCAAAAATCAGTGCATATGCGAATCCTCCCATCGGGTTTCTTGACGAGAACCATGTTAGACAACCATGGCGGATAATCCACACAGATGACAAACTGGGCATCCAACAACTTTTGTAACTCATATTTTACCATTAAGGCCACTGTTGGATGCATCTTGCATAGTTTTTGCTTGATTGGCTTGATTGTCGGATCAAGCGTTAAATTGTGCGTGACTAGCTGTGGGTCTAGTCCCGGCATATCCTTGTATGACCATGCAAAAACCTCCTTCTTTTCCTTAAGAAGGGCAACATAATCGGCTCGCTCTTCAGGGGAAAGACTTACCCCCAGCTTGAGAATCCGTGGATTCATTGGATCTGTGCCGATGTCTACATCAGTCGTTGCTTCAACTGACATATGGGATCCGTCTTCCAACTGGTGTGGAATTGGGATCAGATGGATATCGTTTGCTGAATTAAGATCATCATTAGGAACGTCAAGTTCCTCTTCAGCATGGAAGACATCCTGAGTCTGTCCTGGAGTGAAATGAAACATCCCACCGCAAGGCCAATACTCTGATGGAGATGGTGGTGTGTCAGCGCGATCCCAATCAATAGCTTCTATGTCTAGATGCAATAATCATGTTGGATTGGCTGGATCATGGATGGGGGCGGTCAAGTCAATGGAGACCATGTTGATGAAATGATTGTAATCTCCATTACCGCAAATGTGACAACTCCGACATTCTGGATGTTCTTGGTGCTTTGGATCCGGCTCTGATAGGCACTCGGCACAAAGGGATCAGCCCTATGCGCGGACACGCAAACAGGGTCTGCCCTAGGTATTGATGGTTTGATAGGGTCTCCAGGCGAAAGATGCTCGTTGTATGCCCGGAGTGGCGGGTGCAGTAATTGCTATAACTGCGCCAGGTTGAAATGCCTCCTAGGTCTTGGATCTATGTGTAAGTGTTCAAACATGTCATCTATGTCCAAAGGATTTTGTTGTTGTTGAGGTAGCCTATGCTCACTGGGATCATTCAATGGGAACATCATCAAGAAGTCCTCTTGATCATCATTCAGTGGATATTCATGCGAATGATCGTATTTCGACTCATCTTAGAAGACCCTTCGTGGTCTTGTCCATCTTCCCCTTGTGGGTGAGTCCATGAGGTTTCTCCTTGTTCGGCCGTAGGGAAAGGGTTGTTGAGGTCAACAAGGTTATTTGTTTGCAATGGGAAATAATCCCCCAATGTATAAGTTGTGTTTGGATTGGCATATGGATCTGATGCCAACCCATCCTTGTTGCCTATCCCTAGGCCTTGCATGTTTTCGACCAAGATGTCGAGGGGCAAAGGGTGATTAAACCCTACTCCTGACTTGTCATAAGGCATTTGGTATCTTGGTTGACACAAAACACGCATTCCTTGTTCATACCGGCCTAACCCGTATCCATGCCAATTGCATTGGCTAAGATATCGTAATGCGAAGTCTGGGTTAGCCAGATAGTTGACATCTTCCACAAAGGGATCTTCATCTTCTTCTTCTTTTCGAGAAGGTTCAACGCCATGATCTAGGCCCCCAAAAATAAAGTTTGTCTGATTAGGTGGGTAACCTAAAGGAACCACCGAGCCTATGGGGAGTCGAGGTCTTCCCATGTCTTGCATAGACTGAAGTGTGGGCGTTGCAACAACATTGCGCACTATATACTCCCCCATGCCTGTGTTAGACATCTCAACAGTAATCGTTGGCGATTGAGGGGAAGCGAATGGGAGTTCTCCTTGAGTCCACTCCATGTGGGGTGAACTAGGCGTCTCAACTTCCATTCTATTAGGCGTCTCTTCTGTAGAGATATTGGAGACTAAAGGTGGTTCCGCTTCCAGGGGCTTCTTTCCTTTGTCCGTTGGAGTGGCCACCATAGGTGGCATCGTTGTGGGAGGACTGGATGAAGAAGATGATCCCGCCTGAGAATTTGATTGATTTGGTGATGAAGATTCTTGCTTAGTCGGACCCCGTTTAGATGGATTTAACTGGAAATCCACGTGCGTTGAAGGAAGGGTCGACTGCGGCATGATTTGCACTGAGTTGCAATATTTAAAAGGTTCCAAATCTACGGGAACCACGTGCACTTGTCCTTCAAATGTATATTTCAAACATTGATGAGCAATTGAAGGGACACACTTCATATCTCGGATCCAAGGCCGCCCAAGCAAGATATTGTAAGCCATCTCACCTTCTAAAATGTGGCACAACGTATGAATGGTCTTTTGTCCCACTTGGATGGGCAGGACAATTGTGCCAACTGTCGAGCATATCGTATCATTAAATGCTCGAAGGGTATAAGTGGAAGGTGCAATGTGAGAGGCTGGTAGTTTCAAATGTTTCAGTGCAGCGGTTGTAATAAGGTTACTGGACGAACCAGTGTCTATCAACACCCGTTTGTATGGAGTCCCGTTGACCCGCGCAATAACGTGCAGGGGTGGATCCGTTACATCTCCAGTCACAGTTTTTAGCTCATCTTCCCTGAAGGTAATGACTGGTTCAATACACTATTTGACATGCCCCACAAAATTGTTGAACGAATCCGCTTCGTGGGGTTGCAATTCAATTGCCTTTAATATCTCCATAAGAGCTTCCCGATGGGGCGCCGATTGTTGAATAAGCTCATAAATGGAGAGCCTAGCCGATGTGGTCCGTAGACTTTGAGTAAGTCTAGTTCGAATCGTGGCCACTTGGTCTAGGTGGGGGCAACTGTGTAGGATTTGGTTGATGTTGTGACGTGGATGAAGCTTCCCTAGGGGCTGTTGCGGGGACAACTCCTGGGTGTCTCTTGTTTCTTGTCACAATGCTAATCATCCCAACATATCCCTCCATGGGGTAACTCTGTTGCACTTCATTGACATGCAGGAGGTTTTGTTTGTGCATCATGTGTGGGTAAAGGATCTTTGAAAACACCCATTTGTTGGTTGTTGGGTGCGATGGGGTTATCCACTACCAATGTGTGATTATCAATGAGATCTTGCACTAAACCTTTAAACGACCAACAGACATTAAGGTCATGCCCTTTCCTTCTGTGGAATCTACAGAAAAGATCCTCTCTATAGCCCTTAGGCTTTGGCGCATTAGGATCAATTGTTGGAATATCTGGCAGATTAATCAAGTTTGCCGCTGACAAACGGTCAAACAAGGAATCCCTAGACTCAGTGTATGGTGTAAATTGTCGCTTGGGGCGACGCTGCTGATTTTGATCCTGCTTCTTGTTATCTTTCTCATAATTATTGTGAGGCACCGCCTGATAGTTAGCCTTTGAAGGTTGTGTTGCTTGGGCAAGCGTAGGGGCATTAATAGCAACTTGATTGACCGCGGCGGGTTTCTGTTGCGTATTCCCTATTTTGGTGCTCTTGTTCCACTCTTTTTTCTTAGGCTTGGCAATTTTGCCATCCTGTATCTTGATCTCTTCGATACGTCTAGCTTGCGCCAGAGCTTCTTCCAAAGTGGCGTATTGCTTGCAGCTGCAATAGCACAGAGATCGATCGCAAACAACTCTTTGCGAACATTTGAGTTAAGTCGGACATAGGAGGGAGGTAGGACAACTTTGAAAGCACTCGTCCTCCACCGATTCCCATATGCTACCATAGACTCCTCCTCATACTTGTTTGAGGCTAGCTAGATCACCTGAGTGACGCCTTTTTCTTTGTATTGAAAGCAAAACGTTCTAGGAACGCGTCCACTAGTTGATCCAAGTTGTAGATGCTATGCTTCGGTAGATGGGTAAACCAATCCGAGGCAGATCCTGCGAATGTGGTTATGAATGTTCTTAATAGCAATGCATCATTGTCTTGTATACCAAAGCATTGGCTCAAAAATCTCGTCACATGCTCTTGAGCATCCTCATCCCCTTTAAAGAGTGCCAACTGGGGCAGCTTGAAATGTTCGGGGTATGGAGGTGCTGGCACTGATGGATGTATCGGATGACTACGGAGTTGGCGTAAGGTAGGCTTTTGAGGCCCACCAGTCTTAAGTTCCATATTCTCCAAGCGTTCTAACAACACTTTGTAGGCATCGGAGGATATAATTTCCTCCTCCTTAGTTTGTTCCCGTTGTGGGTTGCGGGGAACTTGAGGCCTTTGAATGACTAAATGGGTAGCATCCCTTCTGCCTTGATAGGGCATTTCAGCCCGCTCTTCTTCTTGGTAATAATCCTCATAATCTTCTTGAGGAGTGTTTGGCCTAGGCCTGTAAACATGGATGGGTGCCCGCGGAGGATGCCCATCATGGTCACGGTGAATGGCCTCCCGCCCAGGTCTAAGAGGTCTTGGAGGCGGTGCTTGTTGTGGTCGCGGAGACCTGTCTCGCACTAAGGGGTTGTGCCTCACATACATCTCAGATTGTTGTGCGCGAGGAACTGGGGCCCTCTCAGGCGCATGGTTGTGAAGCAATTCAGCTGTCTGACGCTGAATGCGCTCTTGATCAAGGCGACACAAATGTTCTAATTCTTGTTGTTCTTGCTTAAGCCGCGTGATGTGCGCTTGGCGGGCGGCTAGTTGTGCAAATGCCAAGTTACTTTGTTCTATTGTCTCTTGTTTAATAGGCCTAGATGTCTCTCCTACATATCTGTTTCGATCATAATGCTCTGAGACTCCTATATGTTGCTTCCCTCTATCGAGGTTGGCCGCATTGACTTGAAACTCTGGTCTCAATAAGCGATCTGGATATAATGCAGGTGCAGACGTGCATCGTTTTGGCACTGGATACTGGCCTGGAGGAATATAGTGATCCTCCTCTCTCTCTCTGTGATATGCATAAAAAGTGCGGGCATAATTGTCTTGCCCTGTCGGGAGAACTTGTTGTTCTGGATATGGTCTACTATGTCCGACATTGATCGGGGGTAAATTAGGAACCACAAAATCATATGGTTCTTCCTTTTGGACCCTTTGTTGTTCCATAGCAGTACACATTGCTTCATCACTAGGCCACCCAAAATGAACTTCTAAAGGAGGCCTCGTGCTTAGACCAGGTGGTATATATAAGTTATTTTCTTGAAAAGATTCTTGTTGCTTAGGTGTTTCCCTTAGAGAGGGAGTTCTAAAGTCTCGTCTATTGATGGTCTGACTTGGAGAACCATTCCTTGAGGCACCTCTAGAACCATGTTCTATGACTGTATGGGTTGGAGTACCCCTCACGGAGGGGCCTCTAGAGCCATGTTCTGCATGGTGTGAACTAACTGGTGTACCTCACCGTTGAGGCGGGATGAACAAGTCTTCAGAGCTATATCGGAGATGATTTGTCTCTCTTGGTGCATGTTCTGCAGCTTCCGCCCGTGATTGGGCTTGGCTACGAGTATTCACCATGGTAATGCTAACCTAAAAATGCAAAAGTTCTTTTTGTGATTTTCTTTTTATGATTTTTTTTGTCTAAACAGAAAATAGCATACACACTCACAAGCAATGATTATCTCTTTTAAAGATTAATAGTGTGCCCTAAATCTGGTTTAGTGTGTTTTTGTTGTTTGTTTTGTTTTTGAAAATTTTTGTGAAACGTTTAAATGCAAGTATGAAGGCTCTTATGACTCCCAAAATGGTCGCCCCTTCAATATACCATTGTCGGACCGATATACCAACCTCTCTATATACCCGCCCTTACGTGAGGGAGACTATAGGTACGTGAGAGCAGATGATACGTGGAACATAGGCGGTACGGAAGGGGAATCGCTCTGTTTATGACACCTACCATAGAAGGCTTATCCTCGCGTGCTGGGAATCACCCCAAGCTACACTCGGTCAGCTTTCATCAGGATTTACGTCTAGCAACAGTCGCGATCGAGGTAATGGATGCAATATCTCAAGCCAAAGTGATAATGGAATCCACCTTTGGTCTTGCTCAAGGGTTGGGGTTTTACGACCAACGCCTTGGTTTAAAATACCACGTGATGTGTGGGGTTCATTTTAATTTTGCAAAATTGAAACAGGCAAACGAAAAGAAATCTTTCCCTAAGCCATACAAACTGAAAACCAAAAAATAGAAAAACAGAAATTTGACAGAAGCTATAAAAACCCCTACCTCTTCTCTGCCTAATCGGAAGTTTCTGATTTGCTCTAAAAATTTGCACAGATCTATAATCGTCCCTGGGTGAGGCGAATAACAGAACCGTAATCGTCACAGGGTGGAACGAATAGTTTATTCGTCCCGGGGTGAAACGAATACCAATTCTGTAATCGTCACTTGCAGAGACGAATAACAGTCTGATGTTGAAAAATAGGTACCTGTAAAAAAACAAGCAATTTAGATCAGTAAGTTAACCTAAAAAAAAAATAGAGGACAGAGGTCCCACCGTGATCGCCATTGAAAGCACGAGATTCCGAAAACAAAAAGGATAAACTAAAATTGCAATGTAAATGAAACTAAAATAACGCTTAAACCCTATGTTATTAAAAATGCGTAAAAAGGAAGAACATGAACACAAGATATTAAAGCAATATAAAAATCAGCCCTTTTTATTGATATGCTTTTCGAATTCGTGTTACAATGCGTCTCCTTCCTTTTTATGGGATAGGAGCGTTAGATATTGCTCTTTTACAACTTGTTCTAGAATTCCTTCTTCCGCGTGCCCACATATAAGATGGGCGAACCAAAACGTTGTCGCCGCTTGCGTTGATAAAGGTCGATTCCTCGCTGCTCCTCCAATGCTGCAAATCTGCGTTCAAAGAAACAAACAAAGAATCAGTAGCACCTGTGTATGAAAAATAAAAGATAAATCTAACTATGATTGAAATGAATCTAAATGAAATGAAGACTTGACAAAAGCATAAACATGAAACTAGCTAAATACTATAAAAGAAATAAAGCGGGGGGGTGCCCGAAGGCAAACCACCCGCGGGTGAAACTTTGCTTCGACACCAATCCGCTTAGGATGGGTCCGAAACCTGATGTGATGTGTTGTCGGCAAATTGGTAGAATATTGTGGTCAGAAAATCGGGTGTTGGTTCTTGATTTATGCTTTCAAAAGTCACCCAATAACCTCTCTTTCGATTAAGAGATTATGGATGTTGAAAACACAAATCGCAAGTGAATGAATTAGCAGACACTTCGTCGCTCAAAATTCTCCTGCTCGGAATATCTTTTGGGCGAGGAAATTCACCATTTTATAGACCCAAGGGGTCTCTTTGAATTAACATGCAAAAGTGTTTCTTTGCATGAATGCTTTTTGTCTGAAAGAAAGACTTCTTCTTGATCAAGGGATTCTTAACTGTCTCTGTGCATGTCTTTGTGTGTTTTAGAAAAGCTCACTTGCACTCCCATGCAATGAAGGGATAGCTAAGTGGCAAATCTGAGTTGTCTTAAAAAGCTCACTCTTATTCCCATGCAGTGAAGGGAAAGTCAATTGGCAGATATGAGTTGTCAAAAGAACTCACTCGCACTCCTATGTCATGCAGGAAAAGCTAAGTGGCAGTTCTGAGTTGTTACATGCCGAGATTTGACTTTTTTTCGGTCAAACTTGACATTCATCCCACCCCAAAGCGAGCGCTGGTAATCGTCCCTGGGTGAGACGAGTATAAGTCAGCACTCGTCCCTGGGTAGGACGAGTAAAACTAGCACTCGTCCCTGGGTGGGACGAATAAGCAATAAAGTGTCTAAAAGGTGCCAAATTGGTTTTCGACTTGCAAAATTGTTGTGTGAGTGGTTAGAACCACTGTTTAACCTCTGAGGGCTGCCCTGGGGGCTGTGTGTGTTAGTGCGATCAGTGCTTGTTGTCACATAATCGGATTGGTGCTGTTTTGGTGTCTACAGCTACAAACATAGGTTGATGCAGATAACAAGGCTTACTGATCATTTTTTTCATCTTTGATAAATTGGACTGGTTAAGTGGTCCAATTTTGGGCATTTACTATTTCATTAAAAAATAGTTAGAATTTAACGTGGGTATGCCATCCTGAACAAAGTTTTAAAAATGTAATAAAAATATTAAATAAGTTCAACTTCAATAATCCCAAGGATACAAATAGTGGTGACAAATAATGCAAAATTAAATTTATGATTAGATAAGTAATTATCATATATGAATAAAAATAATAAAGATAATTATATTTTAATTACATAAGTAGAAAAAGTAATAATATCAATCCTTGTTGAGAGTGGTTATTTTCTTAATAGATTATAAATTAAGTAGAATGTAAGTAATATTATCATTGAATATATCAATGTCCTTTTTAAATGTATAGCCTAAGTTGATTTAAAGACAACAATTTTCTGACTTTGAATAAAAGGTATAAATATTGAGTGTAAAATTAATTAAGATTATACACCATGCTTTATGATAATATATCAAACCTTAGTTTATACTTTTACCAAGATAAACAATTTTATACTAGTCAATACACTTTAAAGTATGTGTATAATATTTTCAACAAAATGTACTGAATATTTACAATCAACCTAAAAAGGTAATTTTACTAATATTACATTCAACATATTTTGTTGTACTTTCACTTTTGAGCATCTAAAAAGTTTAGAGTTGCACCAAGGTAAAGTTTGTGTATGTCTATATAGTATTACTCTAAAGCAATATTTCTTGTAATAAGGGAATGATTGATAGTTATACAAAATGAAAAGACAAGATGAAAAGTAGTTTTAGCATCCATAATGCCATAGGCCATATATAATTATTTTCATGGAGGTTGTGTTTGTACAACAATGTTACATTCAATTCAAATACCATCACCAAAATGCATTATTTACAACCCTAATTAGATGTGTGTTTTTGTGCACATTACTTTAGGAATGTAAATACTACAACCATGTACACTATAAATAAGGAATAAATGATAGTTAACATATATGATGCAATAGGCCATATATAACTATCTCTCTGAAGGATATTTTTATCCAATAATGTTATATTCAAATAAAATTATATTCAAGTCAAATACTATTACCAAAGCACATGGTGTACAACCCTACCCCTTTCAAATTTTAACCTTGTATTTCCTATTTGAAGTTCCATACTTTTCATTTTTAAATCTTCAAATAATGTTCTATTCAAGTCAAATACTATTACCAAAGCACATGGTGTACAACCCTACCCCTTTTAAATTTTAACCTCTCTCTCTCTCTCTCTCTCTCTCTCTCTCTCTCTCTCATCTCTCTCACCAAAGTGCATGGTGTACAACCCTAACCTTTTTAAATTTGAACCTTAGATCTCCTATATGATGTTCCAAATATTTCATTATTAGACCCAATCAAGTTGTAAGTACTTATTTTAACTAGAGTATTCTATGTAAAACTAAATTAAGTGTGTGTGTGTGTGTGAGTATGCATGTGTATGTGTGTGCATGCACAAGTGTGTGCATGTGTTTTACTTAATGAGAGTAAATAGTACAACCGTAGATATGGTATCATGAGTTTTTATGACTATGTAAAACTCAGTCTACTACAAAGATGCATTTACCTTAATCATTTTGGTAGTGATTGAAGAATACATATTAGATGGAATAAATACTTTGTTATTGTCCTTATCCTTTGATAGTAAATAATGGAGAAATAGACAAAAACAAGGCTCATCTTGTAGCCAAAGTTTTTTCTCAAATTTAAGGTATTGATTATGCAGAAACCTTTGCTCCAGTTACTAAAATGGATTTTGTTAGATTGGTTCTTGCTCTAGCCGCTTCCCATAAGTGGCAAATCTATCATATGGATGTAAAAAGTGCTTTCTTACATGGATATTTAAAGGAAGAGATATTCATGGAACAACCTATTGTTTTCACTCAAGAATTATCTCTTATTTGTAGACTTAAAAAATCTCTCTATGGTCTCAAACAAGTCTCTAGAGTGTACGAAAATATGGACTCCTTCCTTATTTCAGCAGGTTTTTCTCATTGTGAGTCTGATAACACAATCTACATTTCAAAAAATGAAGGCAAAATCACCATTCTTGTTCTATATGTTGATGATATTCTTCTCACTGGTACTAACTTCACTCACATTCAGACTATAAAAGACTTCCTCTCTGAAAATTTTGAAATGGCTGATCTAGGTCTAGCTCATTACTTCCTTGGGATTCAAATAGGTCAAACCAATGCAATAATTACCTTGTGTCAACAAAAGTACACTCTAGATCTCCTTCAAAAGTTTAAAATGATAGATTACAAACCTTCTCCTACCCCTTTTCAATCTGGCATTCATATCAGTACTTCTTGCTCATCCCCTCTATGTGAAACAACTCTTTACCATCAGCTTGTAGGAAGTTTGTTATACCTTACTCATACTCGCCCAGATATCTCATATGTTGTTGGGCTCATATCTATATTCTCTCATAAATCTCATTTCATTCATTGGCAAGAAACTAAAATAATTCTTCATTATTTGCAGGGCACTACGCACTTTGGGCTCATCTATAAGGGAGAATCCATGGATATCATTGGCTACATAGATCCAGATTGGGTAGGATTAGTATAAGACCGATGTTCAACCTCTAGCTATATTTTTTGCCTTGGTTCTTCACCAATAGTCTGGTTATGTAAGAAACAACAAGCAATAGCTTTATCTTCTACAGAGGCAAAATATAGAGCAATAGTTTTAGCCAGTCAAGAAGCTCTTTATCTTCATCAAATTCTAAAAGAATTTGGTTTCTTCCATAAAGAGCCTATAACTCTTTGGTGTGACAATCAGAGCACAATTCATATTGCACACAATCTAGTTGAGCATTAGTGCACCAAAAACATTGAGATACACATGCATTTCATCAGGCAACATATTTAGAATGGGGATATACACTTGGACTATATTTTGACTAAGAATCAAATTGCAAAATCTTCACCAAGTCATTTATTTCTCTGTGTTACCTTCAGTTGCGATAAAAACTTGGAGTATTACATATGAATTGACACAAAGGTCTTCCACCTCTCATTATATTATAAATGAGTACCTCATCAGGTCTTGCTGTTGGGACTTATCATTCTTTTGTATAAGAGGACAATCTTCGCCATCCTAATACAAGCCTCTTTTCATACTTCTTTTTTTTATTGATGGATTTTCCCACTGGGTTTTTACCATCACTTCAAAATAAGAGGTGATGGTTGATTTTTTCCACCAACTATCTATATTGTATATGAGTACCTAAACAGGCCTTGTTTCTGGGACTCATTTATAAAAATCTCCCCTAGTATCACTTAAGGGGGTAATAGAATAAGTGAATATTCTCTTAAGTTCTACTAGGATAGACACACTTGAGTTTCCACTCATCCATGTGTCAAGCTAACTCTCAGTGGTGTCTTCATTAGGTGTGATGAGTTGTTGTAATTCAACGGCTCTCAATGATCAACTCTGTTATTTATACAAAGTTGATCCTTGGAATAAATCAATCAGTTCCACTCTTCTCTTCATCTCTTGTGTAATGCTTTGCATATCTATTATTGTGAAATTATAACAGACATTACTAGGGCATATTTGAAGAGGAAAAATATAAATATAGTAGTTTTTCCTATATGCATTAATTGAAGAGTGATTTTATATTTTATATAGTAGATTTATCATGTAAAAATTGAATAGAATTTATAAATATGTGGTTGGGGAATTGAGAAGTATTTCAAGACTATATTATTTTACTACACATGATACAATATTTTGTAAGTAGAGGATTATGTGTAGTCATTAGAAAACACTTTTTAAGCTCAATACAACATTTTTTTTTTTTTTTTCTATTCAACTAAGTGTAGAATCCCATAAATCCATAAGAAGAAAATTTGATGAAGTGATTGGACAACACATGATCATATAATTATTTATATTTAGAGGGGTCATACATTTAGCTCAAGCATTATTTGATCCATTCCAAACATCAAAGTTGTAATATGATGAAGAATGCATTGTATACTATCATTAAAGATAGTATTTTATTCTAAGATAAGTTGAGGCCTAGATGTTTGGTTCTAAAATAAAGTGGAGGCATATGCCAACTTTAGGATGTGAATAGTGGGGTTTATATTTATTTACCTTGTTTTAAATATTAGTAAGGACTAACCAGATTAATTTTCTATATTTACATTTTTTTTAGAGATATTTACCAATGAATATGTGTTTGTGTTTTATTGACAACGAATTTTGTAAACAACAAACCTCAATATGACTATTATTTTGTATATAGTATGGTTTGATCCCATTCATAAATATTCTTATGAATTTTTGGAAGTTTTCAAATTCATAACAAGAGTATTATGGCTATGATTACCTGTGTGTCTCTAGTCATTAAAGTGTCCTTGGTAGATGTGTGTCTCCTTTTTTGTAACTCTAAACATGGGTAGTTTTTGTTTTGATTTCTATATTTAATGTAATATCATGAACAATTGTGTTTGTTTCTATCCTTGGTTAAGAGTTCAATGAGGTCGTTCCCACTAAAATGACTTGTCAAGTATATAATTATTCATAAGTGATGTAATTCATTATTTATTGTGCATGTCCTAGACCATGATCTTTATTCACTTCAATGAAATATGTGTTCTAGTTTATCACACGATTGAATACATTTGGATCATTGTACTTATTTTGGTTCAATTACTAGTATTCCCACACTTATATGACACATCAGTGTAATAAGGAGCAATTTTATGGATACTTTTTTTAATTATATCATTTCTTAATGGATAACTAATTTTGTATTGCATATATCAAATATTATATCATAGATAAATTGTGTAGCATTATATGCTGGTCCATCATATCAAATAAGAAAATATCAAAATTTATATATGCAAGAGATTTGATGAATATTTTTGCACATTGATCTTCCATGGGAGAAAACTATAGTTATATGATGTGATATTAAGTATATATGTGAATTAAATTGCAATAAACCTTAATGTCCTTATTCAGTCATAAAATACAAAATTGTAAACAAGCCTTATAAATCCTTGATTATCACAATTCAAAATTCTCGGTTGTCTCTATGAAATTCCTAGTCTTGACAAACTCTTATGTAACCATATTTCTTCATAGAAAAATCCTCCTACGACATGATATTCTATATTAATGGATTGTTTAGCAAAAACATGCTACTTTTTACTTCCCTAAGATATCATAATAGATCTTATAATACATACATTATATATATGTGTGTGTGTGTGTGTGTGTGTTTGTGTTTGTGTAAGTGGATCTCGTGTCATTCATAGATCCTAAATAATATACATTTATGAAACTTTCCAAAAGGAATTAATTGTTTTTCTTGTACTCTAAACCATCTTAGTAATAACACAAATATACCTAAGTACTCATTTTACTACTTTATAATGACACGCATTTGGGTGCTACATGAACCATGAAATATAGATAATAACATATCAAAAATATAGTCGATTTTAAGTCAAATAAATGAGACTCGCAATCAATCGTTTATAGATAATTATATCTAGTTGTTTTTGGATAGCTACAACCTTTTCTTCATTTGGATGGGCATTCGTTTATAGTATTTTAACTAAAATTTATTGATCAATGTATTGGCATACTTGATATATAAAATAAAATTTTGATCTTGTATTTGCCATATTTTTAAGCTAAGATAATAGTGCGTGAGCCTAAGATCAATCACATTCAACAACTTCATCAAATCATTTTTATCCTCTCAATCAACATATCTGAACTAACTTTGATAAACAAGTCATCAATATTCAAAAATATAAGTACAATGTTCATCCCTTGTTGTTTTAGATATAGGTTTGGATCATAATTACTACAATAAAATCCATGTCATATGAGATGCTTATCTATTTTCATATACTAGGATCTAGAATCCCGGTTCATCCCATAGGGAGGTTTGATAGGTTGGCATACCTTCTTATCCTGTTAATATATGATAAATCAATTTAGCTAAGTCATATAGACTTCCATTTTGAGGTCACCATTGAGGAGGTCACTCATCACATCCATATAATGCAACTAACATCTAAATTAAGTTCCAATTATAGACATTATCTAAATGGTCTTAATATTTACTATAGGAGAAAAGATATGATCATACTCAATGCCTTCATTCTACACATACTCTTTTATAATAATATTACCATGAACTTTATAACTAATTTTGAAACCCTAAATATAATTAATGGATTTCTTTCTTAGTTGAAGATAAACAAATTTCCATGTCTCACTCTTTATCAAAGTGTAATATTCAACATCCATGACATCCTTACAAGTTTTGATACAAGGGCCTTCTATACTATTTATGGATCTAAATATCGCACAACTGTGCTCATAAGACCAATATTTATCCTCATCATAAACTCTACTATAGTCATTGGCCTTAAATTTGATGTGTCTAGAATACCATCCAACTCCACATCTCAAACTATACTAAGATGAAATTTGGATAACTTTGTGGTTTTTTAAGAAGGTTCTAGATTATTAACTCTATTATTTATAGGATCATCCACATCATCAATATTATTAGCATCATCAAATCCATCAACCTATCTCTTAGAGGTAGCATCATTAGAAAATAAAAATAAGGGCTCCATATAAAACACACAACTCATTAGAATATGAGTTGGAATTATTATTCTCATCGAAAATCTCTTCTTATGTATAATTTCCTATAATTTTCTATTGTTAGGATCCATTAGTCGATAGGCTTTAAACTCATAACTATATCAAAAAATGATAAATGTCCTAGAGTTATCTTCCTATGTCATTTAATTTTCCTTTGGAACATGCATGAACATTATGCATCCAAATACCCAAATGTGTTAAACTTATGAATTAACCCTCATCCAAGATTTTTCTAAAGTGATGCCATCAAATAAAATTATGGATTTGTGGTTCAACAAGTAAAACATTATGTGTATATATTCTACTCAAAATATTGGCTCCAAAATTTGCATCAACTATAATGCTTCACACCATCTCTCAAATGGTATGATTATGCCTCTCTACAAAACCATTACATTGAGGCATAAAAGATGTTGTAAACTATTATAAAATGTCATTCTACTCAAGGAAAGTCCAAAACTCATTACTGGTGTACTCCTCCCAATTTGTGTTCCAATCAATTATTTTACTGTAAATACATGACTTGATTTTTTAATAATTCTTGACACTCTTCTATTTAAAGTTCTAAAGTTAAATAAATTAGTGTTAAAATAGGAATGATCTTAAAATATGTTCTATGATATTTTATAGAAATAAAATTTTAATAGGAACTAAACATATGGGGTTGTTAGATTTTATAGCAGTTTTCAAAAATGAATAGAATCAACACATTACCTAGTATTACTAAAAAAAGAAATACTTATAAAACAATGCACATAATATATAGGGATGCTTATGGGTATCAAATAATCTAACTATAAAATAATATAATTATAATATAACCAATAATGAAGTGGTTGGTGAAATGAATTATTTATAATCAAATATAATTTATCTTTAGGTTAAGTAATTGACCCTTAGGATTCAAATAATAAAATATTACAAAAATACCTTTTGTAAGGTTTAAAAGGTCCCAAAGGTATTATATATCTAATATAATACAAAATTCAATTGTGTCATCAAGAGAAGCTCAACCACAATATATTACAACATTCCCCCTTAAGCTAAATGGGTGGCATGGAGAGAGATCCTTATTTTTCACCCCTGTAAAGGACACTTTCCCATACCAAGTAGATACTACATGCATATGAAAGGAACCTTGGGCATGACCTTGGTCAGGATATCCTTTTCCTTCTCTAATAAAGATATAAAAACATGATCAAACATCC
Organism: Wollemia nobilis; assembly: GCA_028583015.1. Taxonomy (NCBI): domain Eukaryota; kingdom Viridiplantae; phylum Streptophyta; class Pinopsida; order Araucariales; family Araucariaceae; genus Wollemia; species Wollemia nobilis. Next base: position 353,872 of record JAQPPZ010017034.1, on the reverse strand, counting down.
CATGTGCATGAAATTATATCACAAAATACATCCAAATATCAATGTTCTTAGTCTTTTGATGAAACACTGGATTGTGAACAAGCTAGATGGTGTTCTGATTATCACACCAAAGAGTGAATAAGAAATTATGATAAATGCAAATATCCTCCAAATTCATGAACATCCATAAAACATGCTTAGCTTTCTCATTGGAAATATAATATTCAACATCTAAAGAAGATTAAAATATGGTAGATTAGTCTATAGAACACTAAGAAAACGGATTGAATCCTAAATATAACACAAATCCTATGGTGTATCATCACTTTTCCAAGTCACTAGCATAATTGAAATTTAATTTTTTTGTCAAAATTAGAGGGGAACCAACTATATAATGAATACCCATTTGATAAGTCCATTTCATATATCTAATAATCCTCTTGGCCATACTCTAGCAACTCTCTTATGGGCTTGCATGTATCCAGAAAAATAGATAATAGCAAATGTTATATCAAGTCATCTCCAAGTAAGGTAAGAATACCCTCCCATAAGAGATCAATGTAGAGTAGCACATAGTAAAGGTGTGTTGGTCATGAATCTACCTAGTACAAAATCTACATTTTGTGTGCCCTATACCCATGCAACATTGAAAGGTTGAAGGAGATAAATGTCCTCCGGTCCAATATCTAGAGAATTCTGGCTCCCTTTCTAATCTACTTTGGTTTAAAACTTAGGGTAACAGGAAAGAAATGAGGAAATATGGCTATAAGCCAGAAGTGTTGTATGGGGATAGAGTAACAACCAAAATTTAGGTCAAGCATTAATTAGCATATAATATAAATGAAAGCATAAAAACTACTTAAGGTTTTGCAAAGACAACCTCCAAAGAGCATCTCAGTATTCACTCCCTTAGCCGTAGAGATTAAGATCAAATGCAGAATTTAAACATAGCAAATATTGGAGATGAATGTGTTCAGAAATAACATACAAAAAATCATCAAATACAACACCATTCAAAGAACCAAAAGCCAAAGCTGAAGTGTCCATCCTCCTCTTTTACATAAAAATGCTTAGTATTTATAGGTTGTTGTGCCTCTTTTATTTAATGCACATACAAACAAAATTTTGGTAGATCAAAAAATAGCGTGAATAATTTTCCCTTCGGCATCCATGATGTTCCAATCAAAATATTCTTTATAAAAACAATGATCTTCCTTTAGCAGGAGAATTACATGGAAATCAGTATGATTAAATGATGGGAATGAGTCTCAGCACCGGTGCATTGGGATGCAGTGAAGTTACCTAAAAAATGAGATCTTGGTCATTGAATTCGCTTCACCCTTATGCCTTGGAACTCCACCTTCACCAGGAAATTCCACTGAGTATTAATTTTATTTTAAAAATCAGTAAAGTTGGTGGGCAGTGAGTTGGAAATGAATAAGAATGGCATCTGATCTCACAAATTCAAAGCAAAAATTTTGGAAACATAGCTTGCATTACTTCAAAAAAATAAATTTTGTCATTCTTCTACTCCTCTCGAGAGAATCTGCAAAAATGGTACCTTGGAAACCAATGCCTCTGAGAATAAATGAATTTCACCTATAAATGGAGTAAAATGCCTTTTTGGAGCATTAATGGATGAAAATAGCTACTTGTTTGACTTCTCACTAATATCTTGGTGATTTCACCCTAAATGCTTCTTATTATCATATTTTTATGCCCAGAAGAAAACAACTTATTTTTTATTTGGAATTTTTCGGTATTTTAATTTCATCATCAAAAGGGCAGAAATATGATTGCAATTCAAATAATAGTAAAATAAACTGACTTCGCCCCTAAGGTAGGCGATAGGAATTTTTGCCTCATCTGGGAGGTGACATTGACTTTGACTGTTTTGTTTCTGTATGGGTTCTCGTTGCAACCTTATTTCGCTCAAATTTCATTTAAAAACCTTAATTCACCCCCTGGAGATGTGAAACTGCATGGCGCCTCTCAACATGGGTGCCTTTGACTTTTGACTACACCTTAAGTTTCACACCAAGCACTATTTTTTATTTTACCTCATCATGAGCGAAAATGCCAAATGAATTGAAAGAGGGCCCCATGACATCAATCCTTTTCTTCACCTTGAAAAATTCTAATATTACCTTTTCATCCCAAAGAGAGGAGACAATGAGTTTCGTCCCTCACTTGGGGCAAAAGCATTATCCTCTATCTTTTTCTAAAATTTATGAATTTCACCCCTTTGCTTAAAACTTATGACTTTTGTCCCTGTGCTTATGTTGGGTGAAGTCACTAATTTTTATTATGTTTAACCTTCAAAAGGGGCAAAAGTGATTTTATTTTATGATTTGCACTCTCTTCTAGGGCGAAAACACTTCTGGGATGAATGCACCAAAGTTTATTCTTTTTCTATGTAACTTGATCGTCATCGCCTCATTTTGGGTGAAATTACTTATTTTATTGTGCTTCGCATCTAAAAGAAGTGAAAATGACTTTCGCCCTTCACCAGGGATGAAACTAGTTTGCTCCTTCATTTTTTGGGCACTTTTTCTTTTAAATTAATATTTTGACAATGCTTTTTTCCCATTAAAGCATTATTCAACACATTTCTTTATTGCATACTGCTCATGACTTTTATTTTATTTTTATAGTAATATTATTGGAAAATGAGAAAAACAATAAAAAGTACAGTGAGATAGATAGTAAAAACTATGGCATCTTCCCTCAGTCATTTTATCAAAAAAATTACAATCAAAGTTCAAACAAAATTCAATGTGGCAAAGTGACAAAATTGCCAATATTTCTGGTGGCTCTCGATGTATCTAGCTCATATGGATGCAATCGACCCTAGGTCTTTATCCATTGGGCTTAGGTGTCTTCTCCACTTGGTGTGTCAGACTGCTTATTATTGGCTTCGGCATTCGGCTCCTCAGTTTCCTTCACTACAGCCTCTTGATGAGGCCAGGAATTGCCTCATTTATGGACTATTTTGAATATTTCACAAACTACTTTATAAACCTTATGCTATGTTTCTATGCTAATTTTTATGATTAAATGCATTATATATTAATATTTACATGTTTAAATGTAGGAGCATAGTACTCTATTTTGACCATTTTTTACATTTATTTGTACTATTTTAGTTGATTTACTTAGTAAAATGCAAGTGTATTTGAAATACATAGTAATGTTTGCTGATGTGTATCCTATTTTGGTGGTATTTCAATTACTTTCCTTTCTTCCTAATCAGTTTAAATTGCAAAAATGCACCAAACTGCTGTGACTGTGCAAAAAACTAAAACATAAACATAGAATTTTGACCATACAAATTCCAACCAGTTGTCCATAAATAGCATGGCTTGGAATTTGTCAACTCCAGCATGTAAACCCTATAAAAGTGGTCTTCTGAGGAGGTAGGGGGACTTCCTATCTGGTCAAACCTGATTTCTTGATCATCTGGTGTGTGGATAAGCATCAAGTTAATTGCACTGCCTGATATTCCGGAGCAGCTCCAGAATGAGCGGAGAAGGACCAGTTCTAGTCAAAAATGTAAATAGATTACTCAAAATGGTGGGGAATGGAAATTTAGGAGTGGATATAGTTGTCTGAGATGGTTTCTCATATCTTCCACTTATTTCCACCAATTTAGGATGCACAAAAAGTGATAATGAATATGATGCAGTAGAATAGTTTCCTGCATTTCAGGAAGACAGCTTCAGAATAGTTGTTGAATCACTACAAAATAGCAACAAAACAAATTGTACATATAGAACATGTCATAAATTATTATAAATAATATGCTACTATGTTGTTTGAGCATATAGGGTATAGAATATATAATATACCTAGAGCAGATAGTTGTTACGTTGTAGCAAAACAACAATTTAGTAGAATTTTCCTGCAATGTTGTAATATTGTGTAATAGTCAATAAAGTGTAGTTTTTCCATCCATTTGTTGTTCTAAGAGAATATGTGAGCATTGAGTAGTTAGAAGAAACCTTTCACCTTCTTCTAGATCAGGGAGAAAGGGCCACTTCCAGGACCATAAGGAGGATTAATTGCTGATAGGTTTTTCTATGAACTTTTGCTACAGCAGATTAGCAGAAAACTTGGCAGTTTCTATTTTTTGTTTACTAACTACGTTTACTGTAGATGTATGAAGTATTTTTAGTTTGTATTTTCATAATATATGTGTATGTTTTTCAGCTGACCCAATAGCATAAATATGGAATTTACAACATTTATGGTTTTCCCCTATTTTTTAGCAGTTGTTCCTAGATTCTTGGCATTTCTATTTTGTTGAATGGTTATCAGCTTGTGTATTTCAATTTTGTAATATTTTCATTCATGTCATTCCAATTCTGCAAATGTTATTAGGTTTCATTATTTGCAATATTTTCATTCCTGTCATTCCAATTCTACAAATGTAATTAGGTTTCACTATTTGCAATCTTTTAATTTGTGTCATTTCAATTCTGCAAGAGTAATGAGGCTTAATTTTCTGCAAACTTTCCATTTATTTAATTTTACTTATGCAAGTGTAATTATAATTCAAATTTATTTCATAGGATTAGAAGTGACACCAAAAACCCCCAAAGCTAACTTGTTCCATCAATAAAGCTTGTTTCCTAAATGAGATGATTTTTAGTTGCCTATTTCTGCTATCGTATATAGCCTTGGACACCATCCTGGATTGACAAAACTTAAATATTAAATGATATGATTTATGACACTCATCATTTTTGGTGTCGTTTTTAGGGACACTAGGTGTTGTTAGGAGAAGTAAAACAACCCAAGAAGTATTATCTTGGTACAAGTAACAGTTCTTAAAAACTGAACTCTAGTTCATTTAGCAAATGAGCATGAATGCATAGGCCAAGAGACAAAAGAGGAAGGTTTATCAGAACCAACTCTTTCTCAAAAAGGTATTCTTCACGATCAGGAGAAGACTTTCCTGTATATGAAATTCTTGAAAGACTTAAAAGAGAATCATCTTCTTCATCAGCAAAAATTTTGAGACCTCTAGAAGAGGAACTCTTAGAAGCACTTACTTCTAGACATACCCCTGAGTTTGGTCCATCCGAACAGGTTGCAAAAGTCAAAAATTAAGGAGAAACTATGGCTGAAGAACATGATAGGAATGTTATGGTCCAAGCTAAAAACCCTACTAGGACTTTTAAATACCCTATTCGGTTGAATCCTACTCAAAATGCTCCTATAAAAATAATTTCACCTTTAGTATTGCCAACATTTAAGGGAATTGTCTCTGAAGATCCTGACCAATTCTTGTTTGAATTTAAGGTTCTATGTTAGACTTATGATTATGTAAATGACAACCAAAAATTGAAATTGTTTCCCTCTACACTCAAATATATAGCTTTACGCTGGTTTATGAGTCTTGTACCTGATTCAATCTGCACTTGAGATCAAATGGAAACTGCATTCTTGGATAAGTATCAGGAGTATTGTAGAGTGTGAACTAGTAAGGATGAATTTTTTTGGATTAAACAAGAAGAAGATAAGAATTTGGAGGATTATCTTGATAGGTTTACCTTTATTCAGAAGAGATGTAGTCCTGTAGAACCAGACTTGTTAAAAACCATATTTTTAAGAGGATTACAGGATGACTCTAGGGAAGTATTAGACTTAATGGGAAAAGGAGATGTGAACACCCTTGAGATTTATGAAATCATAGGATTATGCAAAAATTATTCTCACACTAGGAAAAGAAGAAAGAAGTAGAATTCTAATAACAATGATATAAAATAATTGATGGAAGAAATGTCTAACATGAAAACTAATATTCTTGTCCAATTAAATTCCACATTAGGGGAGAGAAATGCAAAATCCAACTCTACACCACCCTTGGCTATCTATTTCCCAAGATGCAGAAGCAAGCATGCTTTACAAGATTGTCCCTTAAATAGAATTTATATCTCAACTATTTGTGGTATTTGTTAAAAGGTGCATGTGACTGATAGATGTCATCTGCTTCCACAACTCATAAATATTTTGGAAACCCAAACTGAAGAACTTAATGTTACTGAGCAAAGGTAAGGAGGCAACTTTTCACAGTATCAAATGCTCCTCATTTTCTCATGGTTTGGGGATAAAATCCTTGGAATATGCCATGGGGATATGTAGAACCACCCACACAATCAATACTCTTGGATAGCTCCTCAAGACTTGTCACACTCTGGTTGGATTAATCCATCTTGGACACATAATCAACAACATAGACAAATATGGGGGCAGAAGTACCCATCATATCAAGGGTAGAAAAGGTATCAAGGACAAACTCAAAACTTGATGCATGCTCCTAATCATAACTTTCAAGGAAGAATGCAACCACAACAAGCACAACTAGTAAAACAACCTCCACTTCCAACTCAACCTGTGGCTAACCCAAATAATACAAGACAAGGAGCATTTGTCTATGCAGTTGAATCTAAAGAAACTACTACATTTCATGTACTTGATTGTAGTAATATCCAATTACATTCAAAAAAGGTTTTACCTGACCCTGTTCCACCTACCATTGAATAAATTTATGGACAATAGGAATCTCTAAATCCACAACAATTGCAAACAACTTTGGGAAAGGAAAAAGAAAAACAAAAAAAATATACCTCCTTTAGGAGTAGTGCCATATCCTGAGATATTTGATAATACTGTAACTATCCCTAAATTAGAATTAGTCATAGAGATTAATAAAATTACTATATCCCTTCCTTTTTTTTAAGCAATAAAGGATGTGCCATTAATCAATAAAATAGTTCAGGAGTTATGTGCAAAAATAAGAAGTCCTTTCCTAAAACTATGCAGGTAGAAGGGAAGTTGGTTGACCTGCTATCTGGAAAACTAGTTCCTCTAAAGTATAGTGATCTAGGAAGTCCAGTTGTCACAATCACTATTGGGCTAGTGCAAATTCCAAATTTATTGATTGATCTTGGAGCTGCAATTAATATAATGACTAAAGACATAATGACAAAACTGCAGCTCAATAATCTCAGTCCTACAACTATAGTGTTAGAGATGACTGATAGGTTAGTTGCAAAACCATAGGGGATATTGGAATATATTTCCATATAAGTCTCTTCTTGGGAATATCCAATAGATTTCCTGGTATTGCAGCTTAGAAATTCAACCAATGGCTATCTCATCATTCTAGGATGACCTTGGCTTGCCATAGTAGCTGCCTTTATAGACTGTAGATCTGGGGGAATGACTATTTCAAATGGTATTGATCTTAAAAATATTTCCCTTTATCCTCCTGCCCAACCTTCAACAAAAATTTTTGGACATATATGGTTTCCTGAATCTGATGAAGAACAGGAAGAAACTGTTTCCACCCTGGTTACAATAATAGTGAAGGAACACATTGAGAAAATAAATTCACAAGAAAGAGAAATCTTTGAGGATGAAAGTGTCCTAGTAGAGACATTACAAGAATAAGGGCTTACATATGATCAAATCATTATTCATCATTTTCTTTGGAAATATGATGAACATACCTTAGAGCACCTTCTATCCATTCCAATACAGGAAAGCTATTTCACACTACCATATGGATGGCATCATCATCTTCTTACCTATTTCATGTGTCCTATGCAAGAATTTATTCCATCATAAATTACTTTTGAAATGAAATCAAGAGTATTTCATACTCTTCAACCACACCATTGTCCATTAAATTCTTTAATCAGCAAGTATGGAGCAGTCAATTATGTTCATCCAAGGATAAAAAAATTTGAATTACATCTAGGTAAAGTTTTAAATATTAATATCTAGTTAACTAATGAACAAGAAGCAAAATTATTTGTTGTCCTACAAAAACATGTTCAGGCCTTTGCCTGGAGTTATAAGGATATGTCAAGAATTGACCCTGATGTATGTACACATAGGATATATATTGAAGATGTTAAACCTATGAGACAACCTCAAAGACGTTTGAATCCTGCTCTGAAAGATATTATCAAGGAATAAATTGAAAAAATTTAATATGTAGGGTTCATTTATCCAATTTTAGATAGTCGATGGGTTTCCCCATTGGTTATTGTTCCAAATAAAAATGGGAAAATGATAGTGTGTGTAGATTACAGAGAGTTAAACAAGGTCACACATAAGGATAATTTTCCATTACCATTCATAGACCAAGTGTTAGACACCCTTGTTGGAAAGAAATTCTTCTGTTTTATTGATGGTTTCAGTGGATATAATCAGATACAGGTTGCACCAGAAGACTAGGAGAAAACTATTTTCACATGCCCTTGGGGAAAATTTTCTTATAGGGTTTTGCCTTTTGGTTTATGTAATGCTCCAGCAACTTTTCAACGAGTTGTTTTGGCAATATTCTATGATTTAACAAATAAAAGTATAGAAATATACATGGATGATTTCATAGTATGTGGAGACGCTTTTGATTATACCTTGGAACATCTTGAAAAAAATTTAACACGTTGTGAAACATACCATTTGTCTTTAAACCCTGAAAAATGCTTTCTGATGATGGAGGAAGGGATTGTTCTTGGTCATCACATTTCCTCTCATGGGATCAAGGTTGATCCCAAGAAGGTAGAAGTCATAAAAACCCTTCCTCCTCCAAAAAATCAAACTAATGTTAGGAGTTTCTTGGGACATATTGGTTGCTACCACATATTTATTGCAAATTTTAGTACCATAGCTAATCCAATGTTTTCATTATTGACTAAATATTTTGAATTTACCTAGTCTACAGAATGTCAAAAGTCTTTTGAAGCATTGAAAGAAAATTTAACAACTCCCCTGGTGTTGAGAGGTCCTAATTGGGAACTGCCATTCCATATTTAGAATGATGCTTCCAATACTGCAATTGGAGCCGCATTAGGTCAGATTGAAAATGGAGAACATTATGTCATTTATTACATTAGTAAAAACTTGATAGAAGAATAAAATAACTACACCACTACTGAGAAGGAATTCTTAGTTGTGGTATATGCTATCAATAAATTTTGACACTATATCACAGGGTATCAAGTGTTCATACATACATATCATGCTGCTATTAAATACATGATGAATAAATTGATGGTTAGTGCAAGAATTATTTTATGGTTAATATTATTGTAGGAGTTTGAAATGACCATAGTTAATAAACCAGGGAAATACAATGTAGTGGCAAATTTTATGTCAAGATTGCCAAACACAGACATAGGGGAATTGGTTGAAGATGATTTTCCTGATGAAAAACTATTTGCTATTTTTGTACAATCTCCATGGTTTACAGATATAGCCAATTACTTGGCTACAGGGAAATTTCCTCCTCACTTCACTTCTAAACAAAATAAATAGTTAATCAAGCAAAGTTCTTCTTTAAAATGGATAGGGGGTCTACTTTTTAAATGCATTCCTGACCATGTCTTACATATGTGCATCCGCAAGGATGAGGTATATGACATTCTTCGTGCATGCCATGATGAACCATCAGGAGGACATTACTCAGTAAAGAGTACAATTCAAAAAATCTTAGGTACTAGTTATTATTGACCATCTCTACATAAGGATCTAAAAACATATGTCAGACATTGTGATGCATGCGAAACCTACCTATACCAATGAAATGCCATTACAACCTCAAGTTGATAAAGAACCATTTGAGAGGTGGGGGCTATATTTTATAGGACCTATTGACCCACCTTCTCAAGGGAAGGTGCATATTTTGGTATGTACTGATTATGTGACTAAATGGGTAGAAGCACGTGCTTTTAAGCATGCTCGACAAGAAAAAATTTCTTAGTTCCTGTATTCACAAATTTTTCTACGTTTTGGAGCCCCACATTCTATCACTATAGACCAGGGACCTCAATTTACATCAAAATTTATTGAAGCCTTTACTAAACTATATGAAATCAAGCACATGAAGTCCTCACCTTATCACCCTCAAGCAAATGGTTAGGTTGAAGTAACCAATTAAGAATTGGAAAGAATATTAACCAAAAAAATAGCTTTCCATAGGATGAATTGTATGGATAAACTACCTGAAGAAGTTTGGGCTTATAACACTACATGGAAATCCACTATAGTATTTTCACCTTATGAATTGGTTCATGGTAAAAAGCCTATTTTGCCTATTGAATTTGAATTACTAGAACTTTGAACTACTTTGGAAGTTGGTATTTATTTGTCACTGGCACAAATAGACAGGATTCTACAGCTCAATGCATTGGATGAACTACGAATAGAGGCATTGCATCAAAATGAGATGATTCAAGCACAGTGAAAGTTGTGGCATGATAGTCACATTTAGCAACAGGAATTTCAGCAAGGCAATTGGGCTTTGTTGTTTGATTCTCGCTATAAATATTTTCCTAGGAAGTTATAAACTAGGTGGCTTGGACCTTATATGATTGAAGAAGTGTTTGGAAATGGAATTGTTCGTCTATCGCCCATTGATGATTCATGAAGAAATTTGGTGGTTAATGGAAATCATCTCTAGATATACCATGCACCACTGACTAAGGATAAATTTTTGAAGCAAGTGGAGCAATTGGATGTCTACATGGTGGAAGGAACTACCTCTTCCACAACAAATTCAACAGAATGAAAAAAATATTAAAAAATAATAATAATTCAAAAAGTGAAAACCTCTTAGGAGGCGCTTCTGAATTGGCTTGCATGAAAACCGGTTTTTCGGCATGTTTGCCTTGTTGGTCCCATAATCATTGTTTTGTCCTTTCTCAATACTACACCTATCTTTTTTAGTAGAAGAATTAGCTAGTAGTCAACAGAAACAGACACCTGTACAAATGTAGATGAGTGGTTAAATTAGGTATGTGCCCTTTGCATTTTAATCATTGTAGATATTTAGTATGTAGTGTATAAAAATAACTATTTAGTATAAATAATTCATAATATTTGAAAAAAATCCAAAAGTAATCCATATGGTCAAAGGAAGGCAGAGAAAGAATTCCATGTTGTTTTCAAGGGATGAAAGAAATAGAAGAATTGAAAAAATTGCAATCATAAAAGCTTATTCTAGGGGGAAGGTGTGCAGATCTTCAAAATTATGTTAAGATCTGAAATAAGAATGTTGTGTAAAACATAAAGTAGCTTCAGAATGAAAAATTTTTACGCTTCAAAACGAGGAACAGTTTGACATTCGAAATAAAGTAGTGTTCATACTTCAGAATGAAAAATAAACTTCGGGATGAACATAGGTAAACTTGGAATGCCACATGGCATAAAGTTGTTTGAATTCCGTTGTTAGAAGATGGAAACAAAGTCAAGGCATAGGTTTCAAAGTTACAATGGGAATGATGTATTTGGAACCACTACATGCTTTGGTTTTTGCATAATCATTGATACATGCAACAAAGCACTTCGGCAAACGTAAACCCTACAAATCATGCATGTTATGGCCAAAAACCAACTGCCAACTCAGTGAGCCATAATTAATTAATAGATAATCAACATAACGGATAATTTAATTTTCTATGCGGAATGAACATCTACCACATGCCTGGTAAAATGGATTTGATTTTTTGTAATCTCTGACATGTTCCAAAGCTGTTTCATGTGCTCAAACCATTAATTACCATATCCAAAAAATCATTACAATTATTGTAGCGCCCCTCATCAATTTTGAACCAAAGAATGAACTGTTGTAGAAAAATTTACAAATCAGAATAGAGGGAAATCTGAAGATGGAGAAAAAGAATAAAGCTGAGCCATAAAATTCTAGTTATCTACAGAGGGATCCTGAGTCATTACGAATTTTTACATAAGGAGGGCTGATATCGTTTTTGAACAAGTTTGATGGATATTCTGAAGAATTGGTGGCAGATTTGGCATGAACTTTCAGGAACAACCAGGCTAGCATTAGTGGCATGGCAATCCAGGTAACACCTGAAATATTAAGCCAAATCACTAAATTACTATTGCAAAGGTTACATATTTCAAAAGCTCATAAAAATACCCTAATATAAATAGTTAATCAGTTTAGAGAAGAAGTGGATAAACCAATTGAGTTTCAAATGAATGATAATATTTGCAAAGGGGTAAAATGAACCAGTTTACAACACGCTTGGGAGGAAGTACTTATATAAGTAATCATATTTTTCACCTGTGAAGGGAAATTTACTATGTTTCCTAGCTACCATATTAAAATTCTAAATCATTTAAGGCATGGTAGCCAGAAACCTAAATTTAGAGTAAACTTTTCCCTGTATCTGCACCAAGAATTACAGAGTATGGATAAACACTACCAAGAAGGGAAAGGAACCCCTAAACATCATGGGCTAATTAAACTTATCTGTAAACACCATTTTAGGGAAAACCCTAGGAGTTTTGATAGGTTTTTCTGCTCTTGGAATGAACTAGTTGATAAATAAATGAAGAGGACATTAAGGGTGAAAGCCCTAAAACTAATGAAGAAGATGAAATCCCTGAAAACCCTAAAAATAATGAAGAGGAGACAAGGGATGAAACTTCTAAAGATGAAATTTCCTCTTCACCACAAGGACCTCCATCTGCTAGGACCAGAAAATAAAGAGAAATAAAATCTAAAACTAGTCCTGTAGAAAATAGGAGGAAAGTAACATTCTCTGAAGATGTAACTATTTGTTTGGTACATACGATTGAACAACCAGGGAGTTCAAGCAGGGAAACACAAACTGAGGAGGTGACATCTCCATCTAAAGTAGAATCTACTCCAAAATTGTCATAATCTGCTCTAGAATCCACTAGAAAATATAAAAAGTAGCATTCTACTCTTGGGTTGTGAAGGTCCTCTCAACTTCACAAGGAAAAAATAATTTAAAAGGTAGTGGATGTGGAAGAATTATCACCACGACAAGAAGGCCCTAGAAAACTGCCTCAGCAAATGGTTGAATATCAAGAGTAACACCTTGATACATCTGTTGTAGAAATACAACAGGATGAAATGTTTGTAGAAGTAATTATAGATGTAGGTGCATAGGATACAAGTATAGATATAGAAATACCTGCAATGGATATCCCACCTGCTCATTCTTTTGATTCTAAAGTAGATTCCATGGTAGAGTAAGAGGAGGATATACAAGAATAGTTATGTGTTGCTAGAAGTATCATTAGGACATAGATGGTATGGATTGAACAAAATGAGGCCTCTAAAAAGAAAAATATAAACAAATTGTTGATCTACAGTAGGAGATCAATGAGCTCAAGGCTAAGTTATCAAATCTGGAGCCCCAAACTACAGAATATGAATCTAAAGATGAGTTGGTAAGAATTTTATTGGAATTAGTAGAATAGAATAGATAAGCAGCCATACCTGAGGAAGGATTAAACATATGTGGCAAAAACATAGATCTACTAGCAGGATGTAATTATGCCAGAACATGAAGTTTTAGGAGCTTCTGCAGAATATTCTAAAGTTGTACGCTCTAATAACTTGCAACAATAAGAGGCACAAACACCACAAGAAGTAGTAGATGTTAGTAAGAAAATGGGAGTGCAGGATCAGGTAAATGTGTATTTCCATCAATTTTTTGTTGCAATGATTCCATGTGATTCACATCAAGTTGAAATAGTATAAATTGGGATGCAAGTGGATTTACTTCCATTAGTGCAGTAGATAATCAGACGTCCACAAATAGTTAAACTGATAAAGTATTATGAAGATATAGCACACTGGATTCTGAAGTGTCAAAATATGGAAGCACAAATTTCATCTTTGAAACCGTTGGAGCAGAAGCTTGATGCCCAAAATGCAGAAGTAAATAAGTTGCAAGAATAGGTTCATTATCTTTTCCAGGTTGTAGAATACCTGGTCCAGTTCAAAAGACCAGTTATGTTTTATAGATTGATCTTGAAAGAAAAATACCTCCGCTTGTAAGTGATGAGGATTTTTTCCAATCTCCCTTATCATATGGACACTGCTGAGGAGTTTATGGAAGCATATTTGCACAGCCCAAAAGAACAAAAAAATTTGATGTGTGAATTATTCCTGTACCAATTTCTCATGCCAAAAAATGTGACATTTTTGCCACACATTTTCATAGGGGATATTCAGTTGAGAGCTTTTATTTCCACCCTATGAAATCAATTGTATTGGTATCAAGAGAAAATGACAAGTAAATAAATTGAATTAAAAGTTGAGCTACTACTAAGACCAGTCCATCCCAATCACAAAACTTCCACCAATCAATATTTTACCATGATGAGAGAATTAAAGATTAGGTTGGTTTATCTAAACAATCTTAATGATTGTATGACCGCTTTTTAAACCTCTTGTGCTAAACATTTTACAAATGCTTTATCAGCTTGCCAGGTTATATGGGGAGAATTACCAATATCACTATAGAAAAGATAACCCATATCACCCAGTAATCTATTATGGTCCAGAAGAAGAGTGGAAGGCATAATACAGACCATCCTAGAATTGAAAGATCATTGGATAGGTTTGAGGTACAGAATACCTACTATTATAACCCATGTTCCTTACTTCTTTGACAATGATCCTCAACTAGATGAGTAGTTTCAATATTGGCTGAAGCAACTATAGGAAAATAGAGGATACTATAAAGGAAAACTATGGAAGTATCAATAAAGTAATTTGAAAATAGATATTTGTGCTTTTGTGGCCCTGCAAAATGCATGATGACATGCATTAGAATAGGTTGGGGGGGAAATGATGAGGTCAGGAATTGCTTCATTTATGGACTATTTTGGATATTTCACAAACTGCTTTATAAACCTTATGTTATGTTCCTATGCTAATTTTTATGATTGAATGCATTAGTATATTAATATTTACATGTTTAAATTTTTAAGAGCATAGTACTCTATTTTGACCATTTATTGCATTTATTTGTAGTGTTTCAGTTGATTTACTTAGTAAAATGCAAGTGTATTTGAAATATATAGTAATGTGTGCTGATGTGTATCTTGTTTTTGTGGTATTTCAATTAATTTCCTTGCTTCCTAACTGGTTTAAATTGCAAAAATGCACAAAACTGCTATGATTGTGCAGAAAAACTAAAACACATAATTTTGACCATACAAATTTTAGCCAACAATCCATAAATAGCATGGCTTAGAATTTGTCAACTCCAATGTGTAAAACCTATAGAAGTGGTCTTCTGAGGACTTAAGGGGACTTCCTAGCTGGTCAAACCCACTTTCTTGAGAATCTGGCATGTGGATATGCGTCAAGTTAATTGCACTGCCTGATATTCTCGAGCAACTCTGGAATGAGCGAAGAAGGACTAGTTTTGGTCAAAAAGGTAAACAGAATGCTCAAAACAATGGGGAATGGAAAGGTAGGGGTGGATACAGTTGTCTAATATTTTTTCTCATCTCTTCCAATCATTTCCACCAATGGAGTATGTACAACAAGGGATAATGAAGATGTTACAGCAGAACAGTTTCCTGCATTTCAGGAAGATAGCTTTAGAATAGTTGTTGAATCACTAAAAAATAGCAACATAACATATTTTAGGTATATCACATGTCATAAATTGTTATAAATAATATTCTTATGTGTTGTTTGAGCATGTATGGGATAGAAGGTAGAATATACCTAGAGCATATAGTTGTTACATTGTAGTAGAACAACAATTTAGCAGGATTTTCTTACAATGTTGTAATGTTGTGTAATATTCAATAAAGTGCAATTTTTCCATACATTTGTTATTTAGAGAGAATATGTGATAATTGAGTAGTTAGCACCAACCTTTAACCTTCTTCTATATCATGGAGTAAGGGCCACTTCTAGGCCTAGAAGGAGGATTAATTGCTGACAGGTTTTTTTGTGAACTTTTGTTGCAGCAGATTAGCAGAAAAATTGGTAGTTTCTATTTCTTGTTTACTAACTACATTTACTGTAGATGTATGAATTATTTGTAGTTTGTATTTTTATAATATATGTGGTGTTTATCAGCTGACCCAATAGCATAAATTTAGAATTTATAGCATTTATGGTTTTCCCCTGTTTTTCAGCAGTTGTTCCTAGCTTCTTGGCATTTCCATTTTGTTGAATGGTTATCAGCTTGTATATTTTAATTTTGTAATCTTTTCATTAATTTCATTATAATTTTGCAAATGTAATTAGGTTTCATTATTTGATATCTTTTCATTCATTTCATTCCAATTCTTCAAATGTAATTAGGTTTCATTATTTGCAATTTTTTCATTCCTATCATTTCAATTCTGCAAGAGTAATCAGGTTTCATTTTCTGCAAACTTTCCATTTCTGTAATTTTACTTTTGCAAGTGTAATTAGAATTCAAATTCATTTCATAGGATTAGAAGTAACACCAAAAACCCCCAAGGCTAACTTATCCCATCAATAAATCCTATGTCCCGAATGAGCTAATTTTTAGCTGCCTATTTTTGCTATCGTATATAGCCTTAGACACCGCCCTGGATTGACAAAACTTAAATATTAAATGATGTGATTTATGACACTCATCACCTCTTCCTCTTCTACAAGATGTACAATTGTAGCCTCGAACACTACAATGACCTCGAACCAAGCATCTCCACTGATTAGCTTTGGATCGTTAAGTGAATCCACAAGGTACCTAAAAGTCTCCACTTACTCCTTATCAATGTTATTTACCCATTGGCTGAGCTCCAGCAAACCAGATTCAATACGTGTAAGTTTTCTCATAAAGGGTAGCACATGATCTTCAATGAGAGGCTCATACCAATCATCAATTTCTGAGGCATCATCAACAAAAATTGCCCATACTGCTTCCAGGTCCTCCTTTGATATAATATTCCCCTTATCATCAGTGAAACTAGGAAAACCATTTTCGGCCATTACATTAAAGTGGAGTGCTGAAAATCTTTTCTCCTACTCAAACACATTGAGAAGCTTGCAAGCCTCCTTAACCTGATCCAACTTAGAAAAATATTGGCGCAGTATAACTTTAGCATTTGCCCAAGATCGGGCTATGTTGCTCATAGGATGAAATCTGAGATCCGGTCTAGCTAGTTCCTAAATTTGCATCATCAATACCAAGATGGGCTCTAGGTGCTCTTCACCATATTCCACTACATGTCGACCATACAAGATGACTATCTGTATCTCCTAAAAGTACATGAGGACCTGTGTCACCTTTGATGCCATGGTTTTACATTCAATAAGCAACTAATTGCATGTCTCCTTGACCTTTTCCTTGGTCAAAATAATCACCTGTGTCACTTTTACGGCTAGCTGATCCTACAAATGTTGGAGCTGGCCTTTCAAGGCCTCAACCTACTGTTCTACTCCTTCCTTAGTCTCCTAGTGCTTTTGAACTATCTTCTCCAAATATTCTACCTTCTTCTACCAAATAGTCACCTCTGACTTTGTAGATTGTAATTATGCTCAATTTTTATCCAAAGTCTCCTCCAACTCGACGATCTTAGCCTCAGCCTCAAAAAAGCACTTCTTATAGTGCTCACCATGTAGGTACAAATATCTCGTATCTACTTGAATGTTCCTCATTCTCTGTAGTATCGATATTTATAAGGTTCTTGATGATGAAATCATAAGTGTAGTCACTCAGAGTCATTTCTCCTTGAGGCTTCTAAGCTTTGGGTAACATTTCCACTATGTGGGCTTCCATAATGTTAGGATTAAAAGCAATTTTCTCCAATGGCTTTGTTGGTGCTAGAGCCTCCCTTATTTTATGGATCTTCAACCACTACGATGAACTCAGGCAAGCTTGGTTGATCTTTACTACAACAGGTTGTTCTGGTACAGCCTCCATATTTGATTTGGGTAACATCTACAACTCCAAAAATGGGGTAAAATAGAAATGAGTCTGTTTTGGATTTGGCTTGAGGGAAGTGAAAACTGGCATAGTGAGAACGGTTGATAAAATAGAGGCGATCATGGAAACATAAGCAAGAGGTTCAACTATGGTCACACTCACTCAAGGAGGAGCTTGTGTGCTTGCATCCATAGAAGAGGTTATTATAATGGAAGATACAAGAAGCAAAAATGGGTTCAAGGTGAATGCAAAAGAACTAAAATAAAGGAAATTCAAAAAAATGGGAATAGAAGAAGAGGGAGCATTGGCAACCGGTGGTTGGGAGATAGGAAGAAAAATCAAGGTGGAAGGCATATAGAATGGAGGTGAAATAGAAGTAGAAACTAGAGGATGAGAAATGATAGTCACCAACTGCTCAGGAACAGGGGAAGAGAGTGAAAATGTACCTTTGGGATCTGATGTAGTTTGAGCTGATGAGGGTGAAATTGGTTGTAACACTAGCTCCTTTTTTCCATAATGTCTTTTGGTTCTACCGTAATGTCCTCCTCAAGATTGGTAATCTCGAAACTCTGGACTAATGGCTCTATTCATACCAAAGGGATATCCTCTAACACTTCTATCTATATAGTCAAAACTATAGAAAGAGAGTTTGACGAAATCACACAAGTCCTTAGATTTTTGGAGATCTTTATAATGGGTATTTTTTCGGCTTACTTCTCGCTCGACACTCTAATGGATCCTCTAGAATTAGTTCATTCTTCTACAAGTGGCACCTCTTGCGTCATGAGTTGTTCTTTTTTGGCCACACTCTCCTTACTGCTAGATTTTTGAAAACTTTGAGGTACAATACCAACAAAAGTGATCGGTTGATAACTAGTGTAAAACTCATCATAAATATTTGAAAACATTTCATCCATCACCAGGTCATATGGCGACCTGGTTTCTCTCGATGGGCCCTCAAAATCCACCAGTTAGTAATCTTCTCTTTAGACCAATCAGGAAGCTACTACTTCAATTTATTGAATAACCCTAGATGAGGAATATGATGCTTATGCACTATCATAAAAGCCATGCCAAGGTGGAAGCGATATCATATTCTACACGTGCCATTCTAGATCATGCCCCTCAAAATTATTTTGATGGCGCTCAATGTTTGGCCTAGGAAAACAATGAAACTTCTTAGCCTGAATTAGCATTATGAAGTGACCTGAAGGATAGTACTTCCATAACTGCAGTAACTCCACCATACCAATGTCATAGAGGGCTTCAATAATTAATTTATTCTGGCCCACCTGGTTCACCTCAATACCTTCGAAGGAAAAATGTATAGTGCACATGGTTATTTTTCCTTGTCCTACCCCATAAATATCATTGATAAAGTCATGTTGATGAATGACTTCCAACGCAAAAAGGTGTCCCATGGCAAAATATGGAAGAAGAAATGGCTTTCTAGTATAGTCTATAATGCATAGAGCGATACCCTGCATTAGTAAAAATATATCACCCTTCCCATTCGGGATGATTTCCTCTCTCATCGCCCTTGGTACCCTCTCATATTTGCCAAAACATAGCTCTAGGATAGAGCCCACAAACATGTAGTTAAAATTATAAAACGATTCTTTTATTGACAAGCTAGAGGTCCACAAATATATTGGCAATCTCCTATTTTCTTTGTCCACCTACCTAACTGCTATGAAGGAAATTTTCTAATATATTTGAAAGAAGAAATACCATATTAAGAATGATGTGTGCCTGAACACCATGGTTTCTTCACTTTGCATTTTCTCCAGCTGGGAATGTACCCTTCTGGTAATATAGTCGTCCCAATCAAATAAAATTAGGTTTTTCCTCACTATCATTGTAGTAGGGGCATAGAATTTAACCTGAGAAATGAACTGCACCAAAGCTACCTACCACTTGTGCACTGTTGAATCATTCGGTAAATTTGGCAATTCACCATGCTAGGGTATCTTTATAAGTTGGGTATCCATAAACCAATGTAGTGTTACTGTTGATTGATATTTCTCCTCCTATTCACCAAGATGCAACCTCTTAAAAACAAAGTCAGAAGGAGGTTTAATCCCACAAGAAAACACCTCCCAGAAATCATCAAATGAAATAGTAAATAATACTTCTCCTTTTACATTCTAGATGGCTCTAGTGTCAGGATTATAAAATTTAAAACTACCTCCACCAACTCTGAGTAAAAATAGACTAATGTGCATAAATACCAGAAAAGCTAAGTGTGATATGTGATATTGAGAGGGATATCTAGCGTCAACCCCTATATGACTGCAACATCTACGTCCTAGCACAATTTCTCAATGCATATAAGGACTTCTTTCCTCCCTCAACTTTCTTATGCACCTTCTTTGACTCTACGGCACTCTTTGGATTTGTAGTTTTTCTTCCCATATTCAACAACTCTTGGGCATCTTGTAATTCCTATAATCAAGCAACCAAATGCGACAATGCTCTAGAAAAAATCTATAAAATTTTACTTCCAAGTCGTGGATGCACCAAATTTATAAACTACACCTTCAACTATTGGATTTAATGCATGTGCTGATTTTCGAAGAAGTTGGATGAACGTACACCTTAATCCTCTCACCAGGCATGATTTTTAATAATTTTTTTAACTGTCATTAACTTCCTTTTTCACTCGAAATCTTCCTTGAACCATGTGCTAGGCCATCTTTAATCTTTAAAAGTGCAACCTGGATATCAAAAGCTAATACCAGGAATGATAAATACAATGTGTCAATGATGGATGCCCTTTGGGATGAAAATCAATCAATTCTACCGCTTCAGGTATGTCAAATCACCAATCTAGAGCAAATGGGTGAAATTAATCTATCTTGGGCATGCCCTTCCACTGAAAAATATCACTTGAGTGCTCCAAAATTATCTTGAACTAGCAAAGGTATTCAATGGGTAAAAACAACTCTTCAACATGCTTCTTTAATCAATCGGCACTTGAAAATCGTCTTCCATGTTTGCTTGGAAAATTCATAAGCTTGGTTGCCCTTTTAAAACAATTCTTCTTCTCCAATTTCATCCCAAAAAGCGCCTTGCTAAAAAAATAAGCTTTTTGTTGAGCAAAGTGCAGCAAACAGTATTGTCATTGTTGTCAACACAGTCGGACAAATTTATTGATGCAATGGACAAGAGTTTATTGAACAGCAAGGTGCAGCCAAAGTACAATGGATAGGAGTTCAGTGTTGAGCAAGGTGTTGTAGGAGGATTGTCATTGGTCAATATAGTCAGTTAGATCTAATGATGCAATGGACAGGCAGTTCAGAAGTCACTCAGATGCAGAGGATAAAGTTCAAAAGTTAGTCAGATCATGAGTCCTTAAATGATAGATGCACAGAAACAGAAAACATAATTCAGAATGAGAAGAAGAAGTCTTCGAACCTGAGATGTCAAGAAGCGAAAAGGTTTTTTTTTGAAAACCAAGGCAGTCAAAATAAAAAGTTTTATTTAAAATCATGGATAACATATTTGAAATGGGTTTTTCTTAAAACCCAAGTTGGCTCTTCGTTTCGTTGAAAAAGATGCCCCGGTGATGAAGATATTTAATTTTAAATATTGAGTTTAAATTTTAAAGGTTTTTTGTGAAAACCAAGGTAGTCAAAATAAAAGGTTTATTTAAAACCATGGATAACAGACTTGAAATGGGTTTTTCTTAAAACCCAAGTTGGCTCTTCGTTTCGTTGAAAAAGATGCCCCGGTGATGAAGATATTTAATTTTAAATATTTAGTTTAAATTTTATTTTATTTAAAATTTAAATTAGAATATTAAATTAAATTAAAAGGGCCGACGTGTTACTATTTCGTGGCAATAAGCTACAGGAAGGTGACGAAGGTGGAGAAGAGTTTGAGGCCGACAAAGTTAAATCTGGGCCGACGGATTTTAGGGTTTGGCAGCTGACAAATTCTAGGGTTTCTCAGTCAACGTTCTTCTAGGGTTTGCCTCTAAAATTTCTTCTATAAAAGCAAGGGTTCTTCGAGTTTGAAGAATGGGGTGTTAAGATAAAGTGGGAATGCGAGCATAGTGTTTGTGAAAGTGAAGTTCGTGTTGAGCAGAGAGCAGAATGTGAAACGACACAGAGTGTGCGAAGCGTGTGCACAGAGAAAGCAGAGTGTGCAGAGAAGCGTGAAGGGCAAAGTTGATTGCAAAGTCTGGCTGTAGCAGTGCAGCAGACTGTGTGAAGTGATTACGCAAGAGAGAGCAGAGTGCATAGAGATTGCAAAGGTGATGTAGACCAGTTAGAGTCTTGCAATAACAAAGGTATATGTCAAACATTTTTTATTCAATATTGAAGTCCAGTTGGTGCTGGCAAATTAAGGGGTTGGTGCCTCTTTCCAGTTGGTGCTGGTAAACAAATTGTCCAGTTGGTGCTGGCAAATTAAGGGGTTGGTGCCTCTTTCCAGTAGGTGCTGGTAAAATAGGAGTTGGTGCTCCATTCTGTTGAAGCAGATAAAGTTAAGGGGTTGGTGCTCCTTCCAGTTGGTGCTTGGTAAACAAATTGTAAAGTTGGTGCTTTGCAAGAGGTTGGATTTGGATGGGAGTCCAAGCAGCCATTCTTTTTGAGGAGTAGCCATTTTGGTGAACCTCGTTAAAAATCTGTGTTGTGTGATGTTCTCTTGCGGTACTTATTATATTTGTTTATAAGTTTTATCTGCTGCAAATTTTTTTGAGCTGTCTATTCATGTTTTGGAATGCTACACTGATTCACCCCCCCTCTCAGTGTCATTGTGATTACAACAATTGGTATCAGAGCCAAGTTCCCAGTTCAGGCTTAATCAGTCTGGGTTGATCTTGGATTATTACACAAATGGCAAAGAAAGGCAAAAGTGGAACCATGAGACACAAGAAGAAAAGAACACACAGGGTCATGAAAGAAAATGAAGATGAATCAAACAGTGGAGAAAAGGCCAAGAGACAACTCGATCATGATGCAAGTTCTCTAGGTACAAAATTTTTTATTTGCGGTCAACTCGGTCATAATGAATGTCAGTGCCATGGTTCTAATAGCAGTGAAGTTGAAGATGATCCATTCAAAATTGGTAAAGAAACAGATTTAGAACAAGAATATGATGAAGAAGAAAGTGATGCGGAAGCAAATTGGGAACATAAACTAATTTCAGCTCCGGTTAAAAAGGTTGAGGATGCGAGAAGATATAATCACCGGTTTGAAAGTACGGACGAGAAGATTACAAGAAAATTTCTAAAAATCTCGAAATGCGATTAACCATGAAATCGGAGTATTGCGATAAGCTAGAAGAAGAGATAGACGGTCTAAGAATACGGACGAGAAGAGATGAATAAGAAAGTTAATGTATGTAGCAAACATGAAGAAGATTCCAACAAAATAGTTAGCAATCTGAAGTCTGCAAATAGAAGAGTTCAAAAGGATTGAAGAAACTCTTAGGTCTCGAGATCAATGAGAAAGAGACTATTTGCTGCAAACAAGAAGAAAAGATTATCTCTTTGAAGAAACAAGCTGGAAGAGGCCAATACAAATCTTAAATTCGAGAAGAGCACAGAATTGCTAGATAAAATGATAAATTATCGAGAGAAGCTCCACGGATAAGCATGGTCTTGGGTATGAAGCTGAAAAACCCCCATCGTCCAAATATGCAAGAGAAAAAGGAGCTCACCGTTGAAGGATCAAAGCATAAAAAGTCTGAAGCTGAACAACCTTCATCATCCAACTCTACAGAGAAGAAAAATTTCACTATTGAAGGGTTGGAGCAAGAAAAGATTAAAGCTGTATCTTCAAAAGAAAGAAAATATCAAAGGAGATTTACAGCAAAGCAACCACAACAAAAGAGGTTCTACCACTCTCACTTTTTTCATGCTAACACTTTTAATGGCTATTGTTTCAGATGTAACCAGTATGGTCACAAGGCAACTTATTGTGGATTAAATAATAAATCAAAGAGTTATGCTAGTCAAAATACATCTGCATATCTGAGTGAACACTTTGTACAATGTTTTCAATGCAATGGTCATGGGCACATAGCAAGGTTTTGTCCAAGCACTTCTGTATCAAATCTAAGGCAAAACAGTAGATTTCATAAGACGCAAAGAACACAACACAGACAGGGGAATAAATCGGGTTCATAGAAGAAAGGAAAATAATCATTCATCATGGATGCATAAGAGACAACCACACTAGAGAGATATTCGAGTTCACACAATGATGCAAAATAGGGACGCAGGTGAAAAATCCAAGCCCAAGGTCAAGAAAGTCTGGAGAAAGAAAGAAGAGAGGAAATCGTGTCTCCTTGAACTAAAGGAGACTGCTCTTCTACTGCACTAAGCAACTCCAGGTAACACATCCTCAAGGGGAGCATTTTGAAAAAGGTTTTATTTTATTGCTCTTATATGTTTGTTGGATTAACCTGAGGATGAAAGGCAAGTAGTAAGGAGGAGTTGCACTATAGTTGTTTAAATTTATTTCAGTTCA
Source organism: Wollemia nobilis (assembly GCA_028583015.1). Taxonomy (NCBI): domain Eukaryota; kingdom Viridiplantae; phylum Streptophyta; class Pinopsida; order Araucariales; family Araucariaceae; genus Wollemia; species Wollemia nobilis. The sequence continues at coordinate 329,691 of JAQPPZ010017034.1, read as the reverse complement.
TATGGTTGTTTGTGGAAGTGCCATGAAGGTTGGAGATTAAATGGAGAGTCGCCACCATTTCTAGTATTGTTGTATGTCATTGCTGTACTGTTGATGGTTCTTACTATAACTGTTCAAAGCCATGAAATGTAACAGTTCAGATAATTTGATTAGTGAAAGAATGATTGCCCCAGCTGTGTATTTGTGTTTCGATAATAGCAGCGTGTTTTTGTTTGACGCTTGATGTGAAGATTGTCAGATCTTTCATGACACCTTGGTGAATATATTTAATTCACAGACAGTTTTGTTTTAACTATTTATTTAATGCCAATCCAAGGATAAGAAGCTTGAGGCTGAGTAAGGTGCACTACGGTTGGCCATAAAGTGTTTGACAAAATGTCTTCTTCCGACATGCATAGTTGAAAGTAAGAGTTGGCGATAAAATTGTAGTGTTGGACAAAAATTGGTACAGAAGTGAGTCACTTGTCAATTCTGATGACAAAAGTGAAATCAGCATGTTGAATGGGAAGATTGAAGAAAAAAGTTTTTAATGAGCGACCAGATGATTTCCAGCCTGGTGATGAATAGTTGAGTTGCTTTCATAGTGGTTGTTTTGATCAAGTTAATGCTTTTCTTGATACATGATTTGGGCTTACTCCATTGAGTTTGATTTGAGCAAGTTATTCTTTGCCTTGGTGATTTATGTTGGTGGTTGTCTTGTTCAAATACCTTTGGAAGGAAAATGATGTCTAATAGTTTCCTTTTTCATGTAGTGATTGGTTGAATGCTTCAAGGTTAATCTTGAGTTGAATGATGTTGGTTAAACCTTGTCTATAAGCATTGTTGCTAAAGCCCTAATTGGTTGAGAAAAGATGTTGGTTGTGCTTTGTGGTACGAGTGTTTGGTACTTGCACGAGTTGAAAGTGGATTGAGGTAGCTTGCTGGATTCTCACTGCAGAGAGAGACAAACAATTGTCATTGGGTTCAAGCTTGTTGAGAATATATCCAAGATGCATGGTGAAGTTGTATGCAGATGTTGCTGGCATTGCAGAACAAAAATTTGGCTATATAAGATTATTGTATGCCTTCACTAACAGTGGACAAGTTTGAGTTTGCAAGGTAACAGAGGGTAGTTGCACAGAAGACAGTGGTTCAGTCATGTTCTTACACATGTTATATTGGTGAAGTTGATGGTGATGGTGTCATTCATTTGGTTATTGTTGCTATTCACATTGTTGATTTTATTGATGCCTATTATGCTTATCATGATGTTGTCAATCGGTGAAATGAAGTGGTCTTGGACTCGGGGGGAGCATTTGTGTATTTGTTTTTCTTCTTGTTCATGCTTGGAATATTTGCTAATTATAATAATTTGTGTCTAAGAATGTTGTGCATAGACTCAGGGGAGTCTGCAGCAGCCCTTTGGTATTATTGTCAAAGGGGGAGAAGATTTACAGGAAAATTGCACATGTGTTGCCAACAATTCCAAAGGGGGAGATTGTTGAGCAAAGTGCAACAAACAGTATTGTCATTGTTGTCAACACAGTCAGACAAATTTATTGATGCAATGGACAAGAGTTTATTGAACAACAAGGTGCAGCCAAAGTACAATGGATAGGAGTTCAGTGTTGAGCAAGGTGTTGTAGGAGGATTGTCATTGGTCAATATAGTCAGTTAGATCTAATGATGCAATGGACAAGCAGTTCAGAAGTCACTCAGATGCGAGAGGATAAAGTTCAAAAGTTAGTCGGATCATGAGTCCTTAAATGATAGATGCACGAAACGAGAAAACATAATTCAGAATGAGAAGAAGAAGTCTTCAGAACCTGAGATGTCAAGAAGCGGAAAGGTTTTTTTTTGAAAACCAAGGCAGTCAAAATAAAAAGTTTTATTTAAAATCATGGATAACAGATTTGAAATGGGTTTTTCTTAAAACCCAAGTTGGCTCTTCGTTTCGTTGAAAAAGATGCCCCGGTGATGAAGATATTTAATTTTAAATATTGAGTTTAAATTTTAAAGGTTTTTTGTGAAAACCAAGGTAGTCAAAATAAAAGGTTTATTTAAAACCATGGATAACAGACTTGAAATGGGTTTTTCTTAAAACCCAAGTTGGCTCTTCGTTTCGTTGAAAAAGATGCCCCGGTGATGAAGATATTTAATTTTAAATATTTAGTTTAAATTTTATTTTATTTAAAATTTAAATTAGAATATTAAATTAAATTAAAAGGGCCGACGTGTTACTATTTCGTGGCAATAAGCTACGGGAAGGTGACGAAGGTGGAAGAAGAGTTTGAGGCCGACAAAGTTAAATCCGGGCCGACGGATTTTAGGGTTTGGCAGCTGACAAATTCTAGGGTTTCTCAGTCAACGTTCTTCTAGGGTTTGCCTCTAAAATTTCTTCTATAAAAGCAAGGGTTCTTCGAGTTTGAAGAATGGGGTGTTAAGATAAAGTGGGAATGCGAGCATAGTGTTTGTGAAAGTGAAGTTCGTGTTGAGCGAGAGAGCGAGAATGTGAAACGACACGAGTGTGCGAAGCGTGTGCGCAGAGAAAGCAAAGTGTGCAGAGAAGCGTGAAGGGCAAAGTTGATTGCAAAGTCTGGTTGTAGCAGTGCAGACAGACTGTGTGAAGTGATTACGCAAGAGAGAGCAGAGTGCATAGAGATTGCAAAGGTGATGTAGACGAGTTAGAGTCTTGCAATAACAAAGGTATATGTCAAACATTTTTTATTCAATATTGAAGTCCGAGTTGGTCTTGGCAAATTAAGGGGTTGGTGCCTCTTTCCGGTTGGTCTTTGGTAAACAAATTGTCCAGTTGGTGCTTGGCAAATTAAGGGGTTGGTGCCTCTTTCCGGTAGGTGTTGGTAAAATAGGAGTTGGTGCTCCATTCCGTTGAAGCGAGATAAAGTTAAGGGGTTGGTGCTCCTTCCAGGTTGGTCTTGGTAAACAAATTGTAAAGTTGGTGCTTTGCAAGAGGTTGGATTTGGATGGGAGTCCAAGCAGCCATTCTTTTTGAGGAGTAGCCATTTTGGTGAACCTCGTTAAAAATCTGTGTTGTGTGATGTTCTCTTGCGGTACTTATTATATTTGTTTATAAGTTTTATCTGCTGCAAATTTTTTTGAGCTGTCTATTCATGTTTTGGAATGCTATACTGATTCACCCCCCCTCTCAGTGTCATTGTGATTACAACACTTTTACTACCAGATATTTAATCCGAAAAACAATTAAAACTAATTTCACCCCTATTTTGCCGAAAATATCTTTTTCAAACTAGGAGTCTTCAAAAAGCATGATATTTTAATTTATTTTTCTTTTTTCATTTTGGGAGTTTCACTCCGAAATAGCATTTCGCCTCCCAAATAAAACTGCATGGAAAAATTAAAACTTCTTTTCCCTTTTTTTTATTCTTTTAAATATATATTATATTTTTTCCTCTCATCTCACCCTAAAAAGAGACAAAAATATTTGTTTTCCCTCTCTTGGGGTAAAATTAATATATATATATATATATATATATATATATATATATATATATATATATATATATATATATATATATATATTGAACCAAACATAAAATACTTGAAAAACAAATAATATCTATACATATATACATACTTGGTTTTAAAAATCTTAGTGATAATAGGCCTTTAAATGAAGACCATTTACCAGAATTGGTAACTCTCGGCCATCCATATCCTAAAGATAATAGGCATTAACTGAGTTCACCTCCAAAATTTGAAATGGACCTTCCCATATATCTTCGAACTTATGATGCTTGTCAGGCTTTGCTTTATCCGCATTCCATTTCAACACCATATCGCTGACCATAAATGCCCTTTTAGATATCTTCCTATTGAACCATTTATGTTTCATATTGGCATGTTCCATGAAAATATTGTATGCCTTCTCTCTTTCTTCTTCTAGTTGTAGGAGTTGTGCTAGTATGGCACTCATAGAATTAAATTCGTCATCCTCATCGGTGAGCATCTGCAGGGTTCAAAGGACAAGCAACTCAATGTGTATAGGTAAAACTACCTCCTTACCATACGCCAAAGAATAATGGGAAGCTTTGATTAATTTCTTTATTGAGATGTGATCTACCCACAAGGTCTGGTTTAGCAGAATATGCCAACTCCTCTTGTTGTCTCCAAGGATCCTCTCTAAAATTATCAAGTTTTTATTTGTAGATTCAGCCAAACCATTCCCTTGTGGGTAGTAGTTAGAAGATATTTTCATATAAATTCCATACTTGTGAATTCATTGATTTTAGCACTGATAAAGGGGGTCCCATTATCTGTCATAATTGCATTTGGGATGCCAAAGTGGGTGATTAACCCCTCCATAAAGGAGATAATTGTGGTATGATCTACTTTCTTAGTCGAAATGGCCTTTGTCTATCTGGTGAAATAGTTTGTTGCAATTAGAATGCACTTGTGTTGGGTAGAATAATTGGGATCAATAACCCTAATAAATTCTAAGCCCCATTGTTGAAATGGTACTTCGACTTATATGGGATGAAGGGGCAAAGATGATTTCCTACTTCTACCAACATATCTCTAATAGTTGTTATAGTTTTGACTGACTTTGAATGGATCTAAAAAAGAGTAGGCTAAAAATAGCCTGCTCTAATGATCTTAATTTCCATGGGCCTTCCTACATAGTGTTCACCTAACATACTAGAGTGAAAATCCTATAGAATCCTTTGTTTCTCTATCTCCTTAACACATTTGAGGACTCCATAAATATTTTTGTAGAACAAGTCGCTTGGCAAAAACACATACTTGAGGACTTGCAATCTGAATCTCCTTATATTTGAGGAGTTGAGGTGTGATGGACATGTCCCCAAGTTAGAATATTTAACAAGGTCCTTTATCCAATCATGACCAACCAAAACTTGATTAGTGATATTACTCTCACTTATTGTATTATCAGAATTGAGATCAACTGATTGAGAAGCGATGCTTTTAACAAGCTCTTGGGAGATTTCTCGACCATGAACTAGCTTAGTTGGCTAAATATCTACATCAAAATCCTAGAATTTTTAAATCCAGTCAGCTCTCTTATCACCAAGTTCGTCCTGAATAATGAAATTTTTTACATCTGGATGAATGACATAAACAATTATCTTGCTTTGTGAAAAAAAGTACCAAATATTTTTTAGATACTTCATAACTGTATAGACTTGCTTCTCAATAAAATTATACTTCTCTTCATGTGTCTGGATGATTTGGCTCAGGAAAGATATTGGTTTTTCATTTCCATCATCTCTCTTTTGTGTGAGTACAGCTACATAGCTTTTTTGCTCACCCACAATGTAAAGGATAAAATTCTTTGAATAATCTAGATTGATCAGGATAGGGGCTTGGACAATTATTTCTTTGATTTCCTAGAAAGCTCACTTTCTCTCCTCTATCCACTTAAAATCTGCATTCTTCTTAAGAAGCTTGGTCATCGGCTTCACGACTTGAGCGAAGTCGACAATGAACTTTCAAATAAAATTAATTTGACCAAAAAATGACTGTAGTTCTTTCTTATTGGATGGTGGTGGTAACTTTAAGAGAGCTTCAACCCTGGTAGGATCAATGGCTAACCCTTCATTCGAAATCACATGACCTAGGAGTTTCCCCTATTTAACAATAAAATTTGATTTCTTCAGGTTGATAGAAATTCCAAACTCACGATATTTCTCGAAAACCTATCTCAAGTGAGAACCATGCTCTTTCCTGTCATGAGAAAAAATAGTCATGTCATCCAGATATATCACAATAATGTGGTTCAACAACTCACCAAAAACTATGTCCATTGCTCTATGGAAGGTAGCGACGACATTTGATAGGTCGAAAGGCATTCATTGGTAGACGAAGGTGCCCCACTTGGTAGTGAATTTTGTTTTGTGTTGGTCTTCGTCCTTCACCTATATTTAGTTCTAATTTGAGAAACCATCTAGCAGTAAAAATATTTTCTCTATGATAACTACTTGAAGGATATAGTTGATACGTGGCAAGGGATAATGGTATTTTAGTGATGCCTGATTCAAATTACAAAAATCTATGCAAAAAATAATATCTCCATTCTTCTTCCACACTAGGACTAGGTTCACCACCCAGGTTGAATGCTTAATAGGATATATGATTTTTACCTCCAGTATCTTTAGTAACTTCACCTTCATTAGTACCTCAATATTTGGATTAACAGTTCGTTATTTCTATCTAAAGGTTTTTACCCCTTCCTACAACTCGATGGTATATTGGATCACATATTTGTTGTAGCCTTTAAGATCATGATAGCTCCAAGTAACAATATCTAGGAACTGATAACATAACTACTTAATTTGTTTGAGTTCCTCTGGAGAGAAATTTATCCCAACTTTGATTATCTTATCAGGTTACAACTTCAACTCAGTATACTCTTCCTCGTCCACTTTGATTCAACGCTTTTTTGCTCCATAATTTTGATCAAAGAGGTTCTCAAGAGTAATCAATCCTTTTGGGATATGATTATTTCTAATTTGAATTAAACCCTCAGCTTCATCTTTTTCTAGTGTCCTTCCCTCCACACTATCAACTTATTTAATAAAAACCACAACCTGCTCATCATTGTCAAAAACTTGCCAATTAGTATTTTTTTCAAGGACTAAAATCTATAGATTAACCTTACAGTCTTGGGCTTTCTTACAACATTCTCAACAGGAGAGAATTTTGCACCAAGGGATGCCAAGATATTTGCATGTTTATTTCATTCTCACAAACTGCTTTAACATTCAATGCAATAAATGACTCAAACAAATCCCATACCTTGTTGTGATACACCTTGAGGTAGTGTTGCTTCAAAATACACTTATTGGTCACTTGGTTGATAATTAACTCAAAATATCCAAAAATTTACAATTTTTTTATCCTAATATTTTTTGCTTTATTCAGACCTAAGAATAGTGCTTCGTACTTAGGGGTATTGTTCATATAGCTCCAAATCAATCGATACAAATATACCTTCTAAATTCTAGAAGGAGAGATAAAGACTATTCCAACTCTGGCACCATTCTTGCATCTAGCACTATCAAAGTACATTTTCCACAATTGGTCAAGGGCAGAACCTAGATCATCAGACACCTTCATTTCAATCTTCTCACACTTAGCAATGGTGTAGCAGCCAATCTTGGTCTCCATCGTCACATTGAAATCAAGCATTGAAAATTTGTCCTCTAAACGAAGCTCACCTAGAGCTTCCTCCATAAGATCCATCTCCTCTAGTTCTTCAGTCACCATATTAACCAAATTTATAGCCTTTTATTCTTCTTCAATATTTTTAATATGATACGTGGAGGGCTTCTCGTTGTAATTCTGTATTCTTTTCCCTTTGAATGAAATATCCAGGTGAGAATAGTCCAAATACAAATAGCCTCCTAACTTGGCTATGAACTCCCTTGATAGACACATGCTAAAGTATGGCTCAAAATCTACCATAACAAGTTCTTGAATGATGGTTATTTGGGGTATGTTGTGTAAGACAATTGGGATATATTTGATCACCCCCACCATTTTGATAGGAGTTCCATACAACTACAAGATGTCTGGGCTACTTCTTGTGTATTCCATACCCATGATTTTGCAAACTACCTTTGGCATGATAGTCATTGTTGCACTAGAGTCAATCATACAGTTGCGCATGATCCAACCCTCCATCTTGAGAGACATATTGAATGGGGGAGGTGTATTTTTTCCTATGGTAAAAGTGGGAAGTGTTTGAGCTAGCACTATCTGCATAGGATTTTCCTCTTATCTTTCATGAATTTCAATGATTCTTGCAATAGATCCACTTGTCCAAGCAGTTGGAATGCATCATAGAGGCCCACCTTGGTGGGAATCCTCTTCAGTTCTTAGATAATATTGTATGATTGCACATTGGGCTCCCTTCCTTCACTAGCAGCTTTGTACTTGTTTTGATACTACTGTGTAGATTCTACCCTCTAACACTTGGTCAAGGATGGGTATTTGAGCCTCTCCTTTGCCTGCTCTTTTGTTTTTGTTTGTGCTTCTATAGTCGAAGGTTGCAAAGTTGAAAATTTTTATTGCAATCTATCCTTCGCTGGTGTGGGTAAAATATCCTTAAACAAGACGGGCTCATCTACCTTAAGTGCTGGTACAGGAACTTTTGCTTGAGATTATCTCTTTTTCATTCTGCATCTTCTACTCAACAGGCAACTTCAATGGCTCCATTTCAGCCAAATTTACAAGGATGGGATTTTTTCTAAATATTGTGAGAACTAAAACTTGTTCAACATATGGAACCATGAAGTTATGATAAAATTCGGTGATCATGTTGACTTAACCACCAGAAGAGCTATCCACCAGTGTCTACACATAGTTAAAATGAATCACGCAGATATCTTTGTCATGTGGGTCATTACAAGTAGAACACCATAATGTTCTCTATGACGAGTTAGATTCCTCATTCATAAGCACAGTAGTACCCCTTTCAGGATCTTTAGCAGGAGAAGTTGCTTATTCTCTAGTGATTGGTGGTGGTTGGAATCTTCTTGGTTTAAAATCACTTTCAACCTGCTTTCTTTTGATTACCATAATTTATTTACCCATCATTTTTATGGTCGAATTCATGGACTTAAACACCTTGTCTTATGGATTGGGGTTTGAGGGTGCTAGAGGAGTTGGTAATGGTAATGAAATAGATGAAGATGGTAGTACCAAAAATGGAACTAGGGATGGTAACTATGGAATGGTTAGATCAGGGAGTTGAGGGATAGAAACTATCACCATGGTTTGGGATGTATTCAAGTTCAATGAAGGAATTGGATACATGGGTGACATGGGCAAATGCTAAGAATATGCATTAGCATACAAATATTGTGAAAGGGTAGGGAAAATAAGCATGGCCATTTTTTTGTGAAAGCTTACCAATAGTAATTAGATCGATTTCAGCCTTTTGTGTCATAGAATACAGATCGAGGAATGTATTGGCATTGGATTGTCATATGGCCATACCGATGTCAGATTTGAAAGCTCGAAGGTAGTAAAATACTATTTGTTTGGGAGTCAGATGGAGATCATTAGGAGCCCTATGCCAATTTTGGGTGAACCTAACATTGACATTCATGATTTCTTCCTACAAATACCTCTAAATAGTAGTTAACTAATACAACAAAGAGAACCAATCCACTTATTTAGCCAACTGTTCCCAGGTGGTGATGGTTATAGGTTATAACAACCGATATCAGTAAAGCAATTTTCCTTGAAGAAAGATAACAAGTAATATTAATATTATATCCTCATCTATGATGTCATGGATTATTTCCAAAGTAGCTACATCTTGAACATGCTCATAGGCCATCTTCCCCGTACCATCGTAGGTTGGAAAAGCCTTCATTGTTGCTTGTGGGATCGGGTTCTGAGATTGTAAATTTAGAGGTCTAGAGTGGTTCCATGCTAGAAACTACCTTGGTGGTTGTGGTGGTGGATTTTAAGCCATGTGGACTGGTGTGTGTGGTTGAGGAGGTGGAAAACTGGTGGTTATACTAGTAGGACTCGAAGGAACAAAAAACATACCAGCTAACTGCAAAGATATTATAGTTGATGGGATAGTTGGAGTAACTAACCTATGATGTTCTCCTAGAACTTGGGTTCAAGTTTATAAAACTCAATGGGATCTTCTAGATTTTTGGCCTTCGATATTGTGATCATGAAGAAAACTTTCGCTCACTTCACATTCGGAGGCTTCTGGGTATAGTTGAGTCACCAGATGTTCTAATCATACAGTACAAAGGTGAATATCAAACCTCAATACTATTGAAAGTGAAACCTTTTGAGGGTCCCATTGAGCATGCCAAAAACGGTTGGTCACGAATATACTTAGTACAAAATCTACATTTTGTGTGCCCTAAACCCATACAAAATTGAAAGGTCGAAGGAGAGAAATGTCCTTCGAGAAAATATCCAAAGAAGGCTAGCTCCCTTTCTAATCTACTATGGTTTAAATCTTAGGGTAATAAGAAATAAATGGGGAAATATGGTTATAAGCCAAAATTATTGGATGGTGATAGACTAACAGTCAAAATTCAGATCAAGTAGTGATTAGCATACAATAGAAATGAAATCAAGGAACTACTTATGGTTTTGCAAAGATAACCTTCAAATATCATCTCAGTATTCACTCCCTCACTTGTAGATATTAAGTTCAAATACAAATTTAAATGCAACAAATAATGGAGATGAATGTGCTCAAAAATGATATACAAAAATCACCAAATGCAACACCATTCAAAGAACCAAAAGTCAAAGTCTTTCTATTGATGCAAAAAACTTGAAGTATTTTCTATAGAGTGTTCATCCTCTTCTTTTACATAAAAATGTTTAGTATTTATAGAGGGTTGCACCTCTTTCATTTAATGCACATACAAACAAAATATTGGTAGATCAAAAACCAGTGTGAATAATTTCCTCTTTCACATCCGTGATGTTCCAATCAAAACATTCTTTATGGAAATAATGATCCTACTTTAGTGGGAGAATCACATGGAAATTGACATGATTAAATGATGGAAAGTAGCCTCAGCACCAATGCATTGGGACGTAGCGAAGTTACCTGAAAATCGGGAGCTTGATCATTGAATTTGCTTCATCCTTGTGCCTTGGAACTCCACCTTAACCAAAAAAGTCCACTGAGTATTAATTTGATTTTGAAAAGTAGCAAATTTGGTGGGCGATGTGTTAGAAATGAATAAGAATGACATTTGATCTTGCAAATTCAAAGCAAAAATTTTGGAAACACAACTTGCATTGCTTTAAAAAAATAAATTTCATCATTCTTCAACTCCTTTCAAGAGAATTCTGCAAAAATGGTGCCTTGGAAATCAACACCTCTAATAATAATTGAATTTTACCTTAAAATGGAGTAAAAAGCCTTTTTGAAGTTTTAATGGGTGATAGCAGCTACTTGTTTGTCTTCTCACTGACGTCTTGGTGATTTCACCCCAAATGCTTCTTCTTCTTATCATCTTCTTATGCCTAGAAGAAAACGCCTTCGTTTTTATTTGGAATTTGTTGGCATTTTAATTTCATCATCAAAAAGGCAAAAATATGATTGCAATTCGAATAATAGCAAAATAAATTGACTTTGCCCCTAAGGTAAGTGATAGGGATTTTCACCCCTTCTAGGAGGCGATATTGACTTTGATTGCTTTGTTTCGGGATTGGCGTGTGTTGCAACCTTCTTTTTCCCAAAGTTCATTTAAAAATCTTAATTCACCCCCCTAGAGAGGTAAAATGGTGTGGTGCCTCTCAACAGGGGTACCTTTGACTTTTGACTACACCTTAAGCTTAACACCAAACGTTATTTTTATTTTCACCTCACTGTGAGTGAAAATGCCAAATGAATTGAAAGAGGGCCCCATGACGTCAATCCTTTCCTTCACCTTGAAAATTTCTAATATTTCCTTTTCACCCCAAAGAGAGGTGACAATGATTTCCACCCCTCACTTGGAGTGAAAGCATTCTTGTCTGTCTTTTTCTAAAATTTACAACTTTCACCCCTTTGCTTAAAACTTATGACTTTATCCCCTATGCTTCTATTGGGCTAAGTCACTAATTTTTATTACATTTCACCTTCAAGAGGGGCAAAAGTGATTTTTTCCCCTCAAATGGGACGAAACTAATTTGTTTCCCCTCTTCCTTTTAAACTTCTTTCTTTTACGATATGCACTCTCTTCTAGGGTGAAAAAACTTTTGGGGCAAAAGCATCCAAGTTTGTTCTTTTTCCATATAACTTGATTGTCATCACCTCATTTTGAGTGAAATTACTTCTTTTGTTGTGCTTCACCTCTAAAAGAGGTGAAAAGGACTTTCGTCCTTCACCAGGGGCGAAACTAGTTTGCTCCTTCATTTTTGGGCACTTTTCCTTTTAAATTAATTTTCTCCCGACACTCTTGCCTATTAAAGCATTCTTCAATACATTTCTTCATTGCATACTGCTCATGACTTTCATTTTTTTTTATAGCAATATTATTGAAAAATGAGAAAAATAATAAAAAGTACAATGAAATAGACGGCAAAAACTATGGCATCCTCCCTCAGTCATTTTATCAAAAAAAATTACAATCAAATTTGAAACAAAATTCAATATGGCAAATTGTCAAAACTACCAACAAAGAGACATATAACCATTCCAAATATTAAGTCATGAAGAAAAAATAGTCCAAGTGGACCTACAATGCTCCATCCTAAAATGGTAAAGAAGATTCAATACATACATCAACTATGAGATGGTGGTGTCAAAATATATCTAATTAATATGAATCCCCAAAACCTATTGCACAAGCCCAAAATATATCATCTTGAAGATAGAATAAATTCAACACTTCATATCATGAGTCAAGGTAGGAGATTTATCTATAATGAAAACATCATCAACATATAGAACAATCACCAAAGTCTTCCCATTCTGATGTTTTACATAAACATCATGTTCAGCCTCAAATTGTCAAAACCAACAAATAAGAGAAAAGGAGTGAATATTCTCATACCAAGCATGAGGTACTTTATTAAGTCCATATAAGGAGCTAATCAGTTAATAATTCATGGAAGTAGGCCCTAAATCTCAAAACTGGGCAATTTATACATATAGATATCCTCCTAAACCTCTCCATATAGACAAATTCCTCTTCACATCCACTTGATATACCTTCCATACAAATAAGTTGTTATAGAAAGAATCATCCCAACAAAGTCCATCCTAGAAACTGGAGTAAATGTATTAAAATAATAAAATTTCTCCTATTGAGAGAACCCGTTAGGAACAAGGTATCCATTGTGGTTCTCTACTTGACCATAAAAATAGTACTTAGTATCAAAGACCTATTTGCATCCAACTATATTCTTCCTTTTTGGAATAATAACAATATCTTATATCATGTTCTTCATCAAGACCTCATACTCTATTAGCATAACATATTCACACTCTAGTCATCCCTTAGCTAGAGCATATACAAGAGGATTCCTAGAATGTGCAATGCTTGATAATATGCCTTTCCATGTCACTCTAGAGATAGAATAGGTTGATCATCCTTTATAAGCAATTTAACCCACGTGGGTATTAGAAAAGTTGAATAAGAATTATATGCATTCTATGGAAAAGCAACATCAAAAGCTAAACTTAAGGAATCCAAATCAAATTTATCATTCACCTTACCATGCAAAAATAAAGCACTTTTAACTAAAGGAAAAATAAGGTATTGTAGTTGGTGTTGCCTATGAAGGTGTCAAATCTATAGGTAATGAACTATTGAAAATCGGATTCATGGCCAAGGCTAACATTATATATATTTAATAGACCTAAGATTATTTTATTGTATAGTATTTATTATTTATAATATTTTATTATGTAAGACATGTGGGTCATGGTAAACCTTGTTATGGTTAAACCTTATTTACTACTTGTAATTAACCTAAATCTCTCTTGTTATGTTGTATTAGGTTAAACTTTATGATGTAATTAGTTTTTTGGTATTGATATAAATACCCCCTCATAGTCCTCTTTTGATTATCAAAATATTGTGTAATAGTATATATGGATATAGTGATTATTTATGGTGCCTACAGGTGCCCACCAAATCCTTCTCCTTTTGACCTTATTTTTGTTCTATGTATAATATTTGAGTGCATGGTTTACTTTTGTTCATTTCTAGAAAATATTGTGAATTTTGATGAGGCTGTGACATTATCTTATTATCAACATCTAAATACTATTTTACTCAATTTTGTATAATTAATATAATTATATGTCATGGACTATTCTATAATTTATGTTGATATTTATGATGAATGTAGTGAAAAAAGAAAATGTTTTGTTTATTTGTTTGAAATAGTTTCACACATATTATATCTTTATTTAAAGAATAGATTGGTCCATTAATAAATATGTAGGATTCTATGATTGAACAACTAGTTCTAGAATGCCTTGAAGAGTAGAGAAGTACCTACTAAATGGATGCTCTAAATAAGCTAAGTGATTTAGAGTATTTATACACCAAAGAACTTATGCACCAGAATGCCTATGTATCAAAATGCCTAAGCATTAGAGTAATTTGAGTGCCAAATATGTGCTAGAATAATTTGAGCATCAGTTGTGTACTAGAGTGATCTACACATTAGAATAATTAGATGCTAGAGTTTCTCTAGAAAAATCGTGTGCAAGGTATAACATAAAAGCAACAACCAAACCACTTCATGTGCACAATGCCTAAATTGTTGACCATGAAGAATGTTATAATGTTGACCAAGTTTTGCATCAAGATCTAATTTGCTGACTATGCATGATGTTGAGGATATTGACCAAGCAAAGTGATCAAATTATTGATTTTGCATATCATCAAAGTAGCCTGATTGTGCACATAATGAGGACTAAGACAAGCACAACCTGAATGGAGGAAGAGATGTTGAGAATTTTAGAATTGTTGAAACTAATCAATGAGTACAATGTAGCAGAAGGATTATTTGTTTTTATTGTATAGATAAATGCCTATGCACCCTATCTAATTAGATTTGTTATTGTAGTCTATTGGATGGTCAAAATGTGTAGGATAATGTTAATAAGCTAATAGATAAACCTCTACAAAATTTATTGATAAATAAAAGCCTGATATTTAGCTAAGTAACTAGATAAATTCTTATAAATAATAATGAATGCCAAAAGAGGAAGGGATTTGAAATTATGAATACAAAATTGAACTTCAATAGCTATTTTGAATTAGAAATATTATCCTATTTTATGTATGACTTTGACTGCATAGACTAGTTTCTACTACTTAATTGTTATGCCTCCCACTGGACCTCAAAGTAAGGGCCCACTCTACTAGAACAGTGAAATGGATTTTAAGCGTAGTTGCAGGTATTATTTAATGATTTATTTGTCTTTTATTTTAGTAAACAGAGGAATATTCCATTGTGTTAAGTGTGACAATAAGCTTATTTCAATTAACCTTTGTTTTAATTTTTAAGTGTATAGATTATTTTAATTTAGTTTGGTTCTACAGCAAGTGTGCATTTTTTTATTTTAGTGAGGATTGTTGTTCAATTTCTTTTATTGTATGAATTAAAGTTCAATTGTAAGCTTTCTTTTCTTAGGTAAAGTGTGAATTTTAATTACAATTCATTAAAAGTATATTGCAAGCTTTCTTTTCTTAGGTAAAGTGTGAATTTTAATTACAATTCATTAAAAGTATATTGCAAAGATGCTTTAATTCTCTATTTCTATAAGAGAAATCTAGATGATCTAATACCTAAAGTGTAGTTCTTAGATCTCTAATATATACAAACTTAGGACACTATCTTGTATTGATAAAATTAAAGTGTGAGATAAATGGCATTACCACTTTTTGGCACCATTATTGGGGAATCATTGGCGTTGTTAGAGAAATTTAGTTTCTCGATATTAATTACCATTTTGTGCAGTTACATAGAATAAATATTTAGGATAATATTTAATTTTAATTTCAATATATATAATAGATTTGGAAAAACCTTTGCATAAGGATAGTTACATTGTCAAGAATTATGCCCAAAATACTCGAAAGCTAGATTTACCTTTAGGAATAGAAGTCTTGTGATTTATCATTAGGTAAAAGTTACATTAATAGGATGTATAAGTAGATGTAGATATGAAAAAGGTAGGATTATCAAATGAAACCCCCAATTAACCATAGGAGCGAGCCATTTACAATGTGAGGTTGCACCAACACGAACATCTAAACCATCGATAACCATACTTAGTTTGGGAACTAGAATTTATGAGGAAGAACAACAATTATTCATGTTGGAAACCTTGGAATTCTCCCAACTAGGATAATAGGAGGCTCTAACAAGTAGTTTATTTTCTACTCTAGATCGTTTTGGACCTCTAAGGTAATTAATAAAATATACAATTTATATTAAGAAAACATAATGGTAGATAGACACAAATAGAGCTAGTGATGTGCACCATCATGGAGAAAATAATAACCCTACTAGGACCTTTCAATACCCCATCCATCTAGATCCTGGCATATAGTCTCCAATGAAGACTATTTCTCCTTCTATATTACTAATCTTTAGAGAAGTTGTGTTTGAAGGTCCTGATCAATTCTTATTTGAGGTTAAGGTTCTATGTCAAACCTATGATTATATACATGACAACCAAAAACTCAAATTATTCCCTTCCACCTTGAAATACTCTACAATGTGATGGTTCATGGGTTTAGAACTATATTCAATTCACACTTGGGGGAAATGGAGAGAACATTCTTGGACAAATACCAAGAATATTATAGTATAAAGAATCAAAAGGATAAATTATTCAAAATGAAACAATAAGAGTATGAAAACTTAGAAGACTACCTAGATATATTTTTGTTTATTTATAGAATATGTGGAGTTAGAGTAGAGCCAAAATTGATTAAGACAATATACTTACAAGTTTGAAAGAAGAATCAAGAGAAGCATTAGATCTCATGGTAAAAGGAGATGTAAACAAAATTGATTTCCTAGAAATAATGGAGCTTTGTAAAAATTATTCTCAAATAAGAGAAGTAAATTGAAGATATAAACATGGTAACAATGGTAATAACATGAAAGAGTTAATGGAGGAATTTGACAATTTAAATAACTAACATCTTAGTGCATCTCAACACAACATTGGATGAAATAAGTGCAAAGAATAGGTCCACTAAACCTTTATTATCTTTTGTTTGAGGTGTATGAAGAAGCATGCCCCTTCATGAATATCCTTTGAATAAAAGTGTTATATGTAGCATTTGCAAAAAATGGCATCCTACAGATCAATATCACTTATTACCTGGATTGAAGAATGCTAGGGAAAACAAACTCATCCTACATAATAACTCAATTTTTTAAGACAAAGACATGGGAGTAATTTTCCTCAAAATCCATACCAAAATACTCTTTAAGTATCTATGAAATGGAAAACAAATCATTGGTCTATGCCATGGTCCATCCCAATACCCACACAACCTTAGGGCCAACAACCATGGATATCACCTCGAAAATAACCTCATCTAGGATGGATGAATCAATATTGGATATCATAAAATCAACCATGGTTACCTCCAATGATGCAAGGTGAACAATGGACACAACCATACCAACCACATCAACCTTATCAAGGGTAACACTAATATCAAAATCAACAAGGTTTGTTTCTTGTATTTACCCACCCATATTCCTTCTCAAGGACAACCACAATAGGTTAAGAGATGTTCACTTCCGGCTCAACATATGGCAAATCCTAATAATACTAGATAGAAAACACTTTTTTATACTATTTCAAAATATATAGCCATGCATAACACTATTGATTGTGATAATATCCAATTGCACTCAGGAAATACTCTTCCAGATCCCATTCCCCCTATTATTGTAGATATGGGAAATGATAAGAAAAATTAACAAGATCTATCCTCACCTAAGAAATACCAATAAGAAAAAAGAAACTCATAAAAATAATTCTCCTTCATTTGAAAATGTGCCTTGTCCTGGATGATTAAAACTGATAGAAAAGTCTTTTATAGAATCTAATTTGATAAAGAAGTTAAAATGTGTAAATATCATGATCCCTTTACTATAAGGGATTTAAGATATTTCTATGCTTAACAAAACACTTCAAGAATTGTGTATTAATATTCCAAGAACAAAGAAGAAAGCAAATCCTAAAACCATATAGGTGGATGGAAAACTAGCAAACCTTGTAGGGAAATTAATTCTACCTAAGTATGAAGATCCAAGAAGCCCAATAGTTATAGTGTCAATATGACCAATTTAGATATCCAATGTTTTGATCGATCTTGTGGCTACCATTAATATCATGAAAAAGGATACTATGAAGAAATTGCATTTAATTAATCTATATCAAACATCTGCAATGCTTGAAATGGCCAATCAATCAATTACAGAACTATAAGCAATAAAAGAAAATGTCCTTGTGATAGTTTTTTCTTGGGAATATCTAGTCAGCTTTTTGGTATTATAGTCCCAAACTATGATAAATGGTTATCAATTAATTATTGGAAGACCTTGGATCACTATAGTAGCCTCTTTTATTGATTGTAGATTAGGGGATATGACCATTTCAAATGGAATATATTCAAAGAGGATTTTATTGTATCCTCTAAAAAATATTTAATCGGCTTTTTTGATAATTTATCGTCCCCCAAATTAGATGAGAAAAATGAAGATAATATCTAATTTTTAGCTACAGTCTTTGCAAAAGAACATGCAAAGTATTTGGATCCATTGGAAAGAGTTACTTAAGAGCATGTTTGACTTAGGGTTTGAAGATGAACCAATTACTATCCATTAACTATTATGGAAGTACAAGGACAAGGAGACTGAGTGTTTATCACCTCTTTCAATATAAGATAGTTTGTTTAATTTACCACATGGATGGAATTGATAACTTCTTTCATCTTTTCAATGTCCTATAACAAATCTCATTCCTCCAAGAGATACTTTTGATCAGAACACTAGAATACTTCATTTTTTGTTGCCTCATCATTGTTCTTTAAATTCTTTGGTTAGAAACTTTGAAGGAATTAACTTGATGCATCTTGGCACCAAGAAATTTAAGATACAAGGAGGAAAAAATTTTAACATCAATAGCTAGTTATACAATGAACATGAAGAAAACAATTTCAATATGTTGAGAAAATCCAAATGCCTTTGCATGGGAATATTGAGATATGACAAGAATCCATATAGATATATGCACTCATCATATTTATAACAAGGATATTAAACCTATGTAACAACCATAGAGGATATTGAATCCTACCTTATGTGACATCATCAAATATGAAATCAAAAATTATTATAAGCAAGATTTATTTATCTTATTTCTAATAGTCGATGGGTTTTCACACTAGTCATTATTCCAAAGAAAAATGGGAAGATGTAAGCATGTGTTAATTATCATGAATTAAATAAAGCCACATGTAAGGACCACATCCCATTACCATTCATCAATCAAGTATTGGACACTCTCAATTAAAAGTAATTTTGTTTTATTAACGGATTTAGTAGATATAACCAAATTCAAGTAGCACTATGAGATCAAGAAAAAGCAACATTAACTTGTCCATGAGGTACTTTTTATTATTGAGTTCTACCTTTTTGACTTTGTAATGTCCCAACAATTTTCCAACAATATATTATTGCAAGTTTTTAGACTTGACAAATGAATGTGTTGAAACCTATATGGATGATTTCATAGTATGTGGTAAGACTTTTTAGGAAACTCATAAAAATTTTGATAACTCTATCTCACTCTCAAACCATAAGCATCTAAAAAAATCTCCAACAAATTAAGAGTAAAGAAACCACCAAACACTTGTAGTAATACAAAAATTATTGCCAATTATATTAAACAATATCATGTCTAATATCTATGAGACTAAAAATCACTATAATACCATAAAATCATTCGATCCAAAGGTTAAAATTACAAGAGCTTAGTCCTTGTTGCTAGTACAATAAGTCCTCATACTCCAAGAGTGACTTTAATAACTCAACATGAGTATTTGAAGGTAATTCCTTGCATGATATGAACATCTTCCTTATTTGGTCTTCGCGGTGTTTGAACAAAAGGTTGGGATCAAAACAACTCATATGCAGGTATGAATGCAATCTATAAGATTCAAACACATACAAAAGAAGCCCATACTTCTTTCCTAGATATTTTCCACAAATATCCATACCTTTAAACAACAATTTCATCCATCATAGCAAACATAAAAGAAGCCCATACTTCTTTCTAAGATATTTTCCACAAATATCAAAATCATTATTTCAATAATTCATTCATCATAGCAAACACAAAAGAAGCCCATACTTCTTTCTAAGATATTTTCCACAAATATCAAAATCATTATTTCAATAATTCATTCATCATAGAAAACACAAAAGAAACCCATACTTCTTTCTAAGATATTTTCCACAAATATCAAAATCATTATTTCAATAATTCATTCATCATAGAAACACAAAATAAGCCCATACTTCTTTCTAAGATATTACTCATGGTTTCAGATCCAAGCTGAACTACCAATATAAACAATCGATAACCCAAAGTTATAATATAAGAGATCTTTTCCAGATCTACCATTATATTATTCAGATCCAAGCTGAACTACCAATAGAAACAACCGATAACCCAAAGTTATAATATAAGAGATCTTTTCCAGATCTACCATTATATTATTTAACATCTAGGGTTATAAATGCATGGATTCATTTCCAAACTACCATTAGATTAATTAAAATCTAAGGTTATAAATGCATGGATTCATTTCCAAACTACCATTAGATTAATTAAAATCTAAGGTTATAAATGCATGGATTCATTTCCAAACTACCATTAGATTAATTAAAATCTAAGGTTATAAAATATTACTTAGGGTTATTCAGGGCAAGAGCACACAAATCTAACAAGAAGATTAAAAGCTAAAACCAACCAATAAAGGTCAAACCCTAAGAGGGTCAACTCTAGACCAACATTGCTAAAATTTTGAATTTGAAGCTTAAACATCTACACAACCCCAAGTGTGTATATTCCCAAAGGCCTCAGACATCATGAACTAAGATAAAATATATAGAACATGGAACCCTACCAAAAATATTCCACACCCGCTCACATGGCCTATGCTATTGTGGAAGAGAAGGTGCCAATATAGCATGGGAGTGCAGACACCTAAAATGCATCATCACAAAAATACCCCAAAGAGCCCTTTTTCTAACCCACACAACCCCTCTAGGACATCCTTAGACATAATTTAGTGTCTTTCTCCAACAAAAGGAAATTTTTCCCTATGGGAATCTTGATCGTCTTGACCTAAGACGATCTCACAGTCATGATCATCTTGACCTAATACAATCTTAAAGTTGGGTCCGTCTCAACTCGATACGATCACGCAAGCACAAAAACAAAAAAAATAGGTAGTAAACTACCTATCAGCGTGATGACTAATTTTTTGCCAACACCAAATGACCTGCAGGTAGCAAATTACTTGTAGTTTGTTGTTGACTTGCAATTAGGCTACCTTGATTACCACTTGCCTCTTCGGTTGCATGTCAAGAAGGCTATAAATGGAGGCACTCCGTCTCAATTAAAAAAGGTAAAAAATAAAATGCTCATGCAATGAAGTATTTTTTAATTATGAAATCACCAACTGACTCCACAAAGTGCTACTGAAATGAATCACGAAGCTTCCTATCACTATTGAATCCATGCTACTAAATTGATCCATAGGTTTTGATCCTACTTCTTTCCCACTTGCATGATGATCAAAACCATTGCTTAGGTGATCGATCATATTAGCTAAATCACAACCACACTAGACAAAATTTATCAAAAACACCTATTTTATCATCCCAACACTACCAAGACCTGGTTTCACAGATGTTTGGGTCTACAGTAGTGATTATCTCACCTTGATATGGTCCACAAACAAGACCATTTAAACCTAAGATGGTCTCGATCATGTGCCCAATTTTTACATTTTTGTTGCGTCTTAGCTTAGAATTTTATGTACATGTGCATGTTAGCAAGTATCTTTCTTGTTTGTTAGGTACCAAGATAGGTATTTAATATTGAATAATTTTATATTATATTGTATAATATGAGCCATAAATTAATTATTGAGTAAGGAAGGCCACATGTCAAAATAGAAATAAGTATGTCATAGAATCATATTTGTAACCGTTGGAGGAATGTTGTCATATGTAACCACGAGGAATATTGTCATATTATTATGCACTTTGTAACTCATGAAAGGTGAACCGCATCATGGGTGATATTGTAACTCATGTACGGTGAACTGCCACATGGGTGATATTATAACTCATGGAAGGTGAACCACCACATGGGTGATCTTGTAACTCATGGAAGATGAACCACCACATGGGTGATCTCATAACTCATTGAAGGTCAACCGCCACACAGGTGATATTGTTAACTCGTGGAAGGTGAACCATCACACTCTTGTATAAAGAGAGATGTACCCCCATTGTCAAAGGTATCTATGACATATTCTTGGAGAATTCTTGGCTCATGGAGCTAGAGATCTTATGGAGTGGCTTCCTTCCTAAAGGAGCATTGTATGGTGTTCCCCTACCTCAAGGGTATAATAAATATCTATTTTATTGAGCAATTTGTTTTGCAAGTACTTTATTTTTTTTTTTTTTTTATTTGTGGAAAACATCCCAAAAGGGATGCCACTTTCGGGTAAGACCCAAGGAGGCAGGGGTATCCATTCCGCCAAAAACGCCCGGGACTCGGACCTGGCCTACCACCTTTGACATACTCAAGGAGCAAACAAACACACAAAACCAAATTAAAAAAAGTAAATAACAACAAAAATAATAAAATAAAATAAAAAACATGCTCCTTGAGTGTGTCAAAACCAAAAGCACAACCAAACACGCACAATAAGATAAAAGAAACCACAACACAAACCACATAGAAAAACACAAGAACCACATAACAAAACACAAACAAGACAAAAACAACGACACACTACAAAGACATAACCCAAAAAAACATGAAAAATAAACACAACCAAAACCTAAAAAATAAAATAAAAATAAAAACAACCAACAACAGACAATAAACAAAAATAAAAAACATAGAAAACACTCACACATAAAAAAAATGAAATAACACAAACAAAGAGAAACCCAAGAACAAGAACGAAAAAAAACACAAGAACAATAACAAAAAACATGAAAAAAAAACAAAACAACAGAAACACAAGAACAACAAAAAACAACACAAAGAACACAAAAACAAAACAAAACAAAAGAACCCACCCACCTTAAAAAACTAAACAAAGAAGACAAAAGAAAAAAAAATGAACAAAACAATGACCTATCTAGACCAGAAGACTATTAATGCAAGAATCAACGGAGGAAACAAAATAAAGAATAGAATGAGCTAGGGAACTAAAAAAATTGAATGAACCAAAGAGAAACAAAAAAAAAAACAAGAAGAAACTAGGTACCTTGAGACTGGAGCCATCCAAAGAAATGATAGAAAGAAGAGCTTCCCTAATTTGAGAAGCCCACCATATAGGAGGGTGGCCATAACAAGTAAGATCACCTTTGTCCAAAGCCCAATTAGCTAAAGCATCAGCACTCTTGTTTTGATCTCGACCACATGATTGTAATCAACTTTCAAAAATCCCATACGGATTAAGCTGAATCTTCTCAATAATTCTTTTTATTCTCCAATCCACCTTATGATTCTTAGAAGGAGTCTTCAAGAGATTAATCATAAGTTGAGAGTCGAGACTCAACTAACACCTTTTCCCATCCAACCTTAGTAGCCTCCTGAAGGCCTCTAAGGATACCATACCCCTCGGCAAGGTTATTGGAAAGAATACCCAAATTCTCGGCAAAAGTAAAAACCAGGGAGCCATCCGAAAGTCTACCAATTCCTCCCACCTTGGCTTTTCTAGGGTTCCCTCTAGAGGCTCCATCAGTATTGACTTTTCCAAAATCCTTAGGAGGAGGTTGCCAATTTCTAGTCCTATCCATCTTACTAATACTCACATTACCTTTAAGTTGGTTGCCCTTAGAAGGTTTAATCTTCAATCTTTGCATCACTTGATCCCATCTTTGGTGGGAGTTTTGGGGGTGATTAAGGAGTTGATGGACTGATTCAACTAAGTTGGCTATGGTCTTTTGCCAAATATAGTGAATATCCTTCCTATCTTGATTAAAAATTTGGTTGTTCCTTTCATTCCAAATATTCCAAAGAAGAATGGTAGAACCCATCCAAACTAAGCTGCCTAATAAAATGATCAACACCCTCTTGATTAGGCCAATCCCTCCAAAGTTGTTCAAAAGTGAAAAAATTGGACCACTGTAAGCCAAGTAAAGTTGCCATTCTCCTCCATAGCTCAGAGGCTAAAGTACACTCAATAAAAAGATGGTTGATATTTTCTACATTCTTTTCACACATTTCACATCTAAAAGGGCCATGAAAACCACGCTTCATAAGTTGCTCACCAGTAAGAACCCTACGATGCAATAAAATCCAATTAAAGAACCTCACCTTAGGCCAGAGCTTTTGAGCCCACAATTGAGAAAATATGTCGAGAAGAATGGTTGGGATTATTATGGCATAAGGTCAAATAACCTTGAGCAAGCTGAATACTCACCCTTAGTAGTGTTGTTCCATCCAAAACAATCTTTTTCATGGGACCAAGAGAGGGATCTCATATGAAGGATGCCTTGGATATCTTGTCTTTGCCTTTATGGGATTTGAATAGGCCAATCCTCAATAGGGATCCAATATCTACCAACCTTTGAATTACCGGTATGGTACCGACAGATAATTAGCCACCTTTATCCAATTAGCTCGGTGAAGCTCCTCCATCCAAGGCCTCCAATCGGGAAGCCGAGTTATCAAAGGCTTGTGACCATCCCAAGAATCTGTCCAAAAATTTGCATGTTGACCATTATGAATGATCCAAAATAATTTTTTCTTTATCAAATCCTCACCGAGTCTTAAGAACTGCTAAAATGGGAGAACCTTTGGTAGGAAGTTGATAGCGAACAAAGTCTTCGGGACTTTTGTTCTCGGCATATTTAGCACGGAGATTATTGGCCCAAAGAGCATTGGGGTTATGCAACATCCTCCAATATAATTTAGCAGCTAAAGCTTTGTTGTTATTAATTGAAGACCGGAATCCTAACCCCCCTTCACTCTTAGGAAGACATAAAGTATCCCATTTCACCAAGGCCCATTTTCTTTTCTCCTTAGTACCACTCCAAAGGAAACGATGACTGATTTGATCCAATTCTCGAAGAACAGACCTTTGGGGTATTCAAAACGGAAGAAACATAAATAGGAATAGCTTGAAGGACTGATTTTACCAAGGTGATTCTACCCCCGGAAGAAAGCCACTTGTTGGTCCACTTTCCAATTTTCTTCTTGACTTTGTCCAACAACCAATTCCAATCTTTATTTTTCTGCCTTTTAATATTTATGGGAATACCTAAATAAGTGATTGGAAGAGAGGTCTTCTTATATCTTAATTTATCCAAGACCATGGATTCTGTCTAGCAAAGCAGTGAAAGAAAATAACTTTAGATTTGTCTTCATTGATCAACTGCCCGATAGCCTTAGAAAAACAACTAATGATTTGCTTAATATTAGAAGCTTCCTTAACTGTAGCTTTACCTAAAAGGGTAGAGTCATCCACAAATTGAAGATGAGAGATAGGTCTAGCTCCATGAGCAATGGTAACTCCCTCAAGAGTTTTGTTTTCCCTCTTTTTGGTTATAGTCCTACCCAAGCATTCAACAAGAATGGTGAATAAATAACGGGATAGCGGGTCACCTTGCCTAATACCTCTGGAAGCTGGGAAATACTGAGAAGGTTTGCCATTGATAAGAACTAAGTAGGAAACTGAAGAGATACATTCCATAATCCAATCCATCCAATCCTTAGAGAAACCAAATTGCCTCAAAACTTTGATAAGGAAGTGCCAATCCACTTGTCATAAGCTTTGGATAAGTCTAACCAGATGAACATAGAAGGAGAATTTTGCATATCCATGGAATGCATGGCTTCCCGAGCAAGAACTATCTGGATGCATGTTGAATATTTTGATAAATTGTTGAAATATTTGTGGAATGAGAAAAGAGGTTCATTACATTGTTCAATGACTATTACCTTCCTACATTAATGTAGATTTCCTTTAACGCATGTATGCATTCATTTTTATCTTGTTTCACATTTCTATTTTTGAATACCGATCCAACCTTGATGGGCCTCAAAAATTCTATTGGTCCACTTCTGTTTCTTTGTGTGTAGGTTATGGGGCCCAGGGATATTAAAATATTTTGGATCCTGCTCTCGCACGGTGGTCTCAAAGAAAACTTCTCATAAAAATACTATGTTGGCATGGGAACCTTAAATATTGCACCTAGAGATATTCTAAGTGATCTATTATAGTTTATTGTATCACTAATAAGATCCCTCAACGGGATGCTCTTGTAACACCTTGAAAACATAGATTAATAAAAGATTTAATTTATTGTTCAAATCAATGTGTTTTGTCTATATTACTATTTGTATGGTGTAAGTTTCCATCCTTCAAATGTTGATCACGATGAGGCCTTTGGGTCTCCCTTTTTCATCATTTGTTGTTTGGTTACATTAGCAAAATGGCTGACATTTACTTATTTTTGGTGATTGTAGGTGCTCATATCTAACCATCTCAGGTCGAGATGGTCCCTATCCTACAACCATCTCAAGTAGAGATGCTCTTTGTTTAGAGGTAAAAAAGTTATAGAGCTACAAATTTCCACATCAAACAAAAGGATTCTTGGTTAGGTTTTCATCCTTTCGTATCATTTTTGTTACATTGCATGTTTTGAAAAAGAAAAACAAGAAAAAATAATAGGAAAAAGATAAAATGCATAACTTAGATACTTGCATTTTTAGTTTTAATTATGTCTTACTATGACCATATCAAGTTGAGATGGTCCCTATCTGTTATCATCTCAGGTTAAGATGATCTCCAGTTTGTAACTGCCTCAGGTTGATATGGTCCCTGTGTCCTTACTATCTTCTTGTATTGCTACCTGATAGAAAGATAGACTATCATTTAGAGAAAATAGATGCATTTTTGCTTCATAGTTTGCATTGTTAGAAGCATTGTGTGCTCTCTATTTCATTTTAGCAATAAAAGGAATATCACACACCACGAGACATTTAAATATTGGTAAGGTTGGATTTCATCACCAACCCCCAATCAAGACTAGCAATGTTGGAATTCATCTCCTTCCGCTAGCTCACCCCCTAAACACCATAGTAGCCACCATGAGCAATTTCTTGAACTTCATCACCAATATCGCCCCTACTTTTGGGTAAATTCCAAAGTAGGTTAGGTTTAGATTCCCCTTAACCATAGGGCTTAATAATTTATGAAACTCAGTTGTCGTTTGTATCCGATCACACCTGAGATATCGGCTAGGCAAGTAGCAAGATTTAGACGCATGACTCCTCCTTGGGGGTATTTATTATTCCTATAGCATCACCTATCACCCATATATTTCCTATAGGAAGCCATTTTCATCATTTTTGTTGCATTCCTCAATAGAGGTTGCACACAAACCACCTTTCTATAGTGATCATTTCTTTTTCCTTAGTCTTTTAGGAGTGAAATTGCAAAACAAAAAAAACTCAAAAAATCCAGAAAAAAATCTTTAAAAAAAATGATTGTCTTGATGTTGTTTGCATAGTTTAGAAAGTTCTTAAAAGAATTTTTGTGGTTCTTTACACATCATTTGCATAGCAGATGATCATAACACATAGCCAGGATCAATCACAAGCATACGTTGTTGATCCATCATCCAGAGTCATGGATCATTTTTTAATTCATCCATAGGACCTTGTCATCCCTAGGTGGTAATACATCCGCCCTAACTCGAATGTCATCCATCACTCCACTGACCCTGACACATCAAACATTGATATTCACAATTCACCCACAAGTCTAGATGATGATCATGATATCAATTATCTAGACTATACCACCCTACATACCCTTTATAAGGATACTTAGTTCTACTACGAGTCACATAAATAGTCATTATTGTGTATTCACATTCCATATCACCTTGCGATTCCCCTAGATCAGGATTAAATGTACACTCCATGTCAGGATAGGGATGCTTAAGCTACCATCAGTAAGCACCCATTGATGAACCATGATTACGATCATGTGGATAGGTACATTGTTTGACATACTAATAAGGCTATCATGTCAGCATAGGTATTGAGGGATAATGAGCTTAATCATTCCTCTACATCCTATGATTAATAGCTTGCTCAAGTACGTTGTACCTCAACACTAGCTACTTACATGGAACCCACACTTCAATAGCAATATCAAGCTAATATGACCTCTCATGAGCCTAAAATAAGTTATTGATCTTTCTAGAGCCGAAGCACAAAATACACCTATCCACATCACTCACACATGTGTGAATATACCCCACACAACTCACCTGGTAAATTGAAACAAGGTACCCAAGATAACCTTGGACCATCAATTATAATGGGTAATGCATTAGAGATTTCCCACATTGACACAACATAGGAAACCAACCCAATAGCACCTAGGGTGCCAAACACAACACCACAATCTTCTACCGTGCCCATATAAAATTCACAATCAACATTATAGACCACCACCTATCCACCATCACCAACCTCATTCACTAGAATGCTACCAAGTGTACCCATATCAATAGGATCATGAAGCCTATTAGGAATAATAACCAGAGTATAAAGAACCAATTGATACATACCCTAAGGTAACATATGGTGACATACCTATTGACAACACTCACCAACCACCTCATCAACAATAGAACCTTCCAACTCATCAAGGCCAAAGGTGAATGAACAACAACATCTCATAGAAGACCTATAGATTGTTGATAGAGTGCCTCAACTCTTTTGAAAAATATACCTCAAGTTTAGGTTACCAAAAACCTACCCTACGATAACTCATAAATCATCCTCTCCATCCATATGTCCCGTCATCGCCTATCCTAAGCATTTCAAGATGCCAAAACTAGATAATTTCAAGGGTGATGAAGACGCATAGGAGTATGCGATGAGCTTCATGAACAATTACTATTGTATTTAGTACAATGACCCCCTCATGCTATGAACGTTCCTTATAATACTTGTTGGGGGTGCTTTGGAGTGGTACAACCATTTTCCATGCCATAGTATTCTCATCTTTGAGCAATTGGCTGATGTATTTTTTGGAATGATTTACCTATCTATGATCAACTCACGTTAATATGGTCTCTAGTATGTAACTTTATTAGGTTGATACGGTCCGTGTGTCCTTACTATCTTCTTGCATTACTACCTGATAGAAAGATAGACTATCATTTAGAGAAAATATATATTTTTCCTTCATAGTTTACATTGTTAAAAGTATTGTGTGCTCTCTATTTCATTTTAGTAATAAAAGAAATATCACACACCATGAGGCATTTAAAAATTGGTAAGGTTGGATTTCATCACCGACCTCCAATCAAGACTAACGATGTTGGAATTCATCTCCTTCCCCTAGCTCGCACCCTAAACACCATAGTAGCCCCCACGAGCGATTTATTGAACTTCATAACCAAGAAACCCCTAATTTTGGATATATCCAAAAGTAGGTTAGGTTTATATTCCATAGGGCTTAATAATTTATGGAACATAGTTGTCATCTGTATTCGAGCACACCTGAGTGTAAAGCAGAATCCTGGCTAGGCAAGTAGCAATATTTAGAAGCATGACTCCTCCTTGGGGGGGTATTTATGATTCCTGTAGCATCACCTATCACCCATATATGCCCTATAGGAAGCCATTTTTACCATTTGTGTTGCATTCCTCGATAGAGGTTGCACACAAACCAGCTTTCTATAGTGATCATTTCTTCTTCCTTAGTATTTTAGGAGTAGAATTACAAAACAAAAAACACCAAAAATCCAAAAAAATAATAATTTTTTTTTGGATTGATGTTGTTTGCATAGTTTAGAAAGTGCTTAAAAGCATTGTCGTGGTTATTTATGCATCATTTCCATAGCATATGATCATAACATATAGCCAGGCTCAATCACGAGCATACGATGTTGATCCATCATCCAAAGTCATGGATCATTTTTGAATTGATACATAGGATCTTGTCATCCCTAAGTAGAAATGCATCCACACTGACTTGAATGTCATACATCACTCCACTGACCCTGACACATCGAACATCGCTATTCATAATTCACCCATAAGTTTGGATGATGATCAATATATCAATTATCTAGAATATACCATCGTACATACCCTTTTTAAGGATACTTATTTCTACTGAGTCACCTAGAAAGTCATTACCGCACATTCACATTCCAACTCACCTTACGATTCCCCTATATCAAGATCAAATGTACACTCCATGTCAGGATAGGTATGCTAAAGCTACCACAAGTAAGCACCCATTGATGAACCATGATTATGATTATGTGGATAGGTACATTGTTCGACATCCTAATAAGGCTATCATGTCAACATGGGCATTGAGGGATGATGAGCTTAATCATACCTCTACATCCTATTATAAATAGCTTGCTCAAGTACGTTGTGCCTCAGCACTAGCTACTTATGTGGAACCCACTATTCAATAGCAATATCAAGTCAATATGACCTCTTGTGATCCCAAAAAAGAAGTTATTAATCTTTCTAGGACCGAAGCACAAAATATACTTATCCACATCACTCACATGTGTGTGAATAGACCCCACAAAACTGACCTGGTGAATCAAAACAAGGTACCCAAGATAACCTTGGATCATCAATTACGATGGGTAATGCATTAGAGATTGCCAACATTGGCACAACATAGGCAACCAACCCAATAGCATCTAGGGTGCCAAATACAACGTCACAATATTCTATCGTACCCAAATAAAATTCATAATCAAAATCATAGACTACCACCCATCCATCATCACCAACTTCATTCACTAGAATGCTACCAAGCATACCCATATCAATAGGATCATGAAGCCTATGAGGAACAATAACTAGAGTATCAAGAACCAATTGATACATATCCTAAGAGAACATATGGTGACATGCCTATTGACAACACTTACCAACCACCTCATCAACAATAGAACCTTCCAATTCATCAAGGCCAAAGGTGAGTGAATGGTATCATCTCATCAAAGACCTATAAATTGTTGATAGAGTACCTCAACTCTTTATAAAAACAAGCCTCAGGTTTAGGTGACCAAAAACCTACCCTATGGCAACTCACCAATCAACCTCTCCATCCATCTGTCCCATCATCACCCTATCATGAGCATTTCAAGATGCCAAAATAAATATAAGTTCAAGGGTGATAAATATGCATAGGAGTATGTGATGAACTTCATGAACAATTGCTTTCATCTTCAGGACAGTGATCCCCTCATGCTATGAACATATGACCTGCCACTACATGACAGTAGTACGGATATTTTATTTCTTAACCTTTCCCTGTTTTAAAAAAAGCTAAATCTTAAACCACAATTCAAGCAATGATCTTAAGGAACACAGATTCAAAATAGAAGAGGACTTTAATTTACATAGTTGCATAAGGATTGCTCATGTGCCAGTCCACCCATGCTTTAAGCTTCTTTCGATTTCCTAATCCCTCTCCATCTCAAGCTTCCCAAAACCATTTCCACACCTGAAAAAAACCAAACTAACCTCAATGTTTTCCATCCTAAATATTCCACAATAAAAAATAAATTCTGCTATGCAAAATTTTTTCCTTAAACTAAGCATTGTTTTGTCATTTTTAACACAAATTTGCAAACCCAAACTTAAATTCTAGACCTGATGATTCCTACATCCATCATTGCTCGCACTGCTTCGAGGCCTGGACCTAAAGACGACAAAACAAACAAGGAATAACATTGCAGTCTACCTCTCTCTGGTAGGCGATCGTGTTCAAACCCTATTGGTAAGCCTTCTAAGAAGAAAATGTATGACACTTAGCTACAGTCTGTACGAGAAACTAGACATCCAATTCCCACATGGAAAATAAGTGAAAATTAAGGAATCCCAGCAATCTAAGACAAACAAAAATGCAAATAGAGATCCTAAGCTACGGAAACAATTTCTTCTGATTTCTTGCTACAACAGTCGTACCAGCGGGTTGGAATATTAGAACTATTCCTTCACTGTAGCAGAATGAGACTTCTACATATTCAGCCCCTGGTACTGCATTATGAATCCTCACCTGAAAAATAAACAAGAACAAAAAATCTGAAGAAACATATGACCTGCCACGCCACGGCAACATTAACAGTCTTCTATATCTTAGCCCTTATCTTTTTAGAAAGTTAAATCCTAAACAAAAATTCAAGCATTGATCTTAAAAAACACACATTCAGAATAGAAGATGAATTGAATTTACCCGGGTGCATAAGGATAGCTCGTGTGCTAGTCCACCCACCCTTTAAGCTTCTTTCCAATTTTTCAGCTCTCCATCTCAAGCTGCCCAAAACCAGTTGCAAACATGAAAAAAACAATACGACCCTCAATGTTTTCCACAATCAAGAATAAATTGTGCTATGCATTTTTTTTTTTAACTAAGCATCATTTTGACATTTTTAACACAAATTTGCAAACCGAGACTCAAATTTTCGACCTAACAAGTACATACCAGAAAATTAAACCTCCATTCCTTATTGCTCACACTGCTTCGAACTTTGGACCTCATGATGACAAAACAAGGGAAGAATAACATTGCAATCTACCTCTCTCTGCTAGGTGATCAAGTTCAAACCCTGTTGGTAAGACTCTAAGAAGAAACCGTACGAGACTTGGCTTCAGTTTGTGCGAGGCATTAGACATCCGATTCTCATCTGGAAAATAATCAAGACATACCACTTTTTTTTAATGTGACAGTCCTAAGAACAAGGTTTGAACTCAGTACCTGTCCATCCACCACAACAGAATGAGACTTCTGATTTCTGTATCTTCAGTCTATACCAGGTATTTTACATCCAATTTTCACCTGAAAAATAATCAAAACATATACAATTTTTTTTAAAGTGTCAGAATAAGACAAAATTAAAGAATGCAAGCAACCTTAAACAAACAAAAATGCAAGTAAAGATCCTAAGCTACACAAATAGCTTTCTTATCTCTTGCTATGGAAATCTTACCAATGGGTTAGAATATGCGAACTATTGCTTCACTACAACAGAATGAGAGTTCTGGATATTCGGCCCTTGGTATTGCACAAACAAACCTCACCTGAAAAATAAAGAAAAATAGAAAAATCTCCAAGAAACATATGGCCTGCCCCTCCATAGCAGGGATAAGAGTCTTCTATATCTTAACCTTTCCCTACTTTTAGAAAGTAAATCTTAAACAAAAATTCAAGCATTAATCTTAACAAACACAGATTCAACTTAGAAGGTAATTGAATTACCAGTTTGCATAAGGATTGCTCATGAGCCATCTCAAGCTGCACGGAACAAGTTGCACACATATAAAAAAAAGAACTAAAAAAAAAACTACCCTCAATGTTTAAATCTTTTACAATTAAGAATAAATTCTACCATGCATAAATTTTTCTTAAACTAAGCATCATTTTGTCATTTTTTACACAAATTTGCAAATCCAAAATTGGATTCTGGACCTGATGACTACATACCAGTAAAATAATCCTACATTCCTCATTGCTGGCAATGCTTTAAACTTTGGACCTCAATACGACAAAACAAGGGAGGAACAACATTGCAGTCTTACCTCTCTCCACTAGGCAGTCATGTTCAAATCCTCTTAGTAAGATTTCTAAGAAGAAACTGTACAAGACTTATCTACAGTCGGTACGAGGCATTATACATTCAAGTCTCACATGGAAAATAAGCCAAAATTAAAGAATCCCAGCAATATTAAACAAACAAAAATTAAAATAAAGATCCTAAGCTATGCAAGTAATTTCTTCTTATCTCTTGCTACAGCAATATTACCTACAGATTAGAATATGCAAACTGTTCCTTCACTGCAGCAGAACGATACTTCTGCATATTCAGCTCCTGTTATTGCACAACAAATCCTCACCTAAAAAATAGAAAAGAATGAAAAATCTTGAAGAAACATACAACCCACAACTGCATGGCAGCAGTAAGAGTCATTTTTAACACAAATTTGCAAACTTGCACTCAAATTCTAGACCTAAAGACTACATACCAGGAAAATAAACTTGCATTCCTCGTTGGTCACACTACTTCGAACTCTAGACCTCAAGACGACAACACAACGGACGAATAATATTGCAATCTACCTCTCCCCACTAGGCGGTCATGTTCAAACCCTCTTAGTAAGATTTTTACGAACAAACTGTACAAAACTTAGCTCCAGTATGTGTGAGGCATTAGACATCCAATTCTCACATGGAAAATAAGCCAAGAATCAAGGAATCCCAGAAATCTTAAACAAACAAATTTTCAAATAAAGATCCTAAGCTACCCAAATAGTTTCTTCTTATTTCTAGCTATGACAGTATGTGAACTATTCCTTCAACGCACCAGAACAAGACTTCTGCATATTCAACCCTTGGTATTGCATAGTGAATCCTCACCTAAAAAATAAAGAAGAAAAAAAAAATCTCAAAGAAAGACAAGACCTGCCACTCTAGGGCAGTAGTATGAGTCTTCTGTATCTTAACCCTTCCCTTTTTATAAAGCTAAATCATAAACAGAAACTCAAGCATTCGTCTTAAAAAACACAGATTCAACATAGAAGATGAATTGAATTTACTTGGATGCATAAGGATAGCTCATGTGCCAGTCCATCCACGCTTTAAGCTTCTTTCTAATTTCTAAGCTCTCTCTATCTCAAGTTGCCCAAAACCAGTTGCAAACTACTATTCTGAATGTTTTCCACCCAAAACTTTCCAAAATTAAAAAAAAATTCCTCTATGCATAAAAATTTTCTTAAACTAAGCATCGTTTTGTTATTTTTAACACAAATTCCCAAACCCAGACTCAAATTCTGGACCTGACAAGTACATACCAGAACTATAAACTTCAATTCCTCATTGCTCACACTGCTTTGAACTTTGCACCTCAAGATGACAAAACAAGGGAGGAATAACATTGCAGTCTACCTCTCTCTGCTAGGTGATGTTGTTCAAACCCTCTTGGTAAGACTCTTAAGAAAAAGCTATACCAGACTTAGCTTCAGTCTGTACGAGGAGGCATTAGACATCCAATTCTCACCTGGAAAATAATCAAGACATACCATTTTTTTTATTCTCACCTGGAAAATAATCAAGACATACCATTTTTTTATTCTCACCTGGAAAATAATCAAGACATACCATTTTTTTTTAATGTGACAGTCCGTACAAGAGCGCTTGAACACTACCTATCCCTCCACAACAGCAGAACGAGACTTCTAACTTCTATATTTTCAGTCTATACCAGGTATTTAACACTCAATTTTCACCTGAAAAATAATCAAAACATATACAAAAAAAATTAATATGCAAATAGTTTTTTGTTTCTTGCTACGGAAGTCTTACCAACGGGTTAAAATATAGACTACTGCATATTCAGCCCTTAGTGTTGCACAACGAACCCTCATCTGAAAAACAAACAAAAATAAAAAATCTCCAAGAAACATATGGCCTGCTACTCCATAGCAGCAGTCACAGTCTTCTATATCTTATCCTTTCCCTGTTTTTAGAAAGCTAAATTTTAAACAAAAATTCAAGCATTGATCTTAACGAACACAGATTCAAAATAGAAGATAAATCGAATTTACCACATTGCATAAGGATTGCTCATGTTGCAGTCCACCCATGCTCTAAGCTTCTTTCCAATTTCTAAGATTTCTTAAACTAAGCATCATTTTGCCATTTTGAACACAAATTTGCAAACCCAGACTCAAATGTTGGACCTGACGACAACATACCAGCAAGATAATCCTACATTCCTTATCGCTCGCACTACTTCGAACTCTAGACCTCAAGACGACAAAACATGGGAGGAATAACATTGCAGTCTACCT
This sequence comes from Wollemia nobilis, assembly GCA_028583015.1. Classification (NCBI taxonomy): domain Eukaryota; kingdom Viridiplantae; phylum Streptophyta; class Pinopsida; order Araucariales; family Araucariaceae; genus Wollemia; species Wollemia nobilis. The sequence goes on along the minus strand of JAQPPZ010017034.1, from coordinate 294,071 downwards.
ATCTCCACTAGGCTGTCGTGTTCAAACCCTCTTAGTAAGATTTCTAAGAAGAAACTGTACGACACTTACCTGTAGTCTGTACGAGGTATTAGACATCGAATTCTCACATGGAAAATAAACCAAAAATTAAAGAATCCCAGCAATCTTAAACAAACAAAAACTCAAGTAAAGATCCTAAGCTACACAAATAGTTTCTTCTTATTTCTTGCTATGGCTATAATACCAACAGGTTAGAATATGCGAACTAATCCCTCACCGCAAAAAGAACAAGACTTCTGCACATTAAGCCCCTGGTATTGCACAACAAATCCTCCCTTAAAAAATAGAGAAGAATAAGAAATCTCAAAGAAACATATGACCTGCCATTGTACGGCAATACTAACATTCTTCTATTTCTTAATCTTTTCATGTATTTAGAAAGCTAAATCCTAAACAAAAATTTAAGCATTGATCTTAAGCAACACAAATTTAAAATAGAAAACGAATTTAATTTACTTGGTTGCATAAGGATTGCTCATGTGCCAGTCCACCCATGCTTAAAAAGCTTCTTTCCAATTTCTAAGCTCTCTCCATCTCAAGCTGCCTGGAAACAGTTGCCACCTGAAAAAAAATCAAACTACCCTCAATATTTTCCACCCTAAATTTTCCACAATCAAAAATAAATTCTGCTATGCATAAGTGTTTTCTTAAACTAAGCATAATGTTGTCATTTTGAACATAAATTTGCAAACCTAGACTCGAATTCGAGACCTGACAACTACATACCAGCAAAATAATCCCACATTCCTCATTGCTCACACCACTTCGAACTCCGAACCTCAAGACGACAAAACAAGGGAGGAATAAAATTACAATCTACCTCTCTCCGATAGACAGTTGTGTTTCAACCCTCTTGGTAAGACTTCTAAGAAGAAACTTTACGAGACTTAGCTACAATCTGTAGGAGGCATTAGACATCCAATTCCCACATGGAAAATAAGCCAAAATTAAAGAATCCTAGCACCCTTAAACAAACAAAAATGCAAATAGAGTTCCTACACTACGCAAATAGTTTTTTCTTATTATTGCTACGAAATTCTTATCAATGGGTTGGAATATGCGAACTATTCCTTTACTGCAGCAGAACAAGACTTTTGTGCACGACGAATCCTCACCTCAAAAATAAAGAAAATTTAAAAATCTAGAAAAAACATATAACCTGCCACTCCACGGCAGCAATAAGAGTCTTCTATATCTAACCCTTCCCTTTTTGGAAAACTAAATCTTAAACAAATATTTAAGCATCGATTTTTAAAAACATAGATTCAAAATAGAAGATGAAATGAAATTACTTTGGTGCTTAAGGATAGCTCGAGAGGAAAAAATTTCCCTCCTACTACCCTTAGACTACAAGATCGACGACGTGGGCCACAAGGACCATTCGTTGATCCAACACAAACCAAACAATTTGTACGTAACCGTCAACTTGGGCCATCAAAACCACCTCGAGAGCTACCACAAAACCGAAGATATCATCAAGAACGGTTGAGGAATCAAATGAATTTCAAACTTCACGAAGTTGGGATAAAGCAGTCTCAAAATAGAGAGATTCAGGCGATGGTCAGATGAAGGGCCATGGCACTAATGCATGGCAGAGGAAGATATCAACGAAGATATGTGGAAGAACAAGTCTGTATAGCGCAAGGATGAGTCTTGCAAGTTCGCGAAGTTATCAAAAGGGAAACTCGGTCACCAAGTCTAAAAGGGGACTTAGTTCAAAGGAACTCAAGTAGAAGCCATACAAATGAGGACCGTATAATTGTGGAAGAATGTACAGCAGATTGTCAATGAAATGGAACTACAAGGAGTCGTACAAGACAATAGAAGATTGCACAATAGGATGTCGTTCAGATCAAATGCAGGAAAGGGGTTGTATGGCATGTCGTCATACATGTCAATTTTATGATGACGACCATGTGGTAAGGCATCATACAAGTCAAGAAGATGGTACAACAAGGAATCATAACACTGAGCCACTTATCAATAGTGTTTACCATACAGATCGTACGAAGGAGGAACCAACAAGATGACACCTCAACATAAGGCATCGTACAAGTACAAGTCAATGTGACCGTACAACTTGTACGATGAAATTGAGACACCATTAGGAAAAGTGCATGTGAATATGTGGATATATAAAAATAAATAAAAATAAAAAACAAAGTTTAGAAAACAAAAATCAAAAAGTAAAAGGAGAATGCAAAAGTAGGCGATGTGGCAGCCCACATGGAAATTATAACTGCTCCCGCCCAAACTTGAAATTATAAATAGAGGCTGGAGGTCGTTAATGAAAAATAAGACATGTGAAGGCGCATTTGAATGGAAGGGTGAGCGAAAAGAGGAAACGTCATCAAGGAGAATTAATCGCGAATAGAAGGAAGTTACAGCCAAAATATTAGAGAACAAATCACAACAAATTACCGAGCATAAGGAGGAATTGCACTAAGGTATCGAAAATGCCCTAACTGTTGAAATTTGAACATGTACAGACAACCGTACAACCATACACAAACTGGAAGGAAATAGAGAAACACAGCTAAGGCAAACCAGCCTATTTGAGAAGACAAGATTTCAAAATTAGACAGACAAAGGGAACTCCGTACAAAGTATGGAAAGAACGGCTAAAAATATTTTTTAAACCCCCATAGTGTGTTGGCACAGAAGGGCAACTGCTGTCCGAAAAGCTTCAAGCAAAGTTGCAGTCTAGGGTTTCAAAGTTTGCACAAGGAAAGGGCAAAGGAAGTTGTCGTATGGATAAGGGAACCAAGGAGAAAGACAGCTTGGTAAAGACAACGTTGTACAGTGCATTGAAGAAAGGACTGCAAGGAAGACACCTGCAAAAGGAGGAAAGATGTGTGAAAATTGGCAATCTCGAGCTTGTAACATCTCACCATATGCAACGGCTAATTAAGAAGGGCCATTGGCCACTTATGGGAAGATTTTGTCAAATGCAGTTATGTGTTATTCAGGATGAGGATGCCCTCAAAATTGTCAATGATCCTACTTAAGAATCAACAACTCTTCCTTGAACCCAAACAACTACCGCCCAATCAGTAGGAAGATCAAAGAATCAATTTAATTCCTAGGAGTCAACCTCCAAACATTTGACCATATACATACCCCTATTACCAAAAGAATGAGATTGAACAATTGGTAAAGGAATTATTGGCTGCAGGATTCATCCGTCCAACCACAAGCCCATTTTCAGCTCTATTTTTACTAGTTAGGTAGGATGGGTCATGGCAAATGTGCATAGACTTCCATGAACTCAATCATGTCACCATCAAAAATAAGTTTCCCATTCCAATGATTGATGACTTGTTGGATGAGTTGCATGGTGCTCAGTATTTTACTAAGTTGGACCTCAAATCGGGCTATCACCAAATTTGGGTTCACAAGGATGACATCCCTAAAATAGCTTTCAGAACCCATGAGGGGCATTATGAGTTCTTGGTCATGCCTTTTGGCCTCACCAATGCACCATCAACTTTCCAAAGCTTGATGAATTGGGTTTTAAAACCCTACCTCCGAAAATTTGCATTGGTCTTTTTTGATGACATACTGATCTACAAAAAAACATGGGAAGAGCACCTACAACATGTCGATCAGGTTATGAAGCTTTTGCAGCAAAATGAGTTGTATGTCAAGCAATCCAAATGCACCTTTGGGGCAACTGAAGTAAAATATTTGGGGCATTTCGTGTCCAAATATGGTGTTCGAGTAGATCCAAGTAAACTTAAGGAAATGAAGGAGTGGCCCAAGACCAAAATATTGAAGAGCCTTCAAGGATTTCTCGATCTTACTAGATATTACCACAAGTTTGTAAAGGACTACGGGAAGAAAACAACTCCTTTAACAACTATGCTTAAGGATGCATTCACATGGAACAATGTTGTTGAGCAAGCTTTTCTGACTTTGAAGGATGCCATGTGTTGTACACTAGTCCTACCTATACCAGATTTTTCCATAACATTTGTCATTGAAAGTGATGCCTTAGGAGTCGGATTGGGAGCAATACATATGGAAGAAGGTCGGCCACTTGCTTTCATAAGCAAGGCCCTTTCAGGGCGAAAACTTGCCAAATCAACTTATGAGAAGGAGATGATGCCCATTGTCTTCGTCGTCCTCCATTTGCGACCATACTTATTGGGTCGACATTTTATCATCAAGACCAATCATTGCAACCATAAGTATCTCTTGGAGCAGAGAATTTCTTCACCGGAGCATTAGAAATGGGTCACTAAGCTCTTGGGATATGACTGTGAGATAGTCTATCGCAAAGGGAAGGAAAATGTCGTTGTTGATGCTCTTTCTAGGTTGCTTAAAACTAAGGATAGCCTTTATGCAATATCCAACATTAAGGCTGATTGGTTAGATACACTTAAGTCCGAATGGCAGGCAAACCCCACACTTGCCAAAATTATTCAGGATTTACAAACAGCAGCAAGGGACCATCCCAATTATTCTTGGAGACAGGGGGAGCTACGCTATTAGCATTGGATTGTTGTTCCACCTTCCTCCCAACTTAAAAAATCAGATTCTTCAAGAGCTCCATTCCTCTCTGATAGGGGGACACAGGTTTCTTACAAACCTATAAATAGGTAAAGCATAGTTTCTATTGGCCAAGGTTGAAATCAGATATCAAGCAATTTGTGGATAGTTGTGACACTTGTCAACCCCAACAGGGAAAAATAGTTAGTACACTAGGATTACTTCAACCTTTACCCCTTATGGAATACTCGTGGACAAATATCTCCATGGACATCACTGAAGGTCTTCCTCTATCAGCAAGCAAATCAATCATAATGGTAATCGCAGATCGATTGACCAAATATGCTCTTTTTTTGTCCCTTAGTCATCCCTATACTTCCAAGACAATAGCACAGATTTTTATGGATTGGATCTTTCGCCTCAACATTCCATCATCAGTGACCGTGATAAGATATTCACTAGTATATTTTGGGAGAAACTACATCGCATTCAAGGGACTCAATTGAAAAGAAGCATATCATATCACCCCCAAATAGATGGCCAAATAGAGTTGGCTTCCCTGTTGCTTTGTTTTAGATAATCAATCCAAGTGGAGTCAATGGCTTCCCTTACCCGAATGGTGGTATAATATCACTTTTCATACTACCACAAGAATGACACCATATGAAGTTGTGTATGATCAACCACCACCCCCCAACACTCACCTCTTACTTGATAAGCAGTTCGAAGGTAGACACAATGGAAACAGTCTTTAGTCGTAGGTAAGAAGTCTTAGAAGCTCTTAAGAAAAATTTGACCACCGCCTAGAACTGCATGAAACAGCTAGCAAACAAACACAAAACTGAGAGGGAGTTTGCAGAAGGCAACATGGTTTTCCTTCATCTTCAACCTTATAAACAATTGTCTCTCAAACAAAAGGGTCAATATAAGCTAGCACCCAAGTTTTATGAGCCCTACAAGATACTACGTTGGATAGGGGAGTTGCTTACAAGTTGGAACTGCCAACTACATCCAAGATTCACCCAATTTTTCATGTATCTTGCTTGAAGAAGGTGTCAATGCAGTGGCAAGGGTTACCACCAAAAGATGGCACATGGGATCCATTGGAGGACTTTCATCAGCAGTTTCCCACCTTTCAGCTTTGAGGACAAAGCTTCTTTAAGGGCAGTGGCATGTTACATACCCGACACTTGTAATACATTGGGGTATATGTTATTGTAATAAGGTGGACCATGTATTTAGTTAGAAATGGGCCACATGTTAAGTTAGGAGAGTGTGTTGTCATAGAATCTTGTATATAACTACTTTGTCATAGAATCTCTTTGTTGTCATAGAATCTTGTATATAACTACTTTGTCACAGAATCTCTTTGTTGTCATAAAAATATGAATGTAATCGTTAGTATTATAAATGTAACTATCAATTATGAATGTAACTATCATGCAGAATGTCATAGGATGTGGGTAAATATTCCTGTAAATGTTATAAAATGAGAAGGATGTAACTCTCATGGGTTAAAGAAGAAATTGCATATTTTGTAAGGAGGTTTCCCCCTAGAAGAGGCCCATGATAGTAAAATTTCTCATTCCGAATTCCTGCAATTATTGTTCTTATATTTTCATGTATGTATGTTTTTGCAATCGATATAAATGTTGCTTTCATTAATATTTTTTGAATCATGGTTATATTATCCTTGGCATTGAATTTCTTATATCAGCTCAGCTCTACGATAAGTATTTGAGGTGAATTATTGGCACGAGCAGAAGAGGTGCATTAAAAAAGCATAAAGCAAGATTGGTTGCAAACGGTTATTCTTAACAACCAAACATTGATTATTTTGAGACCTTTGCTCCTATTGCTAAATTAGACACTATTAGACATAAGTATTTGAGGTGAATTATTGGCACGAGCATGGTATAGCAGGATAGATGGATATTTCCATAGCCAAGGGTTTACAAGATGTGTAAGTGAACCCACTCTATATTTCAAATATGGCAATGATGGTGAGATATTGATTGTTTGCTTATATGTTGATGACTTGATATATACGGGAGATGACAAATATGGGATTGATGCACTATTTTGTTGGGATTGAAGAAAGACAATTAGGTGATGGTATTCTTATCTCAGAAGGTAAATATGCTTTTGCATTACATGAAAAGTTCAGAATGTCAAAATGCAAATCCGATAGTACTCCCTTAAGTCTTGGTGAAAAGCTTATTAAGGATGATGAAAGTTGTAAGGTGAATCCCACAATTTATAGAAAGCTAGTAGGCAGTTTAATGTATCTTACAGCTACCAGGCCAGATTTAATGTATGTTGTAAGTGTGGTTTCTAGGTTTATGCAAGATCCAACTGAGGTACACTTCAGGGCAGCAAAGAGAATATTGAGGTATGTACAAGGAACGAGTGATTTTGGAATTTGATATAGCAATTCTGATGATTTTCGTTTGGTTGGATACATAGATAGTGATTGGGCAGGTTGTCTTGATGATCATAAGGGTACTTCTGGAAATGTTTTCAGCATGAGAACCAGTGATATTTCATGGTCATCCAAAAAGCAAGCAACTATTACTTTGTCTACAACAGAATATATTGCAGCAACATCAACAGCATGTCAAGCTATTTGGTTGAAAAGAATATTGAAAGAGTTGAAGCACGAGCAAAATTGTCTTGTCACAATCTTTTGTGATAATACTTCTACAATTGCTTTGTCCAAGAATCCAGTTTTTCAGTCATATGAAGCATATTGATTTAAGATATCATTTTATCTAGGAGCTTTTTGAAGGACATAGCAATGAAGTTTTGCCGATCCAAGCAGCAACTTGCAGATGTGTTCACCAAGATGTTGCCAAAAGAAATTTTTGAGAGGGTTTTAACAAAATTGGGTGTAATTCCCTTAAGCATTAAGGAGGAGAATGTTCAGTAATTGTTTTATTTGTAATGCTTCAAGATAGACAGGTTGATTTGGATAAGCTAAACGACATGTTAGTTAGGTGCTCGTTATAGAAACTGCTTATAACTATTTTGTGCTTTTATTAAATGTTACAATTTTGAAAAAGCATTTGGCAATGTACGAACATTCTTCGAAAATAATTTCATTGAAAATAACCCTTCCTCTTAAATTTTTTAACAGTTTTCAATTGGGGTATATTTTTTTCATAAATTGTTCCTGTTTATTTTGGGTTGCTCTGTTTTGCAGCCCATTTCCAACAGTTTCGCCATTTGCCAGAAAACGCCTCATATTGTGCCATACAAAAGAATGTGTTGTACTGATGAAACAAAAAAAAGGAAAAAATTGGATAGGGTTGAGAGGGGAGGGCTCTGGTTCCTCCCCTGCTCCCCCTCCCATGGTTCCTGGTTTTTGCCCAGTCCCTGGCTCAACCCAGGTCATCCCTCCTGGGGAGTGGTTGTTTGCAGATGATCTCCTGGGGGGAGATCCTTCTCCACTATCTGCGCCCCTCCCCGCCGGCTAGGGTTTCCTTGGTTGTTTTTTCGGACTGGTGCTTCCCAGGGATCCCTGTTTGGTTGGGGATCCCTTCCCTTTTTCCCTCAGGCTTCCCCCTGGGGTTTTTTGCGAGTGATTCACGTGGATCTGGTTCCCTGCGTTTCTCAGTGCGGTGGAGGTGACGGTTTAGGGTTTGGACAATTTCCCCCTTTTTCTTGTGAATCCTCGACGGGCTCGTGCTTGGACGGGATTCTTGGTCCCTCGCCTCTGGGATCCTCTTCTCGTTTTCCCGGGGCGGGTTCCTTGTGGTGCAACTCTCTGGTCACTTCCTGATGGACTGGATCCTCTCTGTGCTAGGCTGTCGGCTTCCTACAGGATGGCTCTCGCTAAACTGAATGTTTTCTCGGTGGGCGGGATGGTTTCTCCATAGGGCGGGATCCGTCAAATCCGCCGGTTTTCCCGCGAGGCGGTATCCTTTCTTTTCTGCTGGTTTCCCGAATGGCGGGATTTCCCTGTTGCCTTCCGCTAGGCGGGACTGTTTGTGGTGGTTTTGACTTGCTTCCCGCGAGGCGGGATTTTATTGTAACGGTTTTTCTTTGCTTCTTGCTGGGCGGGATCTTCTCGATGGTGGTTTTTGGCTACTCCCCGCTGAGCGGGATCTCCAAAACTACTTTTTTTCTTATTTGTTTGTTTCCCGCCGAGAGGGTTTGTTTCATGCTTACTGTTACCGCTGGGCGGGATTTCTATTTTGGTGTTCAGTTTCAAGGGATTGATGCCCTAGGCCCATTGCTTATGTAATCAGGTTTTGGGATCCTTGTTAAAACCCGCTATAAATACAAACACATAATTATCAAAAAAAAAAAGAATGTGTTGTACAAAAGACTACACGTAATTCAAGCATTTATCTTAACAAACATATTTTCAAACATTGATCTTAACAAACATATATTCAAATAGAAGATGAATTCAATTTACCTGGTTGCATAAGAATTGTTCATGTGCCAGTCCATGCATGATTTAAGCTTCTTTCCAATTTCTAATCTCTCTCCTCTATCTCAAGCTGCATGAAACCAGTTGCACACCTGAAAAAATTCAAACTACCCTCTATGTTTTCCACCCTAAATTTTCAACAATCAAGAATAAATTCTGCTACACACAAATGTCTTCTTAAACTAAGCATCGCTTTGTCATTTTTAACACAAATTTGCAAACCCAAACTCGAATTCTAGACCTGACAACTACATACCAGCAAAATAAACCTGCATTCCTCATTGCTTACACTGCTTCAAACTCTAGACCTCAAGACGACAAAACAAGGGAGAAGTAACATTGCAATCTACCTCTCTCAGCTAAGCAGGACACCAATACTTTAAGCTTCTTTCCAATTTCTAAGCTCTCTCCCCATCTTAGGCTGCACGAAACTAGTTGCACACCCGAAAATATCCAAACTATCCTCAATGTTTTCCACCCTAAATATTCCACAATCAAAAATAAATTCTTCTATCATTCTATGCATAATTATTTTCTTAAACTAAGCATCGTTTTGTCATTTTTACCAAAAATTTTCAAACCCAAACTTGAATTCTAGACTTAACGACTACATACCAACAAAATAAACCTGCATTCCTCATTGTTCACACTGCTCTGAACTCCGGACCTCAAGACTATAAAACAAGTGTGGCATAACATTGCAGTTTACCTATCTTCGATAGACTGTCGTGTTCAAACCCTCTTGGTAAGACTTCTAAGAAGAAACTACACGGGACTTAACTACAATATGTACGAGGCATTAGACATCCAATTCCCACATGGAAAATAAGCCAAAATTAAAGAATCCCAGCAATCTTAAACAAAAGATACTAAGCTACGCAAATAGTTTCTTCTTATTTCTTGCTACGACAGTCTTACCAATGGGTTGGAATATGTGAACTGTTCCTTCACCCCAGCAGAATGAGACTTCTACTTATTCAGCCCCTGGTATTGAACAGCGAATCCTCACCTAAATAATAAAGAATAACAACAAATTCAATCATTGCAAAAATTTAGACTACCCTCACTGTTTTCCACCCTAAATTTTCCGCAATCAAGAATAAATTCTCCTACACATAAATGTTTTCTTAAAGTAAGCATAGTTTTGTCAATTTTAACACAAATTTGCAAAACCAGACTCGAATTCTGGATTTGACGACTACAAAGTAAACCTACATTCCTCATTGCTCGTACTGCTTCAAACCCTGGACCTCAAGACAACAAAACAAGGGAGGAATAACATTGTAGTCTACCTCTCTTCGATAGACAATCTTGTTCAAAATCTCTTTGTAAGACTTCTAAGAAGAAACTGTACAACACTTAGCTACAGTCTATACGAGGCATTAGACTTCCAATTCTCACCCAAAAAATAATCAAGACATATACCTTTTCTTTTAATGCGACAGTCTTAAAAAGACGGCTTCAACACACTACCTCTCCCTCCACCGTAGCAAAAAACGACATCTGACTTTTGTATCTTCAATCTCTCCCAAGTATTTGACATCCAATTTTCACGTGAAAAATAATCAAAACAAATAAAAATAATAATTATGTGTCAGAACAAGCCAAAATTTAAAAATCCCAGCAACCTTAAACAAACAAAAAAGGAAATAAAGATCCTCAGCTATACAAATAGTTTTTTTTCCTTACTACGGGAGTCTTACCAACGGGTTGGATAATTCGAACAGTTCCTTCACCGCAGCATAATGAGACTTCTGCATATTGCACACCGAATCCTCACCTAAAAAATAAAGAAAAATGGAAAATCTCCAAGAAACATATGCATTGCCACTGCACAACAGTGGTAACAGTCTTCTATATCTTAAACTTTCCCTGTTTTTAGAAAGCTAAATCTTAAACAAAAATTCAATCATTGATCTTAATAAACACAGATTCAAAATAGAAGATAAATTGAATTTACCAAGTTGCATAAGGATTGCTCATGTGCCAGTCCACCCATGCTTTAAGCTTCTTTCCAAATTCTAAGCTCTCTCCATCTCAAGCTGCACAAAACCAATTAAGAATAAATTTTACTACGCATAATGTTTTTCCTTAAACTAAGCATCATTTTGTCATTTTTAACACTAATTTGCAAAACCAGACTCGAATTTTGAACCTAACGACTACATATCAGTTAAATAAACCCGCATTCCTCATTGCACAAACTACTTCAAACTTTGGACCTCAAGACAACAAAACAAGGGAGGAATAACATTGCAATCTCTCTCTCTATGCTATGCAGCCATATTCAAACCCTCTTAGTATGACTTCTAAGAAGAAATTGTACGAGACTTAACTACAGTTTGTATGCAACATTAGACATCCAATTCTCACATGGAAAATAAGCCAAAATAAAAGAATCCCAACAATCTTAAACAAACAAAAAATACAATTAAAGATCCTAAGCTACGCAAATAGTTTTTTCTTATTTCTTGCTATGGCAATGTTACCAATGGGTTAGAATATGCAAATTGTTCCTCCAATTGCAGCAAAACGAGACTTTTGTATATTGGCCCTAGGTATTGCACTGCAAATCGTCACATGAAAAATAGAGAAGAATAAAAAGTCTCAAAGAAACATTTGACCTGTCACTCCATGGTAGCACTAAGAGTCTTCTATATCTTAACCTTTCCTTGTTTTTAAAAAGATAAATCTCAAACCATGGTTACAAAAATCCCGATTTAATCCTTGATCCAATCAGACTTTTTTCCGATTCAGCAGGGTTGCCGATTCAAATCGCATTGAAATCACGGTTTTTTCAAAAATAGGCAAATTTTCCCTTTTTTTTTCAAAAATAGGCAGATTTTCCCTTTTTTTTTCAAAAAATTATGATATGCATGAAAAAAGCTTTTTCCAACAAAAAATTGCATTTTCTTCCGGTTTTTTTTTAACCAAATTTTCCCCTTTTTTTTCGATTCCTAATTTTTCTTGATTCCTTTTCCATGCCAATTCCTCTATTGGACTGCAGCTTAATAGTTCCATCTTCTACAAGTTATTTGATGAAGTGACAATGCATTTCAACATGTTTAGTCCACTCGCGGAAGACTGGAGTCTTGGCTAGTTTGAGCACCCCTTGATTGTCACAGAACAAGGGTGTCGACTATGTTTGATGCATCTTCATGTCTGAAAGCATCCTCTTGAGCCAAACTAGCTCATACACTCCTTTCGCTGCTCCTTGATATTCTGCTTCTGTCGATGAAAGGCGACTACATGTTGCTTCTGGCTAGCCCATGTGATTGCGCCCGTGCCAAGGCAGAAAAGATACCTAGAAGTGAATTTATGTCATCCACAAAACCTGCCCAATTTGAATTTGTATACCCACACAGTCTGGGGGTCTTTGCTTTTGTTGTACAGAATGCCAAAATCAGGTGTCCCTTTCACATTTATCAATACTTGCTTCGTTGCAGTCCAATGTTCTACTTTAGGCGCTGTCATAAATCTGGAAATGAAGCTCACGACATAACTCACATCAAGCCTAGTGGTTGTAAGATATATCAAGCTCCCCACTAGTTGCTTGTATATTAACTCATTAACTACCTTAGAGTCAGTTTTGGCTGAAATTTTCAGCCCTTTCCCCATAGACATAGACGAGATTTTGCAATATGTCATCCTGAACCTATCAAGCAGCCTCCTAGCATATTTTGTTTGTGAGACAAAAATGTTGTTACCTGTTTTCCAGACTTCTTCACCTAGGCAGTAATGTAGGAGGCCAAGATCTGCCATGTCAAAAGCTTTACTCAAATTAGATTTGATCTGTTCTATAGCAGTTGCCTCACTACCTATAATGATGATGTCATCAACATATATAACCAAAAGGATGATCTCATTACCTCTACTTTTGACATACATATTTGGATCTTAAGAACTCCGTTAGAACCCCTATTCGCCCAAAAAATTATCAATTTTAATATACCATGCCCTGGGTGCCTGCTTTAGGCCATATAGAGCTTTCTTCAATTTGCAAACAAAGTGATCCGTCCCTGGAACCTGAAAACTCTGTGGTTGGCACATGTAGACTTCATCCTCCAAATATCCATTAAGGAAGGCACTCTTTATGTCCATCTGATGGACCTTCCAACCATTTTGAGCTACCATGGCTAGGACTAATCAAATGGTGCTCATCTTTGTTGTAGGAGCAAAGTTCTCCTCGTAGTTGATGCCCTCTCACTAAGAAATGAAATGAAATATTATTAATGTCCGCGGTGGACCAAAATAAGACCCAAGGGACTATAAGAAGGAAAAAAATGACTTCCAGCTAGCAGGCTAAAAAGCCCAACAAAGAAAAGAATTAAGATAAATACAAGATGAAATCCGAAAAACAAGCCAAAGAGAAAGAGAAAAGAAAAGAAAAGGGAGAGCAGAGGGGGGAGGGCTGCAATCCAACAGAGAGGAGTGCATGCCAAGAAGAAAAACAAGAGAGGTAGGGGGAGACAGCAACCCAAGGGAGCAAGCTCTAAGAACACTCCAGAAACTAATCTCTCCTAACAGTCAAGGCCAAAGTACCAGAGCTGAAGAATTCCATGATATGTCTCTGCCCATTACTAGTTTGGAACACTGACAAACTGTTGGTGCACTGTCTAGTGATCCTGCTTCTATCCGAATTGGATGATGTTGGGCGTTTCCGATTGAAGTCACCTGGTCCGTCGAAGTTGGTGAAGTATGTTGTGATGAGCCGATGTTGAGGAGGGTGAGATACATTTGTAGAACTTTTATGTCGTCGAAGCTAAGTTATCTCCCTAAGAAAGAGTGTGAGACAACGCTGGTCCGAGTATCTGAAGAAGGTAGAAACAGATCGAGAGTTGTCCCTAAAAAGGCAATGGAACCTACCTCGGATCTCAGAATAAATGGGACAACAAAAAATGATTTGATGAAGGGTTTCAACTTCACTCAAGGAGCAAAACAAGCAAATCCGCTCCTCCGTCGGAAGATGGTGATCTGACTCAATCCTAAGTTGGTGAGAACACACCCTGAGTTGCCCAATAGTGATCCAAAGACTATGCACTGTGTGCTGCTGAAGGTATTGTGGAGAAACTATTCTGCCCTCTTGAATCTGTAAGAAGTGCTCATGGTAGAAAGACAGCTTGGGGGAAAGAGGGGCAACAGGAGAGATCCATGTGGATCTGGTGTACTGGAGACTACCATCCTTCCGGATCTTGTGGAGCATCTTCTCCTTACTAACCCGAGAGGGGGGAGAACCCCCAAAGAATAAGGCGAGATCCTGTCCATCCGTAACTAAATGCTAGCCAGGAGAGCAGAAACCTGAAAATACAAGCTCCTCCGGGCTCCCCGAGAACTCGGAGAGAGTTCCGTCGAAGAGCAAAGGGCCAGGTAAGGGTGTCGCCCGCAACCCTCAGGGGTATCTCCGGAAGTACAAATCTTGTGAAGATAACCGATAATCAGGAAGATAATCTCAAGTTGGAGAGGAGAAGCCCCAAACTCTGCCAGAATAATAGAGCAGGGGATTGTGCCCTTTCAACGAATGAATCGTCAAATAAATAGTGTTTGGACTCGTTCAACCCGTGACCACTCAGTCGGGCCAAGGCTAGGATCCCAAACCACTGACCCATAAGTAATAGTTGGCTTGACCAAGGCATCAAAAATCCTCATCTTCACAGGTATATCCTGAAAATGTGCTTTGAAGCAATTCCTCTCTAGCAAAGAGAGAGCTGCATATTCCTTGCACACCCGGGCCTGGGCTGCGGGTTTCATACTAAAAGTGGAACTGGTGAAAAGAACCCCCAAGTACACATAAGAGGTGGTGATCGCGACCTCCCGACCTTGGAAAGAGAAGTGGAGATGAGATAGAGCCTCTTTGGTGGTATTGAATACCATAATCTTGGTCTTAGAAAGATTCACTATCAGCTGTCTTGAGTCACAAAAAGCAGCAAGCTTGTCCAGATGGCGCTAAAGCCCCTCAAGAGAAGAGGCCAAAAGAACATCATCAGCAAAGAGGAGAATTGAAATCAACACATAGTGAAGAAGGCAACCATCCTCTGCATGAGCGTTCTCCTTAATAAAAGTCTCAAGCTCGTCGATAAAGATCCCAAAAAGTGTCGTGGAAAGGGGGCACCCCTGTTTCACTCCTATGGTGCTAAGAATATTGTCTGAAAGCCCTTGAGGGGAGCGAAACCGACCTTTCACAATCTCATATAACCATGTAACTGTTGTCAAAAGTTGCCCAGAGATGCCAACTGACCATAGTCTCTCAAGAAGTAAAAGTCGAGGCACCGTGTCGAAGGCTTTCATGAAGTCAACAAAGCAACAATAAACCTTCAAGGACTTGGAACGCGCCTCTTCAATAATAGCTATGAGGACTAGAATGTGATTTGTGGTCTGGTGATCTTGTCGAAAACCAACTTGGCCAAGAGCCCTAAAACCCCCTTCCTCCAACCATTGGGAGAGAAGCACATCCAATGTTATGGCATAGAGCTTGGAAAAGATATGCCCAATCATGATAGTCCTGTAGTTATTGGGTTCATGGGCATCACTTGCCTTATGAATGGGGTGAATGATATGTTGAGTCCAAGAATCAGGAAACCCAGAACAAATAGAGAGATTAAAGAGATCATTGAGGGGCCCAACACGAGGGTCAGTACCATGCTTCAAAAATTCTGCCTGTAACCCATCCAAATCTGCTGCTTTGCTCATACAAAGTTTCCAGATAGCCTGTCTGATAAGACCAGTAGAAAAGAGGTGGCACGAAGAGGGGGGGAGGGAACAGTAATAGGAGGCGGATTTGGGATGGTATAGAGGGAAGAGTCCAAAAAAAATCAATAATTGTTTACTTTTATAATGCACTAAAACAATTTTAAAAATAATTTTTCATTTATAAATATACTAATAATATAGTACAAGGTTTATGTTGAGAAATTACAAAAGCTTCTATAATCATCATTAGTCTAATAATTTAAAGATTACTCATTTTGATAATATATTTCAACTTATATATAAAAATATAAGTTTTTGAAATACAAATATACTTATGATGTAGTACTTATACTCCATCTCAACAAATTTAAGACTATAAAGAATATAAATGCTAAAGAAATAATTATTCAAAAATAAATAAATGAAATACTTCTGTAAAATAAATAATGTTTATCTCTCACCTTGTAATGTCACATCCCATTCTTCACTTTCCTTTCTTATACACATCCAAATGGACTCTAGCTTCACTAAATAAATGAAATACTTCTGTAAAATAAATAATGTTTATCTCTCACCTTGTAATGTCACATCCCATTCTTCACTTTCCTTTCTTATACACATCCAAATGGACTCTAGCTTCTCATCTCCATCTCCTCTATATTTGCACCCTCTATCTCTCTCTTGAACCCACAAGAACATACAAAAAGTGATTAGTAGTTAAAATAATTCAATCATCTTTTCTTAAAATAATGTATTCTAGAAATCAAATGGTATTACCTTAACCAATTATATTCCTCGACACTCAAGGAGGAGAGTAGGGTTCAAATCTTGCCAATGTATGCACAGTAACCAAGTTGTAATACCACTATGTGGTCATCATGTAATACGGATGGGGCCCTTTCAATCGTATATAACAAATTAAAAATAATAATGTACTAAAAACAGTTTAAATATATAATTTTTCAAAATACAAGTATACAAATTACATAAAGATTTATTAGAATAATATATAAAAAACTAACCTTTTTATTTTTTTACCATACACGTTGTTGAGCCTGCAGTTCTTTACTACAAATCATAATAACAATAAAGCTAAAATCTTTGACAAAATATTTAGATATTTTAAAAAAATCAATAATCATTTACTAATATATATTCAATTTTTTTGTTTAATTACAAATTCCAAATCATTAATACACTCATTAAATAAGAGGTAGAATGAAAGGAATTCGATATATAAAGGACTAACACTAAAATTACTTACATTTGACATGCATGATGATCCTTTGTAAGTAACCCTTTAAGCTACTATCAAAAATAAAAATTAGTGAAAGAGCTAAGGGGGCCGGGGAGCGGAATGGAGGAGAGGAGCAGCGGAGAGATTTTGAAAGTTTTAGGCGGGAAGAGCAGAGATGGCTCGGAGGGTTTGGGTAGGACCCTCGAGATTGACCCAGGCGAGGATCCAGAGGATGGGAGGCCAGCGACGTCAGGAGGGGTTGTCCAGAGAGAGCGCGACCCTCCCCAAAAAGATCCGGACAAAGGGACCCAGATGGGCGGTACGGGTCCCGGAGGTGGCCGGTCCTTTGCGGAAACTGTCAAGGGGAGAAAGAGTGCTTTCCTTTCACTCCCGCCCCTCATCCCGGTAAATAACAGGATAAAGGCACCTATTGATTCGATGGGGCCATGTTTAGCCATGGAAGAGTTTTCATTAGTGGGCAAGTTTCTGGGTGGAAGGCCAGATATAGAAACTATTCGGTCTTGGGCCCTATCCAAATGGAGGACGGTGGGTAGTATGGAGGTTGTTGCCCTGTCCAGGGGGTTTTTTATCTTAAGATTTAACAATAAGGAGGATGCGAGCCGCGTTCTCACTGGAGGACCCTGGTTTTTAGGGAAACGCAGTCTTTTCCTCAGGAAATGGGGGGAGGATTTTGACCCTGAAAAACAAAATATCAATACTGCTCCCATTTGGGTTCGGCTCCCCAACCTTCCAGCTCAGTTTGTCAACGAGTATTGGCTGCATGGCATTGCCAGAACGATCGGAGAACTGGTGTCCATAGATCATGCAACCTTGGCTAGGACAAGGATGACACATGCAAGACTTTGCGTCAACGCCAATCTTGAATCTGAGCTGCCAAATGTTGTGGAGCTAGAGTACGGCAACTACCTAAGATATCAGGCGGTGGAATATGAAAACAAGCCAGCTTATTGCCCTGAGTGTAAATCCCAAGGCCACCTACAAAATCAGTGCCCTACTCTAGCAGCAAGTAGAGACATCCACAGATCGGAAGGCAAACATGCAAATGAGAAAGGGTTTCCTAGGAACCCCCCTCTAAAAAGAGGCCCTGTTGGCAAAGGAGGGTCTAGGCCATTTAAGAAGAACTACTTTTTTCAGGAGAAGGACAAACAGGGTGCAGGGCAAAATCAGAGCAAAGACAAGCAACATCTCACCGAAGAACAGGAAAATCAGGTAAGCCCTAAATTTCCAAGCTCAAATAAGTTCAATATTTTAGCCGATCTATCGGTAGAAGGGGAGATCGAGGAATTAGAAGAGGGAAACAGGCAATGTGTTCTCCCTGAAACCCTAGAATCCCCATCAAGGGCGGGTCCTTCAAATCCCATAACAAATAACCCCTCAATCCCCCAGGGAGGGGTAAGGCTAAGCCCCAGAGAATATAGAAAAAGGGTGGAGGAGATTGTGTCTTCGAAACCAGACCTCCCCAACATCATAGCCAGAAGCCAGCCAAACCAGCTAGAAGATTCTTCTCATAAGTCAGGAGAATACAGGAAAAATATGGAGGAGTTAGAATCAAGGACTGAGATGGTAGAATTGGATGATTTTGAGGAATGCGTGAGTCCGGTTCTTCAACAGTTAGATCCCCCTCAATTTAGCCCCAAGAAGACCAGGAGTACGACTAAGTCACCTATTGACTATGGCTATGAGAGAAAGAAGGGGAGGATTTCAAATGCAGAGCACAACAGAATGAGGACTGACAATGAGATTGCCAGCGGTAAACAGAAAACTCTGATACAACAAGTTATCCCAGGGCTCGAAGATAACAAATCAGGAAAACCTCCTCAGGGAAGGGGGAAAGGGAAAAACTCTAAACAATCTAAATGAAGGTTCTCTCATGGAATGTGAGAGGCCTCAATGGCCGGCCCACTCAGAGAGTGGTTAGTTCGCTAAGAAGGCAATACAATCCAACAATTTTGATGTTGCAAGAAACAAAATTAGACGAAGCCCAGTCAAAATCAATAGCAAAAAAGATGTGGAGTCAAGGGGAAATGGTGTTTATACCGGCTAGAGGAACGTCAGGGGGGCTCATGGTTCTGTGGGACCCTCGGGTAGTGGAAGGCAGTATCATCCAAGAGGACGACAGGGTGTTGAGTGTTTTTTTCCATGATATTGACATCAATAGATCGTGGATCTGCTCCAATGTTTACGCTCCTAATTCTGTTCAGGGGAGAGCTTCTTTGTGGGAGTATCTGGGCAATCTGGGTGATGCTTTCCATGACATCCCGTGGGTGGTGGCAGGAGATTTCAACACGCCGCTATACCCATCAGACAAAAAGGGTGGATCAGGGCTCCCTTCCAGAAGTATGGAAGACTTCAATGATTTTGTTAACTCGAACCAACTGATGGATGTGAGGCTAAGAGGAGCCAAGTATACCTGGAGCAACAGGCGTTCAGGAAGCCAACTTATCCAGGAAAGACTTGACAGGTTTTTCTTATCCAAGGAGGCGATTGCTGGGTTTGGAGACTCTACCCTGCAAACCTTTCCCAAAATTTCCTCCGATCACAATCCCATCCTCTTGGAGGTCCCAAAGTCAAACTCTTTCAAAAAACCCTTTCGTTTTCAGTCAATGTGGATCAGACACCCGGATTTAAAAGAAAGTATTTCCAAATGGTGGCAGCAACCCTTTCACGGAAGTTCAGGTTTCATTCTTGCTCAAAAGCTGAAATTAGTAAAGAATAACCTTAGAACTTGGAATAAGGAGGTTTTTGGGAACCTGTTTGAGAACAAGAAACAAGTGGGGGAAATTCTATAGGTCATTGACAACACGATACGTAATGGTATCGGTGATGAAGCTACTAGGAAGGAGGAACAATATTTTAGCTTGTGAGGAGACTTACTGGAGGCAGAAATCCAGAGCTTTATGGCTAAAGGATGGTGATTCGAACTCAAAGTTCTTTCATGTTTCTACCTTGAGGAACAGAAGTAATAATAAGATCAGAGAGTTGACCAAAGCCGATGGATCCAAAACCCAAGACTTAATTGAGATCAGGGAGGAAGCAGCAGCTTACTTCAGCTCCCTTCTCGGGGATGAATCCCAGTGTAGAGAGGAAGCCAAGGAAACCCTCCTCCAGTCCATTCCGAGTTTGGTTGATGAGGCCATAAATGGTAAGCTTCTTGCTCCCTTCACTGATGAAGAAATCAGAAAAGCTCTGTTTAGCATGGATCCTGAGAAGACCCCTGGCCCTGATGGGTTCCCTCCTAGGTTCTACCAAGCTTTTTGGGACACTGTAGGAGCGGATGTCATCTCTGCTATCAAAGAATTTTAGGCTTCAAAACATATTCCGAGAGGGTTCAAGTCCACCTTTATCGCCCTGATTCCTAAGGGCCCTACTCCAAAGACAATGGCAGATTTCAGACCGATTAGTCTATGCAACGTGTCCTACAAGATATTATCAAAAGCCATTGCTAACAGGATGAAAGAAATTCTGCCCCTCATTATCGACCCTAGCCAAGGCAGCTCTGTTCAGGGGAGATCAATTTTGGATGGTGTGATCACAGTCCATGAAGCTTTGCACTCTGCAAGTCAAACCAACAAGGCGGTCTTAGCCCTAAAGCTCGATATGAACAAAGCTTTTGACCGCATTAACTGGGATTTTCTGACGGCTGTTCTTCTGAAGTTCGGCTTTCATCCTCAGTGGGTCAGGCTGATAAAAGAGTGCATATCCGAACCCTGGTTCTCAGTTCTGGTCAATGGCACGACAGCTGGGTACTTCCAGAGTCACAGAGGGCTCAGACAAGGAGATCCAATAAGCCCAATGTTGTTCGTCATTGTGGCAGAGGCACTGGGTAGAACTATTAAAGCAGCTTGCAATGCTGGATTAATTTCGGGGATCAAAGCCACCTCTCTCATCAACCCTATTAGTCACCAACAATTTGTGGATGACACTTTGATGTTGACCCAGTCGTCTGTGGTTGAAGCTAGAAGGATTAAGCACATCCTCCAACTCTACGAGGATGCGGCTGGGCAGAAGGTGAATTTCAACAAGAGTAAGCTCTACTTCCTTAACACCCCAAATCAGAGGCAAGCCAGAATAGCTCAAATTTTGGGATGTTCGATAGCGACTCTCCCTACCACGTATCTCGGCCTTCCCCTTTTCTACGGTTCTCCGTGTGTATCTATGTGGGATAGAGTGGTAGAAAGAATCCAAAAAAAATTGGCTGGCTGGAAAGGACATTTTTTATCTCAGGCCGGGAAACTCACCCTCACTAAGGCTTCCTTACAGAGCATTCCGGTTTACTTTCTTTCTGTTTTTAGGGCTCCGACCAGAATTCACCAAAAAATTGAACAGATTCAAAAGAACTTTCTCTGGTCTGGATCAGAGGAAAAACAGAGGATCCACCTTGTGGGCTGGGGCAAGGTTTGTAGGCCGAAAGAATACGGGGGGCTTGGACTGAGAAGAGTTGCTCATCTAAACACAGCTTTAGTAGCTAAACAAGCTTGGCGTCTTATTAACAATGAGGAGAATGAGTGGACTGCCATAATTAGAAGGAAATATCTTCAAGGTTCTGATTTCCTAGATGATACGGTGCACAGGAGAGGTTCTGCGTTCTGGAGAGCAATCTTATCAAGCAGAGAGGTCATAAAGAAAGGCCTAAGATGGGTCCTTGGTAATGGATAGAAGATCAGGTTCTGGGATGACAGGTGGGCCAAGGATGAAGCGTTATCTCAGGTTCCTCACCTAGCGAGGGTCAAAAGAATCACAGAGGATCTCTATGGAAGGAAAGTAGCTGACTTCATGAGGCAGGACAGAGGAAGGCTTATTTGGAAACAGATAAGGATCCTAGGATTTGAAGCCGTTTCAGAAGAAATCCAAAGCATATTGCATCAACAATTCATCTCCATGAGTCCTGGGCAGGATCATGTAATTTGGGCAGCTTCCGAAAATGGGCAGTTCTCAGTCAAATCTGCTTACATGCTAATGGTAGATTCTGAGGACCCCATTCTCCAGACTCAGTTGGTGTGGGTCAAAAAGCTTATTCCTAAAGTTGCAATGTTCTCGTGGATGGCGATCCAAGGCAGGATTCTTACGATTGACAACTTGATAAGGAAAGGTATGATAGTTGCTAACCGTTGTTGTTTGTGCAGGGCCAATTGGGAGTCCACCCTCCATATTTTCCTTGAATGCCCGGTCTCTTTGAGCATCCTCAATAGGTTATTTCAAGCCTTTAGTATTTTCTGGGTCAGACCAGCCACCATCATTGACCTCTTCCACCAATGGCCTAATCCCTTCGTTAGCCTTAGGTTGAGGTTTTTTTGGAAGATCTGTCTCCACCATTTTCTATGGCAGATTTGGCTTGAACGAAACCATAGAGCTTTCCATGAGTCGAGCCATGATGCCACCTCCATCACCAATAAGATCCTTACCTTTGCCCGTGAAAACGTTAGCCTTATTCCTCATGAAGCTCGCAATCCTCCCCTTTGGGAGAGACTGATCGCTCACTCTTTAAATCTTACCCTGGTTGAGAAACCCTTGTCCCCCAAGATCAATCCTAGAGTAGATGTCAGGTGGAAACCGCCCCCAGTTGGATGGCTCAAGCTTAACTTTGATGGGGCTTCTAAAGGTAACCCTGGCAGAGCAGGGGCTGGAGGAGTAGTGAGAGACCATCAAGGCTTTCTGGTGATGGCCTTTTCTGAGCAGTTGGGAACAAGGACTAACAACGAGGCGGAAGCAAGAGCGCTTTGGAGGGGTCTTCAAATGGCTCAGGAGATTGAAGATAATCTTATCATCGAAGGAGATTCCCTGCACGTCATAAACCTTATCAGCAATGGGAAAATTCCTCCGTGGCGGTTTAAGACTGTCATCGAAGAGGCTAGGATCCTATACCAAGCCAGGAATGAGCGAAGGGCCCAGCACGTGTTTAGGGAAGCTAATAAAACTGCTGATATCTTAGCCAATATAGGGGTGGAAGCCGATGGGTTGGTCACTTGGGAACTCGGGGTTCCAAGTGATGTGGACAAGATTATTCAAAATGATCGCCAATGTTGATGCATCTGTGGGGTTTGGAAAAAGGAAGAGGAGTTTTCTGTCTCCCGAAGCTGTCCTGTCGCGATTTCGCGACAAAAAAAGGCAAGTGCGACCATGGACCAAAACTGTCGCGATATCGCGACGTGTCGCCGTATCGCGGTCAAAGTAGAGCAGGAGAGGTTTTGACCGATAATTGTCGCGATATCGCGACTTGTCGCGTTATCGCGCTCAAAAGAAGCAGTGAAGAGCACAGAAGGAAACTGTCGCGATATCGCGACGTGTCGCCGTATCGCGGTCAAAGTAGAGCAGGAGAGGTGTTGACCGAAAATTGTCGCGATATCGCGACATGTCGCGTTATCGCGCCCAAAAGAAGCAGTGAAGAGCTTAGAGGAAAATTGTCGCGATATCGCGGCTTGTCGCATTTTCGCGACCTGTCGCGGTTTCGCGGTGCTCAATGCTGGAAAAAGCTAAGTATGGAAAGTTGTCGCGGTTTCGCGACCGACAGAGGCAGAGGGGAGCGCCCAGCAAGTTTGTCGCGATTTCGCGACGTGTCGCCGTATCGCGGTCAAAGTAGAGCAGGAGAGGCGTTGACCGAAAAATGTCGCGATATCGCGACATGTCGCGTTATCGCGCCCAAAAGAAGCAGTGAAGAGCTTAGAGGGATTTTGTCGCGATTTCGCGACCTGGTGCTGTTTAGCGGTGCTCAATGCTGGAATAAGTTAAGTATGGCAAGTTGTCGCGGTTTCGCGACCGTCAGCGGCAGAGAGGAGCGCCCAGCTAGAATGTCGCGATTTCGCGACGTGGAGGCGGCTTCGAAGCAGAAGACTGAAAGACGTCGCGAAATCGCGACATGTCGCATTTTCGCGACTTGTCGCAAAATCGCGGAGATGATGAAAATGAAGCAGAAGGCAGAAAGATGTCACGATTTCGTGACATGTTGCATTTTCGTGACTGGTCGCGAAATCGCGGAGTTGCTGGGATTTGTAGCTGAAGGCAGAAAGATGTCACGAAATCGCGACATGTCGCATTTTCGCGACCTGTCGCGAAATCGCGGAGGGGCTTGCAGGCAAAGCATAAGGCAAAATGATGTCGCATTTTCGCGACTTGTCGCGAAATCGCGGTGTTGCATGAAGTTGAAGCAGAAGGCAGTTTGTTGTCGCGATTTCGCGACATGTCGCATTTTCGCGACTTGTCGCGAAATCGTGGAGTTGCTGGCAAAGGAAGCAGTTGGCTGTTTGATGTCGCGAAATCGCGACATGTCGCATTTTCGCGACTTGTCGCGAAATCGCGGTGATGCTGGAAATTGAAGCATAAGGCTGTTTGGTGTCGCGATTTCGCGACATGTCTCATTTTCGTGACTTGTCGCGAAATCGCGGAGGTGTGGGTGGATGAAAGCTGAAGGCTGAGGTGCGTGAAGCTGTTTCAGAAGGGGGCTTCAGATGGTTGCTAATAGCGTAGGACAGTCTGTCCCTATTGTTTTTTTGATCCGTAACAGCTCTGTGCTGTTTCTTGTAAAAGGTTTTGGGTCAACCTACAAAACCCGTTTGCAATGAATTTGATCCTTAATTACCAAAAAAAAAAAAATCAAAATTAGTAAAATCAGAATATAAAATAGAACAATGACTATGAAACTTACCAATCAATCATGTTAACATGAACAAGTCTTTTAAATCCTATGTTTAATTTGAGTCGTTTCTCTCACTTTTGTACTTCCACTACCATTGTTATTTTTAGTGCATAGTTCCTTCTTGATTCCCCTTCTTCACATGGTATTATGCACATTATTGTATTTTTTCCACTTATAACACCACACATGAACTCTTTTCTATTTGCATTTGTTTAAAAACTTCATATTTCTTCTATTCACCCACTCTATCTTCACTCTCTAACACTATCAATCCTTCATATTTTGCTTTCTAACCTCACCATCCCACACCACCTTCATCTTCTTTCCTCACATGCTTCTACTTCAACTCTAATTAATCATCTCTCATTTCTCCTAACATTTTCCACCTCCTTACTGATGTCGATTCCTCATATTATCTCCACCTCCATTCTCATAGACCTCGAGTCTGTTTTCTCATATCAATTTCCCCAACATTTGTTTATTCCATCTCAATTTTGTATATTACCTTCACCTTAACATCCATTTCATTTATATTTCAACTTCAACTCCAATCTCTTATCTCCATCTACCCCAAATTTACGCCTCCAACTCTATCTCAAGTACTCTTATACCACCTAAAAGTCTTTGCTCTCTCACCTCATCTCACACATTCATATTGACATTAATTGTTCAACATCTCATCAAGCATCAAACAAGTAAAGTGATACACCAATTCTCTTATACCATCCAGAAATCTTTGCCCTTTCTCACCTTATCGAGACACACATGAATATATTGATATTTTGTTCAACATCTCATCAAGCATGAAACAAGTAAAGTGATACATCAATATATATAAAATGTAAATCCAAAAACAAATACCAGTAAAAATTTCAGCTACTATCTTTAAATGAAAAAAACAAAATAGATTAAGAAACCTCCTTCCAACATTGCCCCTGATGTCCCTTCATGTTGCATAACATCGTGTACCTCCAATAGTCTATAAGAAACATTCAACATTTGATTGTTTAATAATGTATTAGAATAATTTTAAATAGTTTTGTATTGACTACCTAAGGCATGGACTTAGGCTCAACAATACAAATAGTTTGTAAAATGATCAATAGTTTAAAAATACAATGATTATTCATTATAATATAACAAAAAAAAAAATCAAGTACAATCTACTAATAATGCAATCTTTGAACTTCATCTGAACAAATATAAGATAAGAAATATTGAGAATGCTAATGAAATATAAATTCAAAAAATTTAAATAATATATGCTGCCTACATAGGAATTTTTTAGAATAATGTATAGAAAACCTTTCCCTTACTTTTTTTCCACCAGATGCACATGGATCTGTCCTGTTTCCCCCCTTTTCCCCAAGTTGTCTTTCTACCATGAGCACTTCTTACAAATACAGGAGGGCAGAATAGTTCCTCCACAATACCTTCAGCAGCACACAATGCATAGTCTTCGGATCACTATTGGGAAACTCAAGGTGTGTTCTCACCAACTCCAGATATAGTCAGATCACCATCTTACGATGAAGAAACGGATTTGCTTGTTTTGCTCCTTGGGTGAATTTGAAACCCTTTATCACTTTATTTTTTGCTGTCCCATTTATTATGAGATCCGAGGTAGATTCCATTGCCTTTTCAAGGACAACTCTCAATCTATTTCTACCTTCTTCAGATACTTGGACCAGCGGTGTCTCGCGCTCTTCTTAGGGAGATAACTCAGCTTTGACGACATAAAAGTTCTCCTCCAGATGGATCTCACCCTCCTCAACATTGGCTTATCACAACATACTTCACCAGCTCCGACAGACCAGGTGACTCCGGTCGGAAACGCCCCACATCATCTAGTTCGGACGGAAGCAGGGTCACTAGACAGCAAACCCATAGTTTGCTAGGGTTCCGAACTAGCAATGGACAAAGACATATCATGGACTTCTTCAACTCCAGTACTTCGGCCTCAACTGTTAGGAGAGATAAGTTTTTGGGGGGTTCTTGGAGCTTGCCCCTCTTGGGCTGCTCTCTCCCCCCTCATTCTCTCTCTCCGTTCTTGGCATGCACTCCTCTCTTTTGGACTGCAGCCCTCCCCCTTGATCTCCCTTTTCTTTTCCCTTTCTCTTTGGCCCGATTGTCGAGTTTCGTCTTGTATTTATCTTATTTCTTTTCTTTGTTGGGCTTTTTAGCCTACTAGTTTGTAGTCATTATTGTCCTTCTTATAGTCCCTTGGGTCTTTTGGCCCACAACAGACATTAATAATATTTCATTTCATTTCATGTCTAGGTTGTGGATCCTCCATTCCCTTACTGCAAATCATAATAACAATAAATCTACAGCTATTGACAAAATGCTTATTTAAAACAACTAATCACTATATAGTTTTAAATTATTTACTGTCAATATACTTGATGATTTTGTGTGTAACTTCTTAAGCTGCAAACAAAAATCAAAATTAGTAAAATTATGAATATAAAATATTAGAATCAATATCGAACCTAACAATCAATCACTTAAATGACTTACAATACTGAATTGAATTCCTTTGGAGAACGCGATTTCTGAGCTCTGGCGATTTGGCGGGAAACCTTCTGAACTGTCGACGGCCGAGCCTCTAGGGTTTCTGATCGGAAGCCTCTTCCAGGGTCTTGGGGGGTTTGCTGCTGGGCTTTATTGTCGGCTCTTTCGGTGCCCCGGGAGGGCCCAATGGGGTCTCCTCCAGGTTTTCTCGAGGGGAAGAAGACCTCTTATGCGGAGATATTACGAGAAAATCCTGCGTCTTCCTCTGATGATGCTCAGCGGAGTGCTTTCCATCTGCTTTCCAGGAATGCGGGCAAGGGTTCTCCTGTGCATAGAGTCAATGGATGTCTCCCGCAATCTGCGTCAAGACCGAAGATAGTCATTGAACCAGAGCTGGTTGAAGATACGATAAACTATCGTGCTACTCATGATCTGATCTGGCAAATTCATGGGCATTCGACCCACCCCGCACTTTTTGCATTCCCGGGTGAGACAAAACTGGAGCCTATCGGTGAGTACTCCTTATGGCCCATAAGCAATGGGTATTTTATTATTAGTTTTTCTTCCTTATTGGATAGAAACAGAGCATTTGAATCAGAGAAGAGGAGCCATGGCCCGACGAGGTTATTTTTCCAACCATGGAGAGCGGGTTTTGACCCTCGCATTGAGCCCACGGCTGTCCCGGTTTGGATCCGGTTGTATGCTCTCCCGATGGAGTTTTGGGGTGAGCAGATTCTTGAACTGATAGGCAACTCTCTAGGTAGATATTTGGGAGTTTCCAAGGATACCATTGAAGGAAATACTGCTGTCTATGCGAGAATTTGTGTAGAACTGGATATTAGCCAACCGCTACCAGCTGATATGGAACTGGAGTTAGCAGGACATTCCTGGATACAGCAGTTAGACTATGAAGCCCTACCTTTCCGATGTAGAATCTGTCATTTGCATGGCCATTTGGCAAGGCTCTGCCCAAATATCTTGAGCACCAAAGCGGAGGCTTCACAGGGAATGTCAAATCGCCCCCGAGAGGGTAAGTCCACTTCGGTCAAGGACCCACCCATCACTCCCCCTGGTTCTGAGGGCCAGAAAGATGGCTTTGAACAGCAGAAGAGAAGAAGAAACAAAAAGAGAAATGGCAAGGAGCAAGCTCTTCCCAAGCCAACCAACCGGTATGAAATCTTCAAATCTCTTGTGGATCAAGAAGACCAAATTATGGAAGGAGCAGATGGGAACCTTGAGGATAATATCATCCTTACTCATGCTCCTCCCTCATCAACCCCTGTCCTTGAACAGGTGGTTGACTCCTCTGAGACTTTGCAGCAAGAAAACCCAGGGACTCTGGTAATCCACTCCCCAGTACAGCCAGCTATCAAAGATGTTACCATGGGAATTGCAGAAAAGCTCAGAGAAAGACCAGCTCTTGGAATTTCCCAGGTGGAGAAGAGGTCGAAAAACAGTAATTCTCAAGGGGTGGGCAGGAAATCCAATAAGGATCTAATTGAAGTGCAAGGAGATAAGCTAATCAATGGAGGATTGGCAAGAACAATTGATTCGTATTGCTCCCAAGGTTTCCAATGATTATTCAATCTTGGAATGTGAGGGGTTTAAACAAGTAGAACCCATCAATCTGCTGTTCAAAGACTTTTAGAGAGAAGTAAAACAGACTTTCCGCTCATTCAGGAGACAAAAATGTCATTAGACCTTATGAGTAAAACCGTCGACCCGAACTGGAGGGGTGCTCGGCCATATGGCGGTGGTCTGCTCTAGGTGCCTCGGGAGGGATTGCTACTCTTTGGAATCCTCCGGCGTGGATAGCAATAGAACATATAGCCCGGAGAGGTGTCCTCACATCTCTTTTTAAGAATATTGTTACAGCTGAACAAGTCTTAATTACAAATTTCTATGGGGCTCAGAACATCGATGGTCAGCGGTCTCAATGGAAAGTTGTTCAAAACATGAGGTCCTCCCGGGAAGATTTTGATTGGATTATTGCTGGGGACTTCAATGCTAAATTATCTCGCTAGGGATCGGGAAGGTGGCATCCCAGTTTTGGATACAGGGGACCGGTTGTTTATTGCCCAAGTCCAGGCCTTTAACCTTGTTGATATCAAAGGCCCTGGTAAAAACTTTACCTGGACTAATAAGAGAAGAGAGCCATACAACAGGAGGGTTAAGCTTGACCGGTTTCTCGGTCTCGGAGGAAGCTTATGTTAGATGGAATATCAAATTCTAGATTTTGGAGGGCCCAGTCTCAGATCACTCTCCCATTTTGTCGGAGGGAGGGACTATGTCATGGAAGTATTACAAACCTTTTAAATTTGAAAATTTTTGGTTGCAAAAAGAGGACCTACGAAGGAAAATTCCACAGTGGTGGGAAGAAGGTCGTCTCCCTTTCGGAACAGCAATGTTCAAATTTCATAAACAGCTTCTTTTTGTTAAGAGTAAACTAAAACAGTGGAAGCAAACTAACAAATCTGATTTCCAGATCCAACGGGCTCCCTTGTTGGCCAGATGGAATGAGGTGCAAAAACAATTCAGAGAAGGAAGTATTTCTGAGCATCTTAAATTCGAGGATGACGCTTTACGCAAAGCGGTTGAGGACATTGATAATCAAGAAGAGATCTACTGGAGACAGAGAGCAAGAAATACTTGGCTATTAGAAGGAGACAGAATACAAAATTTTTCCATCGCTCTGCCTGTGCTAGAAGGCAATTGAATAACATGGAATTCCTTCAAGACGAGAATGGAAACTCTTTTGACACTCTCCCTGATATGCACTCTCTCTCTATGGAGTACTTCTCAAACCTCTTCAAGGAAAGTTTGCAGCATGATGTGGAAGCCCAAAATGAAGTCATTGAGGGCATTCCCTCTATTATTTCTCATGAAGAGAATCAGGCCCTTCTTAAGCCCATTGATCGTGATGAACTCAAGAAGGTGGTCTTTGGGATGTGCACAGGAAAATCGCCTGGTCCGGACGGTTTCCCTATTGAGTTCTTTCAGGCCTTTTGGGATATCTTGGAGGAGGATGTGTTGGCTGTCATTGAGGAGTCCCGAACTAACAAAAGAATGCTCAAGGCTCTAAATCACACCTTTATCACCTTAATTCCTAAAGGAGAGGGGGGGGCTCACATTTCTGATTTCAGACCTATTGCCTTATGTAATGTGATTTACAAAATTATCACAAAAATTATGGCTGAAAGACTAAAACCCCTTCTTCAGAATATAATCTCCCCTAAGCAAGGGGGTTTTGTTGAAGGAAGACAGATCTTGGATGGAGTGATATTGGCTCAGGAGGCTATCCATTCTATGCACAATTCAGGTAACAAGGGAATGTTCATCAAACTGGATATGTCTAAGGCTTATGACAGAGTAGAGTGGGGCTTCTTGGTCAAGATGTTGGCAGCCTTTGGTTTTTCTCAGGACTAGATTGCCTGGGTCATGAGCCGTATCTCAACGCCATCCTACTCCGTTTTAATTAAGGGACTTCCCTCGCCACCTTTTGGAGCCTCTCGGGGTCTCCGCCAAGGAGATCCTTGCTCTCCTTATCTCTTTCTCATCTTGGCTGAAGGATTAGGCAGACTCCTCTTGAGAAGAAGACGTCAAGGACAGATAACAGGAATTAAAATCGGGGCTGAAGTTTTGACTCATTTACAGTTTGTGGATGATACTGGTTTGGTGGGAGTTGCCAGCCTCAGGGAAGCAAGAGGAATCAAAGATTCTCTTAACGTCTACCTCCGGGCTTCTAATCAAGTCATCAATGAATCAAAATCAAAAGTGGTCTTCTTTAACCTTGATCAAAGGTCACAAGAGAGAGTTATGGAGATCCTGGGTTTCACTAGGACCTCTCTTCCTGTTGCTTATCTGGGGGTTCCTCTGCATTTCAAAAAATCGAAAGCTGATTTCTGGAAGGACCTTTTGGATGGCATCAAAGAGAGAATGAATCACTGGTCTCATAGATGGTTAAGCTATGGGGGCCGACTAACTTTCCTGAATTCTGTTATTCAGGCCATGCCAATTTATAAATTCTCTATTCTGGCCGCCCCTCCATCAATTTGGAAAGAGCTGGACAAAGTGGCTAGAAGTTTTCTCTGGGAAGGTGCCAAAGGAGAGAGGAAATGGGCCTTGGTTGGTTGGGATAAGGTCACTCAGCCCAAGGAAAAATGTGGGCTGGGTTTAAGAAGCTCCAAGTTTAACAATCGGGCCCTGGCTGGTAAATTGTATTGGAGGTGGATTTCCCAGCCTACGTCCCTCTGCAGCAGAATCCTTTCTAATAAATACTTGGGTCTTGTTCATCCCAACGACTTGGGCCGCTATCCTTTGGAGGGTAATGGATCTCTTGTGTGGCAAGCGCTCAAGCTTGGATCTCGCATTATCAAAGATCAATTGTTCTGGAAAGTTGGGAGAGGGGAGAAGGCTCGGTTTTGGACTGATTCTTGGGATCAGAATCCTCCTATCCTTGCTGTATTTCCTGATTTGCATCCGTTAAAATCAGCCCTTGAAGAGAAGGGATGGATTAATATTGAGAGCTACTTCAATACCAGCCAATTGGGGGAGTATAAGGTTCAAAAGTTTAAGCGGCTGGGTGAATGGCCTATTCCAATCCCTCCGGAGCAGGCTCCAACTCTGGAAAAACTATTGTCGTAAAGGTTTCTTACCGGGAGAGATGTGGAGGATGAGCTTGCTCGGGGCTTTGGGAACCTAGGAGTTTATTCCGTGAAGGAGGGCTATGATTCGATCCTTCCTGAGCCCCCCCCACACTCTTTTCCAGTTCAAGAATGGAGGAAGATATGGCATCCCAAGGGCTGGCCGAAAGTGAACTTCTTTGCTTGGCAGCTGATGCATAATGGTATCTTGACCTTTGACAACCTCAGAATTAGAGGCATCATTGGCCCTTCCCAGTGTGTTTTATGTTATAGGAATGAGGAAACTGCGGATCATCTTCTGTTTGATTGTCCTTTCACACAGCAGATTTGGCATCGTTGGTTCTCCCACTTTAAAATTCAGGCTCTTGGAGACTTGTCTCGGACCAATTTATGGGAAAGCTGGAAGAGAGGTAGATTTATATCTAAAGCTCTTCGTACTGGCTGGGAGCTCGGTTTCCTTTTTATTTGGTGGCAGGTGTGGTTGGAAAGAAATGCTCGTATTTTCCGTGAAACCTTCTCTTCGGTGGATGGGATATGGCAGGTCATCTGGAGCAAAGTTGTGGAAACCGTTGCCATCTATGCTGAGGAGGAAAATCAGCCTGCTTCTAAGTCTTTGGAAGGGAGAGCTGCGGATCTTGAGAGACAGGTTAGAAGTTGTTGGAAACCTCCCCCAGAAGGCTGGGTCAAAATCAATACTGATGGAGCTGCAAAAGGCAATCCGGGCAATGCTGGTAGTGGAGTTATCTGCCGTGATCATGCTGGGACTGTGCTCTATTGGGAATTGCAAGGTCTGGGATATGCCACAAACAATGAAGCTGAGGCCTTTGCTATTAAATCTGCCTCCATCTGGGCCGTCAAGCAAGGTCATAGAAAGATAATCATTGAGTCTGATTCCCAAATCCTGGTTGGTGCTCTTGATTGCATGAGGAACTTTGCCTTAAAAGCTTGGAGGCTACGGATTTTGGTCTCCCAAATTACTGAGCTTTGGAAGGAATTAGAGGATGTGATACCTGTTTATGCTAGTAGATCTCTCAATAAAGCGGCTGATTTCCTTGCTAAGATGGGTGCTGAGAGAGAGGTTGGGATGCATCTGCATAGTAATATGTCTGTGGAGGATGCAGAGATTAGACAAGGCCTTGAACAATTTTTGAAATAATGTGCAAAGTTTTTTTTGCTAAGGCTCTTTTTTGTCGCGATATCGCGACATGTAGTGCTGTCGCGGCCTCTGGCTGGTTGCTGTCGCGATATCGCGACAGGTTGTGCCTTCGTGGCCTCTGGTGGGTTTCTGTCGCGATTTCGCGACACGCGATATCGCGACATGTCGCGATATCGCGACAGGAACCGCTTTTGTGGTCCGTGTGGAGTTCCTGCCGCGATTTCGTCCCCTTTATGAAGTTGAAAAGCAAAGTTATTTTTTCGTCGCGTTTTCGTGACAAGTTTGAGAATTGGAAGCTGCAAGGTTTACCTGTCGCGATTTCGCGACACGTTTGGCACTTAGGCGGCTGGGTGGAAAATTGTCGCGATATCGCGACCTGTAGCGCTGTCGCGGCCTCGAGTGGGTTTTTGTCGCGATTTCGCGACAGGTTGGTTAATTGGTTGCAGCTTGGCATTTTTGTCGCGATTTCGCGGCACGTTTGGCTCTTAAGTGTTTGGTTGGTTTTTTGTCGCGATATCGCGACCCTTTTGCGGCATGAGTGTCGTTTAGTTTTTTCGTCGCGTTTTCGCGACGCCTTCTGTGGGCGGCTGTCGAGGGCCCTTCCTGTCGCGATATCGCGACATGTCGCGTTATCGCGTCTGTTGGCGCCGAAGCGGCCGTGACGGGGTGCCTGTCGCGATTTCGCGACATGTCGCGTTTTCGCGACATGTCGCCTTTTCGCGCCGTTTGTTCTCTTTGCCCTGTGGCTGCTAGTGTTGCCTTTGTGCGTTGCCCTTGTTGTGTTGCTCTTGGCTCTGGGTCGGGATGTGCTCTCTCCCGCTTGTATCTGGTCTTTGTATTAATACAAGTTTTCATTTTTTCAAAAAAAAAAAACAATCAATCACTTAAATACAAACAAGTCTCATTGAATAACATGCATATTTTAATTTATTTCTCCTCCACTTCCAACAATAATTCTTTTAAATGCATAATTGTTTTTACTTTATTTGTCTACTTGATATAATAACGGTTATTGTCTCTTGTTTGTTATTGTATTAGAATAAAAACTTGTTTAAGGACCTAAAACATTTCCTTCAATTATGTCCTCCATGTTCAATAATGTCATCCATGTCTATTCATATTGCAAATAGTGTTTTTGATCAATATTTCAAAAATTCAGTTTTTGAATTATTGATCAAAAACTGAATTTTTCATATTGATATTTCAAAAATTCAGTTTTTGATTGTCACCTCTATCTTTGTATAGATGCCTTCTAGACCATTACCAAATCATAAATGTTTGACCACCCATACATTAACACTTTTAACAAACATTAATGAGTAAAATTGATTGTTAGATAAAGGTAAAATTCAAAATTTCGGAACATGTGGGCTATTGTACTGACCCACATTATTGGCGCATCCCAAGAGGTTTCTACAAGCAAAGAACCCATATAGTCATGTCTATTGGGTATGGAGTCAAAAGAGGAAACGAGCTAAAATACAAGCAGCCAAAGTTGTATAAAAGTGCCATCTATCAGCTTTCGCCTTGGACATTAGCCATGGATTTCTTGACCGTCTCATCTTGTCCTTCCTGCATTGGTGTCGTTGCCTTACATGTTTCACCCTGTTGTTCTTCGTTGGCTCTTTGGTCAACTAAGGGAGCTCTCTTAAGCTGGAACGCTTGGCAGATTTTATCACAAAACTTTTTGGTGGGGAGAACCCCTTGGGCCTTATGCATGGTGTATGTCAGCCGAAACATCTTTTTGTAGGCTGGAATTTTATATATACAGGTCAACTCCTTCATTTTCGCATGTATTGTAGATAGCCTATTCAAGAATGCAAAGACTTGATTTTCTTCGAATGGTTCATGCCATATATTAAAAAATGGGGGAAAATCACAATTCCAGCCAATTAATCGTGATTCAAAAGCAAAACAATAAAATCAGTATTGGCCTTTTTGGAAAATCGGCAAAAAATACCTAGGGTCACACGGGTAGAGAAAACGACATAATTTTTTTAATTTTTCTTCATTTTGCTTCTTCCAAATTTGAGAGAGAGGTCTGCCTACCTGGTACCTGTTGACCACGGATCCGCCACCTGGGAAGGACTTGGTGTATCAATGCGCCCTAGACCCGCAGACCAACATTGAAAGGCCGAGAGGAAGGGATGCCTCTCGTGCCGATCTCCGGAGAAGGCCGGCTCCTTTCCTAACCTACTTGGGGGGTTTTAGATAAGAGTGCAGGAAAGAGATTAAAAAGGTGAAGGGAACTGGAAAGAGATTGAAAAAGATAAGGGAACAGGAAAGAGATGTAAATATCATGTGTTTCGGGTGGGGGAAGAACAAGCAGCACGATCGCAAATTTGCATCCGAACCAACAACCATCAAAACAAAGCATGTAACAGAAATTGCAACTGTGATTCTATCCTATGTATCCTTCTGTTTTGTATTCCAGATCCAAATAATCACCAATGCTCAAATCCAAGATTCAGAATTCAAACGGACAGAAATATAAATGGACATGAAGCAGAAATACTAGCAGAAGGCAGCATAAAAGACAAAGACAAGAAGCAGAGCCAAGGATGCTTTGAATTAATTAGAAGGTGATCCGTCACAGCAGAGTCCTCTAGCAATATGTTCCCCCCCCTTTTACAATGAAATGAACTTCCTTTTATAGCAGGAATTTTCCCCCAAAATACAATCATGCACAGATCCCAAGAACCGGCAAAAGCTACAAAAAGTTGCTCTGATGAGACCCCTGTCGGCTGTACTTGTACTTTGGATATGGCTGTTCTGAAAATTATACATTTCCGGACAGGTCTGGTGTGGGGGAAAGCCAGGTCCGGTTAAATGTGGTAGATGCGGTACAGTTTGTTCTTCAATGTTCATCTACCCCGTACCTTGACAACACATTATCTGTCATATCATGGCAGGCACAAATCCCGAAACTGCACACTTGTCCATGATCTGAAGTCCGCTGATGAAGGGGGAAATGACGGATGGCGCTTAAGGAAGATAGCAAAGTCGAGCGGCCAACACTTAGCCAAATTTTGCACTTTTCTTCCAAAGTCGAACGACGCAGCGAAGTCGGGCGGTGGTGCAACAAAGTCGGGCGGCCAACACTTAGCCAAATTTGCACTTTTCTTCTTCCGAAGTCGGACGGCGCAGCGAAGTCGGGCGGCGGCGCAGCGAAGTCGAGCGGCCAACACTTAGCCAAATTTTGCACTTTTCTTCTTCCAAAGTCGGACAGCGCTAGCGAAGTCGGGCGGGCTGAACACTTAGCCAATTTTCTGGCCTGAAATTGAGCTTCCTGGTTCTGCTTCCCGGGGCCATAACTTTTGATCCGCTGACCCGATCGCCTATTATAATATATCGCCGGAAAGCTTGCGAAAATATCTGCAATGATGGAATATCCAAAGCTCATTTCATCCACTTTTTCATCCCCGTTTAGGGCCCACGAAAACCCGAACACCTCCACATGCTCTTTGCCGCTTTAAAGCTCCATACTTAGGCCAAAGTTTATCAAAAAATTTAATGTGGCAAAATTGCCAACATTCCTGGCGGCTCGCGGGGCATTGAGCTCGCCTCAATGTGAGGACCCAGGCCTTTATCCATTGGGCAACAGAGTCACCCTCGCTGTCCTCTTGATACTCACTGTCGGCAACAACCTCCTTCTCAAACCCTTGGCACCCATGGCCCCCCTTGGCGCACTAAAAAAAAAACTGCACAAACTAAACTAAGAAAACAACTGAAACTTTGCTTATTAGCCGGTCTATTTATATTATTTACACAAAATTTTACGACATGATTGGCATGCCGCCACCACAAATCTAGCTTTGGTTGCCTATCCAGTGAACCTGCAGTGTCCGGACCAGATCTGATTGTACTTCAGTCGATCTTTGCAGTCCGACTGGCCTCCCAAAGTTTGCCAGGTTGCAAACATGGTGCAACGTGGCAGGTTATCATTCATGCCGGTACCCATGAACAATGTGGCAAGGAGATTTGCCACACGGGAGCCCTCTTCGGGTACCGGTTGCGGTGATGGTTGGAGCCAATACCACCACTCTAGAGAGTCCACCACCTGTGGGCTCTCGAGCACGGGTTCCTCCAACTCCTTGATGCGATAGTAGGAGCTTTCCGGCGATAGGCCTTCTGTCGGGGTCTCCTCAGGATCAGCCTCCTGGTGAGGCATGCTTATTGGGCTTTGGCTGAATGCTTGCATGCTATGCCCTAGGACACAAAAAGGGTGCAAAAATGTGCCCTCTTTGTACTCAGAATTTGCCACTGGATTTTGTTCCTCCTCTTGGCCCGTCTCCCGATAGAAACTGCAAGCAACCAAATTATTCATCGCTTGGGTGGTGTTTGCATATTCCCACCGTTGGCCTTGGACGAGATCTGCCTCTTGAGCTCCACACAGCTGCATTCTAGGTCTTTGCATAGTATGAGGGATTTGCCATGGTGATTTTGCCAGATGAAGGCAAGCCAGAGATTCACCAACTCGGGCTTCCATATTTCAGCTCGGTCAGAGTCGCCAGGTGATTTTTCCAGATGAAGGCAAGCCAGAGATTCACCAAACTCGGGCTTCCTTAAAATATGGAGACTGTAGGTGAACATTCATTTCTCCGCTTGTGAGGTCAAGGCTGCTCACCAAACCTTGATTCCTCCGGGGTGTCTTCTATTAGCTTAAAAAAAAGCGCCTGCGATCAAGAAATCTGGATCTTTAGCTCAGTCAGAGTCGCCAGGTGATTTTGCCAGATGAAGGCAAACCAGAGATTCACCAAACTCGGGCTTCCTTAAAATATGGAGACTGTTCGTCCCACCGGGCGTGCCAGAAACTGTTGGCCATGGATCCGCCACCTGGGAAGGACTTGGTGTGTCAATGCGCCCTAGACCCGCAGACCAACATTGAAAGGCCGGGAGGAAGGGATGCCTCCCGTGCCGATCTCCGGAGAAGGCCGACTCCTTTCCTAACCTACTTGGGGGGTTTTAGATAAGAGTGCAGGAAAGAGATTAAAAAGGGAAAGGGAACTGGAAAGAGATTGAAAAAGATAAGGGAACAGGAAAGAGATGTAAATATCATGTGTTTCGGGTGGGGGAAGAACAAGCAGCACGATCGCAAATTTGCATCCGAACCAACAACCATCAAAACAAAGCATGTAACAGAAATTGCAACTGCGATTCTATCCTATGTATCCTTCTGTTTTGTATTCCAGATCCAAATAATCACCAATGCTCAAATCCAGGATTCAGAATTCAAACGGACAAAAATATAAATGGACATGAAGCAGAAATACTAGCAAAAGGCAGCATAAAAGACAGAGACAAGAAGCAGAGCCAAGGATGCTTTGAATTAAGTAGAAGGTGATCCGTCACAGCAGAGTCCTCTAGCAATATGTCCCCCCCCTTTTACAATCAAATGAACTTCCTTTTATAGCAGGAATTTTCCCCCAAAATACAATCATGCACGGATCCCAAGAACCGGCAAAAGCTGCAAAAAGTTGCTCTGATGAGACCCTTGTCGGTTGTACTTGTACTTTGGATATGGCTGTTCTGAAAACTGTACATTTCCGGACAGGTCTGGTGGGCGGGAAAGCCAGGTCCGGTTAAATGTGGTAGATGCGGTACAGTTTGTTCTTCAATGTTCATCTACCCCGTACCTTGACAACACATTATCTGTCATATCATGGCAGGCACAAATCCCGAAACTGCACACTTGTCCATGATCTGAAGTCCGCTGATGAAGGGGGAAATGACGGATGGCGCTTAAGGAAGATAGCGAAGTCGGGCGGCCAACACTTAGCCAAATTTTGCACTTTTCTTCTTCCGAAGTCGGACGGCGCAGCGAAGTCGGGCGGCGGCGCAGCGAAGTCGGGCGGCCAACACTTAGCCAAATTTTGCACTTTTCTTCTTCCAAAGTCGGACGGCGCAGCGAAGTCGGGCGACGGCACAGCGAAGTCCGACGGCGCAACAAAATCGGGCGGCCAACACTTAGCCAAATTTTGCACTTTTCTTCTTCCGAAGTCGGACGGCGCAGCGAAGTCGGGCGGCGCAGCGAAGTCGGGCGGGCTGAACACTTAGCCAATTTTCTGGCCTGAAATTGAGCTTCCTGGTTCTGCTTCCCGGGGCCATAACTTTTGATCCGCTGACCCGAGTGCCTATTATAATATATCGCCGAAAAGCTTGCGAAAAGATCTGCAATGATGGAATATCCAAAGCTCATTTCATCCACTTTTTCATCCCCATTTAGGGCCCGCGAAAACCTGAACACCTCCGCATGCTCTTTGCCGCTTTAAAGCTCCATACTTAGGCCAAAGTTTATCAAAAAATTTAATGTGGCAAAATTGCCAACAGTACCACACCAAACAAAACCTTAAAACACTTCCTAACAACAGATTTTTGGGAGTTTGAAGAAATCCTATAGCCACCAACAGCCATCGAACAGCAGATTTTTTGGATTTTGAAGGAATCTGGCAGCCACCAACATCTACGCAAAGGATTCATTGGAGGTAAGCAAACTGAATTTTTTTCTTTTATTCGATTCCAGGCATATTTTTTGTTTTTTTTAAAGCAATTGTTTGTTGTTATTTGTTGCCTGTAACATGTATGCAAGTCCATCTTTTCGACTGTCAATGTTTAAACTTTAAGTAATTGTTTGTTGTTATTTGTTGCCTAAAACATATATGCAAGTCCATCTTTTCAGCTGTCAATGTTTAAACTTTAAACTAGGATTTAGGCCCTTAGCATTTAGGATTAATTTTAATGTTTAAACTTCAAAAGTTCAAACTAAGGTTTAGGGTTTAATTTTTTTTTTTTCTTTTTTTAAGGTGATTGTTTGTTGTTATTTGCTGCCTGAAATATGTATGCAAGTCCATCTTTTCAGCTGTCAATGTTTAAACTTCAAAAGTTCAAACTAGGGTTTAGGGTTTAGTTTAGTTTAGTTTTTTTTTAAGGTAATTGTTTGTTGTTATTTGTTGCCTGAAATATGTATGCAAGTCCATCTTTTCAGCTGTCAATGTTTAAAGTTTTAAACTTCAAACTAGGGTTTAGTTTTTTTTCTTTCCTTTTAAAGTAATTGTTTGTAGTTATTTGTTTCTATGTGCAGCCATAGGAAAATGTCAGCGAAAAGAGATCGCGCATGGAAGTATGCAAGGGAAGGGGAAAAGAAAGGAGAAGTCTATTGCAATTTTTGTGGGTCTATGATGAATGGAGGCATATATCACCTCAAATTCCATTTGGCAAGGAAACCAGGCGAAAATGTTAGGTTATGCCCACATGTGCCGAAGGACATTGAGAGAAAATGTGCGACAATTATCATTGACAAAGTGGAAAAAAAGATCAAACAAAGACAAAGCGATGCCATGTCATCCTCCTCTTCTCGACCTCGTACAACTATAGATTATGCAGTCAACACCTTTAGCCGATTTCACCAAGACAGTTGATTCCATTAGTTGCACACCCAAGAAGTGGGATGGATGAGTCAAATATTGGGGAACATTCCACGCTAGGGGCACAACCCATGCTTGAGGGTATGGCCGCATAGAACCAGGAAAGGCATAGGGAAGAGAGTAAGGCCATTGGCAAGTTGTGGCACAAGACTTAAGCCGCCAACTTATGATGACATTAGGGGCTCTCTCCTTCGTGAATGCATGGACGACATTTAGGTTGTTCTTAACGAGCAACATAGGGTGTGGAGCACTAATGGTTGCACGATCATGTCTAATGGGTGGTGGACCGATGGGAGGGGAAGAACCTTAATTAATTTTTTGGCTTCTACAAGAGGAATGGCATTTCCTCAAGTCAATAGACGCATCAACACAAGTTAAGAGTGTCGAAATGCTTGCAGGGTTATTGGGGGAGGTTGTGATGGAGGTCGGGTGGAGAATGTTGTCCATATCATCACGAACAACGCAACAGCATATGTAGCAGTTGGCAAGATGTTGGAGGAGAGATTTCCCATGATGTTTTGGTCCCCATGTCCATCCCACTGTCTCAATTTGCTCCTCAAAGACATTGGGAAATTACCTTGGGTGCCAGAGGCTGTACAAAAGTCTAGGGCAATTACAAAATTTATCTACAGTCATGCATGGATCCTCAACCTCATGAGGCATTTTACTAGTGGGAGGAGCTAGTGCAAGATGGAGTTACACACTTCGCCACAAACTTCGTGACATTACAAAGCAACTATAATGGAAGAGGGTCATTGAAGCAAATGTTTGTGAGCGATGAGTGGAATTTCAAGCAAACTGCTAGATACCGATTTTCCAGTGAGGGGGAGAAGGTATATGACTATTTGTTTGAGGAGCCCTTCTGGATAGCTATGGAAAAGGCCATCAAGGTACAAGACTAAGTTCTTCAATTTATTTTATTATTTATTTTTTAATTTAAAATATTTTATTTGCAAATCTTGTATTGTAAAATATTTTTATTTAAATTATTTTTCCTTTTTTTCAAGTGTCAGAGCCTTTGGTGAAGGTTCTTCGTCTTGTTGATGGAGAAGAATCACCAATGGCATATGTATATGAGGCTATGGATAGGGCAAAAGAGGCAATTGCCTCAGCTTATGGACATGTCCAAACCAAATATGGTTCCATTTGGGATATTATTGATAATCAATGGACATCTAAGCTCCATAGCCCTTTTCATCCAACGAGGTACTGCCTCAACCCCAAATTTTTTTACTCTAGCACATTCCATGCCGACTATGAGATGATGGCGGGCCCTCAATTATATGTTGACTGCATGTACCCTAATGAAGAAATGAGGGTTAAGATATAGGTTGAAATGCATGCTTATACAAAATGTGAGGACATCCTTTTGCCATCCTCCTACATCCGATCAAGGTGATCAAGGTCAACTATGAGGCCATGTAACCTTCATTGATTTATTGTTTATTTTGTCTTTTGATTTTGTTTTAAAAAGTAATCCCAAATTACAATTTTACATGTGAATTATTAAATTTCCTTTTTTTGGGTTGTTTCTAGATTTATGGTGGGAGGACTTTGGTGCATATACGCCCAATCTACAATGCTTTGCCATCAAAATTTTATCTCAACCATACAACGCTTCAGGTTGTGAGCACAATTGGAGTATGTTTGAGCACATACACTCCAAGAAGCGCTAGACTTACACAAGAAAAGTTGAATGACCTTGTGTTTCTTCATTACAACCTTCGCCTCCACCATAAGAAAATTACAAGAACAAGTATCGAGGCCTTTGACCTAGACGAGATTGATCCATCTAATGAATGGATCATAGAGGCACAGGAGGAGCAACAACAAGATGATCTCTTCACCATGGATGAATTTGAAAACTTTGAAAACCTAGCAGAGGAGATGGCAACCAAGGCACAAGAAGAGGCATGGGCAAAGCAACAAAGAGAGACTACAGCTTACGCTAGGGCAAAGGGCAAAGGCCTTTTAAGACATTGATTGTGGCATTGTATTTCACATTTGTCATGACTCACAACACATTTTTTAATATGTATTGTTTTATATCATAAGCAATACAAGATGTGTTTTGTCACTTTCATGTGTAGTAGTTTAAAACTTTCGATTTAAGCTTGTATCACTTGACATTTTCATGTGTCGATTAAACTTGTATCACTTATAGTATTAATATTTGATTTGCATAGTTTATTATCCAGCCAAAAATATTTGATTTGTATGGTGTTAATTCATAATGATATGCCTGAAAAGAACTTTTTTCATAATGAATGGATCATAAAGGCACAGGATGAGCAACAACAAGATGATCTCTTCACCATGGATGAATTTGAAAACTTTGAAAACCTAGCAGAGGAGAACCAAGGCAAAAGAAGAGGCATGGGCAAAGCAACAACGAGAGACTACAGCTTCTGCTAGGGCAAAGGGCAAAGGCCTTTTAAGACATTGATTGTGGCATTGTATTTCACATTTGTCATGACTCACAACACATTTTTTAATATGTATTGTTTTATATCATAAGCAATACAAGATGTGTTTTGTC
Source organism: Wollemia nobilis (assembly GCA_028583015.1). NCBI lineage: Eukaryota > Viridiplantae > Streptophyta > Pinopsida > Araucariales > Araucariaceae > Wollemia > Wollemia nobilis. The sequence continues at coordinate 251,252 of JAQPPZ010017034.1, read as the reverse complement.
ACTTTCATGTGTAGTAGTTTAAAACTTTCGATTTAAGCTTGTATCACTTGACATTTTCATGTGTCGATTAAACTTGTATCACTTATAGTATTAATATTTGATTTGCATAGTTTATTATCCAGCCAAAAATATTTGATTTGTATGGTGTTAATTCATAATGATATGCCTGAAAAGAACTTTTTTCATAATGAATGGATCATAAAGGCACAGGATGAGCAACAACAAGATGATCTCTTCACCATGGATGAATTTGAAAACTTTGAAAACCTAGCAGAGGAGAACCAAGGCAAAAGAAGAGGCATGGGCAAAGCAACAACGAGAGACTACAGCTTCTGCTAGGGCAAAGGGCAAAGGCCTTTTAAGACATTGATTGTGGCATTGTATTTCACATTTGTCATGACTCACAACACATTTTTTAATATGTATTGTTTTATATCATAAGCAATACAAGATGTGTTTTGTCACTTTCATGTGTAGTAGTTTAAAACTTTCGATTTAAGCTTGTATCACTTGACATTTTCATGTGTCGATTAAACTTGTATCACTTATAGTATTAATATTTGATTTGCATAGTTTATTATCCAGCCAAAAATATTTGATTTGTATGGTGTTAATTCATAATGATATGCCTGAAAAGAACTTTTTTCAATGAAAATTTGCATTTTCTTTGGGTTTTTTTTGCTGATTTTTCCTCGGTTTTTTTCGATTCCTAATTTTTCCCGATTCTTTTTCCATGCCGATTCTGTTACGATTCTGATTTTCTCAACTATGGTTCAGGCCATGATTCAAACTCCTCATCATTGGCAATAAGCTTTAGCTGGGTTTTGAGCCCTTCTTGGGTACGGAATTTGCTCGTCTCATCCCAAAATTCTAAAAAAAATAGGCGGAATAGTCCTTCGACTGGGACCCTTATCTTATCTACCTTTCTACTTAATATAGTAATCAATTCTCCTCCTTGCAGCAACAACTTATGGTTGTATACTACTTGATTCGCTCGATATTTTACTTCATCCAAGAACCCATTTGTGAATATGAGAAATAAGGGTTTGTTTTTCTATTCCTCAACATTTTGATTATTGCTTTTGCTTGCTATATCTTTATAGTTGTAGCTTTCCCTAATTTTGTCGAATTTGATCCGAGCCTCCTTGATCTTCTTCATGTTGAATCAAAAAAAATTCTCTAGTTTTCTCTCCTAATTTGCACCAATGCCTCCCTAGAAAAGTTGGGGATTTGTGTTTTCTCCTTTTCCTCTTCCATCTCTAGTTCCACTAACGTCAGTTGTTCTTCACAAGACTAGAGTGTTGATCCCAATTTCTGACACTGCTCCATCTGTACTTGGAGTTTTTTATCTCTTTGTTGCAGTTGTTCTTGTAGAGTTTGAATCCTCCCATCCTTCTATTGTAGTTGCTCTAGGGTCAGGGCTTTGCTTAACTGTTGTTGCAGCTGCTTGACTTCCTTTTTAAAAGCATTCTTTTCCACCCCCTCTTGATCCAATCTTTTAGACACGTGATCTGCCTATCTTTTGTTGTCTTGTATTTTGTCTCCAATCTATTCGTTTGACAATATAATGTACCCACATCGGTTTGTATCATAGTTGACAAAATCAAAATCGAATCAAAATCGGCATGGGAAAAGAATCAGGAAAAATCGGGAATTGACAAAAAAATGGGGAAAAATCGGCTATTTTTCTTTGAAGAAACCAAAGAAAATGCAATTTTTCATTGAAAAAAAACTTCCTTCATGCATATCACAATTGTTTGAAAACAAATAGCAAGAATTGGGAAAAATCGGCTCGAATCAAGATTTTTTGCAAATTTTCTCAACTATGGTTTGGATAGATCACATTGTGTCTTCCATCAGGAACCTGGAAATATCAACTTCCTACACGATATCATAATCATTTGTCGTCATCTCTAAAGTAGGCTTATTCACCTTTGGGATGGCAATCCGGTATTCTTCTGTGTTGGACTATTTCCCTCCTTAATATGACATTATAGCGTTCAGAAAATTTTGTCGCTCCTCCTCCTTCAAACTTAGCCAAATTCTAGTTCGGTGTAGCGGCTAAATGTTGGACTTCACTACCTTAGCCAAATTTTAAAACCCGGCGAGCTATTTTGTGCATTCAGTTGCTTTATCATCGTTCGGCCTGATGCACACCAACTACTTATAACAAAAATTGTCTCATGCAACAATGCTACATATGTGGACTATTGTATTGACCCACATTATTGGCACCTTACAGGGGGTTTCTTCTTGCTAAAATAGAGAACAAAGTGTCATCTATAAGCTTTTGGCTTGGGTGTTGCCAACAATGGATATTCTGAATATCTCACCCTGTCCTTCCTACGTTTGTGTCATTGCCTTGGATGTTTCACCCTGTTGTTCTTCGTTGGCTCTCTGGTCAGCTGAGGGAACTATCATAAGCTCAAATGCTTGGCGAATTTCATCCCAAAACTTTTTGGTAGGAGAGCAACCCCTTGGCCCTTATGTTAGGTGTCTTTCAGCTGGAACGTCTTTTATAGGCTGGATTTTTATATCTATGGGCCAACTCTTGGATTTTTGCATGTATTGTAGATAGCCTATTCACGAATGCAAAGACTTGATTTTCTTCGAATGGTTCAAGCCATGAGTCAAACTCCTCATCATTGGCAATAAGTTGTAGTTGGGTTTTGAGCTCTTCTTGGGTACAGAATTTGCTCGTCACATCCCAAAATTTTGGAAAACTAAGGCCTATTAGTTCTTTAGTTGGGACCCTTATCTTATCTGCATTTCTACTTAATACAGTAATCAATTCCCCTCCTTGCAGCAACAATTGATGGTTGTATATAACTTGATTTGCCCGGTATTCTACTTCATCCAAGAACCTATCTATGAATGCTAAGAAATGAGGGTTTGTTTTTCTATTCCTCAACATTTTGATTATTGCTTCTACTTGCTCTATCTTGCTAGTTGTAGCTTCCTTGATTTAATCGAATTCAATCTGAGCCTCCTTGATCTTCTTCATGTTGTATATTATATGGTCTATGACCGGAACGGTCCGTAGGGTTGCATCAAGAATTTTGCTCTCGTTTTCTCTTTTGATTTGTACCAGTGCCTCCCTAGAAAAGTTGGGGGTTTGTGCCTTTTCCTTTTCCTTTTCCTCTTCCATCTCTAGTTGCAATCACGTCAATTGTTCTTCACAAGACTGGAGTGTTCATCCCAGTTTCTACAACTTCACCTGTACTCGAAGTTTTTTATCTCTTTGTTGCAGTTGCTCTTCTAAAGCTTGAATCCTCCCATCCTTTGTTGTAGTTGCTCTAGAGTCAGGGTTTTGCTTAACTGCTATTTTGACTTCCTTTTTCAAGGCAATCTTTTCCACCTCCTCTTGATCCAATCTTTTATACAAGTGATTTGCCCTATCTTTTGGCGTCTTGTATTTCGACTCCAATCTATTCTTTTGACAATATAATGTACCCACATTAGTTTGGATAGATCACATTGTGTCTTCCATGTAGTTCGTTCCCTACATTATTTCTGGCCCCATTATGTGCCCCACCTACACTTCTTAAGTTGTAATCAGAGGGCTTTCTACTATTGGACGATGTTCAACTAGACTAGCATCTTTCGGAATTCTCTTTCGCAATCTTCCTCCAAGCATCTCTTTTGAAGTGTGCTTGAGTAAGGCCAAATTGAAAGCCAAGAAGCTATACCGATAGCTGCCTAAAGAGCGTTGGTGGAAGCCGCCAAAAGAAACCAAGGAGCCGGATTATAATATGAGACGCAATCATCAGGAAAAGATCCTGGTGAATAAGCCTGAGTGTTGAATAGTCTAAGCCAAGAGCTAAGAAGATTAAAGAGTTAGACAAGAACGCCAAAGTGCCAAAGAACCTTAGTAGAAGCATTGAAGGAATTCGAAACATCAGCTGAAAATATCCTGACAAGCAGCCTAAGAAGATACAAAGCAAGCAGTATGCAGACCAGGGAAGGTTGAGGAAGTGCTTGCAAACGTTTCTGAAACGATTGACCGAGCAACATGCTCTGACGTGAATTGAAGCGCATTTGAACCTGCCTAACACGCCTGACACAATCTAACTTGTTGCCACATTTTGCTAGGGGTACAAAATTTCAGGTTTCATCAGGTTGTTGCCACCCTCCTTCTTCATTGCTCTTTCCTCATTTGTTATGTTAAGTTTTCTCGCTTCTTCTTCGAGTGTTCAATTTTCAGTCCTCAGCTTTTCATCAGACTTGAATGCCAGCATTGGTATAAAAAATTGTAAAATTTTGCTAAGTGTTCACCTATCCCCGAGATCGTCGTCGCTGTCGCGCGATTTCTGGCGCAAGCGGGTTGTTTGAGCGACTAAGGGCCGTGCGTGAAAGTGAAAGATTTGCCTAAGTCATGATGAGCCCGAGATCGCTGTCGCGCACTCCATCCGCCCGTCGCTACGACATTTTTGAGCGACAAGGGGCATCAAGGAGAAGGGAGGCAGGCTCGCGATCGTCGTCGCAGGTGGGAAACTCTCCAGCGCGCAGTGTTTTCAAGCGCTCCAGGGCCTATGAGAGGACGCTAAGAGTCGGCGCCCGGGATCGCCGTCACGCCAACTTTCTAGCGATTAAGGGCGCGGCGCTCAAAACAAGCGGAAAATCCTAAGTGTTAAGGAGCCAGCGATCGCCGGCCGACGACATTCATTGCCGCAGCGCTTCCGAGCGCACAGATAGAAGAAGGGCGCATGAGCCCGAGATCGCTGTCGCTTCCCCTCGCGCCCGAAATCGCTTTCCTTTTTTTGGCGACATCCAACAAAGAGAACAAGGAGCAGTATTGGCCAACTCATTCCCCCGTTCCCAAGATCGCCGTCGCCAAGCAAAAATTCCCGAAATCGCTCACTTTGTGAGCGCTTTCCAGCTCGAGTCAAAGATTGCCTTGGGTCCTAATTCCGAAGATCGCCATCGCTTCCCAGCGACCTTGGGCGTATCTTCTCCATTTCAGCGATCTTCGGCAACAGTCAATAAGATGTCTGAAGATGGTTTTCCCTCCAATTCCAGATCAGGTTTTGGGATTCGTGCCAGTTCCATAAAGAGTAAAGTTGGACTTCAAAGAGAAGTAGGTGAGCATTGAAAGATAAACTGTACTCCACCTACCAAAACTGACTGATCATCCCCTTTCCAGCTACCAAAACCGTCGGAGGTTGTACGAAGTTCAGAGAAAACATACTGCAAGTACAAGGATGGCCGACAAGGATCAAATCTCGCCACTTTTTGCAGCTTTTACAGCTTTTGGCAGGTTTGGGGATTTGTGCTCAAAATGTAATTGGGAGGGTAAATCTGCTATAAATAGCAAGTGCATCTCATTGTAAAAAGGGGGAGGGGGGGACATATTGCTAGAGGACTCTGCTGTGACGGACCACCTTCTACTTAATTCAAAGCATCCTTGGCTTTGCTTCTTGTCTCTGTCTTTTATGCTGCCTTCTGCTAAGTATTTCTGCTTCATGTCCATTTATATTGTTGTTCGTTTGAATTCTGAATCCTGAATTTGAGCATTGGTGACTATTTGGATTTGGAATACAAAACAGAAGGATACATAGGGTAGAATAACAGCTGCAGTTTCTATTACATGGTTTGTTTTAATTGTTGTTGGTTCAGATTCAAACTTGCGATCGTGCTGCTTGTTCTCCCCCCACCCGAAACGCATGATATTTACATCTCTTTCCTGTTCCCTTATCTTTTTTAATCTCTTTCCAGTTCCCTTTACCTTTTTAATCCCTTTCCTGCACTCTTATCTAAACCCCCCCCAAGTAGGTTAGGAAAGGAGTCGGCCTTCTCCGGAGATCGGCCCGGGGGGCATCCCTTCCTCCCGGCCTTTCAATGTTGGTCTGCGGGTCTAGGGCGCATTGATATACCAAGTTCTTCCCAGGTGGCGGATCCGTGGCCAACAGTAACAAGAGCGCAATTATTTATAAGGTAAGTTCAAACGAAATCCTTTAAATTATTTGTGCGCCTAAGTCAAATTAAAGTTATAAGGCGTATTGCAATTTAATATTTGAAAAAGTGGAGTTATAAGGTTCAAAAGGCTTATTGCGATTTGATTAAAAGGAAATTAATTGGAAAATGAATTATTGATAGGAGTTATAAGAGAAAGACCAAATTTTGCATCATGGAAAAACAAAATGAAATCAATTCTCATTGTTGAGAAACTTTGGGATATAGTGAATGGAACGAAAACTATGCCAGAAGATGTAGCAAGAAAACAAAAATTTGAAGAAAATGAAGCAAAAGCCCTTATGTTGATCACATTTGGGATAATTGATGAAATTCTGCCATACATAAGTTAAGCAAAGACTTTAGCAATTGGTTGGGAGAAATTGTGTAAAAAAATTAAAGGAAGAACAAAGCAACCTTTTTACATTTACAATCACATTTGTATTCATTAAAGATGAATATTGAAGAGAGTGTACAACTCTTTCTTCAAAGAATAGCATGTTTAAAGGCTAATTTATTACCTTTTTACATTTACAATCACAATTGTATTCATTAAAGGTTAATAGTGGAGAGAGTATAGAACTCTTTCTTCGAAGAATAGCAGATTTAAAGGCTAAGTTATTAACTTTGGGAGAAAAAGTAGAAGACAAGTTTCTTGTCCAAGTTACATTAAGAGCACTTCTAGAAACTTACAAACATTTAGTCACTTCACTTCAAGTGCTAAATAAGACAACAACCTTTGATGAATTAGTTAATGTTCTTCAAGAGTATGAAGTGGAAAATTTAGTCAAAGATGAGATGACTAATAATGTTTTGATATCAAAGGAAAATGTACCAAGTAAAACTGCATCATTATCACAGTCTCAAAGTGAATAGATATGAATATATTGTCACATATGCAATAAAAAGTGTCATATAACAAATATTTGTAGATATAATTCATTGAATCAAAGGAATCAAAAGAATAGACCTTTTCAAAATTTTCAACCAAGGCTATATCAATTTCAGTATCAATATTCATAGCAACGACGACGACCAAGAGAAGAGAACCAAAAGGGCAATTTAGTTCATGAAGTTCAAGAGACAGAATAAGACAAAGAAGGAAATGAAATAGATCCTTTACAACAAGCATTATAGAGACAACGGGTGAAGACCAAATTGAATAAAAGAATGAAAATATAAATCATTCAGAGATTTCTAATGGCACAGATATTTCAAATGATAAAATATAGGTAGAAAAAAAGTAAGACAACAAAAACAATTCAAATCTACAAATTAAAATCAAAATCATTCAACAAATGTAAATTTTGTGACAGAACTAAACCAAAAACAGATCATGAAAAGAAAATTTAAGAGCACTATAGATAGATAATGAAACAGATCATGAAAAGAAAATTTAAGAGCACTATAGATAGATAATGAAATTAGTTTGAAATAGGATAATGGATATGTCACAATGTTTTTATGGTCACAAAAAAAGTCTAATAGATACTGTAGAAAACAGGGTAGCAAACCAGCACCAGAACCTAAAGGAGTGCCAAAGCCATAGTCGAAGTACAAAGACCTGAATCAAAGATTGAAGACTAAAGACTTCAAACCACATAAATGTAATACTAGGGGTAATTGGAGATATTACATTATTTGGTAAATGATAATTTACCCCAATGATACATTTGTACATTTGCAAATATAAGATTAGGTTGTGATTTATTAGATTAGGGTGTGTGATTTACATTTACCCTAAAGTATGTGCTAACGAGAGAGAAGAGTCCAAGTGTCTGTAATAAACTGCGTGGAGTGTACAAAGTGGCATGTAATAAAGTGTGCAAGTGTTTGAATTGAGAGAGAAGAGTCCAAGTGTCTGTAATAAACTGTGTGGAGTGTAAGAGTGTACAAAGTGGCATGTAATAAAGTGTGCAAGTGTTTAGATTGTACAAAGTGTTATGTAATAAAGTGTGCAAGTGTGTAGAGTGTACGAAGTGTCATGTAAGAAAGTGTGCAAGTGTGTTATATGTGACAGCGTACAATGTATCATAAGAGTAAGTCAAGAGTCATATGTGTAGGTGTCAAATATACAAGTAAAGTGTCACATATATGCAGCAAGATGTAAAGTCAAGAGACATGAGAGGTTTGTCATATATGTGAAATAGGAAATGATGCATCTCTCGGATATGGGAGGAGAGTAATAGTCAAAGTATTGAAAGGCCATTTGTAAGGTTATAATATGGACACAAAGCTCTATATATTGTATCCAAGAAAACTGAAGTTTGTATACAATTTGAGCAATAATACTGTGAGTTTGTTTGTGCATATTATTGTTATCTCATAAATGTTATGTTGATTGATATTGGCCAGCGATATTGTTTATGCGTATTTTTCTTATTGAAACCAAATACACCACCCATTTTGAACGCTTGATAGGGTAGATAGTTTTTGCATAAAGCAATTTCAACAACTCTTGCTTCATGAGGGAGGAGACCAGATTCGCCACCCATTTTGAATGCTTGATAGGGTAAAAAAAATTTGCATTGAACAATTTCAGCAAATCTTGCTTCATGAAGGATTCTATATTCAGATTCTTATGAAGAAAAATATGCATAAACAATACCTTTAGCCAATATCAACAACCACAACATTCATGAAATAAAAATAGTATGCATAAACATACTTGCAACATTATTGCTCAAATTGTATACAAACTTCAATTTTCTTGAATACAATATATAGAGTTTTGTCTCTGTAATATAGCCTTACAAATGACCTTTCAATACTTTTACTATTGCTCTCCTCGCATATCCGTGAGATGCATCATTTCCTATTTCACACATCACAATCCTCTCATGTCTCTTGACTTTATAATTTGCCGCATACATGTGACTCTTCACTTGTATACTTGACACATACACATATGACTCGACTTACTTATATGACACATTGTACACTCACATATTACACACTTGCATACATGCCACTTTGCACACTCTTACACTCTACACAGTTTATTACATGACACTTGGGCTCTTCTCACTCATTAACACATACTTTTAAAGAAAATATAAATCACACATCCTAATCTAATTTTTAGAAATGTACAAATATACCATGGGATACGTTATCATTTACCGAATAATGTAATATCTCCAACACCCTTGAGTATTACATTATTTGGTTTGAAGTCTTTAGTCTTCAATCTGTGACTTTGGTCTTTGTCCTTTGATTGTGGTTGTGGCAATTCTTTAGGTTCTAGTGCTGACCTGCTAACCTATTTCCTACAATATTTATTAGACTTTCTTTGTGACCATAAAAACATTGTAACATATCCATGATCCTATTCCAATCTGATTTCTTGATCCATCCATAGTGCATTTCAATTTTCTTTTCATGATCTATTTTTGGTTTAGTTCCATCACAAAGTTTACATTTCTTGAATGATTTAGATTTTGATTTGTAACTATCAATTGTTTCTGTTGTTTTACTTTTTGTTGTTTTTATTGTCATCTAAAATATCAATGCCACTAGAAATCTTTGAATGATTTATATTTTCATTCTTTTTTTCAATTTGTCCTTCATCTACTATCACTATAATCCTTGCTATAAGGGATCTAATTTTATTTTCTTCTTCGGCTTATTCTATCTTTTGAATCTCTTGAACTTCTTGACCTAAATTGCCCTCTTCATCTAAACTATCCTCTGGGTGAGGATTCCACAATCATTCAACTTTCAATACTTCAAGTTTTATCAGTCTTCTTTCTGGTCCGTCAACAACATTCAAATATTTATTTTGCTCAACACTTCGCCGTCGTTGTGCAATTCTTCAACTTCTTTGTATTGGCTAATCTTCGATTCTTTCACATCCACGTCTCCCACGTCCTCACTTCAAGTTATCTGTAATTCACCTCTCCAAGCTTCATGCGATGCTAGTTCGAACTTCAAAATGACAATGACACCAAATGTAGCACGGTGGTGGTATTCCACCCTTGGAGGAACAATTTGAATTGACAGATTTAATGATCAGCTATGACTGCATTGATATCAACCTCAGACAATTCAGTCTACAAATAGGACAGCCTGCCTTTGTCTAGACTGCTAACATTCAATGTATTGCACAAACTCCCACTGTACGGCAATTGGCTTCAACCTTGTGTAACAAAACTTGAAAGGATACAACTAATAAAATCTATCTACTGCAGCAATCAACAATAACTCATGCAATGACCATACAAAGGCAATAGATGATGGATGAATGAGTAGATATTGGATTAGCATTTTCTTGTACGATGGAATGCGTACAGCACTATCTTATATATACAGTCTGCGATCCTACATAGTATCTCTCAATACATTGTATGTGTCAGCTTATCTACTCTCCCTAGTGTGGATGTCTCCACAATACCCAATATCCTATTATGTCATGGAACAATGTACAAGGTTTCCTTTGCATGTACTCGCAAATGAATGAGGGGGGTACCATTTATCTTTGGAAGCAGGTAGTTAACAGCAACTACCACCCCATAAACCTCACCTCTAACGGGCTGATAACTACCCTATGTTCGCACTTACGTAATGATTACATGCATTACATTGTACAACTTTATTCTTATTACAAAACTTAGGAATATCAAAATCACAATTTATTACATTGTGTGCGTCTTTGACTTCTAGTGCACTTACTTCTTTTGCTGACTAGTCTACTTTTTTGGCTGAGGTGGCACATTATAACTAGCACCTACACAAATCAGGGATTATTAGCATAAGTATAGCAACTTGTCTTAGTAAAAGTGAGATGGAAAAAAAAAGGTAATTCATTTTATCTGCTACATTGTTAAAAGAATTAATCTATCCTCTGAATTCATTCATAAGCCTGCAAAAGCCTTGTAATTACATTGTACACATACAAAGGCCTTATAATACAGATAGATTTTTATAATTCAAACCATCTAATGACTGATCACTATATGGTTGACTGTATGCAGTGTACTCTTAACTAAAAATCACCAAACACGTCATTATTAGGATTGATGGTTGCATCCTTAATTTGTATCTCTTTAATACTCTTCAAAGGGAAAAAACCAAAAAATATTCATGTTGCATCACTTGGAATATATATAAAAACTCCACCAGAGTTCCATTTTGTTCAAATTTGCATGCCTTAGTCAGAGATAAGATTGAATCAAATAAGGAAAAAAGTGCAAGACTCCCCTTGATAATCATAGAATCTCACCTTGGTTGAAATTGACATTGTTCAACCAAAAAAACAAAAATAACAAAGAAGCCTCTCAAAACCAATGTCAAAGAATATGGTGAAATTTGATATTTTTCTGCTTCTATTGGGTTGTGTCAATGAAGATTTGTAAGCAACTTGGAAGGGAATGCCAAAAAAACATTTTAACATGGAAAGCTTCCAAACAAATATTACAAAATATGCTATTTAATACTTTTTTGCTTCTATTGGGTTATGGATATGCCAGTTTGTAAGCAACATGTAGGGGAATGTTAGAAAAAAAGGGTTTTGCTAACAGTTGAAGAAATATCAGTTTCATTCATTATTAAATGATTCATCTCCATATGGCTTACATATCCATTTACGTTAATCAGGGAAAAATGAAAGGGAATAAAAATGGCAAAAGAGACCTATCATCAATGGCCCCACAAATAACAGCTACATGTTTTGGAAAAATGTGTGTGTGATCAGTTCTTTGCTTGGAGGCTAGCGTTCTTATCTGTGCACAGTACAACTTTAAAGCACTACTCTATATCTTGCACCCACTCAAAATATTCTCAAGTCCATTACAAAAGAGGATAAGAATAGGAGAATAGAAAGGGACTATCCAATGAATTCTATACATCACAGCTTGAACACGAAAGTAGTCCCAAGAAAAACCTTGATTTCACTCTCTGAATTCTGTAATAGGTTTTCTACAAATAAAACCACCATCCCCAGATTAGCAAGCAGAATGACGGCAACTCATTATCCAATAACTTATTTACTCAAGGGAAACACTACATGACATACCCAAAATGTACTCCTGACAAGACCTTCAAACCTTACGAGGAAGGCCTCAATGAAATGCAAGTTAATGGACTGCAATCGCTGTTGAAGATGCACAAAATGGGCTTGTTGGAAAAGCATTGAAAATTTTTAAGTAAATATATTTAACAGGTGGAAAGCCAAACTCAAGCCTTGGAAGCACCTTCTCAATGTGGGCCAAAATAACATCTTTGGAACAGTTTATGAATATAAATGAAACAACAATCAAAAGAAGATATTTTGTCAAATTCTGTTGTTGACTGGCCTCATAGTCATGTTTGTGCAAGAATCAATAAGGTACACAAATTATTTGACAAAATGCATAATTCAAATCATGTGGTTTTATGGACTGCAATGATTACATTACGTGAACAAGATGGGCTTGTTTGTAAAGCTTTAGATATTTTGAATCAAATGCAATTGATTGGTGTAAAATCAGACTCATCAACATCTTTAAATTGTGTATAGAATTAATCCTAGAAAATTCTGCAGCAATATCAGCCAAAGCCCTTCTCTGAAACCTTCTGACAGGGATGACAGCTAGATTCGTGACATCAAGATACCCGAAAGGAAGTTCATCCAAAATTTAGAAAGCATGGGTATTCTTGTTTATGTTTGAATTGAAAAAGTAGTTGATATTACAGCAAAAATTGGATTACCTAGTCATTAAAGATTTTAGGTTTCCATTATTTTGAGAAGAGATTGTAATGGTTTTCAGGATTACTATGTTCAGATTTTGAGAACTCAATATTCTGGTCCTACTTTAGGACCCATCTTCAGGGATAGACAAGAGTGTACTAACTGTTGCATTCAAATCAAAGGCAGATAGGCTTTGGGACATAGAAAGTGTTAGATTTACAAGCAAAGATACAGTGTTGCACTCCACCTTGAAGAGAGAAGTGTTGAAAAGACCTGAATGACACACTTATCCAATAGCTTCAATACACCAGAATGGATAGAACTCAACACGCCTGAAAATCACAAGTTCATATACGACAAGCGTATATCTGATTTTGCGATACTTCACTGGATTTACTGATTCAGAATATGATTCTGTTTTGAATAATCTCGTGAATTCTGAATTTGTTGTTTTATTGAAGTTGTTTCAAGACAAGTGGTATTATAGCAATGATTTTGGCTCCTTGTGGCAAAAAAAAGTGGCAGGAGAACTGCGCAGCATCACTTTCAAAAATCTTTTAGCAAAATTTGCATCTACTAATTGGGTAATTTCTGGCCTTTTTTTTCTCTACTACAATTCTTCTGCACAGATATCTTCTGTAATATTGTGATTTAGACAAAACCATTAGCGGCATTTGAATCCAGGAAAGAAAAATTGGGTGTGTCGGGACCCTCACAAGAGACCTATCTCGTTTTCATTGTCTTGTAGAGTTGATCAACAAAAAGTATATCTTTGGTAACCCTTTTTTGGTAAGTTTTGAGCCTACTCTTGAGCATCGTTGTTCGACTAGTTGTGCATGTTTGATCCTTCAGTTTCTAAGGGTTGGGAACAGATCAACGAGTGCCTAAGAGGGACAGATCTGACCAATGATGAGTGTATGAGACAAAAGCAGTGGCATCCAAGCAATCAAGGCAAGCATCATAACATCCCAATGGGCATCAACAACTTCAATCCTCACACTCGTTTACCCATTTGTTTAGCCATTGCCACCAAGAGTTTGTAGAAATGAAATTTAACATGAAAACACACAATTCCATTTCTACTTAAATAATTCTACAGATCTGCAGTCATTAGCAATAATAATACACAGAAACAATGCACAGAACCAGCAACAACAGCAGCAATGGCAGATGACAAATAAATACAAGCAGATTAATATATATATATATATATATATATATATATATATATAATTTTACATGGTGGAATTGGTATCTGCCACGATGATCCGAGCACGCTGTCTGTCTTTATGGCCGCCACAATATTCTGCGCTGTCCGCCTCGGGATCCGCCACACAATACTCCACGCAGTCCACCACTATAACCACCATGCCGCATTCATTTTAAACACTTTATGCCACTGAAAGCACTAGCAAGAGGACAAGCGTTCAGTCCGCCAAGGCCCGAGATTTGAACCCTAGGTGTCCATCCCCCTTACGAGGTTTGGCTGCACCAATTGGTCTACACCTCGAACCTACAAGCTAATGGTGCAACATGCAAAATCCTCTTCATAACTGCATCCATAGCCTGACTGCATCATGCCCTACGCAGATATGCACCAGCATTCTCACGTACCAATGCTCTCGTCCACAATCTATCAATATGCTCTTCAATCAAATCCCTGTCTCCATGAATGAATGAGGGAGGGGAGGGACTTATTTATACAACCAAAAAGTAGTTACCCTCCAACTACCTAACACCTCATCATTCTTCTAAATTACATTTCACTTGCATTTAATTTGCATTTACATGACATTTCCCACTACAGGACAAACTAACTTATAACTTATGACTTTATCGACATACATGACTTAACATTATATTATTACGTACATTATTACATTGCAACTTTATAAAATTATTTTCCCCCAAACCCTGTAAGGTGGGGGCGAAGGTCCAAGGTTCAAATCTCGGGCCTCGTCGAACTGAACACTTGTCCCTTTCCTGGTGCTTTCAACAACGTAAAAGGTTTATAATGATTGTGGCATGGTGGTTACAGGGGCGGACTAAGAAAAGATCTGTGTTGCGGCTTCCAGGGCAAATAATGCAGAATACTGTGGAGGCCATAAAACGCTGGACAGCCTGCCCGGATTCGTGGCGGCTACCGATTCTACCATGTAAAATCAAAAAAAAAAAAAAACTTTATAAAATTATTAAATATATGTACACAAATTTCGTCAAACACTTTGCATACAACTACAAAATAACACAGAATACCAAAACTTATTTAGTAAATGTGAACATATCAATTTGCCTATCTACAGAGTTCCTCTTCCACCCCTCCTACAGGAAATCCTCCCTCTCCAAGCATGGATCTAGAGGTTTTCTAGTACATTCGGGCAATAGAAAACAATTTGCACAACAAGATTACAGGTATCAATAATAGTCAACAAACTTGTAAAAAAAAGTTGGATAAGGTAACTGTGTATGTCACACAAATCAAAGAGTAGTTGAGTGAATTTTTAGACTCTATGGAGGGCAACACAAGTTTGAGATTCCTAAAACCGACCAGGCACTAGAGAGTGACTTCCAATGATTTTCTTTTGAGTAGGATCAAGACCAATAGAAAGGACCTAAGTTTGCCAAAACCAAGCAAGCTCTAGACGAGAAATTTCAACAAATGACTTTAGGGAAATTTACAAGGAGGACCTCGTTTTGCTCATGTGCATACTCATCCCTTCTTGGGTGCTCATACAAGGAATGTTGGCGATGAATGGGATTTTACCCCTGATTTGAACACATTAGCCAGTGTTGCAGCTTATCTTCTAAAATGGCCTCATGACGTTTCAATCATTAGAGTCCATATAATGCCTTTATGTGGAGAGAACCCTTGAGGTCATATTTCCAAAATGGAATGCCTCATACATTTATATAGAATGCATGAAAAAGGCAGGGTCACCCTCACTACCTGTAAACTTGGTACCCATGCTCATTAGTGGCTCCTTTGGGAACTGTGACATTGGAGCCATCCTCTTTCCTAGCCAAAATTTATGATGATATTCCTGATGAATTTTGGAAGGACCTTCTATAGCTTATGTGGTCAGGTTAATGCATAGTAAGCAAACAAGGATTGTGGATGAGTACAACGCGGATATCATGAGCCAACTCACATAGATATATCATTTGGATCTTATGGTGGTTGTTTTTGCATTAAAGCATGGGCTCAAGGATGAAATCCAATGCAAAGTTGATATGCATTATCCCCATACCCTCTAGGATGTTGAGCATGTAGCAAGAGCAACTAAAAAGAAGCCTGAGGTGCCTAGATTTCAGCCATAACACAATTTCAATCCCTGCAAGACTTACTTTAATTATTGCAATGAAGACCACCCACAAGGATTCTTTTGTTTCAAAAATAGGTCAAAACACCCACATGATCAAGCATGTGATGAGAGGTAAAAATTCCACATTGAAGCTAAAGATGATAGTTCCCACGATGAGTAGGTCCCAACATCATCACATCAAAAGGAACAAGCAGAACTTGAGGAGCCCAAACAAGGTACAAGCAATGTGATCCTCTTAGTCTTTGCCCTAATAGGAATACGGGTCATTGTTTTGGTTGATTCTAGCAACACTCACATTTTCATCAATTGTGATGTAGTTAAAGTTGCAGAGTTGTATATGAACTCCACTAACAAAAACAAATTCAATGTTATGAGTCCCAATGGTGACTGCTCCATGTGTGGATCGTGTTTCTAATATCCACATTTTGAAGGGTACATATACATGGACCAAAACCCTTTATCTGATGGATTTGGGTAGTGCAGATGTTATCCTAGGACTCAAAAGTTGTCTCAATTGGGGGATGTTATTTTAAACCCACAGCAATTATACATACAACGAATAGAAAATGAAAGGGTCGTCTATCTCTAGCATTTGCAACCCCCACCATCCAAGGTGGTAAGTTCTCACCAGATGGAGAAGATGTTGAAGAAGGGAAGCAAGGGTATCTTTGCATAGATTTGTTGCATGGAAATACAGGCCACAAAGAAAACATCTCCTATTCTGCCTCCTAATATGCAGTCACTCCTCGATAAAGATGCTAAGGTCTTTGAGGAACCCAAAGGTCTTCCTCCCAAACGGGCACATGGCCATGCTATCCATATAATTCTAGTAAGTCAACCACCAAATATCCGTCCTTATCATTATC
This sequence comes from Wollemia nobilis, assembly GCA_028583015.1. Lineage (NCBI taxonomy): Eukaryota > Viridiplantae > Streptophyta > Pinopsida > Araucariales > Araucariaceae > Wollemia > Wollemia nobilis. The sequence continues at coordinate 234,444 of JAQPPZ010017034.1, read as the reverse complement.
CTTAGCCTCAAAAGTTTGAATCAAGAAGTTGGTTCAAGTATGCCACAACAGAGAACTATTCACCCTAGTACCAGTTCTTATTCATCCCCAAACATCATGGTGAAGCGCAAGGACAATTCTTGTCAATTGGGTTCAGATTTAAGACCGCTCAATAATATCAGTGTCAAAGATAAGTTTCCTATTCCTATTATTGATGATTTGTTGGATGAATCGCATGGTGCTCAATTTATTTCAAATCTAGACTTGCGTTCTAGGATTCACCAAATTAGAGTTAGAGAAGATGTTACCAAAAATGTTTTTTATATTCATGAGTCATGATGGGTTTTTGGTCATGTCCTTTGGTCTAATAAAAGCCCCTTCTAGTTTCCAAAGCTTTATGAATTTTGTCTTTTGTCCTCTCTCATGAAAAATTTTGATGGTCTTTTTTTATGACATTTTGTTCTATAGTCAATCTTGGGGAGCCCATTTGCATCATGTTGAATAGGTGCTCCAACTTCTTGAGCAGGAATAGTTATATGTTAAAAGGTCTAAATGTTTCTTTGGGGTGTCTAAAGTAGAGCATCTTTGTCACATGGTGTCTCATGAAGGTGTCAGGGTGGATCTTATCAAGAATAAGGCAATACAAGATTGGCCAATGCCTAAATCCCTCAAGAGTCTACATCTCTCAAGAGTCTTATGGGCGTTTTAGGTCTTACTAGGTATTATCGAAAATTTCTCAAATATTATGGAACAATTGCATCTCACTTGACGGCTTTCACCAAGAAGAATGCCTTTGGTCAAATGATGTTACAAGATCATAAAATGCCTTGAAAGAGGCTGTGTACCACTCTTGTTCTGGATACTCCTCAATTCAGCAAGCTTTTTGTGATTGAATGTGATGCTTCTAAAACTAGTAGCATTGTTGTCTTGATGCAAGAAGACCATCCTACGGCTTATGAAAGCAAACATCTCTCCATCAAGAATTTAGGTAGATCTACTTATGAGGAGTCGTTAGCCATCCTGCATGTAGTGGACAAATGGAAGTCTTACTTGTAGGGTTAACATTTCATTATCAAGACTAATAATAGCAATCTTAAATACTTTTTGGATGAATGTCTCTCTTGCCCTGAGCAAAACAAATGATAAATGAAGCTATTGGGCTATGATTTTAAGATTGAGTATAAGAAAGAAGAAGGTGAATGTGGCATCAAATGCTCTTTCTCGCGAGTATGAAGATTCTATAATTTTTCATCCATCCCTCCACCTCTCTGGGTCACTCGGCTTCCTGAGGAATGGCATTTATATCCTGAGATTGTTTGTCCCCATTTGAGGCTTTGTATGGGCAAAAACAAAACCCATCCTGGATTTCCTCCAGTAGAAGCAGTTTGTTTTCCAGGTCCTCAAGGACAATCCTTGTCAAGCCTCGAATCGTATGAAGCAGCAACATGATCTATACCACTCAGAATGACACTTAAATTGATGATATGGTCTATTTACAGCTATAGTCGTATAAGAAGTTTTATCTCAAGACTATGTCCATCCAAAAGCTTGCACCTAGATTCTATGGTCCTCACAAAGTGGTTTGTAAGATTGAGGATGTGGCCTATTAGTTGGAGCTTCCACCTACCTCCAAATTCCACCCTATTTTTCATGTTTCTTGTCTTAAGGAGATACATGGCTAAACAATGCAATCTTAAACAATGCTTCCAAATGTTAGAAAATATAGCAAAATTATGTGCAAGCAGAAAAACACAATAACACAAGAAAAACCAGTAACACAGATTTACGTGGAAAACCTGCAATGTGCAGGAAAAACCACGGGGCAATGGCAACTTGATCTTTTATTGATTTCGGCAGAATTACATTCAATCATAATTTACATGCAAGGGGACATTCCCCTTTTATAGAAAAAACAAAAACCGTTCGTTTCCTCTTCCAAAGGAAGAGTCCAAAAACTATTTGTTTCCTCTTCCAAAAGAAGAATTCAAAAAACTGTTCGTTTCCTCTTCCAAAAGGAAAAGTCCAAAAGACTGTTTGTTTCCTCTCCCAAAGGAAGACTACAGAATACTGTTTGTTTCCTCTTTATAAGCTGCACCACCATGCACCTCTCTGGTTGAAGAACATTGGAGATCTGGATATTGACTTCACCTCCTAACATTCTCCCACTTGAAGTCGATATACAGGAATGCTTTGCCTATGTTTTTCCATCCAAGTGCCAATTGCCCAATGCTGCCCTTATTACATTTTCAGCAAGCCTAGAGAAGTTTTGCACCACTCAAACTTCTTTGTCTTGACCGGCTTAGTAAGCATATCTGCAGGATTCACTTCAGTGTCGATTTTCTGCAACAGGATCCTACCTTCTTCCACCACATTTCTTATAAAGTGGTACTTGACATCAATGTGTTTCGTGCGATCATGGAATGTTGGGTTCTTCACTAGCTGAATAGCACTTTGGCTATCACAATTCAACATAATTTTCCCCTCGCATTACCTTGAAGTCACCCAACAGTCGCTCTAGCCAAATTGCCTCTTTGTCTGGCATGAGTTGCTGCAATATATTCCGCTTCAGATGGTTGATAAAGCCACCACAGATTGCAACTTAGAAGCCCAACTCACAACTCCACCAGCAAGATTGAAAGTATATCTTGTAGTGGACTTTCTCCCATCTCTATCTCCACCATAATCAGAATCCACAAAACCTTTAACTTGCAAACTATTCGATCCGTAGTAAATAGCAGCATCTGAAGTGCCTCTTAAATATCTAAATATCCACTTCACTACATTCCAATGCTCCTTACCAGGATTTGCCATGTACTGGCTAACTACTCCCACTGCTTGGGCAATATCCGGTCTGGTGCTCACCATGGCATACATGAGGCTTCCTACTACTGATGAATATGGTACACGAGACATGCTTGTCTTCTCTGCTTCTGTTCTAGGACACTGGTTGGAAGACAATTTTAAGTTTGAAAGAAGTGGGGTACTAACTGGTTTTGCATTCTGTATATTGAAGCGTTGTAGAATCTTTTCTATATATGACTTTTGACTTAACCAGATCTTTCTTCCTTTTTTGTCCCTGTGTATCTTCATCCCTAAAATTTGGTTTGCTGCTCCTAAATCCTTCATTTCAAATGTCCTAGCCAACTGAGCCTTAAGATCAATGATTTTCTTCATGTTGGGGCTTGCAACCGACATATCATCAACATACAACAACAAAAATAAAACTGACATCATCAAACCTCTTATAGTATCCACAATGGTCGACTTCACTCCCGTTGAAACCTTGGCTCTTCATGAAGGTGTCAAATTTCCTGTACCACATCCTTGGCGCCTGTTTCAACCCGCACAAAGATTTCTTCAATCTGTAAACCAAATGCTCTTTGCCTCTTTCCTCATAGCCCTCAGGCTGATCTATATAAATCTCCTCCTCGAGATCACCATGCAAGAAAGCAGTTTATACATCAAGCTGCTCCAGTTCTAAATCCTGTGCAACTACAAGTGCAAGTAGAACTCTAATAGTAGTCATCTTCACAATTGGAGAGAAAATTTCATTAAATTCAATACCTAACTTTTGCACATAGCCTTTTGCCACCAAGCAAGCTTTATAGCGTTCCAACAGCCCATCACTATTCTTCTTCACTTTGTACACCCACTTGTTTCCAACAGTCTTTCTTCCAAGTGGAGATCCACAAGTTCCCACGTTTTATTCTTGCGAAGTGCCTCGATTTCCTCCTCCATGGATTTCCTCCACTTTTCTGCATTCTCAGACTCTCTAGCTTCCTGAAATGAACTAGGCTCACCATCATCGGTTAACAAAGCAGAAGAGGACTGATAAACATGAGAATACCTTTCCGGATACTTTTGTGGACGTGTAGATCTTCTAACCCAATGATCTGTTGATTGTGGCTCTTGGTCTTGTGACTCGTTGTGGCTACTCTACTTGTTGTTCTACTTGTTGTTATGCATGCTGGTCAAAAAATTCAGCATGATGGTCAAAAATTTCAGCATGCTGATTTTCATTTTCATCTTCGTTCATGTCTACTTCAACTGGTACAACATTAGGTGTTTGTTGTACCTCCTTCCTTTGCATGGATTTTTCATCAAAAATAACATCTCGGCTAATAATTACCTTGTGGGCAGTAGGATCCCACAGTCTATACCCCTTTATTGCATCTCCATAGCCGAGAAAAACACATTTGCATGACTTCGAGTCAAGTTTGGACCTTTTTTCTTTAGGCACATGGGCAAATGCATCACAGCCAAAGGTACGCAAATGAGAGTAATCAAATGGCTTACCACACCAAACCTCCTCTGGAATTTGTCCATCCAACGCAGCTGTAGGTGACCTGTTAATGAGGTAAACAACTGTATTAACAGCCTCTGCCTAGAACCTTTTATCCAACATGGATGCACTGAGCATGCTTCTTGCACGTTCCATGATTGTGCGATTCATTTGCTCAGCCACACCATTTTGTTGTGGAGTATATGGTACAGTATTCTGGTGCTTAATTCCTTCCTGCGTACAAAATTTATCAAATTCCTTGGAGCAATATTCACCCCCATTATCTGACCTAAGACATAAAACAGGCTTGCCCAAACTTTTCTCTACTCGAGTTTTGAACTCCTTAAATTTCTGCAAAGCTTCCGACTTCTTCAGAAAATAAACCCACACTCTCCTAGAATAATCATCTATAAATGTCAGAAAATAGATGGCACCATTTAAGGACTGAGTGGGGACTGGTCCAAATATATCCGAATGTATAAGTTGCAAAAAATCAGAACTCTTACCAGGGCTTGCAAGAAACCGGACCCTCTTTTGTTTACCAAAAATACAAGTGCTCACACAAGTCTAAATTGCAAGACTTAATCCCAGAAAGCATACCTCTGTCATGCAGAATTTTCAGACCTTTTTCACTCATATGGTCTAGGCGTTAATGCCATAGCATTACTGCATCCTGAACTAAAGTTGCTACTGCTGCATGGTTTGTCACCGTATCACCGCATAAACGATATAGGGTCCCATAAGATTCTCCCTTTTCTACTACAATAGCACCTCTGGTAATTTTGCAATAGTTGTTACCGAAAGTGACAGAATACCCTAGCTTATCCATCATCTTGATTGAGAGCAAATTCTTCCGCAAATTTGGCACATGTCGCACATCACATAACATCCTTTCTCTACCATCGTCCAGCCTGATCCTTATGTCCCCTCTTCCCACAATTTCTAAAGGGTGATCATCACCCAAGTAGACCTTCCCACCACTATATTGTTGATATTTGTCAAACCATTCTCTGTGAGGAGACATGTGGAAAGATGCACCCGAGTCCAAAACCCAGGTATATAAAACAGATCTCATTGTTGTCGATACAGAAAGCCTCACATGTTGCCATCTCTCCAGAATTTACTGTACTAGAGCTGAAGGCTGAAATTGGTTTTCACCATTTTTTTCCTTTTTTAACTACCAACAATCCTTCTTTGAGTGCCCTGGCTTCCCGCAATGCCAACACTTCCCTTTCAGCTTTTGTCCTTTAGACTTAGATCTGGACTGTGATCTACTTTGTTGACTCTTCTCGAAAGATCGACCTCTCACAGCTAGGGCTTCATTGGTTGAGGGTTCCAAAGACGTTTTCCGCCTCAACTCTTCTGCCAACAAAGCGGCTACCACATCATCAAAAGTTAGAGCTCCTGATGATGAATTGTTGATGGTCATCACCAAATGATCCCAAGTCTCCGGGAGGGAACAAAGTAGGGTGATAGCTTTGTCCTCATCCTCCATCTTCACATTAATTGAGACCAATTTACTGATGAGGGTATTAAAATCATTCAAGTGATCTGCCACAGATGAGCCCTCCTTCATCCTTAGGCTGTAAAGCTGTTTTTTCAAAAAAACCTTATTTGTTGCAGATTTCGTCTCATACAACTTTTCAAGCTTCTTCCAAAGGGCTTTCGCGGTTTTTTCTTCAACAACATTGAACAAGACGGAGTCCGCTAGGCATAGACGGATTGTAGAAACCGCCTTCCTATCCAGCGTTGCCCACTCCTCATCTTTGATGCTGCTTGGTTTACTCGCAACCCATTTTGAACCAACAAATCCTCCACCTTCATCTTCCATAGGGCGAAGTTCCTGCCATCAAACTTTTCAATCTCAAACTTGGTTACACTTCTAGTCATTGTTGCAGCTCCCACTCGCACAAAACCCTAGGCTCTGATACTAGATGTTAGAAAATATAGCAAAATTATGTGCAAGCAAAAAAACACAATAACGCAGGAAAAACAGTAACATAGATTTTACGTGGAAAACCTGCAATGTGCAGGAAAAACCATGGGGCAATGGCAGCTTGATCTTTTATTGATTTCGGCAGAATTACTTTCAATCATAATTTACATGCAAGGGGTCATTCCCCTTTTATAGAAAAAACAAAAACTGTTTGTTTCCTCTTCCAAAGGAAGAGTCCAAAAACTGTTTGCTTCCTCTTCCAAAGGAAGAGTCCAAAAAACTGTTCGTTTCCTCTTCCAAAAGGAATAGTCCAAAAGATTGTTTGTTTCCTCTCCCAAAGGAAGACTACAGAATACTGTTTGTTTCCTCTTTATAAGCTGCACCACCATGCACCTCTCTGCTGAAGAACATTGGAGATCTGGATATTGACTTCACCTGCTAACACCAAAGTTCGATGAAGAAGGTCATGTTGAACTGGATATGAAAGCAATGTTATAGTCGCAAGTACATAATTTGCTGTCTCACCAATTGCAAGAGCTGTTTGTCAAGTGGCAGGATCTTCCTAAAGAGGACTTCACATGAGAACTAGTGATCATTCTCTAGAAATTTCCAGCTTTGAGGACAAAGCATTTTGAGGGGGAAGGCAAAATAATGGCCACAACATAAGCACGTGGACTATCTTTATTTTGATTGATTCAGGCCCAAGTTAGGATAGTCATCCCTTGAGCATTGGGGTTAGGGTTGTTACTTTGTTAAACTATAAATAGGAAGCAATGTGATGTAGTTAAATCATCAATCCATTCTTCTACACCTCTAGTGCGCATTCAGGACTTCACCCTCTCTAAGTGGCTAGGAGACTTGGCCCTCTGAGTGGCTTGGCTTGTTTCTGAGATTTGGAATCTGATCTGTGATACTCTACTAGATTTACCATTTTGGAATCTGATTTTTGCAAATATTTTGGTGAATGCTCAATTTGTTGCTATTATTCTGAAATTATGGTTGGATTTGTTGTTTTCTCGAAGTTGTTTCGTAATCGTTACATTGGAGTACGTAAGTTCAACTCCCTTTAGGGATGCCATTGTCTATATTGGATCTAATTTGTTTGTTGATTTTATTGTTATCAACCAATTAGAATGAAGTGCAAGATAGAATTTAGAAAGTGGTTGACATTTGACCAGATTTGGGAAGCCCTACCCTAGCTGAAAATTTGTGGAAAATTGCTAGAGAGAGAGAGAGATTACACCTAGAATATAACTAATGATTCCTTGGGATTGGCATGGAAAGGGTCTAGCTCTTACTCAATAAAAGTTGGCTGCAAAGTTTTGCTGGAGCAAGAACTAATGCAAAACAAAACAAAACTCCAGAACCAAATTAAAATCCCTGAAGTAGATCAAACAAACAATGTTTTAACAACGCTGGTTATCCTTAAATTCCTATCCTGCTATCTTGGTTGTTCAACGAGTTTCCTTTAAAAATCTAATGAGGATAACCATGATGACATGCTTCTATCATGTCCTCTCATCATAGTTCTTTGGAAACTCTGGTACAAATTCTTTAATGAACCTGCAGCCCTTCCCTTTATCATTAACCAATGGCAAGAATGGAAGAAATCTTCTTTCACAACACCTTATAGGATGAATATCACACGGATTAGTTTATCAGGAACAAGGTTCAATTGTTATATCTTAAGGGAAATTTGTCTGTCCTCTTTGGGTGATAACTGGCAGCACCAGCTCATTAGTCTTTCTTTGTCAAAAATCTTGGGCTCACGTGTCTCTTTCTAGTCCTTCAATGATGAGGTGGCTAAGAAACCCATCGATGGCACATCTAAAAAAGCTAACCAGCTAGGAAAATGAATTCCTTCTACTACGTAACCCCCATCATGGTGGGAATTCAATTCAGACAGCACATTTTAAGGGCACTCATAAGGATCCCAATAATGAAAATGGTTATAAGGATCATATGTATATATATGTCAACACTTCAGTTTATGGAAGCTATGAGCACCCAATCCAATCATGTTGTAGAAGTCATTTAAAGCCATTGATTAAGGACCAATATCAACAAGCACAAGGTTATGAATTCAAGTTTGATTCGATATAAATGCCTTTGATAAAATATCAACTGCCTCAGAGTGGAAATACATTTTCAAATATTAGCTTCCTATCTCAAAGAAGAAATGATGATTTATCAAGTCCTAGAGAATGGACTTTTTACAGGGAATTGAATACCCACGACTGCAGAAATATAGCCCAAGTGATGCTACAATCCTCATTGGTAGGATTACTCATGAGGAGCCTTATTGCTGATTGGAGGGGGTCAAGCTTTCACCTTCACCTTTAAAGATATATGCTTTTGGTTCATATTGAAATTGTGAGGAATAAAGAAGACAATAGAGATGTAAATATTTATGACTCTCCTTTGTGGGAGAATTAACATTGGGACAATATATTGTATTCCCTAAATCATCTCATTATCCTTGGTATTAGATGATAGTGAGAGAGAGGTAAGTCATATTTGTAATCATTGGTCTTCTATTGATTTTTGTGATGGATGTGACAACCTTATGGAAGGGAGTGATTACTAGGAGGGCCCAACTTCAATCTTTTACTAGGTGAGAAGGTGTGGAGCTTAAGACATGGATATTCAAGGTTGTTGCATTAATGGTTTTTTCTTCTTTGTCATAAATTGTGTATTTTTAAATGTTGTAAAAATAAAAATAACTGTCATAATTTAGGGCTCAGTGTTAAAGTGATACCCTTACTCTTAGTGATACATTTTCAACCTCCTTTCTCTTTGTTTCTGTCAAAGTAAATAGTGTCCTTGGCAAAAAACGTTTTAGGTATGACCAGCAATTTCCTTTTGGAATAGTGGGAGGGTAAAAACAAAATTAAAAAAACGATTACTAATAGACATATTATCTTCAATATGAAAATTTGGACAAGGAATTTGCCATCAACATGAAGGAATTGTCAACCACAGAGGTAAAGTTTAAAGAAATCATGGACCTAGGTCATAGTAAAGGGTGAAACAATGTCTTCTTGGGGGACACAGCAGTGAATGATGTCCTTACGCATTTCTCTATTCAGAGTAGTTCAGAAGTTTGATGATAAGTATACTCCTTGAGTCGCATTGACCTCATTGGTCATTCATGGACATTAACATAATGTTTTTCTTTCTTTCTTTTTGAGGGAGCTATTAAGGAGTGGGAAGCTTGGTTCAAAAAGTGGATGTGGCTAATGCTCAAGATATTAGAACCCGTCTAGAATAACTCGACTCGTTTTTAGAGAAGGATTTGCCATGCAACTCTTTTGCTAAAGCCACAACAACTCCTAGCTTAAAATCTACTAAGATATTAAAAACCAATATCTGGAAACCCAAAGTCGAGGCTGCCTAGATGAAAAAAGCTGAATGAAGCTCCATGAAGTCATTAGAGAACTACGGCAATCTAAGCTGGTGGAAGATCATTTCAAAACAGAACAGAGACAATAGCTTTGTCCCAACTAGCTTAGTGCAATGTATTAACCCAAGCAATTTAGAGTGCAATGTATTCCCAAGATCTTCATGTTGCTCCTTCTGTAAGACGAGTAAAAGACCTAAAAATGATATATAAGACCTTAAATGCAATAGCAGTATGACGGGTCTACAATGAAAACGAAAATTCATGGAGCAAAAGCTTTTTAGAAGTATTCAGATAGAATGGAACTTGAGATGATTTTCAAAGATAATTGATAGTGTCGAGGACCCTGTCTTTCGGAAGTTCTTTTTTCCTCTAGGCACTTCCATAAAACTAGCTTGGATGGGAAACTTGAAGAGAATACGAGGTGAGATTCTGGAATGATCTTGGATCCTCCCAAGGCCTCTATCTCAGACAAAATCAGAAATTTGATGATTAAGGATGTCATAAAAGGTCCTGTAAACTATTCGATAAACGCTAAATTTGAATGCTTCCAGCTACAAGTATGGTAGCAACTTGACCCGAGAGAGGGATGTATTGAAAGAAAACCAGAACAGAATTCAGCACATCTTATGTAGTCATCACACACCTCCTTAAGTTAACAAAGAATACTTGGTTTGGTAAACAATAAATTCTACTCAACTCATTGTTAAGGAAGGCTGCAAGAAGTAATAAATGGCAGACAAACACAGGCTAGGGTGAGCATGTGGAAGCCAGATCTAAACAGTCCCAAGGCCATTGATTCCTCCTGATTTGCCAGTAAAAACAAAATTTGAGGCTAGAGACCTACAAAATCTAGTCACATATCCATGTTTAGGAACATTGCTTCTAAAAGAACATAAACGGAATGTGTTTATTGGACCATTGTTTGCAAGACAAGGTTTATTTTAAAGATGAAAAATCCAAATTGTATTGATGTTCAACATTCATATCAAAGCCTCAAACCAGGAAACAATAACAAAACAAGTAGCTTTCTTGACACATATACCAAGCAGAGCTATGCCAGGTCTAACCATTTCAATTTAAGGGGTAATTCAAGAAAAATAACGATGCAGAAAAACCTCGTAAATCCCACTTTGTAAGAATACATTCAAGAAACCACAAACAATCTTCAGTTACTAAAGAGTAAAGGAAAGAAACAGAACAGAAATTTGTACCAGTAAAGATGACATTTCTTCAATGTTAAAGAGTATCACAACACCAATAAATGAATTGCAAAGTCCATTACATCCTATTCCCTAGAATGGTTAGAAAAAGTGTCATTCAGGACGGCCCTTTTTTGGCCTAAAATAGCAGACATGGCAATTCAAATTTGTGGCATAGCCATATAATTGTTGAGGAAAATTTTCATATAATATCTCGAAGACTGTGTGGCAAAAGAAATTAATTGAAGGATTTTCAAATATGAAACCATCAGTTTTCAAATTATGCAGCTAGTTGGTCCTTAGAAATGCAGTTATCAATAGGAATCAGCCATTTACAAAGAAACGACCTTCTAGGCAACAAAAGGAATCCACAATCAGTATTTTGAACCCCATGGATCAAAATAAGGATCTATAAAAAAAGATATATATAAAAGGCTTGCAATCTTGAGTGTACATTTAACACTGGGAAATATTGAGCAGAAGTCTTGAGGATTTAGCATGGCCAATGGCCCTGAGATGTGCCTGACTTGGTACCTATACATTCTCAAGAAAGCTTCCTTTATTTTATGATTTGTTTGAACCTGCATATGGATTCAAAAAATCTTTCCAATAAGGAGGACCAGTATAACTGGGATGATAGGAAAACTCAAGACGGCATGCCCAAGGACATGCATATACCTATGAATGGAATTTAGTTCCACATTAATGCTTGTTCTAAGTTATTCATAAGTGCAGTCCTGGCAGTTGTTCTGGGTAAGTCACTTGTACAAATAACAAATCAAAATATTTGTTGTCCAAAGCAATATGATTCCACTCATATACTCTAAAGCTCAAACCGACACAGTGGATGTTGTCTAGTAGTCTGCAGCCTGCATCCTTTTCATACTAATCAATTGTCAAGAAAATATATATAATTATAGAACACCTATTATCTAAATGGCTAAAAGAGCTAAATATAAATATACAATGTCAACGATTGTACGCGTAAGTTTCAGAAGAGCGTATCTTAAAAATTCATGCAAAAATGTTATATGCAATATTCAGGCTTCATTACACATAAGACATGGCTAACGATGCTTCAAACATAACATTGAAATTTAAATTATTATTAATCAATTTTCTCCATCTCTATAGAATTTATGCTGATCAGAACGGTTCGTTTGGTTTTTATTATTTTGAAATTAAAAGTTGATTTGTAAGCTATGTTTTAAGAAAATGCTTCAAACATAACATTGAAACTTACATTATTATTAATCAAGTTTCTCCATCTCTCAAGAATTTATGCTGATCAGAATGGTTCGTTTGGTTTTTATTATTTTGAAATTAAGAGTTGATTTGTAAGCGTTTTAATAAGTTTTGGGATGGAGACGACATTTTGGGAGGGCAAGATGCATTCCTAGGATGACGGGACACATTTTTAGGACTACGGTGCGCGTATGCAAGACAGCCCCAAATCCTAGGCGGAGTCCCATGTAATATAGTTTATCAACAGGCATGTTCAATTTATTTCTTGACCTGAACTCTGAACTGTATCCACAATGGCACTAATATAATATGTTGTTGCTTCTCCACAAATGAAAACTTATGATGGAAAAGAATGGTGTGGATTTGGACATTTGAGACACGTCAAGCCATCATCAACATTAATATTTTCATTAAAGTCTAGATAAGTATGTATTATCCAAAAAAATTACCATGAAATGGACAGTTTCTTCTTAGAGTCTGACGAAGAGGGTTTGGACACGACCGCCGCAGCTGAACGAGACTTAGCTTCTGTCTGTATGAGGCATTAGACACCCAATTCTCTCTCACCTGGAAAATAATCAAGAGATATACAAATTTTATTTAATGTGACATTTAAACAAGAGGGCTTGAAGACACTACCTGTCCCTCCACCACACCAGAATGACACTTCTGTCTTCTGTATCTTCAATCTGTACCAGGTATTTGACATCTAATTTTCATCTGGAAAATAATCAAGACATATACAAATTTTCAGCCAAAATTAAAGAATTAAATAATCTTAAACAAACAAAAATCCAAATGAAGATCCTAAGCTATACAAATAAATTCTTCTTATTTTTTGATACGGCAGTCTTACCAACGGGGTTAGAATATGCGAACTGTTCTTTCACTGCAGCAGAAAGAGACTTTCGTATATCCAGCCGTATTACACACGGAGTCATCGCCTGAAAAATAAAGAAAAATAAAAAATGTCAAAGAAACAAATGGACAGCCACTCCACAGTAGCAGTAAGAGTCGTTTATATCTTAACCTTTCCCTGTTCATAGAAAGCTAAATCTTAAACAAAAATTCATGCACTGATTTTAAGAAACACAAATTCAAAATAGACGATAAATTGAATTTACCTGGTTGCGTAAAGACTGCTAATACGCCAGTTCACCCATGCTTTAAGCTTCTTTCCAATTTCTAAGCTCTCTCGTCTCAAGCTGCCCGAAACCAGTTGCACACCTGAAAAAAAATCAATCTCAATGTTTTCCACCTAAATTGTCCAGAATAAATTCTGCTATGCATAAATTTTTTCTTAAACTAGGCATGGTTTTGTTATTTTTAACACAAATTTGCAACCCCAACTCAAATTCTAGACCTCGCGACTACATACCAGCAAAATAAACCAGCATTCGTCATTCCTCGCATTGCATCCAACTTTGGACCTCATTTCAGTCTTACATCTTTCTCGCTACCTCGAAAAATATCTTGAAAAAGCCAATCGGAGGCGAATATCACCGTTGTACTCTCCTATCCTATTATACTTTATTTTATTCCGATGGTGATTGATGGCGATCTTCGATGGGGACTTGCAACTATCTGTGGAAAGTGTCTTGCAAGTACTCGGACAGCGACTTGTAACAATTTGGATGAATGTTGCCTGAAAGTTGGATACATTCTTCGTGACCGTTTCCGTTCATTTGTGATCATGTTAATATTTGTAGAGTTGCGCGTCCTGAAATCATTTTGTGTTGCAAAGGTTTATCAAGGTTTACACTTAATTATTCTGACGTGGAACGTTTTTACGACGTGGTTAGGGTTAATTATTTACTCTTGCTTTATGGCTTTAATTTCAAACAAATGAAATGAAACGGAGTCTTCGGGGTAGCCTTTAAGGTCAAGCTAGTGATTCGTTCGTCCGTAGTTCAAGTTATCTTTAAAATTTTAAAAATATTTGATGATAAAAATTATTTTTAACATATTATAATTATTTTAATGTGTAAAATATGTTTATGCTAATAATTTAATAAAAAAAAATTAAAATTAATTATTTTAATTATTGATATTTTTTAAAATTTTACTAAAATGATATAAATTAATAATATATTCTTGACTTTCCCTTAAAAAGTATATACAAATAAGTTTAAGTAACTAAATAGGTTAAATTATAACTTAGAGATATAGGTTCAAATCTTATCTCTATATGTATATATATCAAAAATATTATAACAACTCCTGTTATACATAATTTCTAAAGATGTAATATTAGATGTCATAATGCAATACATGTAAGGTATGTATTAGTCTTGTGTAACTAATTAAATTTATTTATATTTAAAATGATGTATATAATACAAAAGTTATTTAACAATATCAATACGTCATTTTATTTTTTATTACTTTATTTTATTTGTATTTTTTCTTTTTTAATTTTTTTTTAAATATATTTGTTATATTTATAAGTTGTTTTTGTTAATAATATTTTTTAATATGTTCTCGTGGGACAGCACAACGTTTCGGGCTTTGGCTCTTTTTTGGGAGGTTCAAGGTTCAAATGCGAGGTGGGTGAGTGTGTGAGGGGGTGGGTGTGTGTATGGTTGTGTGTTTAGCCTCTATTGATAAGCTTAGCTCTCGGGGGTCATGGTTGGGATGGGAATGCCCAACCCTAAGCGTTGGTTGTAAGGGTTTCTCATACTACCCTTACTAAAAAAAAATCTCTCAAGGGAATAGGCATAGTCTCAATAATACCTTAAACATGTTACTAAAGGTGCAAAGACCAAATATATTGATGTTACAAGAAACAATGGGGGAAGGCTAGAAAATCAATGAAGATCTACACAAATTCATGAAGGATTGGAAATTCCTTCATGTGGATGCAAAAGGAAGGTTAAGGGGTTTGATTTTGGGATGGAAAAACAAGTAACTTATCAACTTATAAATACATAAAAATTTAGCTTACGAATAGTCATAAATTAGATGTAGGGAACTCATTCATTAGAAAACTTAATTTAAAGTTTGAGTTTTGAACAATTGAAAAGCACAAAGGTTTTGCTTAACTTGATCTTATATAGACATGTTTACAAAGAATTATATGCAATAGCAAATTCTCTATCCAAAGAAGGCCTTTAAGTAAAATAGGGAAGATAGGTAATATGGGAGATAAGGGATGGAACTCTTATGCCAACTATAACCAAGTTTATTCATGACCATTATTGAGACTCTTGTGTTCAATCAAGAAAGCATTGTATAATAGTCTTTCAAAAACATTATGAAAATTCATTGTATCTTTCTCAAAAGTAGAAAGGAAGGAAAACTTATAGAAAATCTTAGTTCTAAAAATGTATGGATAGATGATCTTAGAGAATATTATTTCTTGAAAAGTATAAGACCCCGAGGGCTTATAGATATTGTATGAATGCCAAGTGTATTTACACATTATATTTTCATTCTCTCTCAAAATAGAAATTATGTTTTTTTCTTTTGAAAAAAAAAGAAAAATAATTTTTTTTTTTTTACATAGATGAATTGGTTACAATCACAATTTTTAGTAACTGCCAGTGCAACTGGCAAGGTTCAAACTATCAGCGAAGGCTTCCAACACACCCACCCTCTCATTAATGGTAACCCATCGTGAGATGGGGACCGCCGAACGTACAGGGTTCGCATCGTCTTTGTTAGTCTGGTTCAACACTTGGCAAAAAGGGGACCATCGGACAAGCAGGAAATTGATCACCATCATCAGTCAGGGGACCATCGGACAAGTAGGAAATTGATCACCATCATCAGTCAGGTGCAACACGCAAAGGAGTCAGATCGAGCTACTGGCTATGCATGAGAATGCCCGTGGAATTGGAACTTAGGTCTCTTCTCAGTAAGCGTCCCAACTAAAAAAAATAAAAAAGTTGTTCTATAAATAAAATACTTTTTGTTTTATTGAGTTGAATTACATAGAAATAAGAGTCTTATGCTTATAATTTAAGTTGTTTTTTTAATAGTCATATTATATATAATTGTCAAATATGTTGTAATATCAGATGTCATAATGTAATTCATGTAAGGCATGATTTAATCTTGTGTCACTAATTTAACTTGTTTATATTTAAAATGTTGTATGAATTTATTATAATAAAAATGTTGCTTAATAATAAGAACATTTCATTTTATTTGTATTATTTCTCTTTGTTTTATTCTTTAAATTTGTATTTGTTATATTTATTTGTTATTGTGAATAGGATAATTTTTTATTGGGTTAAATTGCATACAAATAATAGTTTTATGCTTATATTTTAAGTTGTTTTCTCCTATGGTTATCAGGTTCTTGATAAGCAAAAGTATGGGAGTCTTCCTGTCACTTGGTGGAAAAAGGTGTAGAACAAATTTGCCTGGCTAAAATGTAACTTCTTTCTCTGGTTGGTAGCTCGTAATAAATGCTTCACTTGGGATAATGTGAGGAAGAGGGGATTTCAGGGTCCCTCTTTTTGTGTCCTTTGCGATAAGAATGAGTATGACTCTTCTCATTTATTTTTCCAATGCTCCTTTGCCGAGAGACATTTGGCACCATTGGTGGAGCACCTGGAACCATCCATGTTTTCATGTGTTGTCCCTGGTGGAGTTTTGGAGTAGTCTGGGCAGACCTCTGGCCAAGGCCCCCTTCTTTCGGGTGGCTTGAAATTTGGGCCCTTCTTGCATCATCTGGCAAATTTGGCTCGAATGGAACCGACGCATATTTTAGGGCAGTTATTTGGTTGTTCAACCGATCTGGCAAAGGATCCTATATATGGTTCAGGAAACCATCCATAGCAAATGTGATGTGGACCCTCTTTTGGATTCTAGGGAGAAGAAGGTACAACAAGCCCTTGGTATCTTTGGGGATGGTGTAAACTCTTCTAGCCCTAGTAGGGTTCCTCAGCTCAGCAAGAAGGTTAGGAGAGATGGTAGGTGGAGGCCACCCCCTAGAGGAGTTTTAAAAATTAATATTGATGGATCATCTAGGGGTAATCCTAGACATGTTGGCATTGGCGGTGTTGGGAGAGATTCTACTGGTGATGTTAGTTTTTTCTTTTCCATTTATAAAGGTGTTCACTCCAGGAATTTTATGGAAGCTCTTACAATTCTTGAGGCCTTGCGAAGGGGGTTTTCTCTTGGCTGGCATAGGATTATCTAGGAGTCTAACTCTCAAATTGTGGTTAATATTTTAAACAGTAAAATGATGGAGGAAGTTAATTGGCAGTTGGCCTCTATAGTCATTCAGATTCTCAGAATAATTGAAGAGTTAGAATTTACTGAAAGCACGAGGATACGAAAACAAAAAGGAAAATGCCAAGTACGATGCATATAAAACCAAACTTAATGCCAAAAGCCTATATATTGAAAAATGCATGAAAGGAAAGAACATAAACGAATCGACACAAGATAAAAGCAATATGGAATACGACCCTCTTTATTGATATGCTTTTAAAGTCATGTTACAATATGTCTCCTTCCCTTTTAGGGGATATAAGCGTTAAGTATGTTTCTTATCACATCCATGGATGGCAATCCTTCTTTTGCGTGCCCACATGTAATATGGGCGGACCAAAACGTCGTCGCCACTTATGTATATGAGTGTTGACTCCTTATTGCTCCTCTGATGTCAGAGACCTGCATTCAAGAAAACAAAAAAGATCAGTAGCACCTGCAGATAGAATAGAACATGTATTTCCCAAGGCCTACTGTTAGTGTATGCATGAAAATATTAAAACGATAACCAAATAACATCAGAACGACCTAAAAATTTAATAGAAACATGAATATGTTACCAAGAGGTCACTGCAAGTGGAACAGTCAGGAAATTCCTCATAGATTTGTATTCGCTCCGGGGTGGGACGAATAGACCTGCAATAAATTGTTAGAAAGCACCCTCTTCAATGTGAAAGCACGAGATTTCGGGCAAAGGAAACACTAATTGCAATATAACCAAAACCAAATGCGCTTAAGTCATAGAAACGTAAAGTGCATGAAATGGAAAAGAAACGCATTGGAAGAGACACCAACAAATGGAGAAAACACAGCCCTTTCATTAATATCCCTTGATCTTTGTTACAATGACGTCTCCTCCCTTTTCGGGGGCTAGGAGCGTTAAAAGAATTCGATTACAATCACTCAATGTTCCTCTTTCCGCGTGCCCACGATTGCAATGGGCGGGCCAAGATGATGTCGCCGCTGATGTCGATGAGTTCTTCACCTCCGCTGCTTCTCCTGCGAACAAAGAAACAACCAAGATGTCAGTAGCACCTGCTGCAAGTGAAAAGTGTTCGTTCTTCTAAAATCATCAAAAGATGCATGCAAACATTTATCTAAAACAATAAACAAAATGATTCTAAACGACTCGAAAACTTGCCAAAAGACGAGAAAATGTTACCAATAGGCCATTGCCACCGAGACAGTCGGCCAATCCGCTTTCAACTGGAAATCGTCCCCGGGTAGGACGATTTACGATCGTAAATCGTCCCTGGGTGGGACGATTTCTTCTATGTTGGGGAAGTCGAACTGACACGCTCCAATGTCGACTCTCGAGGTCTCCAAAACGCCTGCAGATAGAGGGGTTATGTAATTGGGGCCATTTTGGGACGACCCAGATGGTCGGATTCTCCCAATTTGGCCTCTACCCTGGGGAATTTGATATCGCCTCCTGCAAGTTAGTGAAACTACAAAATGACACAAAACATACTAGAATCTGATCAAAGGTTACGAAATTGCAGCTATGAATTCACCAAACAGAAAACACAATATGTAGCATGAGAAAATAAACTAGAATGCTTCTAAAATAAAACTTAAGAAAAGTGCGGGGATGCCCAAGTGGGCCTCCCACCGTTGGCACTTGATTCCAGCGCCAATCCACTAGGGATGGGCCCAAAACCTCTTAAGATTGGGGGGGTCGACGAATTGGTTGGTTCAGGTGTCCATGTGTTGGATTTGGGTCAGGTTCAAGATTCAAAAAGCCACCCAACAACCTCCCTTGCAAAAGAGATTGGTGGATGTGAGAAAGTGAACCAAAGGGGATGCAAGTGAGTCTTCAACTCGGCAGCACTTCGTTGCTTGAAATCTCCTTCAACCTGTCTATCTTGGGTGAGAAAAGTCTCACCTTTTATAGACCCAAGGGGTCTCTTTTGGGAGGGAAGCACAAATGCCATGTGTTGGTCATAGGCGCCATGTGGTAGTCTTGTCTTCCCATGAGGGAGGGGAGTCCTCCATTGACTTGGGCTTTCATAACTACCCTTGTGACAGTCCTCAAACGACCTATTTGTCCACTCACACATGCGTGCGAGGCAGGAGTCATCAACTGACTGTTCTGGGCTGCCACTTGGCCTCATTTGTCTTTTTGCCCGTTAAACTTGGAAATCGTCCTTATCGGAGACGATTTCAGAAATCGTCCCTGGGTGAGACGATTTCAAGTTAGCAATCGTCCCTGGGTGAGACGATTACTAGGCAAAGTGTCTAAGTGTGCCAAATTGCTTCTTGACCTCACAAAATTGCTATGAAAGTGGTTAAGACCACTGTTTGACCTCTGAGGGCTGCCCTGGGGGCTGTGTTTGTCAAAGCGATCAGTGTTTGCAGTCACATAATCGGATTGGTGCTGTTTTGGTGTCTATAGATGCCCCTTTTTGGGAAGCGCTGCGGGTGACACAGTGCTGAGCAAAAATAGATAACCAAAGCACTAATGATTAGGGTTTCTTGGTAACCTAACCAACTTTTGATGCCCCAAGTATGGAAAGGACATGCATTCTTGAATCCTTGCTTCTGACGAGCTAAGGAATTTGATTTCAAGTATTAACCTGTTTTGGTGAGGTGTGACTTGAACTTAGACATTGATCAGTCATGAACAGGCAAAGAGTGTTTTTATCCTCAGGGGGAACCTTGTGTTCATGATTCACGAAATGCCAAGTGTTTGATTGATTTGATTGTTGCTTGTTTACTGCCCTAAGTAGGAGCGTGATTGTCTTTGTCAATGATTCTTTGAATGCATGTCGTTTTCCTTAATTGGGTGTGTGATTGTTGGTTGGTGACTAAGTGTGACTACCCCCTCAAGCGACGAATCGATGAGGGAATGACCTTCGTGAGAGAAGCGACGAGTCGCTTGACCCACGATGACTTGTGCAAGGGTGCCTTTAGAGGGTTTACCGTTAAGCGTGTGCAATTTTTCCAACATTTGGACCTATTTTTGGTGGGTATTAACCCTTTTGGTGATGTCGTAATGAGGTGAAATCATCAAAAATCTAACTTCCCGTGGAGCGGTCCGGCTATTGTAGCCTTCTTGGGGAAGTAGGAGAGCGATAATTTGGACCTCAACATCGATTTTCTTTGCCTAGAGGTTAAGTGCAAGAGCACTTGTGTCCGGCAATGTTTATTGTTTATGTTTTGATGTTGCATTTTTGTTGTTTTTGAGTGGGCTTTGACCCTTTTGTGACGTCATTTGGGGATGAAATTGTCGAAAATCCGTCTTCCCGTGGAGCGGTCCAGCTATGGTAGCCTTCTTAGGGAGTAGGATAGTGACAATGTAAACCCCGACATCAGTTTTTCTATGCCAAGAGGTTAAGTGCAAGAGCACTTGTGTCTGGCAATGTTTATTGATATGTTTTTGTGTTGCATTTTTGGGATGTTTTTGTTGTTTTTGTGACGCCATTGGGGATTAAAATTGGCGAAAATCCGACCTCCCGTGAAGTGGTCCGGCTATGGTAGCCTTCTTAGGGAGTAGGATAGTGACAATGTAAACCCCGACATCAGTTTTGCTATGCCAAGAGGTTAAGTGCAAGAGCACTCTTGTCTGGAAATGTTTATTGCTATGTTTTTGTGTTGCATTTTTGTGATGTTTTTGTTGTTTTTGTGATGCCATTGGGGATTAAAATTGGCGAAAATCTGACCTCCCGTGGAGCGGTCCGGCTATGGTAGCCTTCTTAGGGAGTAGGATAGTGACAATGTAAACCCCGACATCACTTTTGCTATGCCAAGAGGTTAAGTGCAAGAGCACTCTTGTCTGGAAATGTTTATTGCTATGTTTTTGTGTTGCATTTTTGTGATGTTTTTGTTGTTTTTGTGACGCCATTGGGGATTAAAATTGGCAAAAATCCGACCTCCCGTGGAGCGGTCCGGCTATGGTAGCCTTCTTAGGGAGTAGGATAGTGACAATGTAAACCCCGACATCAGCTTTGCTATGCCAAGAGGTTAAGTGCAATAGCACTCTTGTCTGGAAATGTTTATTGCTATGTTTTTGTGCTGCATTTTTGTGATGTTTTTGTTGTTTTTGTGACGCCATTGGGGATTAAAATTGGCAAAAATCCGACCTCCTGTGGAGCGGTCTGGCTATGGTAGCCTTCTTAGGGAGTAGGATAGTGACAATATAAACCCCGACATCAGTTTTGCTATGCCAAGAGGTTAAGTGCAAGAGCACTCTTGTCTCGGAAATGTTTATTGCTATGTTTTTGTGTTGCATTTTTGTGATGTTTTTGTTGTTTTTGTGACGCCATTGGGGATTAAAATTGGTGAAAATCCGACCTCCCGTGGAGTGGTCCGACTATGGTAGCCTTCTTAGGGAGTAGGATAGTGACAATGTAAACCCCGACATCAGTTTTGCTATGCCAAGAGGTTAAGTGCAAGAGCACTCTTGTCTGGAAATGTTTATTGCTATGTTTTTGTGTTGCATTTTTGTGATGTTTTTGTTGTTTTTGTGACGCCATTGGGGATTAAAATTGGCAAAAATCCGACCTCCCGTGGAGCGGTCCAGCTATGGTAGCCTTCTTAGGGAGTAGGATAGTGACAATGTAAACCCCGACATCAATTTTGCTATGCCAAGAGGTTAAGTGCAAGAGCACTCTTGTCTGGAAATGTTTATTGCTATGTTTTTGTGTTGCATTTTTGTGATGTTTTTGTTGTTTTTGTGATGCCATTGGTGATTAAAATTGGCAAAAATCCGACCTCCCGTGGAGCGGTCCGGCTATGGTAGCCTTCTTAGGGAGTAGGATAGTGACAATGTGAACCCCGACATCAGTTTTGCTATGCCAAGAGGTTAAGTGCAAGAGCACTCTTGTCTGGAAATGTTTATTGCTATGTTTTTGTGTTGCATTTTTGTGATGTTTTTGTTGTTTTTGTGACGCCATTGGGGATTAAAATTGGCGAAAATCCAACCTCCCGTGGAGCGGTCCGGCTATGGTAGCCTTCTTAGGGAGTAGGATAGTGACAATGTAAACCACGACATCAGTTTTGCTATGCCAAGAGGTTAAGTGCAAGAGCACTCTTGTCTGGAAATGTTTATTGCTATGTTTTTGTGTTGCATTTTTGTGATGTTTTTGTTGTTTTTGTGACGCCATTGGGGATTAAAATTGGCAAAAATTCGACCTCCCGTGGAGCGGTCCGGCTATGGTAGCCTTCTTAGGGAGTAGGATAGTGACAATGTAAACCCCAACATCAGTTTTGATATGCCAAGAGGTTAAGTGCAAGATCACTCTTGTCTGGAAATGTTTATTGCTATGTTTTTGTGTTGCATTTTTGTGATGTTTTTGTTGTTTTTGTGACGCCATTGGGGATTAAAATTGGCAAAAATCCGACCTCCCGTGGAGCGGTCCGGCTATGGTAACCTTCTTAGGGAGTAGGATAGTGACAATGTAAACCCCGACATCACTTTTGCTATGCCAAGAGGTTAAGTGCAAGAGCACTCTTGTCTGGAAATGTTTATTGCTATGTTTTTGTGTTGCATTTTTGTGATGTTTTTGTTGTTTTTGTGATGCCATTGGGGATTAAAATTGGCGAAAATTCGACCTCCCATGGAGCGGTCCGGGGTAGCCTTCTTAGGGAGTAGGATAGTGACAATGTAAACCCCGACATCAGTTTTGCTATGCCAAGAGGTTAAGGGCAAGAGCACTCTTGTCTGGAAATGTTTATTGCTATGTTTTTGTGTTGCATTTTTGTGATGTTTTTGTTGTTTTTGTGATGCCATTGGGGATTAAAATTGGCAAAAATCCGACCTCCCGTGGAGCGGTTCGGCTATGGTAGCCTTCTTAGGGAGTAGGATAGTGACAATGTAAACCCCGACATCAGTTTTGCTATGCCAAGAGGTTAAGTGCAAGAGCACTCTTGTCTGGAAATGTTTATTGCTATGTTTTTATGTTGCATTTTTGTGATGTTTTTGTTGTTTTTGTGATGCCATTGGGGATTAAAATTGGCAAAAATCCGACCTCCCGTGGAGCGGTCCGGCTATGGTAGCCTTCTTAGGGAGTAGGATAGTGACAATGTAAACCCCGACATCGGTTTTGCTATGCCAAGAGGTTAAGTGCAAGAGCACTCTTGTCTGGAAATGTTTATTGCTATGTTTTTGTGTTGCATTTTTGTGATGTTTTTGTTGTTTTTGTGACGCCATTGGGGATTAAAATTGGCAAAAATCCGACCTCCCGTGGAGCGGTCCGGTTATGGTAGCCTTCTTAGGGAGTAGGATAGTGACAATGTAAACCCCGACATCAGTTTTGCTATGGCAAGAGGTTAAGTGCAAGAGCAATCTTGTCTGGAAATGTTTATTGCTATGTTTTTGTGTTGCATTTTTGTGATGTTTTTGTTGTTTTTGCGACGCCATTGGGGATTAAAATTGGCAAAAATTCGACCTCTCGTGGAGCGGTCCGGCTATGGTAGCCTTCTTAGGGAGTAGGATAGTGACAATGTAAACCCCGACATCAGTTTTGCTATGCCAAGAGGTTAAGTGCAAGAGCACTCTTGTCTGGAAATGTTTATTGCTATGTTTTTGTGTTGCATTTTTGTGATGTTTTTGTTGTTTTTGTGACGCCATTGGGGATTAAAATTGGCAAAAATTCGACCTCCCGTGGAGCGGTCCGACTATGGTAGCCTTCTTAGGGAGTAGGATAGTGATAATGTAAACCCCGACATCAGTTTTGCTATGCCAAGAGGTTAAGTGCAAGAGCACTCTTGTCTGGAAATGTTTATTGCTATGTTTTTGTGTTGCATTTTTGTGATGTTTTTGTTGTTTTTGTGACGCCATTGGGGATTAAAATTGGCGAAAATCCGACCTCCCGTGGAGCGGTCCGGCTATGGTAGCCTTCTTAGGGAGTAGGATAGTGACAATGTAAACCTCGACATCAATTTTGCTATGCCAAGAGGTTAAGTGCAAGAGCACTCTTGTCTGGAAATGTTTATTGCTATGTTTTTGTGTTGCATTTTTGTGATGTTTTTGTTGTTTTTGTGACGCCATTGGGGATTAAAATTGGTGAAAATCCGACCTCCCGTGGAGCGGTCCGGCTATGGTAGCCTTCTTAGGGAGTAGGATAGTGACAATGTAAACCCCGACATCAGTTTTGCTATGCCAAGAGGTTAAGTGCAAGAGCACTCTTGTCTGGAAATGTTTATTGCTATGTTTTTGTGTTGCATTTTTATGATGTTTTTGTTGTTTTCGTGACGCCATTGGGGATTAAAATTGGCAAAAATCCGACCTCCCGTGGAGCGGTCCGACTATGGTAGCCTTCTTAGGGAGTAGGATAGTGACAATGTAAACCCCGACATCAATATTGCTATGCCAAGAGGTTAAGTGCAAGAGCACTCTTGTCTGGAAATGTTTATTGCTATGTTTTTGTGTTGTATTTTTGTGATGTTTTTGTTGTTTTTGTGACGCCATTGGGGATTAAAATTGGCAAAAATCCGACCTCCCGTGGAGCGGTCCGGCTATGGTAGCCTTCTTAGGGAGTAGGATAGTGACAATGTAAACCCCAACATCAGTTTTGCTATGCCAAGAGGTTAAGTGCAAGAGCACTCTTGTCTGGAAATGTTTATTGCTATGTTTTTGTGTTGCATTTTTGTGATGTTTTTGTTGTTTTTGTGACGCCATTGGGGATTAAAATTGGCAAAAATTCGACCTCCCGTGGAGCGGTCCGGCAAAGGTAACCTTCTTAGGGAGTAGGATAGTGACAATGTAAACCCCGACATCAGTTTTGCTATGCCAAGAGGTTAAGTGCAAGAGCACTCTTGTCTGGAAATGTTTATTGCTATGTTTTTATGTTGCATTTTTGTGATGTTTTTGTTGTTTTTGTGACGCCATTGGGGATTAAAATTGGCAAAAATCCGACCTCCCGTGGAGCGGTCCGACTATGGTAGCCTTCTTAGGGAGTAGGATAGTGACAATGTAAACCCCGACATCAGTTTTGCTATGCCAAGAGGTTAAGTGCAAGAGCACTCTTGTCTGGAAATGTTTATTTCTATGTTTTTGTGTTGCATTTTTGTGATGTTTTTGTGACGCCATTGGGGATTAAAATTGGCAAAAATCCGACCTCCCGTGGAGCGGTCCGGCTATGGTAGCCTTCTTAGGGAGTAGGATAGTGACAATGTAAACCCCGACATCAGTTTTGCTATGCCAAGAGGTTAAGTGCAAGAGCACTCTTGTCTGGAAATGTTTATTGCTATGTTTTTGTGTTGCATTTTTGTGATGTTTTTGTTGTTTTTGTGACGCCATTGGGGATTAAAATTGGCAAAAATTCGACCTCTCGTGGAGCGGTCCGGCTATGGTAGCCTTCTTAGGGAGTAGGATAGTGACAATGTAAACCCCGTCATCAGTTTTGCTATGCCAAGTGGTTAAGTGCAAGAGCACTCTTGTCTGGAAATGTTTATTGCTATGTTTTTGTGTTGCATTTTTGTGATGTTTTTGTTGTTTTTATGACGCCATTGGGGATTAAAATTGGCAAAAATCCGACCTCTCGTGGAGCGGTCCGGCTATGGTAGCCTTCTTAGGGAGTAGGATAGTGACAATGTAAACCCCGACATCAGTTTTGCTATGCCAAGAGGTTAAGTGCAAGAGCACTCTTGTCTGGAAATGTTTATTGCTATGTTTTTGTGTTGCATTTTTGTGATGTTTTTGTTGTTTTTGTGATGCCATTGGGGATTAAAATTGGCGAAAATCTGACCTCCCGTGGAGCGGTCCGGCTATGGTAGCCTTCTTAGGGAGTAGGATAGTGACAATGTAAACCCCGACATCAGTTTTGCTATGCCAAGAGGTTAAGTGCAAGAGCACTCTTGTCTGGAAATGTTTATTGCTATGTTTTTGTGTTGCATTTTTGTGATGTTTTTGTTGTTTTTGTGATGCCATTGGGGATTAAAATTGGCGAAAATCCGACCTCCCGTGGAGCGGTCCGGCTATGGTAGCCTTCTTAGGGAGTAGGATAGTGACAATGTAAACCCCGACATCAGTTTTGCTATGCCAAGAGGTTAAGTGCAAGAGCACTCTTGTCTGGAAATGTTTATTGCTATGTTTTTGTGTTGCATTTTTGTGATGTTTTTGTTGTTTTTGTGATGCCATTGTGGATTAAAATTGGCGAAAATCCGACCTCTCGTGGAGCGGTCCGGCTATGGTAGCCTTCTTAGGGAGTAGGATAGTGACAATGTAAACCCCGACATCAGTTTTGCTATGCCAAGAGGTTAAGTGCAAGAGCACTCTTATCTGGAAATGTTTATTGCTATGTTTTTGTGTTGCATTTTTGTGATGTTTTTGTTGTTTTTGTGATGCCATTGGGGATTAAAATTGGCAAAAATTCGACCTCCCGTGGAGCGGTCCGACTATGGTAGCCTTCTTAGGGAGTAGGATAGTGACAATGTAAACCCCGACATCAGTTTTGTTATGCCAAGAGGTTAAGTGCAAGAGCACTCTTGTCTGGAAATGTTTATTGCTATGTTTTTGTGTAGCATTTTTGTGATGTTTTTGCTATTTTTGTGATGCCATTGGGGATTAAAATTGGCAAAAATCTGACCTCCCGTGGAGCGGTCCGGCTATGGTAGCCTTCTTAGGGAGTAGGATAGTGACAATGTAAACCCCGACATCAATTTTGCTATGCCAAGAGGTTAAGTGCAAGAGCACTCTTGTTTGGAAATGTTTATTGCTATGTTTTTGTGTTGCATTTTTGTGATGTTTTTGTTGTTTTTGTGATGCCATTGGGGATTAAAATTGGCAAAAATCCGACCTCCCGTGGAGCGGTCCGACTATGGTAGCCTTCTCAGGGAGTAGGATAGTGACAATGTAAACCCCGACATCAGTTTTGTTATGCCAAGAGGTTAAGTGCAAGAGCACTCTTGTCTGGAAATGTTTATTGCTATGTTTTTGTGTTGCATTTTTGTGATGTTTTTGTTGTTTTTGTGACGCCATTGGGGATTAAAATTGGCAAAAATCTTACCTCCCGTGGAGCGGTCCGGCTATGGTAGCCTTCTTAAGGAGTAGGATAGTGACAATGTAAACCCCGACATCAATTTGGCTATGTGAAGAGGTTAAGTGCAAGAGCACTCTTGTCTGGAAATGTTTATTGCTATGTTTTTGTGTTGCATTTTTGTGATGTTTTTGTTGTTTTTGTGACGCCATTGGGGATTAAAATTGGCAAAAATTCGACCTCCCGTGGAGCGGTCCGGCTATGGTAGCCTTCTTAGGGAGTAGGATAGTGACAATGTAAACCCCGACATCAGTTTTGCTATGCCAAGAGGTTAAGTGAAAGAGCACTCTTGTCTGGAAATGTTTATTGCTATGTTTTTGTGTTGCATTTTTGTGATGTTTTTGTTGTTTTTGTGACGCCATTGGGGATTAAAATTGGCAAAAATCCGACCTCCCGTGGAGCAGTCCGGCTATGGTAGCCTTCTTAGGGAGTAGGATAGTGACAATGTAAACCCCGACATCAGCTTTGCTATGCCAAGAGGTTAAGTGCAAGAGCACTCTTGTCTGGAAATGTTTATTGCTATGTTTTTGTGTTGCATTTTTGTGATGTTTTTGTTGTTTTTGTGATGCCATTGGGGATTAAAATTGGCAAAAATCCGACCTCCCGTGGAGCGGTCTAGCTATGGTAGCCTTCTTAGGGAGTAGGATAGTGACAATGTAAACCCCGACATCAGTTTTGCTATGCCAAGAGGTTAAGTGCAAGAGCACTCTTGTCTGGAAATGTTTATTGCTATGTTTTTGTGTTGCATTTTTGTGATGTTTTTGTTGTTTTTGTGACGCCATTGGGGATTAAAATTGGCAAAAATCCGACCTCCCGTGGAGCGGTCCGGCTATGGTAGCCTTCTTAGGGAGTAGGATAGTGACAATGTAAACCCCGACATCAGTTTTTCTATGCCAAGAGGTTAAGTGCAAGAGCACTCTTGTCTGGAAATGTTTATTGCTATGTTTTTGTGTTGCATTTTTGTGATGTTTTTGTTGTTTTTGTGACGCCATTGGGGATTAAAATTGGCAAAAATCCGACCTCCCGTGGAGCGGTCCGGCTATGGTAGCCTTCTTAGGGAGTAGGATAGTGACAATGTAAACCCCGACATCAGTTTTGCTATGCCAAGAGGTTAAGTGCAAGAGCACTCTTGTCTGGAAATGTTTATTGCTATGTTTTTGTGTTGCATTTTTGTGATGTTTTTGTTGTTTTTGTGACGCCATTGGGGATTAAAATTGGCAAAAATTCGACCTCTCGTGGATCGGTCCGGCTATGGTAGCCTTCTTAGGGAGTAGGATAGTGACAATGTAAACCCCGACATCAGTTTTGCTATGCCAAGAGGTTAAGTGCAAGAGCACTCTTGTCTGGAAATGTTTATTGCTATGTTTTTGTGTTGCATTTTTGTGATGTTTTTGTGACGCCATTGGGGATTAAAATTGGCAAAAATCCGACCTCCCGTGGAGCGGTCCGGCTATGTTAGCCTTCTTAGGGAGTAGGATAGTGACAATGTAAACCCCGACATCAGTTTTGCTATGCCAAGAGGTTAAGTGCAAGAGCACTCTTGTCTGGAAATGTTTATTGCTATGTTTTTGTGTTGCATTTTTGTGATGTTTATGTTGTTTTTGTGACGCCATCGATATCAGTTTTGCTATGCCAAGAGGTTAAGTGCAAGAGCACTCTTGTTTGGAAATGTTTATTGCTATGTTTTTGTGTTGCATTTTTGTGATGTTTTTGTTGTTTTTGTGACGCCATTGGGGATTAAAATTGGCAAAAATTCGACCTCCCGTGGAGCGGTCCGGCTATGGTAGCCTTCTTAGGGAGTAGGATAGTGACAATGTAAACCCCGACATCAGTTTTGCTATGCCAAGAGGTTAAGTGCAAGAGCACTCTTGTTTGGAAATTTTTATTGCTATGTTTTTGTGTTGCATTTTTGTGATGTTTTTGTTGTTTTTGTGACGCCATTGGGGATTAAAATTGGCGAAAATCCGACCTCCCGTGGAGCAGTCCAGCTATGGTAGCTTTCTTAGGGAGTAGGATAGTGACAATGTAAACCCCGACATCAGTTTTGCTATGCCAAGAGGTTAAGTGCAAGAGCACTCTTGTCTGGAAATGTTTATTGCTATGTTTTTGTGTTGCATTTTTGTGATGTTTTTGTTGTTTTTGTGACGCCATTGGGGATTAAAATTGGCAAAAATCCGACCTCCCGTGGAGCGGTCCGGCTATGGTAGCCTTCTTAGGGAGTAGGATAGTGACAATGTAAACCCCGACATCAGTTTTGCTATGCCAAGAGGTTAAGTGCAAGAGCACTCTTGTTTGGAAATGTTTATTGCTATGTTTTTTTGTTGCATTTTTGTGATGTTTTTGTTATTTTTGTGATGCCATTTGGGATTAAAATTGGCAAAAATCCGACCTCCCATGGAGCGGTCCGGCTATGGTAGCCTTCTTAGGGAGTAGGATAGTGACAATGTAAACCCCGACATCAGTTTTGCTATGCCAAGAGGTTAAGTGCAAGAGCACTCTTGTCTGGAAATGTTTATTGCTATGTTTTTATGTTGCATTTTTGTGATGTTTTTGTTGTTTTTGTGACGCCATTGGGGATTAAAATTGGTAAAAATCTGACCTCTCGTGGAGCGGTTCGGCTATGGTAGCCTTCTTAGGGAGTAGGATAGTGATAATGTAAACCCCGACATCAGTTTTGCTATGCCAAGAGGTTAAGTGCAAGAGCACTCTTGTCTGGAAATGTTTATTGCTATGTTTTTGTGTTGCATTTTTGTGATGTTTTTGTTGTTTTTATGACGCCATTGGGGATTAAAATTGGCAAAAATCTGACCTCCCATGGAGCGGTCCGGCTATGGTAGCCTTCTTAGGGAGTAGGATAGTGACAATGTAAACCCCGACATCAGTTTTGCTATGCCAAGAGGTTAAGTGCAAGAGCACTCTTGTCTGGAAATGTTTATTGCTTTTTGTTTTTGTGTTGCATTTATTTGTTGTTTTTGTTGTTTTGATTTTCTTTGATCTTATGCATGATGGTTGATGAATATGGATGTATGCATGTTGATTTATTTTGATGGATGCATATGCTATGGTGAATGCAAATGTTTTTTTTATTTATATGTGATATGCGAGATATGAAATGGATGAATGGGATTTGTGATGTTTGGCTATGGCACCATAGACTCGTTTAGAGCTCTGTTATTTTGTTTTTAGGTGATTTTTGTGATGTATGGCTCTACATGTATACATGGTTTTTTTGTTTTTGTATTTTCTGATGGTATTTGCAAAGATGAAAAGTAGCGCAGTTTGTTTAGAAATGTAGCTAAGGTTTTCTGAGACTCAGACGGTTTTAGCTCACTAGCCACGACTATACTTTATCTTACAAGACTTTTGACCAAGGTATGAATCGGACTTGTTTTTGACCAAGTTATTTCACATCCCTGTGTGTGCAATTGATTTCATTTATGTGGTATTTGTCAGGATACCGCCGATGCCAGATGGGATTTCAATCGAACCTGTACTGAGGATCACCTAATTAGCTCCACAAACTCCTTTGTTGTATTCCGTTAGATTAATTTGCAGTGTTATCCAGGATACCGTAAGCTAGCTCATCCACATGCAAACATTGATCTATACACAAGTTAATGTGATAGATATATCGTCATGCGAGAAGTTTATCGCCAGTGACTGATAGGCTATCAACCTAATCGGTACTGAGGCTTGCCTCATGACCTTTTAGAATGCTGAGAGTTCTAGGGATTTAAGGTCAACTCCCTTCTTTTCTTCATTTATATTGGGATACTTGCTCATTTTTAGTGATGATATCACTGTTTATTTTGATTTGTTTTTCTTTTGAGCAAGGGATTGGAAATATGGAGTGACGAAAATCACTGTTGCTTTGTGCATTTGATGTGTGCACTGTAGGATGTCAAATTTTGATGTTTTGCAACTATTGAGAATTAGGGATTCTTGGGGAATTGGGTAGGGAGGATGCTTGTCCTTTTGCCAACTCTCAACATTCTTTGGGTCATTCACACAGGGGGATGAGCAAGATAACCGTTTCGCTTATGGTGAACTGGATTACTATGCAGGTTTCATCTTTCGTTCACACAACTCTAGAATTATTTTATGTGTTTTATCTTGTGATGGGATGTTACGTAACAAGGTGTATTTCAAGTATGACTCTACCTTCGTAAAGTCTTTTGACTTGATACATTATAGGCTAAAGAGCAAAATGATGACTAAATCATGAAAAACTCTTGATACATTAAAAGACCACTGACTCTATGTGGTAAAAGCGATGTATGGTGTTTTTGTTGTTTTTGTAAAATGAGACAGTGTGGAACAAGATGGACTACCGGATTAATTACAGCCTATGGTGCCTTTGACCTGTACGACCACAAATATTTGATGTATGGATGCAATGATTTAATGAGCAATGTATTTTTGTTTTTGATGATTTTTGTTGTTTTTGAGTTTTTTTTATTTTTGACCAAGTGATTGCGATAATCCTTGGAGCTTTTTGGATTGACCAAGAGATTACGATAATCCTTGGAGCTTTTTAGATTTTGACCAAGTGATTACGATAATCCTTGGAGCTTTTTGGTTTGACCAAGTGATTACGATAATCCTTGGAGCTTTTGGGTTTTGACCAAGGGATTGCGATAATCCTTGGAGCTTTTTGGATTTTGACCAAGTGATTGCGATAATCCTTGGAGCTTTTGGATTGACCAAGAGATTGCGATAATCCTTGGACCTTTTTAGATTTTGACCAAGTGATTGCGATAATCCTTGGAGCTTTTTGGATTTTGACCAAGAGATTGCGATAATCCTTGGAGCTTTTTGGGTTTGACCAAGTGATTGCGATAATCCTTGGAGATTTTTGGTTTGACCAAGTGATTGCGATAATCCTTGGAGATTTTTGGGTTTGACCAAGCGATTACGATAATCCTTGGAGCTTTTTGGTTTGACCAAGAGATTGCGGGAATCCTTGGAGCATTTTTGGGTTTGACCAAACGATTACGATAATCCTTGGAGCTTTTTGGATTTTGACCAAGAGATTGCGATAATACTTGGAGCTTTTTGGTTTGACCAAGTGATTGCGATAATCCTTGGAGCTTTTTTGGTTTTGACCAAGGGATTGCGATAATCCTTGGAGCTTTTTGGGTTTGACCAAGTGATTGCTTTAATCCTTGGAGCTTTTTGGGTTTGACCAAGTGATTGTGATAATCCTTGGAGCTTTTTGGTTTGACCAAGTGATTACGATAATCCTTGGAGCTTTTTGGGTTTGACCAAGCAATTACGATAATCCTTGGAGCTTTTTGGTTTGACCAAGAGATTACGGGAATCCTTGGAGCATTTTTGGGGTATGGCTCTTCAGGGGATAAAGGTACCCCCAACTTGATGGTCTTTGCACTCCGGATCCGGCTCTAGAGGTATGGGCATGAATGGATCGGCCCTATGCACGGAGATGAGGACAGGGTCCGCCCGCGGCAGTGATGTTGCTATGATGTCTCTTGGTGGAAGTTGCTCTCTGTGTGCCCAAAGTGGCGGATGTAATGCTTGGTCCCACTATGGTGGGTTAACGCGCCACTCATGCCCTAGTATTATGTTTATCTGTTGACATGCTTCCTCAAATTTTATGGGATGCCGATGTTGTCGCATGTGATTGCTATGGGCTATGTTTGTTTCATCCTCACCTTCGAACAATGTGTATAGCTCATTAGAATCTGGAGATTTTGAGACATGGAGGACTGCATCATCAGGTAGCCCTACGGTTAAAGGTTGATCCTCTTTGAAAGGAGCCTTATGTAAGTTGGGCCTTGGGAGCTCCAAAATCTTGGTCTCTACGGACTCTAAGTGCTCTAGAATTTTGCATGTATCGGGGCATTTGAGCTCCTCCTCTTTGGTTGGTTCTTGTTGAGGAACTTGGGGCTTATGGAGGGGTGGCCAGATGGCACCCCCCATGCCTTGGTGGGGCTTTTCATCTCGCTCTTCTTCTCGCTCTGATTCCTTAGAGGCTTCTTGATGAATTTCTATGGGTGGCTCATAAGCCTGGGTGGATGTCTAAGGAAGGCACCCGTCATTGGTTATAGGAGCGGCCTCCCATTCATGTCTAGGAGGCATCGAGGGTGGTGCTTCAGGAATCGAGAGAGTAGTCTCCCGCTCCTGTCTAGGAGGTGTTGGGGGTAGAGTTTGATGAGGTTGCGATGACCTGTCTTGCCCCCATGGGTTATGCCCCTCAAAATGTTTTGTCTTATGCGTGTGAGGGGTTGGAGTCTTCTCCGATATTTTATAGCACAACTCATCCATTTTGCATTGCATGCGCTCTCTATCCAAGCGGTGTCGATACTCCATCTCCTGATGACTTTGTTTAAGCTACGTAATTCGAGCTTGGCGGGCGGCATGTCTGGCGACTGTCGGGTCAATTTGGTCTACCCTATTTTGCTTAGGAGGTTTGAATGTTTTTCCTATGTGTTTGCCTCGATCTTGATGATCTAAAATTTCTATGGGTCGCTTCTCTTTGTCGATGTAGGCGGCATGTACTTGAGGCCGCAATGTTTGTTGTCCTCGAGGAATGCGATGATTTTCCTTGTACTCCCTTTCATGTTGGCTCTCCTGCATAATGTGTTGGAACAACTCATCCTTCTAGCATTGAAGGTGCTCTTTGTTAATATAGTACAGTTCCTCTAAATGTAGTCGCTCTAGTCGGTCTAGCTCAAGTTGCATGAATTGCATTTGGCGTGCGACGTGCTTGACAGATTCTAAGATGGTTGGTCCTGTCGCCTCATGTCTAGAAGGCCTAGATGCCTCTCCTAGATATTTTTGATCGTAGTGATCCAAGATCTCTATAGGTGACCTCCCTTTGTTGGGTGTAGCAGCATTCCCTCGAGGCTTTGGCCTCCGTGAGTGGTCCTGATAGATAGCAGGTGCGAAGGCGTATTGCTCCCACACTATATATTGCTCTCGAGGAAGGTAGAGGTCTTCCTCATACCCCCTTTCATAAGTGAAAAAGTGATGGGCAGAGTTGGCTCGCCCCGCCTGAGGAGCCTTGTGCTCTGGATTTGTCTTTGTAGTCCTGACAACTAGAGGGGGTGAAGGAGGGATAATGTAATCATGTAGTTCCTCATGTCGAACCCTATGTTGACCTAGCGCTTCATCACGCGATGACCACTCATAGCGAGCATCTAAGGGAGCTCTCCTACGACTGTACCCCTCATGGAAGGGTGTGTGCTGAATGCTATGCTGAATAGGAGTGCCCTTAGAAGAGGTGCCCCTATAGTCCCTTTCCTTTAAGGTGTGGAGGGGACTGCCTTGTGTGTTAGGTCGCCAAGGTGGTATGACCAAATCCTTGGGATTGTAATGGAGATGACTTGTTCTTCCTTGGATATTCCCCATAGCATCCGCCCATGATTGGGCTTGGCTATGGGTGAGCACCATGACGATGTCTCTCTAAAAACCCTAAAAATTGAAATGAGTCAGATGGGGCCCAAAATCGGTGTGCGCATCCCTCTTATAGTAGATAAGACAAAAATGAAGTTTCAAGTTCTAGCTCTAAATACATTAGGAGATATTGACATCCGAACAGCTCAAAAAGTGCATAAAATTGCGTGCCCAATTTTAAAACCTAATTTCGGGGCACTAGATGATGGAATTTGGCCCCGAAAACTGACTTTTTTGGGCAAATAGAATTCTAAGGAATTATATTTGTTTAAAATTATCCCACCTAACTCCCTGTAAAATTTCAAGTCAATCGGAGCTACGGTTGAGAAGTTATGGCCCCGGCAAGATGCACTAAAATTTAGGGAAAAATGTAAGATTTTCCATATTTTGTTGGATGCTCCCGCATCGCTTATGGGCACATTTGGGGTGCTTTTGGGTTGACCAAAGGGTTCATGGACACCTTTGGGGCATTTTGGAGTGACCAAGCGATTACGGGAATCCTTGGAGCTTTTGGAGACAATGACAAAATGCATAGATTTTTATCTTTTGTTTATGATGATTTTTTTTTTTTGTCTACACTAAGCAGAATTGAACACACGCATACACAAATTGTGATTATCTCTTTTAAGGATTATTGGTGTGCCCTAGACTGGTTTAGTGTATTTTGGTGTTTTGTTTTGTTTTTAGTAGGTTTTGAAGATCGTTTAAATGCATTATGACGGCTCATATAACTCCCAAAACGGTAGCCCATTCAATATACCAACCAGGCCGATATACCAACCTCTCTATATATGCGCCCTTACGAGAGGGAGACTATAGGTACGTGAGAGCAGAAGGTACGTGGTACGTAGGCGGTACGGAAGGGGGATTGTCTTGTTAATGGCACCTACCATAGAAAACTTATCCTCGTGCGCATGGGAATCACCCCAGCGACACTCGGTCTGCTTTCGTCAGGATTTACGCCTAACAATAGTTGACAATCGGGAAATGGATGCAAATCAAGCCAAGGTGGTGATGAAATCCACCGATGGTCTTGATCAAGGGCTGGGGTCTTACGACCAGCTCCTTGGTTTAAAATTGTTGCGTGGAGTGTGTGAGGTTCATTTTATTTAACGAAAATGAAACAAGCATGAATGATTTTCCCTAAGTATGTAGGATAAAATGAAAACAGTCAAAGAAACATAAAATAGAAACAAAAAAATTTAACAGAGATGATAAAATCCCTACCTCTTCTCTGCCTGCTCCAGTTGCCTCTGAATTTCTGCTCTGAAAATCTGTAGACAGAAAATCGTCCCCTGGTGAGACGATTTACAGAACAGAAATCGTCCCTGGCAGAGACAATTTTAAAATCGTCTCAGGGTGAGACGATATCCAGTAAAGTAATCGTAACAGTAAGAGACGATTAACAGTCTACAAAAAAAATGTACCTGTAAAACACAAAACACAAAAACCCGATTAGTTTTATGTGATCTTAAAAAAAGGGAACAGGTCCCACCGTGATCGCCACTGAAAGCACGAGATTTCGGGCAAAGGAAACACTAATTGCAATATAACCAAAACCAAATGCGCTTAAGTCATAGAAACGTAAAGTGCATGAAATGGAAAAGAAACGCATTGGAAGAGACACCAGAAAATGGAGAAAACATAGCCCTTTCATTAATATCCCTTGATCTCTGTTACAATGACGTCTCCTCCCTTTTCGGGGGCTAGGAGCGTTAAAAGAATTCGATTACAATCACTCAATGTTCCTCTTTCCACGTGCCCATGATTGCAATGGGTGGGCCAAGATGATGTCGTCGCTGATGTCGATGAGTTCTTCACCTTCGCTGCTTCTCCTGAGAACAAAGAAACAACCAAGATGTCAGTAGCACCTGCTGCAAGTGAAAAGTGTTCGTTCTTCTAAAATCATCAAAAGATGCATGCAAACATTTATCTAAAATAGTAAACAAAATGATTCTAAACAGCCTGAAAACTTGCCAGAAGACAAAAAATGTTACCAACAAGCCATTGCCACTGAGACAGTCGGCCAATCTGCTTTCAACTGGAAATCGTCCCTGGGTAGGACAATTTTTGACTGTAAATCGTCCCTGGGTGGGACAATTTCTTCTGTGTTGGGGAAGCCGAACTGACACGCTCCAATGTCGACTCCCGAGGTCTCCAAAACGCCTGCAAACAGAGGGGTTATGTAATTGGGGCCATTTTGGGACGACCCAGATGGTCGGATTATCCCAATTTGGCCTCTACCCTGGGGAATTTGATATCGCCTCCTACAAGTTAGTGAAACTACAAAACGACACAAAACATACTAGAATCTGATCAAAGGTTACGAAATTGTAGCTATGAATTCACCAAATAGAAAACACAATATTCATCTCAGAGACACCAAAACAGCACCACTCCGATTATGTGACTGCAAACACTGATCGCTTTGACAAACACAGCCCCCAGGGCAGCCCTCAGAGGTTAAACAGTGGTCTTAACCACTTTCATAGCAATTTTGTAAGGTCAAGAAGCAATTTGGCACACTTAGACACTTTGCCTAGTATTCGTCTCACCTAGGGATGAATTCAACTTAGAATCCGTCCCACCCCAGGACGAATTCTGAATCCGTCCCTAGGTGGGACGAATTCTAAGTTTAACGGGCAAAAAGAAGAATGGTGCCAAGTGGTAGCCCAGAACAGTTAGTTGATGACTCCTGCCTCGCACGCATGTGTGAGTGGACAAATAGGTCGTTTGAGGACTGTCACAAGGGCAGTTATGAAAGCCCAAGTCAATGGAGGACTCCCCTCCCTCTTGGGAAGACAAGACTACCACATGGCGCCTATGACCAACACATGGCATTTGTGATTCCCTCCCAAAAGAGACCCCATGGGTCTATAAAAGGTGGGACTTTTCTCACCCAAAATAGACAGGTTGAAGGAGATTTCAAGCAACGAAGTGCTTGGCCATTTTCACAGTGGGGCCTTGATCTAATCGGAAAGATCTCCCCTGCATCGTCAGGCCGTCACACGTTTATCATAACGACCACATAATATTTTACCAAATGGGTGGAAGCAATTTCGTTAACCTCAACGAAAGGACCCCACATAGTGGAGTTCATCTTGCATAACATCATATGTCGTTTTGGTATTCCATCCAAAATAATCTCAGATAATGGGCCATCATTCAAGAACAAAGACGTGCGTGCTTTGACCACAAAGTACAAAATTCAGCACAGCTTTTCAATGCCCTATTATCCGCAAGCAAACGGGCAAGCAGAGGCATCAAACAAAACACTAGTCGCCATCCTTAAAAAGACAGTCGCAGATAGTCATAACGATTGGCACATACAAATCCCACTTGCCCTTTGGGCTTATCTCACTAGCATTCGGACGTCCACTGGGACAACTCCGTTTTCGCTCGTGTATGGCTCAGAGGCAGTAATGCCTCTCGAGTTGGAAATTCCTTCCCTCCACATATCAATGCAGGAGTTTATCGATGATGACACTACACGGCAAGCCCGATTAGACCAACTTACGTTGCTGGACGAACGACGCGTTAATGCTCTCGAGCATTTACGTATCTATCAAGAGCGAGTAAAAAGGGCTTACAACATGAAAGTTCACCTAAGAGAATTTCGGGTTGGTGATTTGGTTTTGAAGGAAAACCAACATAACTCAAATTTGTCGTCCCACATGAGGGACAAATTCACGGCAAATTGGTTAGGTCCATATGTCATTGATAGCATAATAGGACCCGGGACATACCGGCTAGCTTCTCTGGATGGTATCAAGGAAACAGAACCCTTGAATATCAGTCATTTGCGACCATTCCACATCTAAGAAAGCCATATCCTCAAACAGCTCCAAGGATTATCGCAATCACTTGGTCAAAACAAAAAGCTCCAAGGATTATCGCAATCACTTGGTCAATCCAAAAGCTCCAAGGATTATCGCAATCACTTGGTCAAAGCAAAAAGTTCCAAGGATTATCGCAATCACTTGGTCATCCCAAAAGCTCCAAGGATTATCGCAATCTCTTGGTCAAAACAAAAAGCTCCAAGGATTATCGCAATAACTTGGTCATCCCAAAAGCTCCAAGGATTATCGCAATCTCTTGGTCACCTAAAAAGCTCCAAGGATTATCGCAATCTCTTGGTCATCCCAAAAGCTCCAAGGATTATCGCAATCTCTTGGTCACCCAAAAAGCTCCAAGAATTATCGCAATATCTTGGTCACACAAAAAATCTCCAAGGATTATCGCAATCTCTTGGTCACCCAAAAAGCTCCAAGAATTATTGCAATCTCTTGGTCACACAAAAAAGCTCCAAGGATTATCGCAATCTCTTGGTCACCCAAAAAGCTCCAAGAATTATCGCAATCTCTTGGTCACCCAAAAAGCTCCAAGGATTATCACAAATTCTTGGTCACCCAAAAAGCTCCAAGGATTTTCGCAATATCTTGGTCAAAACCTAAAAAGCTCCAAGGATTATCGCAATCACTTGGTCACCAAAAGGCTCCAATGATGTCCACAACCACTTGGTCAAAAATAAAAAACAATCAAAAACAACAAAAATTTGCATCTCATTTCTAGACATAATCAAATTCATCAATCGAAATCTCTTCTCACACCTCATATTCATATTCACAAAAATCAATCCATCAAAAATACAAAAATATGTAGCTGCATTAGCATTGCATCCATACATTGCATATTTGTGGTCGTATAGGTCAAAGGCACCATAGGCTGAAATTGCTCTGATAGACCATCTTGTTCCACACTGTTCCATTTTACAAAAACAACAAAAACACGACGCATTGCTTTTACAACACTAGAGTCAGTGGTCTGTTAATGTATCAAGAGTTTTCGTAATTCAGTCATCATTTTGCTCTTTAACCATGTAATGTATCAAGTCAGACATATTTTACAAAGGTAGAGTCATACTTGAAACAAACCTTGTTACGTAACATCCCAACACATATCAAGACACATAAAATAATTCCCAAGTTGTGTGAACGAAAGATGAAACTGCAAACTAATCCGAGTCACCAAAAGCGAAACTGTTATCTTGCTCATCCCCCTGTGCGAATGACCCCAAGAATGCTGAGAGTTGGCAAAAGGACAAGCATCCTCCCTACCCAATTCCTTAATAATCCCTAGTTCTCAATAGTTGCAAAACATCAAAAATTTGCAAAACGTCAAAAATCAAATATTTGACATCATAAAGTGCGCACATCAAATGGCACAAAAGATAGTGATTTTCATCACTCCATACCCCCAATCCCTTGCTCAAAAGAAAAAAACAAATCAAAATAAACAAGTGATCTTATCACTACAAACGAGTAAGTATCCCAATACAATTGAAGAAAAGAAGGGAGTCAAACTTGAATCCCTGGAACTCTTAGCATTCTAAAAGGTCATAAGGCAAGCCTCAGTATCGATTTGGTTGATAGCCTATCAATAACTGGTGGTAAACCTCTCGCATGACGATATATCTGTCACATTAACTTGCGTACAGATCAATGTTTGCATGTGGACGAGCTAGCTTATGGTATCCTGGATAGCATCGCAGATTAATCTAACTGAATACAACAAAGGAGTTAGTGGATCTAATTAGGTGATCCTCAGTATAGGTTCAGTTGATAGCCCATCTGGCACTGGCGGTATCCTGATAAATACCACAATAACGAACTCAATTGCACACACAGGGATGTGAAATAACTTGGTCAAAAACAAGTCCGATTCATACCTTGGTCAAAAGTCTTGTAAGATAAAGTACAATCGTGGCTAGTGAGCTAAAATCGTCTGGGTCTCAGAAAACCTTAGCTACATTTCTAAGCCAACTGCGCTACTTTTCATCTTTGCAAATACCATCAGAAAATACAAAAATAGAAAAAACATGTATACGTGTAGAGCCATACATCACAACAATCACCTAAAAATGAAATAAAGAGCATCTTAAACAGCCTATGGTGCCATAACCAATTACCACAAATGTCATCCACCCATTTCACCTTGAATCTCACATATAAATCAAAAACATTTGCATTAATCATAACATTGGCATTCATCAAAATAAATAAACATGCACAACAAAATCACATCATCACATGTACAAAACCATAATAAAACTGGTATATATATATATATATATATATATATATATATATATATATTCATCAAAAATATGCCCGCAGGCTACACAAATGGTCCTCAAACCCCGCAATCATACCCAAAAACCCACCCTAAAACATCCACCAACATGATCACGTAGGATCGGTGCGACGGGAACTACCCCCCGTGGTGTGGGTCCTATGGGACCCTGTAGGGCGACTACTCGCCGCCCCCGCATCATGCCTACTACCACCTCCCTCATCTAACCGCCTACGACGAGATGATGCTGACTGCTTAGTCAGACTATCACGTGTCCGCCGTGAAGATCCACTGACCGAAGGATCAGGTAGCCGCCCACCAAGGCGGATGACCTCCCTCTCCAAGTCTATCCGGTACAGACACCACTCCGCCTCTCGCTGATGATAGATAGACAATGCATCATCGCGCTGCGCCAACACTCTATCCCACTCTGCCAACTGAGCCCGCAGAAGATCCCTCTCCCGTCGCGCATCCCCCAACTCCCACCATGCATCCCCCAGCTCCCGCCTCGCATCCCCCAACTCCAGATCCCACATCCGCAGCAGCTCTGTCAGTCGCACAATCTCAATGCCTACATCTGACCCCACCTCCTCTGTATCTACCAGACGCATAGGACTCACAGGGACAGTAGCCTGCTCAGGCTCCCACTACTCCTCCACATCCTGCATGTCCGACTGCTCCGGAACACTCAAGCCCACATCCTCATCTCCCACATCCACCATGTCTGCATCATCCATACCCCCCCAATCACCCCCTGCTGCCTCAGCATCCTCCACTATCGCCTCCGTGCCTCCTAGTGGCCCCTCTCCTCTCCAGTGCCGCAGTACCCACCATGAGTCATACTCAGTGGTAGTCCCAATGTCATCCACATCCGAGACCTCAATCACTGCGTCGGACTCCTCACCCAATGGAGCAATGATCGGTGGCTCTAATCCTCTCTCATCTCCCCGTCGTCGATAGACCACGGGCTCACCAGGCAACCCTTGGTGCACCCCAAACTGTCGTGTAACCCGGTGGTACGGAAAGAACTCATGCTCCGTCTCGTGCCGCCCAGTCAACCACCGCTCCCTGCGTACCCGTCGGAGCCACTCTCCGACCTCGAGGCCGAGCCGGACGATCCCGATAGGGACGTCAAAACACCTCCCCCGGAGTGAGCCGAGAAAAGGCATCGGTGTAGTGCTCAACGACACCGCCCATCGCCGACTCGCCTCTCGCTCCGTAGACCGCCGCCACAAAACTGCATAACCAATCTCCTCATCCTCCATCGCCGCCCGAGTCGTCCACGGTAACCCGATAGGCCTCTCAACGCCTATGTGCTGCCAACCCCAGCACTACAACAAAAAACTACAACTGACACCTTTCGTCGTCGACGACGGACCCCATACAGCTCCCCGTAGAGCCGTGCCAACAAAGTTTGTCCCCATCTTAGAATCAACGGCGCCTCTATCGGGCACTCTTCCAACTGCCACACCAAATCTAGCAGGTTCCACAGGAACCTCGCGCCTGACGAATTAGGGAGAAGAATGTTAGAAACGAGGCCCATCAAGAATGCATGCCTCACTCCTAACACCCCCCTCTCCTGCCACCAGTTAACCAAAATCCCGCCATCCTGGCAATCCACCTCGACTGTCTCCACTGGGTTTGCTACACCCAGCTGCCCCCCATGCCCAAAACATCTCTTAAGTATAGCAGTCCGCTGATCAAACGGCAATGTCCTAATAGGCAGACCATCTATCGAAATCTGAAGTAGCCGATAGACGTCCTCAAGAGTCACAGTCATCTCCCCTGTCGAGAGATGGAAAATATTGGTCTGCGGATCCCAAAGCTTGATCAGGGCCGTCAGATAGGCCTGATCCGAAACCACGAGCTCCGGTCGAGCCACTCGCTTGAGCCCAAGGGCATCAAGCCATTCCCAGTAATCATCGGTCAATGCCAACCGCGCCTCAGTAAATGCAGTGGGTACACGGTACCGGCTCCTAAAAACCTGCAAAGCAAAAAAAACAACAAAAAAAAAAAAAAAAAAAATAACAAATCAAATTTTCAGTTCTAGGGTTTCTAACCTTAACCGTTAAACAAAAACATCATAAAAAATCTTAAAGTTTTGAAAAGCGTCAACACAAAAACAATACATCAAATAAAAGCAAAATAAACTCTAGGGACACTTACAGGTTTCGCTTCGGCTCCGCCGCTCGAACCAGCTTGTGCACTCATGATAGCAGAGAGAATTCAGATAGCGCTTCGCTTCACAGAATTACCTCCTCCTCCCAAAGCTCCAAAATCGCAAGAAAAAAATGACACAAATGAGCCCAAAATCAAGTTTTGGCCATTAAATAGGCCTTTTGCACTAGAATTCGTCCTTGACTGGGATGAGCGCTCTGATTAGCACTCGTCCCACCTAGGGACGAATTCTCCAGCTGGAATTCGTCCCACCAAGGGACGAATTCAGGCTAGCACTTAAAAAAAATCAAAAAATGACTAAAAATGCACTAAAAACAGACAATAAAATTGCTCGACAGGATTGCTACTGCACCTGACAACAAGGGCATACAAAATTGACATTGGAGTCACAAATTGTCACTATCATACTCCCTAAGAAGGCTACCATAGCCGGACCGCTCCACGAAAGATGGATTTTCGACAATTTAATCCCCAAATGGTGTCACAAAAATAACAAAAACAATAAAAAAAAAATTCAACAAAAACAGACAAAAAAAAAAAAAAAAAACATTGCCGGACACAAGTGCTCTTCCACTTAAAATTTGGGCAAAGAAAATCGATGTCGAGGTCCAAATTATCACTCTCCTACTTCCCCAAGAAGGCTACAATAGCCGGACCGCTCCACGGGAAGTTAGATTTTCGATGATTTCACCTCATTACGGCATCACCAAAAGGGTTAACACCCACCAAAAACAGGTCCAAATGTTGAAAAAATTGCACACGCTTAACGATAAACCCTCTAAAGGCACCCTTGCACAAGTCATCTTGGGTCAAGCGACTCGTCGCTTCTCTCATGAAGGTCATTCCCTCATCGATTCGTCGCTTGAGGGGGTAGTCACACTTAGTCACCAACCAACAATCACACACCCAATTAAGGAAAACGACATGCATTCAAAGAATCATTGACAAAGACAATCACGCTCCTGCTTGGGGCAATAAACAAGCAACAATCAAATCATTCAAACACTTGGCATTTCATGAATCATGAACACAAGGTTCCCCCTGAGGATAAAAACGCCCTTTGCCTGTTCATGACTGATCAATGTCTAAGTTCAAGTCACACCTCACAAAAACAGGTTAATACTTGAAATCAAATTCCTTAGCTCGTCAGAAGCAAGGATTCAAGAATGCATGCCCTTTCCATAATTGGGGCATCAAAAGTTGGTTAGGTTACCAAGAAACCCTAATCATTAGTGCTTTGATTATCTATTTTTGCTCATCACTGCGTCACCCGCAGCGCTTCCCAAAAAGGGGCATTTGTAGACACCAAAACAGCACCACTCCGATTATGTGACTGCAAACACTGATCGCTTTGACAAACACAGCCTCCCGGAGGCAGCCCTCAGAGGTTAAACAGTGGTCTTAACCACTTTCATAGCAATTTTGTAAGGTCAAGAAGCAATTTGGCACACTTAGACACTTTGCCCAGTATTCGTCTCACCCAGGGACGAATTCAACTTAGAATCCGTCCCACCCTAGGACGAATTCTGAATCCGTCCCTGGGTGGGACGAATTCTAAGTTTAACGGGCAAAAA
This sequence comes from Wollemia nobilis, assembly GCA_028583015.1. NCBI lineage: Eukaryota > Viridiplantae > Streptophyta > Pinopsida > Araucariales > Araucariaceae > Wollemia > Wollemia nobilis. Next base: position 189,897 of record JAQPPZ010017034.1, on the reverse strand, counting down.
GAAGACTGGTGCCAAGTGGCAGCCCAGAACAGTCAGTTGATGACTCCTGCCTCGCACACGTGTGTGAGTGGACAAATAGGCCATTTGAGGACTGTCACAAGGGCAATTATGAAAGCCCAAGTCAATGGAGGACTCCCCTCCCTCATGGGAAGACAAGACTGCCACATGGCACCTATGACCAACACATGGCATTTGTGCTTCCCTCCCAAAAGAGACCCCATGGGTCTATAAAAGGTGGGACTTTTCTCACCCAAAACAGACAGATTGAAGGAGATTTCAAGCAACGAAGTGCTGCCGAGTTGAAGACCCACTTGCATCCCTTTTGGTTCACCTTCCCACATCCACCAATCTCTTTTGCAAGGGAGGTTGTTGGGTGGTTTTTGGAAGCTTGAACCTGACCCAAATCCAACACATGGACACCTAAACCAACCAATTCGCCGACCCCCCAATCCTAAGAGGTTTTGGGCCCATCCCTAGTGGATTGGCGCCGAAATCAAGTGCCAACGGTGGGAGGCCCACTTGGGCAACCCCACACTTTCTAGGTTTTAGAGCATTCTAGATTACTTTTTCGGGTTGCATTTTGTGTTATTATGTTTGGTTAACTCATAGCTGCAATTTCGTAACTTTTGGTCAGATTCTAGTATGTTTTGTGTCGCTTTGTTGTTTCACTAACTTGCAGGTGGCGAGATCAAATTCCCAAGGGTAGAGGCCAAATTGGGAGAATCCGACCATCTGGGTCGTCCCAAAATGGCCCCAATTACATAACCCCCTTGTTTGCAGGCGTTTTGCAGGTCTCGGGAATCGACATTGGAGTAGCAGCAGGTCGGCTTCTTCAACACAGAAGAATTCGTCCCACCCAGGGATGAATTGCAGTCAGAAATCGTCCCACCCAGGGACGAATTCCAGTTGAAGGTAGATTGGCCAGCTGTCTCAGTGGCAATGGCCTGTTGGTAACATTTTCTGTCTTCTATCAAGTTTTCAGGCTATTTGGAATCATTTTGTTTACTTGTTTTAGATAAATGTTTGCATGCATCTTTTGATGATTTTAGAAGAACGAACACTTTTCACTTGCAGCAGGTGCTACTGACATCTTGGTTGTTTCTTTATTCATAGGAGAAGCAACGGAGGTGAAGAACTCATCGACATCAGTGGCGGCATCATCTTGGCCCGCCCATTGCAATCGTGGGCACGCGAAAAGAGGAACATTGAGTGATTGTAATCGAATTCTTTTAACGCTCCTAGCCCCCGAAAAGGGAGGAGACGTCATTGTAAGAGAGATCAAGGGATATTAATGAAAGGGCTGTGTTTTCTCCATTTGCTTGTGTCTCTTCCAATGCGTTTCTTTTCCATTTCATGCACTTTACGTTTCTAGGACTTAAGCGCATTTGGTTTTGGTTATATCGCAATTAGTGTTTCCTTTGCCCGGAATCTCGTGCTTTCAGTGGCGATCACGGTGGGACCTGTCCCATATTTTTAAAATCATAGAAAACTGATCAAAGTTTTGTGTTTGTGCTTGACAAGTACATTTTTTTTGTTGCAGACTGCTATTCGTCTCTGACTGTTACGAATTCTTAACTGCAATTCGTCTGACCCTGAGACGAATTCAAATTCGTCTCTGGGAGGGACGAATTCTGTTCGCAATTCGTCTCCCAGAGGGACGAATTCCTCGCCTATGAATTTTCGGAAGAAGAAATTCGAAGCAAGCTGGAGCGAGCGAGAGAAGAGGTAGGGATTTTTATAATCTCCGTTAAAATTTCTGTTTTTGTTTTTGTTTCTTTGTTTGTTTTCATTTTATCTCGCATTACTTAGGGAAAGTCATTTATGCTTGTTTCATTTTTGCTAAATAAAATGAATCCCACACACATCACGCAACAATTTTAAACCAAGGAGCTGGTCGTAAGACCCCAGCCCTTGAGCAAGACCAACGGTGGGTTCATCACCACCTTGGCTTAGCTTTGCATCCATTTCTCGATTGTCAACTGTTGTTAGGCGTAAATCCTGACGAAAGCCGACCGAGTGTCGTTGGGGTGATTCCCATGCGCGCGAGGATAAGTTTTCTATGGTAGGTGCCATTAACAGGACAATCCCCCTTCCGTATCGCCTACGTACCACGTACCTTCTGCTCTCACGTACCTATAGTCTCCCTCTCGTAAGGGCGGGTATATAGAGAGGTTGGTATATCGGCTTGGTTGGTATATTGAAGGGGCAACCGTTTTGGGAGTTATATGAGCCATCATAATGCATTTAAACGATCTTCAAAACCTACAAAAACAAAACAAAACATCAAAATGCACTAAACCAGTTTAGGGCACACCAATAATCCTTAAAAGAGATAATCACGATTTTGTGAATGTGTGTGCTTAATTCTGCTTAGTGTAGACAAAAAAAAGTCATAAACGAGATAAAAACTTATTTAGATAGCATAGAAGCACCGCAATGGTGTACACCCGCAGTCAAGCCCAATCAAGGGTAGAAGCTCTGAAAGGTACACAAAAAGCAGGCACAAGTCGCCTTCGCTTCAGTCCTGAGGATTTGGTCATACCGCCTTATAGGTCTAACCTACAAAAGAATCCAATTTAGAATCCTCGGTGGGGTATGCCTATTCAAAGCAGCCCCTTTCGGGAAGATGCCTTACATGTAGACCTTGACATAAATAGAGAATCACCTCTTGAAGTTAGGCATGAGTGGCCATCGCGCGATGAAGCGCTGGACAGGCACACCGTCCATTTGGAGGGGCAACGTGGATATGGCGTCCCTTCTTTACCTATCATTAGAACAAAGAGACCAAATCCGGAGCGCAGGGCTCCTTACATAGGGCGACCTAACTCCGCCCACCCCCTTTACACCCGTGAAAGGGAGTACAAGGAAAGCCATCGCATTCCTCGAGGGCAACAAACAACGTGGGAACCTTGCATTTCCGCACCAATAGGATATCATGATCACCCCTTGAGGCCAGAACCTCGAGCACATACCGCTTACCTCGACAGAGGGAAGCAACCCATTGAAATCTTAGACCAACAAACTCGAGGTAAACACATAGGAGAAACATTCGAACCTCCTGAGCAAAATAGGGTAGACCAAATTGACCCAGTTGTCGCCAGATATACCACCCGTCAAGCCCAAACCATGCGGCTTAAACCAAGTTATCAAGAAATAGAGTACCGACACCGCTTGGATAGAGAATGCATGCAACGCGAAGCGGATGAGTTACGCTATGAAATACCTGAGAGGGGGCCAACCCCTCGCATCCAAAGAGCTGAACAGTATGAGAGGCATAATCCGTTGGTGCAGGACAGGTCTCCATGACCTCGTCAAGCTCTGCCTCCAAGACCTCATAGATTCGAGAGGGAGGCAACTCCCCGAAACAATGATGGGTACCTTCAACAAGAGCTTGATCAGGGTCATAGGTTTCGCCCAGAGACTCCTCAAGAATTTTACGAGGAGTATGAACCAGAAGAGGAATATGTTGAAACTCCCCATCAAGGCAGGAGGGATGCCATTCGGCCACCCCTCCATAGGCCTCCAGTTCATCGTAACTTGCAACAAGAGCGAACAAGAGAGGAAGAAATAAAATCTTTCGATGCATACCAAGCGCTATTGGAGCGTTTGGAGTCTGTGGAGACAAAAGCTGCTGGGCATCAAAAACCCACATTACGTCTACTTCGCGATAATCCGGTGCATCCCTCAGTGCCTACACCTCTTTACCCCAAACACTTCAAGTTGCCTCAATTGGCAGTTTTTAAAGGTGAAGAGGACGCACAGGAACACGTTACATGATTTCTAAGCCAATGCTTCGGCATCCAAGATAATGACGCATTGTTGCTTAGAAAATTCATAACCACATTCGCAGGCCCTGCCTCGGATTGGTTCACACAACTGCCCAAACACAACATAAGCAATTTAGATCAATTAGTAGATGCGTTTCTTGAACGCTTTGCCTTCAACACAAGGAAGAAGGCATCACTAAGTGATTTAGCGAGCCTCAAGCAATTCAAAGAGGAAACAATGGTAGCGTACGAAAATCGATGGAGAGCTTTGCTTTCTAGGTTACCTTATCACCCCCCTATGTCTGATCTTACACAGATGTTCACAAAAAGTTTCTTAAAATCAATCTCTGGTCTATTGTTGCTGCGACAATATGACAGCTTAGAAGAAGCTTTGGCGCAAGCCAGAGTCATAGAAGAGATTAAAATAGGTGAAGGCGCAATCGCTAAGCCTAAAAAGAAAGAGTGGAATAAAACCACTAAAACCGGGACAATGCAACCACAACACGCTGCAGTCAACCAAGTTGCGATAAATGTTCCCGTGCCTGTGCAAGAAACGCAACCTCAAAAGGCTAACTACCAGGCAGTGCCTCCTGCTTATGAAAGAGATAATAGAAGACAGGAGCGAGAATTACCCGCGTCACCCTAGGCAAAATTTCACCCCATATGCGGAGTCTAGGGACTCCTTATTTGACCGCTTGTCAGCGGCAAATTTAGTCACTCTACCGGAAATCCAAATTATAGACCCTAACATTCCCAAGCCTAGGGGGTACAGAGAGGAATTGTATTGTAGATTCCATAGGCGCGAGAGGGCATGACTTGAATGGGTGCTAGAAATTCAAAGACCTAGTCCGAGGATTTGATCGACAACAGAACATTGGTCGTGGACAACCCCATCGCACCAAACAACCAACAAATGGGGGTATTCAAGGACCCCTTGCCAGCCCACGAGGCACAGACAAAACCACTCCAAATTAACGAGGTGCAACAAGATCTTCCCACGCAGGGATTTGTGGGAATGATTAGCATAGTAACAAGGAACAGAAGGTACCCAGCAGCTGCCCCCGAGGTAGCTACGAGGGAAATTCCGACAACATCGCAGCCTCAACAACGCCCAACGCAGTTACCTCCGCCTAGACCCGAGGTCACGATACGAACCAAACTCACGCAGAGTTTGCGGACCACGTTGGCCAGGCTTTCCATCTATGAGCTTATTCAACAATCAGCTCCCCATAGAGAGGCTCTTATGGACATTTTAAAAGCCATTGAATTACAACCCCATGAAGCAAATTCTTTCAACGCCTTCGTGGGACATGTGAAACAATGTACGAAACCGGTCATCACATTCAGAGAAGATGAGGTCAAAATGATATCAAATGACATGGCAGATCCACCCCTGCACGTTATCGCGTGGGTCAATGGGATTTCATACAAGAGAGTGCTGATAGATACTGGCTCGTCCAGTAACATCATAACCACCGCAGCCTTAAAGCATTTGAAGGCGCCGACCTCTCACATCACAGACCTCCACGTACACATCTGCGAGCTTTTAATGATGCAATATGCTCGATAGTCGGCACGATCGTTCTACTGTCCGGGTAGGACAAAAGTCAATACCTACATCTGTGCCATGTCTTGGAAGGCAAAATGGCTTATAATATCTTGCTAGGGCGGCCTTGGATCAGGGACATGAAGTGTGTCCCTTCGATCGCCCGCCAGTGCTTAAAGTATGCTTATGAAGGGGAAATACATGTAGTCCCAATGGACTTAGAGCCCTTCAAGTATTGCAATGCGGTACAATTCATACCTCAATCGACCCTCCCTTCAACGCATTTGGATTTCCAATTAAATCCATCTAAACAGAGGTCCAATACCGCAGGCACCACCGGTGGCCAACAAGACAAAATCCCGACCAGGTGAGACTTCATCACCTGCTCCTTCATCATCAACGCCACCTATCATGGCCCAACAGAAGGACAAGGGAAAACAAATCATGGAAGAGGTTAAGCCCTTAGAAGAAAGGTTGCCCACAATCTCAATGATATCAACAGAGGAAACACCCAACACAACAGAAACCAAGACTCTTGAACAACCAAACATGGAATGGACTCAGGAAGGACTACCGTTTCCTCCCACCCAATCATCAACAATCACTGTTGAAATGGCTAGTACGGGCCTGGGGGAGTACTTAGTGCAAAACATTGTGGCAACCCCCACATTAGAGTCAGTACAAGACATGGGAAGACCTCGCCTTCCCATAGGGACAATTTTTCCTCTAGGCTACCCACCGAACCAGACAAATTTTGTGTATGGGGGCCTTGATCATGGTCTTGAACCATGCCAACAAAAAGAAAGAGACGAAGAGCCTTTTGTTGAAAACATCAATTATCTGTCAAACCCAGAATTTGCCCTAAAATATCTCGGCCAATGCAATTGGCATGGATACGAGCTAGGCAGATATGAGCAAGGGATGCGGATCCTTTGCCAACCAAGATATCAGATGCCATATGACAAGTCAGGGGTAGGGTTCAACCATCCCCTGCCATTAGACATCTTGGTTGAAAATATGCAAGGCCTAGAAATAGGCAACAAGGGGGGATTGGCATTAGACCCTTATGCCAATCCAAATATAGAATACACACTGGGAGACTACCTCCCATGGTCGACAAACACCCCTGGAAACAAGCAATAATCCCTCTCCTTTGCTAGAGAGAGGTGAAAGTTCGGATAGTAATCCTCAAAGAGAACATCAACGGTCGTCGGACATCTTTCTGAAGCTGTTCCCCTTAGAGGTTCCAGATGAAAAAATACAGTGCCTAGAGAATCAGGTCCCTCCACCAAGAGTGGAACAATCGCAATGGGACCAAATTAATTCACTGGAACAAGAAGAGTCCTCAACGTCGCAAGCAACAGATGCTGAAGAGGATGAACAATTTTGGATCTATGAAAGCGATTCAGAAGATGAAACTAAAATGGACTATCTCAGACATGCGCGACGACATCATTGCGCTCTAACTCATGAAGACCTAATGGGACAGATGGGCATACTACTGGGGCATGAATGGCATGTAGACCCAGCGAGGTGGGACCAAGTATTGGATCCATGGCTCCAAATTCAAGCCACCTCGAGATCCCATCATGACAGCAGTGCCGAGGGAAGACCTCGCCCTCCTTTTCGCAAAATTCACACCTAGGGAGGATCCATTCGTGCCCGTTCCTGTAGAGCCAGACCCAGAGTATAGAGAACATCTAAAAGAATCAAGTCATCACACCCGCGGTTCTGGAGACCAAATTCATTCCATCCACATGATCTCCATTGATTTGACCGCACCCATCCGCAATCCGACCGATCCATCACGGTCATTGCATCTAGACATGGATGCCATCGACTGGGATCGCGTCAATTCACCATTGTCACCATCGTAGTACTGGCCTTTCGGTGAAATACTGCATTTTACCCCAAGGACAACTCAGGATGTCTTTCAAGCTGAAGAGGGACCCGAGGTTCCAAATGCAAATCTAAACTCAGCTAATGATATCCACTTGATCCCAACTCCACATCAGTTGGAGGACGGATCCCACATGTCAGTCGAGGAGACGACTGATGTAAATATCGGCACAGATCCAAAGAATCCATAGATTATCGAGCTGGGGGTAAGTCTTTCCCCCAAAGAGCAAGCCGATTACATTGCCCTTCTCAAGGAGAAGAAGGAGGTTTTTGCATGGTCGTATAAAGATATGCCAGGACTAGACCCGCAGCTAGTCATGCACAATCTAACGCTTAATCCGACAATCAAGCTCGTAAAGCAAAAACTACGCAAGATGCACCCAACAGTGGCCTTGATGGTCAAAGATGAATTGTAGAAGCTGTTGGATGCACAGTTTGTCATCTGCGTGGATTATCCGCCATGGTTGTCCAACATGGTTCCCGTCAAGAAGCCCGACGGGAGGATTCGCATATGCACCGACTTTCAAGATCTAAACAAAGCGAGTCCTAAGGATGATTTCCCCTTGCCCAGCATCGACGCGTTGGTAGACGCTACACCAGGTCACGAAATGCTCTCCCTAATGGATGGTTTCTCAGGATATAATCAAATTCATATCAATCCTGAGGATCAACTCAAAACGGCATTCACAACGCCTTGGGGGACATTTTGTTATAAGGTCATGCCTTTTGGCCTTAAAAACACTGGCGCTGCATACCAACGTGCCATGACGTATATCTTCCACGATTACATGCACAAAACTCTGGAAGATTACATGGATGATTTGTTAGCCAAATCTCTTTTGCGCTCAGATCATCTCGGTGACTTAAGCAAGATTCTTGATCGCCTCATAGAGCATAAAGTCAGATCGAATCCCAAGAAGTGCGTATTCGACGTCACATCTGGAAAACTCTTGGGTTTTATAGTCTCAAAATGAGGCATCGAAGTGGACCCAAACAAAGTCAAGGCAATCCTTGAAATGGCTCCCCCAACCACTATCAAGCAGCTCAAAAGTCTGCAAGGAAAGGTCGCGTCGATTAAACGCTTCATAGCGCAATTATCTGACAAATGCCGACCAATGAACAAATTATTGCACAAGGGGGTCACATTTCATTGGGATGATGAGTGCCAATCAGCCTTTGACGAAATCAAACAATACTTGGCTTCGTCGCCAGTATTGGCACCACCTAGACCAGGAGTGCCGTTCTACTTATACATCTCAGCCATCGAGGTGGCACTGGGAGCCATGCTAGCCCAGAAGAACGAACTTCACAAAGAATAGGCTACTTACTATCTTAGCCGCACCCTGGTCAGTTACGAACTTAACTATGCATACGTTGAGAAACTCTGCTTGGGAGTGGTGTTTGCTACCAAGAGGCTACGCCACTACATGCTGAGCAACACTACGTATGTTGTGTCTAAGGAAAATCCATTGCGATACATGATGAGTCATACTTATCATAGTAGTCGCACGACGAAATGGATCATGTTGTTGATAGAATTTGACATTGAATTCATCGGACAAAAATCTATCAAAGGACAAGTCATAGCCGATCAACTAGCAGAGGCTCCTCTTAAAGACGATTAGCCTTTGGTAATAGAACTACCCGATGAGGGGGTCTTCTATGTCTCAGAATTGCCAGATTCTGATGAGCCTGAGTCACAGGCCGACATAACCCTGTTCTTCGATGGTTCTAAATGTGAGCAAGGTGGTGGCACAAGAATTGTATTCTTCACACCGCAGGCGCTCCAATGCCCCTGTCATTTAAATTAAACTTCCAGTGCACCAACAATAATGCAGAATATGAAGCCTTGCTCCTAGGTCTTCAAACAACAATCACCATGAACATCAAAAGACTGAACATCTTTGGCGATTCACTGTTAATCATCAATCAAGTCAAAGGGGTATATCAATGCAAATGCCCAGTCCTGAAGGCCTATAAAGCCCTTGTGGACAAATTCCTTGCAAAACTTGAGTGGTATGACATCGAGGCACTCCCTCGATCATCAAACCGTTTTGCGGATACAATGGCCTCCCTGGGGTCACTAATTCCGCAAGACCTTTCGGGTGATATGACAACCATCAAAGTCAAAACCTTATCGCAATCCGCGATGGAGCGTACAAGCCTAGACTTGATGCCAGGAATCCACATGATCCAGATCGAACCATCCTCGGATAAGTTCTTTCGAATCCGAGATCGTCTGAAACGTGCCAACTGGGGGTCCTTGTTTTCCCCTACTCCCATTAATAGCAACACAATGCTATTTTTACAAGTTTTATCCCAATCAGAATTTGTTAGGGAAGAACTTCAAAAGGGATTGGCGGTTCATACTGTTGAGGTTTCTGATCAACAGGATTGGTATTTACCCATAAAAGACTACCTCAAATTAGGTAATCTTCCCTTTGGATTGACGCACGCCGCAAAACGAACATTCAAACAGAAAGCGGCAAAATATGTCTTGATAGGAGACATTTTGTATCGTCGAAGCTATGACGGAATTCTTCTTCGCTGTCTGGACCAGCAAGAATCTACTTGGGCAATCGCCCAAGCGCACGACGGTACATGTGGCGGCCACTTTAGTGGTATGGCCATTGCCACTGTCATAGTAATTTTGTAAGGTCAAGAAGCAATTTGGCACACTTAGACACTTTGCCCAGTATTTGTCTCACCTAGGGACGAATTCAAAATAGAATCCGTCCCACCCCAGGACAAATTTTGAATCCGTCCCTGGGTGGGACGAATTCTAAGCTTAACGGGCAAAAAGACAAATGGCGCCAAGTGGCAGCCCAGAACAGTCAGTTGATGACTCCTGCCTCGCACGCGTGTGTAGGTGGACAGAGGGGCCGTTAGAAGACTGTCACAAAAGGCATTTATCAAAGCCCAAGTCAACGGAGGACTCCCCTCCCTCATGGGAAGACAAGACTACCACATGGCGCCTATGACCAACACATGGCATTTGTGCTTCCCTCCCAAAAGAGACCCCTTGGGTCTATAAAATGTGGGACTTTTCTCACCCAAGATATACAGGTTGAAGGAGATTTCAAGCAACGAAGTGCTGCCGAGTTGAAGACCTACTTGCATCCCTTTTGGTTCACCTTCTCGCATCCACCAATCTCTTTTGCAAGGGAGGTTGTTGGGTGGCCTTTGGAAGCTTGAACCTGACCCGAATCCAACACATGGACACCTGAACCAACCAATTCACCGACCCCCCAATCCTAAGAGGTTTCGAGCCCATCCCTAGTGGATTGGCACCGGAATCAAGTGCCAACGATGGGAGGCCCACTTGGGCACCCCCGCACTTTCTAAGTTTTAGAGCATTCTAGATTACTTTTTCAGGTTGCATTTTGTGTTATCATGTTTGGTTAACTCATAGCTGCAAGTTCATAACTTTTGATCAGATTCTAGTATGTTTTGTGTCGCTTTGTTGTTTCACTAACTTGCAGGTGGCGAGATCAAATTCCCGAGGGTAGAGGCCAAATTGGGAGAATCCGACCATATGGGTCGTCCCAAAATGGCCCCAATTACATAACCCCCTTGTTTGCAGGCGTTTTGCAGGTCTCGAGAATCGACATTGGAGCAGCAGCAGGTCGGCTTCTTCACAGAAGAATTCGTCCCACCCAGGGACGAATTGCAGTCAGAATTTGTCCTGCCCAGGGACGAATTCCAGTTGAAGGTAGATTAGCCAGCTGTCTCAGTGGCAACGGCCTTCTGGTAACATTTTCTGTCTTCTGTCAAGTTTTCAAGCCATTTGGACTCACTGTACTTACTGTTTCAGGCAGATGTTTACATGCATATTTCGTTAATTTTAAAGAACAAACACCTTTCATTTGCAGCAGGTGCTACTGACATCTTGGTTGTTTCTTTGTTCGCAGGAGAAGCAGCAGAGGTTAAGAACTCATCGACATCAGCGACGACATCATCTTGGCCCGCCCATTGCAATCGTGGGCATGCGGAAAGAGGAACATTAAGTGATTGTAATCGAATTCTTTTAACGCTCCTAGCCCCTGAAAAGGGAGGAGGTGTCATTGTAACAGAGATCAAGAGATTTTAATGAAAGGGCTGTGTTTTCTCCATTTGCTTGTATCTCATTTTAATGCGTCTTTTTCCTCTCATGCACTTTACATTTGTAGGGCTTAAGCGCATTTGACTTTGGTTGCATCGCAATTAGTGTTTCCTTTGCCCGAAATCTTGTGCTTTCAATGGCGATCACGGTGGGACCCTGTTCCCTGGTTTTTAAAATCACAAAAACTAATTAAATTTATGTGTTTTGTGCTTGACAGGTACATTTTTTTGTTGCAGGCTGCTATTTGTCTTTGACTGTTACGAATTCTTAACTGCAATTCGTCTGACCCTGAGACGAATTCAAATTCGTCTCTAGGAGGGACGAATTCTGTTCTGCAATTCGTCTCCCAGAGGGACGAATTCCTGCCTACGGATTTTCAGAGCAGAAATTCAGAAGCAACTGGAGCAGGCAGAGAAGAGGTAGGGATTTTTATAATCTCTGTTAAAATTTTTGTTTCTATTTCTGTTTCTTTGACTGTTTTCATTTTATCCTACATTACTTAGGGAAAGTCATTTATGCTTGTTTCATTTTCGCTAAATAAAATGAATCCCACACACATCACGAAACAATTTTAAACCAAGGAGCTGGTCATAAGACCCCAGCCCTTGAGCAAGACCAACGGTGGGTTCATCACCACCTTGGCTTAGCTTTGCATCCATTTCCCGATTGTCAACTGTTGTTAGGCGTAAATCTTGACGAAAGTTGACCGAGTGTCGTTGGGGTGATTCCCATGCGCGTGAGGATAAGTTTTCTATGGTAGGTGCCATTAACAGGACAATCCCCCTTTCGTACCACCTACGTACCACATACCTTCTGCTCTCACGTACCTATAGTCTCCCTCTCGTAAGGGCGGGTATATAGAGAGGTTGGTATATCGGCCTGGTTGGTATATTGAAGGGGCGACCGTTTTGGGAGTTATATGAGCCGTCATAATGCATTTAAACGTTCTTCAAAACCTACAAAAACAAAACAAAACATCAAAATGCACTAAACCAGTTTAGGGCACACCAATAATCCTTAAAATAGATAATCACGGTTTGTGTATGTGTGTGTTCATTTCTGCTTAGTGTAACAAAAAAATCAAAATCATCATAAACAAAAGATAAAAATCTACGCATTTTGTCATTTTCTCCAAAAGCTCCAAGGATTCCCGTAATCACTTGGTCACTCCAAAATGCCCCAAAGGTGTCCATGAACCCTTTGGTCAACCCAAAATCACCCCAAATGTGCCCATAAGTGATGCAGGACCATCCAACAAAATATGGGAAATCTTATATTTTTCCCTAAAATTTTAGTGCATCTTGCCGGGGCCATAACTTCTCAACCGTAGCTCCGTTTGACACGAAATTTTACAGGGAGTTAGTTGGGATAATTTTAAACAAATATGATTCTATAGAATCATATTTACCCAAAAAAGTCAGTTTTCGGGGCCAAATTCCATCATCTAGTGCCCCGAAATTAGGTTTTAAAATTGGGCACACATTTTTTTGCACTTTTTGAGCTGTTCGGATGTCAATATATCCTAATGTATTTAGAGCTAGGACTTGAAACTTCATTTTTGTCTTATCTACTATAAGAGGGATGCGCACACCAATTTTGGGCCCCATCTGACTCATTTCAATTTTTAGGGTTTTTAGAGAGACATCGTCATGGTGATCACCCATAGCCAAGCCCAATCACGGGCGGATGCTGTGGGGAATATCCAAGGAAGAACGAGTCATCTCCGTTACAATCCCAAGGATTTGGTCATACCACCTTGGCGACCTAACACACAAGGCAGTCCCCTCCACACCTTAAAGGAAAGGGACTATAGGGACACCTCTTCGAGGAGCACTCCTATTCAGCATAGCATTCAACACACACCCTTCCATGAGGGGTACAGTCGTAGGAGAGCTCCCTTAGATGCTCGCTATGAGCGGTCATCGCGCGATGAAGCGCTAGGTCAACATAGGGTTCGACATGAGGAACCACATGATTACACTATCCCTCCTTCACCCCCTCTAGTTGTCAGGACTACAAGGACAAATCCAGAGCACAAGGCTCTTCGGTAGGGCGAGCTAGCTCCATCCATCCCTTTCTCACTTATGAAAGAGAGCATGAGGAAAACCCTTACCTTACTCAAAAACAATACACATCACGGGAGCAACACGCCTCAGCACCTGCTATCTATCAGGACCACTCACTGAGGCCAAAGCCTCGAGGGAATGCCGCTACCCCCAACAAAGGGAGGTCACCTATAGAGATCTTGGATCATTACGATCGAAAATATCTAGGAGAGGCATCTAGGCCTTCTAGACATGAGGCGACAAGACCAACTATCTTAGAATCTATTGAGCACATCGCATGTCGGATGCGACGCACGCAACTTGAGCTAGAACGACAACAGTCAGAGAAATGGTATCTTCTAAATAAAGAACACCTTCAGTGCCAGAAGGATGAGTTGTTCCAACACACTATGCAGGAGAGCCAACATGAAAGGGAGTACAAGGAAAGCCATCGCATTCCTCGAGGACAACAAACAGTGCGGGAGCCTTGTGTTTCCACACCTGCTAGATATAATAGTCATCCATCAAGACTAGAGCCTCAAGTACATGCCGCCCACATTGATAGAGGGAAGCGACCCATTGAAATTTTAGATCATCAAGATCAAGGCAAACACATAGGAGAAACATTCGAACCTCCTAAGCAAAATAGGGTAGACCAAACTGACCCAATAGTCGCCAGACATGCCACCCGTCAAGCCCAAATCATGCGGCTTAAACAAAGTCATCAGGAGATGGAGTATCGACACCGCTTGGATAGAGAGCGCATGCAATGCGAAATGGATGAGTTGTGCTATAAACTATCGGAGAAGACTCCAACCCCTCACACGCATAAGACAAAACATTTTGAGGGGCACCCATGGGGGCAAGACAGGTCATCGCGACCTCATCAAACGCTACCCCCAACACCTCCTAGACAGAAGTGGGAGACTACTCTCTCGATTCCTGTAGCACCACCCCCGATGCCTCCTAGACATGAATGGGAGGCCACTCCTATAACCAATGACGGGTGCCTTCCTCAGACATCCACCCAGGCTTATGAGCCACCCATAGAAATTCATCAAGAAGCCTCTAAGGAATCAGAGCACGAAGAAGAGCGGGATGAACTACCCTACCAAGGCATGGGGGGTGCCATCTGGCCACCCCTCCATAAGCCCCCAACCAAATAGGAGGAGTTCAAATCTCCCGATACATGCAAAGCACTAGGGCACTTAGAGTTGGTAGAGACCAAGATTTTGGAGCTCCCAAGGCCCAACTTACATAAGGCTCCTTTCGAAGAGGATCAACCTTTAACCATAGAGCTACCTCATGATGCAGTCCTCCATGTCTCAGAATATCCAGATTCTAATGAGCTATACACATTGTTTGAAGGTGAGGATGAAACAGACATAGCCCATAGCAATCACATGCGACAACATCGGCATCCCATAAAATTTGAGGAAGCATGTCAACAGATAAACATAATACTAGGGCATGAGTGGCGCGTTAACCCACCACAGTGGGACCAAGCATTACATCCGCCACTTTGGGCACATAGAGAGCAACTTCCACCAAGAGACATCATAGCAACATCAGTGCCGCGGGCGGACCCTGTCCTCATCTCCGTGCATAGGGCCGATTCATTCATGCCCATACCTCTAGAGCCGGATCCGAAGTGCAAAGACCATCAAGCTAGGGGTACCTCTATCCCCTGAAGAGCCATACCCCAAAAATGCTCCAAGGATTCCCACAATCTCTTGGTCAAACCAAAAAGCTCCAAGGATTATCGTAATCGCTTGGTCAAACCCAAAAAGCTCCAAGGATTATCGCAATCACTTGGTCAAACCAAAAAGCTCCAAGGATTATTGCAATCACTTGGTCAAACCCAAAAAACTCCAAGGATTAAAGCAATCACTTGGTCAAACCCAAAAAGCTCCAAGGATTATCGCAATCCCTTGGTCAAAACCCAAAAAGCTCCAAGGATTATCGCAATCACTTGGTCAAACCAAAAAGCTCCAAGGATTATCGCAATCTCTTGGTCAAAATCCAAAAATCTCCAAGGATTATCGTAATCACTTGGTCAAACCCAAAAATGCTCCAAGGATTCCCGCAATCTCTTGGTCAAACCAAAAAGCTCCAAGGATTATCGTAATTGCTTGGTCAAACCCAAAAAGCTCCAAGGATTATCGCAATCACTTGGTCAAACCAAAAAGCTCCAAGGATTATCGCAATCACTTGGTCAAACCCAAAAAGCTCCAAGGATTATCGCAATCTCTTGGTCAAAATCCAAAAAGCTCCAAGGATTATCGCAATCACTTGGTCAAAATCTAAAAAGCTCCAAGGATTATCGCAATCTCTTGGTCAATCCAAAAGCTCCAAGGATTATCACAATCACTTGGTCAAAATCCAAAAAGCTCCAAGGATTATCGCAATCCCTTGGTCAAAACACAAAAGCTCCAAGGATTATCGCAATCACTTGGTCAAACCAAAAAGCTCCAAGGATTATCACAATCACTTGGTCAAAATCTAAAAAGCTCCAAGGATTATCGCAATCTCTTGGTCAATCCAAAAAGCTCCAAGGATTATCGCAATCACTTGGTCAAAAATAAAAAAAACTCAAAAACAACAAAAATCATCAAAAACAAAAATACATTGCTCATTAAATCATTGCATCCATACATCAAATATTTGTGGTCGTACAGGTCAAAGGCACCATAGGCTGTAATTAATCCGGTAGTCCATCTTGTTCCACACTGTCTCATTTTACAAAAACAACAAAAACACCATACATCGCTTTTACCACATAGAGTCAGTGGTCATTTAATGTATCAAGAGTTTTTCGTGATTCAGTCATCATTTTGCTCTTTAGCCTATAATGTATCAAGTCAAAAGACTTTACGAAGGTAGAGTCATACTTGAAATACACCTTGTTACGTAACATCCCATCACAAGATAAAACACATAAAACAATTCTAGAGTTGTGTGAACGAAAGATGAAACCTGCATAGTAATCCAGTTCACCATAAGCGAAATGGTTATCTTGCTCATCCCCCTGTGCGAATGACCCAAAGAATGCTGAGAGTTGGCAAAAGGACAAGCATCCTCCCTACCCAATTCCCCAAGAATCCCTAATTCTCAATAGTTGCAAAACATCAAAATTTGACATCCTACAGTGCACACATCAAATGCACAAAGCAACAGTGATTTTCATCACTCCATATTTCCAATCCCTTGCTCAAAAGAAAAACAAATCAAAATAAACAGTGATATCATCACTAAAAACGAGCAAGTATCCCAATATAAATGAAGAAAAGAAGGGAGTTGACCTTGAATCCCTGGAACTCTCAGCATTCTAAAAGGTCATGAGGCAAGCCTCAGTACCGATTAGGTTCATAGCCTATCAGTCACTGGCAGTAAACTTCTCACATGACGATATATCTATCACATTAACTTGTGTATAGATCAATGTTTGCATGTGGATGAGCCAGCTTACGGTATCATGGATAACACTGCAGATTAATCTAACAGAATACAACAAAGGAGTTTGTGGAGCTAATTAGGTGATCCTCAGTACAGGTTCGGTTGAAATCCCATCTGGCACTGGCGGTATCTTGACAAATACCACATAAATGAAATCAATTGCACACACAGGGATGTGAAATAACTTGGTCAAAAACAAGTCCGATTCATACCTTGGTCAAAAGTCTTGTAAGATAAAGTATAGTCGTGGATAGTGAGCTAAAACCGTCTGAGTCTCAGAAAACCTTAGCTACATTTCTAAACCAACTGCGCTACTTTTCATCTTTGCAAATACCATCAGAAAATACAAAAATAGAAAAACCATGTATACATGTAGAGCCATACATCACAGCAATCGCCTAAAAACAAAATAACAGAGCTCTAAACAGTCTATGGTGCCATAGCCAAACATCACAAATCCCATTCATCCATTTCATATCTGCATATCACATATAAATAAAAAAAACATTTGCATTCATCATAGCATATGCATCCATCAAAATAAATCAACATGCATACATCCATATTCATCAACCATCATGCATAAGATCAAAGAAAATCAAAACAACAAAAACAACAAATAAATGCAACACAAAAACAAAAAGCAATAAACATTACCAGACACAAGTGCTCTAGCACTTAACCTCTTAACATAGAAAAACTGATGTCAGGGTCTACATTGTCGCTATCCTACTCCCTAAGAAGGCTACCATAGTCGGACCGCTCCATGGGAAGACAAATTGTCGACACTTTCACCCCATTACGACGTCACAAAAGGGTCAAAACCCATTCAAAAACAAAAAAAAAAATATGCAACACAAACAAAAAGCAATAAACATTGCCAGACACAAGTGCTCTTGCACTTAACCTCTTGGCATAGCAAAATTGATTTCGGGGTTTACATTGTCACTATCCTACTCCCGAAGAAGGCTACCATAGTCGGACCGCTCCACGGGACGACGAATTTTCGACAATTTAATCCCCAAATGGTGTCACAAAAAAAAATCAAAACAACAAAAAAAATGCAACACAAAAACAAAGCAATAAACATTGCCGGACACAAGTGCTCTTGCACTTAACCTCTGGGCAAATAAAATTGATGTCGGGGTTCAAATTATCGCTCTCCTACTTCCCCAAGAAGGCTATAATAGCCGGACCGCTCCACGGGAAGTTAGATTTTCGATGATTTCACCTCATTACGGCATCACCAAAAGGGTTAACACCCACCAAAAATAGGTCCAAATGTTGGAAAAATTGCACATGCTTAACGGTAAACCCTCTAAAGGCACCCTTGCACAAGTCATCTTGGGTCAAGCGACTCGTCGCTTCTCTCACGAAGGTCATTCCCTCATCGATTCGCCGCTTGAGGGGGTAGTCACACTTAGTCACCAACCAACAATCACACACCCAATTAAGGAAAACGACATGCATTCAAAGAATCATTGACAAAGACAATCACGCTCCTGCTTGGGGCAATAAACAAGCAACAATCAAATCAATCAAGCACTTGGCATTTCGTGAATCATGAATACAAGGTTCCCCCCGATGGATAAAACGCCCTTCACTTATTCATGACTGATCAATGTCTAAGTTCAAGTCACACCTCACCAAAACAGGTTAACACTTGAAATCAAATTCCTTAGCTCGTCAGAAGCAAGGATTCAAGAATGCATGCCCTTTCAATACTTGGGGCATCAAAAGTTGGTTAGGTTACCAAGAAACCCTAATCATTAGTGCTTTGGTTATCTATTTTTGCTCAGCACTGCGTCACCCGTAGCGCTTCCCAAAAAGGGGCATTTGTGGACACCAAAATAGCACCATTCCGATTATGTGACTACAAACACTGATCGCTTTGACAAACACAGCCCCCAGGGTAGCCATTAGAGGTTAAACAGTGGTCTTAACCACTTTCATAGTAATTTTGTAAGGTCAAGAAGCAATTTGGCACACTTAGACACTTTGCCCAGTATTCGTCTTACCCAGGGATGAATTCAAAATAGAATCCGTTCCACCCCAGGACGAATTTTGAATCCGTCCCTGGGTGGGACGAATTCTAAGCTTAACGGGAAAAAAGATAAATGGCGCCAAGTGGTAGCCCAGAACAGTCAGTTGATGACTCCTGCCTCGCACGCATGTGTAGGTGGACAGAGGGGCCGTTAGAGGACTGTCACAAAAGGCATTTATCAAAGCCCAAGTCAACGGAGGACTCCCCTCCCTCATAGGAAGACAAGACTGCCACATGGTGCCTATGACCAACACATGGCATTTGTGCTTCCCTCCCAAAAGAGACCCCTTGGGTCTATAAAAGGTGGGACTTTTCTCACCCAAGATATACAGGTTGAAGGAGATTTCAAGCAACGAAGTGCTACCGAGTTGAAGACCTACTTGCATCCCTTTTGGTTCACCTTCTCGCATCCACCAATCTCTTTTGCAAGGGAGGTTGTTGGGTGGACTTTGTAATCTTGAACCTGACCCGAATCCAACACATGGACACCTGAACCAACCAATTCGCCGACCCCCCAATCCTAAGAGGTTTCGAGCCCATCCCTAGTGGATTGGCGCCGAAATCAAGTGCCAACGGTGGGAGGCCCACTTGGGCACCCCCGCACTTTCTAAGTTTTAGAGCATTCTAGATTACTTTTTTAGGTTGCATTTTGTGTTATCATGTTTGGTTAACTCATAGTTGCAAGTTCATAACTTTTGATCAGATTCTAGTATGTTTTGTGTCGCTTTGTTGTTTCACTAACTTGCAGGTGGCGAGATCAAATTCCCGAGGGTAGAGGCCAAATTGGGAGAATTCGACCATCTGGGTCATCCCAAAATGGCCCCAATTACATAACCCCCTTGTTTGTAGGCGTTTTGCAGGTCTCGAGAGATTGTGGGTTCGAGTCCCACCGTGATCGCCACTGAAAGCACGAGATTTCGGGCGAAGGAAACACTAATTGCGATATAACAAAAACCAAATGCGCTTAAGTCCTAGAAACATAAAGTGCATGAAATGGAAAAGAAACGCATTGGAAGAGACACAAGCAAATGGAGAAAACACAGCCCTTTCATTAATATCCCTTGATCTCTGTTACAATGACGTCTCCTCCCTTTTCGGGGGCTAGGAGCGTTAAAAGAATTCGATTACAATCACTCAATGTTCCTCTTTTCGCGTGCCCACGATTGCAATGGGCGGGCCAAGATGATGCCACCGCTGATGTCGATGAGTTCTTCACCTCCGTTGCTTCTCCTGCGAACAAAGAAACAACCAAGATGTCAGTAGCACCTGCTGCAAGTGAAAAGTGTTCGTTCTTCTAAAATCATCAAAAGATGCATGCAAACATTTATCTAAAACAATAAACAAAATGATTCTAAATAGCCTAAAAACTTGATAGAAGACAAAAAATGTTACCAGAAGGCCATTGCCATTGAGACAGCTGGCCAATCTGCCTTCAACTGGAATTCGTCCCTGGGTGGGACGATTTCTGACTACAATTCGTCCCTGGGTGGGACGAATTCTTCTATGTTGAAGAAGCCGACCTGCTGCTGGTCCAATGTCGATTCCCGAGGGTAGAGGCCAAAATGGGAGAATCCGACCATCTGGGTCGTCCCAAAATGGCCCCAATTACATAACCCCCTTGCCAAAAATGCTCCAAGGATTCCCGTAATCTCTTGGTCAAACCAAAAAGCTCCAAGGATTATCGTAATCACTTGGTCAAACCCAAAAAGCTCCAAGGATTATCGCAATCACTTGGTCAAACCAAAAAGCTCCAAGGATTATCGCAATCACTTGGTCAAAACCAAAAAGCTCCAAGGATTATCTCAATCTCTTGGTCAAAATCCAAAAAGCTCCAAGGAATATCGCAATCACTTGGTCAAAATCAAAAAAGCTCCAAGGATTATCACAATCTCTTGGTCAATCCAAAAGCTCCAAGGATTATCACAATCACTTGGTCAAAATCCAAAAAGCTCCAAGGATTATCGCAATCCCTTGGTCAAAACACAAAAGCTCCAAGGATTATCGCAATCACTTGGTCAAACCAAAAAGCTCCAAGGATTATCGCAATCACTTGGTCAAAATCTAAAAAGCTCCAAGGATTATCGCAATCTCTTGGTCAATCCAAAAAGCTCCAAGGATTATCGCAATCACTTGGTCAAAAAAAAAAAAACTCAAAAACAACAAAAATCATCAAAAACAAAAATACATTGCTCATTAAATCATTGCATCCATACATCAAATATTTGTGGTCGTACAGGTCAAAGGCACCATAGGCTGTAATTAATCCGGTAGTCCATCTTGTTCCACACTTGTCTCATTTTACAAAAACAACAAAAACACCATACATCGCTTTTACCACATAGAGTCAGTGGTCTTTTAATGTATCAAGAGTTTTTCGTGATTCGATCATCATTTTGTTCTTTAGCCTATAATGTATCAAGTCAAAAGACTTTACGAAGGTAGATTCATACTTGAAATACACCTTGTTACGTAACATCCCATCACAAGATAAAACACATAAAACAATTCTAGAGTTGTGTGAACGAAAGATGAAACTTGCATAGTAATCCAGTTCACCATAAGCGAAACGGTTATCTTGCTCATCCCCCTGTGCGAATGACCCAAAGAATGTTGAGAGTTGGCAAAATGACAAGCATCCTCCCTACCCAATTCCCCAGGAATCCCTAATTCTCAATAGTTGCAAAACATCAAAAATTGACATCCTACAGTGCACACATCAAATGCACAAAGCAATAGTGATTTTCGTCACTCCATATTTCCAATTCCTTGCTCAAAAGAAAAACAAATCAAAATAAACAGTGATATCATCACTAAAAACGAGCAACTATCCCAATATAAATGAAGAAAAGAAGGGAGTTGAACTTGAATCCCTGGAACTCTTAGCATTCTAAAAGGTCATGAGGCAAGCCTCAGTATCGATTAGGTTGATAGCCTATCAGTCACTGGCGGTAAACTTCTCGCATGACGATATATCTATCACATTAACTTGTGTATAGATCAATGTTTGCATGTGGATGAGCTAGCTTACGGTATCCTGGATAACACTGCAGATTAATCTAACAGAATACAACAAAGGAGTTTGTGGAGCTAATTAGGTGATCCTCAGTACAGGTTCGGTTGAAATCCCATCTGGCACTGGCGGTATCCTGACAAATACCACATAAATGAAATCAATTGCACACACAGGGATGTGAAATAACTTGGTCAAAAACAAGTCCGATTCATACCTTGGTCAAAAGTCTTGTAAGATAAAGTATAGTCATGGCTAGTGAGCTAAAATCGTCTGAGTCTCAGAAAACCTTAACTACATTTCTAAACAAACTACGCTACTTTTCATCTTTGCAAATACCATCAAAAAATACAAAAACAGAAAAACCATGTATACATGTAGAGCCATACATCACAGCAATCGCCTAAAAACAAAATAACAGAGCTCTAAACAGTCTATGGTGCCATAGCCAAACATCACAAATCCCATTCATCCATTTCATATCTGCATATCACATATAAATAAAAAAAACATTTGCATTCACCATAGCATATGCATCCATCAAAATAAATCAACATGCATACATCCATATTCATCAACCATCATGCATAAGATCAAAGAAAATCAAAACAACAAAAACAACAAATAAATGTAACACAAAAACAAAAAGCAATAAACATTACCAGACACAAGTGCTCTAGCACTTAACCTCTTAACATAGAAAACTGATGTCAGGGTCTACATTGTCGCTATCCTACTCCCTAAGAAGGCTACCATAGCTGGACCGCTCCACGGGAAGACGGATTGTCGACACTTTCACCCCATTACGACGTCAGAAAAAGGGTCAAAACCCATTCAAAAACAAACAAAAAAATATGCAACACAAACAAAAAGCAATAAACATTGCCAGACACAAGTTCTCTTGCACTTAACCTCTTGGCATAGCAAAATTGATGTCGGGGTTTACATTTTCACTATCCTACTCCCGAAGAAGGCTACCATAGCCGGACCGCTCCACGGGAGGACGGATTTTCGACAATTTAATCCCCAAATGGTGTCACAAAAAAAAATCAAAAAAAAAAAAAAAAATGCAACACAAAAACACAGCAATAAACATTGCCGGACACAAGTGCTCTTGCACTTAACCTCTGGGAAAATAAAATCGATGTCGGGGTTCAAATTATCGCTCTCCTACTTCCCCAAGAAGGCTATAATAGCCGGACCGCTCCACGGGAAGTTAGATTTTTGATGATTTCACCTCATTACGGCATCACCAAAAGGGTTAACACCCACCAAAAATAGGTCCAAATGTTGGAAAAATTGCACATGCTTAACGGTAAACCCTCTAAAGGCACCCTTGCACAAGTCATCTTGGGTCAAGCGACTCGTCGTTTCTCTCACGAAGGTCATTCCCTCATCGATTCGCCGCTTGAGGGGGTAGTCACACTTAGTCACCAACCAACAATAACACACCCAATTAAGGAAAACGACATGCATTCAAAGAATCATTGACAAAGACAATCACGCTCCTGCTTGGGGCAGTAAACAAGCAACAATCAAATCAATCAAACACTTGGCATTTCATGAATCATGAATACAAGGTTCCCCCTGTGGATAAAACACCCTTCACTTATTCATGACTGATCAATGTCTAAGTTCAAGTCACACCTCACCAAAACAGGTTAATACTTGAAATCAAATTCCTTAGCTCGTCAGAAGCAAGGATTCAAGAATGCATGCCCTTTCCATACTTGGGGCATCAAAAGTTGGTTAGGTTACCAAGAAAACCTAATCATTAGTGCTTTGGTTATCTATTTTTGTTCAGCACTGCGTCACCCGTAGTGCTTCCCAAAAAGGGGCATCTATAGACACCAAAACAGCACCAATCCGATTATGTGACTGCAAACACTGATCGCTTTGACAAACACAGCCCCCAGGGCAGCCCTCAGAGGTTAAACAGTGGTCTTAACCACTTTCATAGTAATTTTGTAAGGTCAAGAAGCAATTTGGCACACTTAGACACTTTGCCCAGTATTCGTCTCACCCAGGGACGAATTCAAAATAGAATCTATCCCACCCCAGGACGAATTCTGAACCGTCCCTGGGTGGGACGAATTCTAAGCTTAACGGGAAAAAAGACAAATGACGCCAAGTGGCAGCCCAGAACAGTCAGTTGATGACTCCTGCCTCGCACGCGTGTGTAGGTGAACAGAGGGCCCGTTATAAGACTGTCACAAAAGGCATTTATCAAAGCCCAAGTCAACGAAGGACTCCCCTCCCTCATGGGAAGACAAGACTGCCACATGGCGCCTATGACCAACACATGGCATTTGTGCTTCCCTCCCAAAAGAGACCCCTTGGGTCTATAAAAGGTGGGACTTTTATCACCCAAGATATACAGGTTGAAGGAGATTTCAAGCAACGAAGTGCTGCCGAGTTGAAGACCTACTTGCATCCCTTTTGGTTCACCTTCTCGCATCCACCAATCTCTTTTGCAAGGGAGGTTGTTGGGTGGCCTTTGGAAGCTTGAACCTGACCCAAATCCAACACATGGACACCTGAACCAACCAATTCGCCGACCCCCCAATCCTAAGAGGTTTCGAGCCCATCCCTAGTGGATTGGCGTCGGAATCAAGTGCCAACGGTGGGAGGCCCACTTGGGCACCCCCGCACTTTCTAAGTTTTAGAGCATTCTAGATTACTTTTTCAGAGTTGCATTTTGTGTTATCATGTTTGGTTAACTCATAGCTGCAAGTTCATAACTTTTGATCAGATTCTAGTATGTTTTGTGTCGCTTTGTTGTTTCACTAACTTGCAGGTGGCGAGATCAAATTCCCGAGGGTAGAGGCCAAATTGGGAGAATTCGACCATCTGGGTCGTCCCAAAATGGCCCCAATTACATAACCCCCTTGTTTGCAGGCGTTTTGCAGGTCTTGAGAGATTGTGGGTTCGAGTCCCACCATGATCGCCACTGAAAGCACGAGATTTGAAGCGAAGGAAACACTAATTGCGATATAACCAAAACCAAATGCGCTTAAGTCCTAGAAACGTAAAGTGCATGAAATGGAAAAGAAATGCATTGGAAGAGACACAAGCAAATGGAGAAAACACAGCCCTTTCATTAATATCCCTTGATCTCTGTTACAATGACGTCTCCTCCCTTTTTGGGGGCTAGGAGCGTTAAAAGAATTCGATTACAATCACTCAATGTTCCTCTTTCCGCGTGCCCACGATTGCAATGGGCGGGCCAAGATGATGCCACCGCTGATGTCGATGAGTTCTTCACCTCCGTTGCTTCTCCTACGAACAAAGAAACAACCAAGATGTCAGTAGCACCTACTGCCAGTGAAAAGTGTTTGTTCTTCTAAAATCATCAAAAGATGCATGCAAACATTTATCTAAAACAAGTAAACAAAATGATTCTAAATAGCCTGAAAACTTGACAGAAGACAGAAAATGTTACCAGAAGGCCATTGCCATTAAGACAGCTGGCCAATCTACCTTCAACTGGAATTCGTCCCTGGGTGGGATGATTTTTGACTGCAATTCGTCCCTGGGTGGGACGAATTCTTCTGTGTTGAAGAAGCCGACCTGCTGCTGCTCCAATGTCAATTCTCGAGGGTAGAAGCCAAATTGGGAGAATCCGACCATCTGGGTCGTCCCAAAATGGCCCCAATTACATAACCCCCTTGCCAAAAATGCTCCAAGGATTCCTGCAATCTCTTGGTCAAACCAAAAAGCTCCAAGTATTATCGTAATCGCTTGGTCAAACCCAAAAAGCTCCAAGGATTATCGCAATCACTTGGTCAAACCAAAAAGCTCCAAGGATTATCGCAATCACTTGGTCAAACCCAAAAAGCTCCAAGGATTATCGCAATCTCTTGGTCAAAATCCAAAAAGCTCCAAGGATTATCGCAATCACTTGGTCAAAATCTAAAAAGCTCCAAGGATTATCGCAATCTCTTGGTCAATCCAAAAGCTCCAAGGATTATCGCAATCACTTGGTCAAAATCCAAAAAGCTCCAAGGATTATCGCAATCCCTTGGTCAAAACCCAAAAGCTCCAAGGATTATCGCAATCACTTGGTCAAACCAAAAAGCTCCAAGGATTATCGCAATCACTTGGTCAAAATCTAAAAAGCTCCAAGGATTATCGTAATCTCTTGGTCAATCCAAAAAGCTCCAAGGATTATCGCAATCACTTGGTCAAAAATAAAAAAAACTCAAAAACAACAAAAATCATCAAAAACAAAAATACATTGCTCATTAAATCATTGCATCCATACATCAAATATTTGTGGTCGTACAGGTCAAAGGCACCATAGGTTGTAATTAATCCGGTAGTCCATCTTGTTCCACACTTGTCTCATTTTACAAAAACAACAAAAACACCATACATCGCTTTTACCACATAGAGTCAGTGGTCATTTAATGTATTAAGAGTTTTTCGTGATTCAGTCATCATTTTGCTCTTTAGCCTATAATGTATCAAGTCAAAAGACTTTACGAAGGTAGAGTCATACTTGAAATACACCTTGTTACGTAACATCCCATCATAAGATAAAACACATAAAACAATTCTAGAGTCGTGTGAACGAAAGATGAAACCTGCATAGTAATCCAGTTCACCATAAGCGAAACGGTTATCTTGCTCATCCCCCTGTGCGAATGACCCAAAGAATGCTAAGAGTTGGCAAAATGACAAGCATCCTCCCTACCCAATTCCCCAGGAATCACTAATTCTCAATAGTTGCAAAACATCAAAAATTGACATCCTACAGTGCACACATCAAATGCACAAAGCAATAGTGATTTTCGTCACTCCATATTTCCAATCCCTTGCTCAAAAGAAAAACAAATCAAAATAAACAGTGATATCATCACTAAAAACGAGCAAGTATCCCAATATAAATGAAGAAAAGAAGGGAGTTGACCTTGAATCCCTGGAACTCTCAGCATTCTAAAAGGTCATGAGGCAAGCCTCAGTATCGATTAGGTTGATAGCCTATTAGTCACTGGCGGTAAAATTCTCGCATGACGATATATCTATCACATTAACTTGTGTATAGATCAATGTTTGCATGTGGATGAGCTAGCTTACGGTATCCTGGATAACACTACAGATTAATCTAACAGAATACAACAAAGGAGTTTGTGGAGCTAATTAGGTGATCCTCAGTACAGGTTTGGTTGAAATCCCATCTGGCACTGGTGGTATCCTGACAAATACCACATAAATGAAATCAATTGCACACACAGGGATGTGAAATAACTTGGTCAAAAACAAGTCCGATTCATACCTTGGTCAAAAGTCTTGTAAGATAAAGTATAGTCGTGGCTAGTGAGCTAAAACCGTCTGAGTCTCAGAAAACCTTAGCTACATTTCTAAACAAACTGCGCTACTTTTCATCTTTGCAAATACCATCGAGAAAATACAAAAACAGAAAAACCATGTATACATGTAGAGCCATACATCACAGCAATCGTCTAAAAACAAAATAACAGAGCTCTAAATAGTCTATGGTGCCATAGCCAAACATCACAAATCCCATTCATCCATTTCATATCTGCATATCACATATAAATAAAAAAAACATTTGCATTCACCATAGCATATGCATCCATCAAAATAAATCAACATGCATACATCCATATTCATCAACCATCATGCATAAGATCAAAGAAAATCAAAACAACAAAAACAACAAATAAATGCAACACAAAAACAAAAAGCAATGAACATTACCAGACACAAGTGCTCTAGCACTTAACCTCTTAACATAGAAAAACTAATGTCAGGGTCTACATTGTCGCTATACTACTCCCTAAGAAGGCTACCATAGTCGGACCGCTCCACAGGAAGACGGATTGACGACACT
The DNA here is from genome assembly GCA_028583015.1 of Wollemia nobilis. NCBI lineage: Eukaryota > Viridiplantae > Streptophyta > Pinopsida > Araucariales > Araucariaceae > Wollemia > Wollemia nobilis. The sequence goes on along the minus strand of JAQPPZ010017034.1, from coordinate 162,171 downwards.
TTCACCCCATTACGACGTCACAAAAGAGTCAAAACCTATTCAAAAACAAAAAAAAAATATGCAACACAAACAAAAAGCAATAAACATTGCCAGACACAAGTGCTCTTGCACTTAACCTCTTGGCATAGCAAAATTGATGTCGGGGTTTACATTGTCACTATCCTACTCCCGAAGAAGGCTACCATAGCCGGACCGCTCCACGGGAGGACGAATTTTCGACAATTTAATCCCCAAATGGTGTCACAAAAAAAAAATCAAAACAACAAAAAAAATGCAACACAAAAACACAGCAATAAACATTGCCGGACACAAGTGCTCTTGCACTTAACCTCTGGGCAAATAAAATCGATGTCGGGGTTCAAATTATCGCTCTCCTACTTCCCCAAGAAGGCTATAATAGCCGGACCGCTCCACGGGAAGTTAGATTTTTGATGATTTCACCTCATTACGACATCACCAAAAGGGTTAACACCCACCAAAAATAGGTCCAAATGTTGGAAAAATTGCACATGCTTAATGGTAAACCCTCTAAAGGCACCCTTGCACAAGTCATCTTGGGTCAAGCGACTCGTCGCTTCTCTCACGAAGGTCATTCCCTCATCGATTCATCGCTTGAGGGGGTAGTCACACTTAGTCACCAACCAACAATCACACACCCAATTAAGGAAAACGACATGCATTCAAAGAATCATTGACAAAGACAATCACACTCCTGCTTGGGGCAGTAAACAAGCAACAATCAAATCAATCAAACACTTGGCATTTCGTGAATCATGAATACAAGGTTCCCCTTGTGGATAAAATGCCCTTCACTTATTCATGACTTATCAATGTCTAAGTTCAAGTCACACCTCACCAAAACAGGTTAATACTTGAAATCAAATTCCTTAGCTCATTAGAAGCAAGGATTCAAGAATGCATGCCCTTTCCATACTTGGGGCATCAAAAGTTGGTTAGGTTACCAAGAAACCCTAATCATTAGTGCTTTGGTTATCTATTTTTGCTCAACACTGCACGTCACCCGCAGCAGCTTCCTAAAAAGGGGCATCTGTAGACACCAAAACAACACCAATCCGATTATGTGACTGCAAACACTGATCACTTTGACAAACACAGCCCCAGGGGCAGCCCTCGGAGGTTAAACGAGTGGTCTTAACCACTTTCATAGTAATTTTGTAAGGTCAAGAAGCAATTTGGCACACTTAGACACTTTGTCCGATGTTCGTCTCACCCAGGGACAAATTCAAAATAGAATTCGTCCCACCCCAGATCTGATTCGAATCCGTCCCCGGGTGGGACGAATTCTAAGCTTAACGAGCAAAAAGACAAATGGCACCAAGTGGCGGCCGAGAACAGTCGATTGATGACTCTCGCTCGCACGCGTGTGTAGGTGGACGGAGGGGCCGTTTGAGGACTGTCACAAAAGGCATTTATCAAAGCCTAAGTCAACGGAGGACTCCCCTCCCTCATGGGAAGACAAGAGCGCCACATGGCGCCTATGACCAAAACATGGCATTTGTGCTTCCCTCCCAAAGAGACCCCTTGGGTCTATAAAATGTGGGACTTTTCTCACCCAAGATATACAGGTTGAAGGAGATTTCAAGCAACGAAGTGCTGCCGAGTTGAAGACCTACTTGCATCCCTTTTGGTTCACCTTCTCGCATCCACCAATCTCTTTTGCAAGGGAGGTTGTTGGGTGGCCTTTGGAAGCTTGAACCTGACCCGAATCCAACACATGGACACCTGAACCAACCAATTCGCCAACCCCCCAAATCCTAAGAGGTTTCGAGCCCATCCCTAGTGGATTGGCACCGAAATCAAGTGCCAATGGTGGGAGGCCCACTTGGGCACCCCTGCACTTTCTAAGTTTTAGAGCATTCTAGATTACTTTTTCAGGTTGCATTTTGTGTTATCATGTTTGGTTAACTCATAGCTACAAGTTCATAACTTTTGATCAGATTCTAGTATGTTTTGTGTCGCTTTGTTGTTTCACTAACTTGCAGGTGGCGAGATCAAATTCCCGAGGGTAGAGGCCAAATTGGGAGAATCCGACCATCTGGGTCGTCCCAAAATGGCCCCAATTACATAACCCCCTTGTTTGCAGGTGTTTTGCAGGTCTCGAGAGATTGTGGGTTCGGGTCCCACCGTGATCGCCACTGAAAGCACGAGATTTCGGGCGAAGGAAACACTAATTGCGATATAACCAAAACCAAATGTGCTTAAGTCCTAGAAACATAAAGTGCATGAAATGGAAAAGAAACGCATTGGAAGAGACACAAGCAAATGGAGAAAACACAACCCTTTCATTAATATCCCTTGATCTCTGTTACAATGACGTCTCCTCCCTTTTCGGGGCTAGGAGCGTTAAAAGAATTCGATTACAATCACTCAATGTTCCTCTTCTCGCGTGCCCACGATTGTAATGGGCAGGCCAAGATGATGCCACCGCTGATGTCGATGAGTTCTTCACCTCCGCTGCTTCTCCTATGAACAAAGAAACAACCAAGATGTCAGTAGCACTCGCTGCAAGTGAAAAGTGTTCGTTCTTCTAAAATCATCAAAAGATGCATGCAAACATTTATCTAAAACAAGTAAACAAAATGATTCTAAACGACATCGAAAACTTGACGAAGACGAGAAAATGTTACCAGTAAGGCCATTGCCATTGAGACAGTGGCCAATCTGCCTTCAACTAGAATTCGTCCCTGGGTGGGACGATTTACACTGCAATTCGTCCCTGGGTGGGACGAATTCTTCTGTGTTGAAGAAGTCGACCTGCTGCTGCTCCAATGTCGATTCCCGAGGGTAGAGGCCAAATTGGGAGAATCCGACCATCTGGGTCGTCCCAAAATGGCCCCAATTACATAAACCCCTTGCCAAAAATGCTCCAAGGATTCTCGCAATCTCTTGGTCAAACCAAAAAGCTCCAAGGATTATCGTAATCACTTGGTCAAACCCAAAAAGCTCCAAGGATTATCGCAATCACTTGGTCAAACCAAAAAGCTCCAAGGATTATCGCAATCACTTGGTCAAACCCAAAAAGCTCCAAGGATTATCACAATCTCTTGGTCAAAATCCAAAAAGCTCTAAGGATTATCGCAATCACTTGGTCAAAATCTAAAAAGCTCCAAGGATTATCGCAATCTCTTGGTCAATCCAAAAGCTCCAAGGATTATCGCAATCACTTGGTCAAAATCCAAAAAGATCCAAGGATTATCGCAATCCCTTGGTCAAAACCCAAAAGCTCCAAGGATTATCGCAATCACTTGGTCAAACCAAAAAGCTCCAAGGATTATCGCAATCACTTGGTCAAAATCTAAAAAGCTCCAAGGATTATCGCAATCTCTTGGTCAATCCAAAAAGCTCCAAGGATTATCGCAATCACTTGGTCAAAAATAAAAAAAACTCAAAAACAACAAAAATCATCAAAAACAAAAATACATTGCTCATTAAATCATTGCATCCATACATCAAATATTTGTGGTCGTACAGGTCAAAGGCACCATAGGCTGTAATTAATCCGGTAGTCCATCTTGTTCCACACTGTCTCATTTTACAAAAACAACAAAAACACCATATATCGCTTTTACCACATAGAGTCAGTGGTCATTTAATGTATCAAGAGTTTTTCGTGATTCAGTCATCATTTTGCTCTTTAGCCTATAATGTATCAAGTCAAAAGACTTTACGAAGGTAGAGTCATACTTGAAATACACCTTGTTACGTAACATCCCATCACAAGATAAAACACATAAAACAATTCTAGAGTTGTGTGAACGAAAGATGAAACCTGCATAGTAATCCAGTTCACCATAAGCGAAACGATTATCTTGCTCATCCCCCTGTGCGAATGACCCAAAGAATGCTGAGAGTTGGCAAAATGACAAGCATCCTCCCTACCCAATTCCCCAAGAATCCCTAACTCTCAATAGTTGCAAAACATCAAAAATTGACATCCTACAGTGCACACATCAAATGCACAAAGCAACAGTGATTTTCATCACTCCATATTTCGAATCCCTTGCTCAAAAGAAAAACAAATCAAAATAAACAGTGATATCATCACTAAAAACGAGCAAGTATCCCAATATAAATGAAGAAAAGAAAGGAGTTGACCTTGAATCCCTGGAACTCTCAGTAGTCTAAAAGGTCATGAGGCAAGCCTCAGTACCGATTAGGTTGATAGCCTATCAGTCACTGGCAGTAAACTTCTCGCATGACGATATATCTATCACATTAACTTGTGTATAGATCAATGTTTGCATGTGGATGAGCTAGCTTACGGTATCCTGGATAACACTGCAGATTAATCTAACAGAATACAACAAAGGAGTTTGTGGAGCTAATTAGGTGATCCTCAGTATAGGTTCGGTTGAAATCCCATCTGGCACTCGGCAGTATCCTGACAAATACCACATAAATGAAATCAATTGCACACACGGGATGTGAAATAACTTGGTCAAAAACAAGTCCGATTCATACCTTGGTCAAAAGTCTTGTAAGATAAAGTATAGTCGTGGCTAGTGAGCTAAAACCGTCTGAGTCTCAGAAAACCTTAGCTACATTTCTAAACAAACTGTGCTACTTTTCATCTTTGCAAATACCATCAGAAAATACAAAAATAGAAAAACCATGTATACATGTAGAGCCATACATCATAGCAATCGCCTAAAAACAAAATAACAGAGCTCTAAACAGTCTATGGTGCCATAGCCAAACATCACAAATCCCATTCATCCATTTCATATATGCATATCACATATAAATAAAAAAAAAATTTGCATTCACCATAGCATATGCATCCATCAAAATAAATCAACATGCATACATCCATATTCATCAACCATCATGCATAAGATCAAAGAAAATCAAAACAACAAAAACAACAAATAAATGCAACACAAAAACAAAAAGCAATAAACATTACCAGACACAAGTGCTCTAGCACTTAACCTCTTAACATAGAAAACTGATGTCAGGGTCTACATTGTCGCTATCCTACTCCCTAAGAAGGCTACCATAGCTGGACCGCTCCACGGGAAGACGGATTGTCGACACTTTCACCCCATTACGACGTCACAAAAGGGTCAAAACCCATTCAAAAACAAAAAAAAAATATGCAACACAAACAAAAAGCAATAAACATTGCCAGACACAAGTGCTCTTGCACTTAACCTCTTGGCATAGCAAAATTGATGTCGGGGTTTACATTGTCACTATCCTACTCCCGAAGAAGGCTACCATAGCCGGACCGCTCCACGAGAGGACGGATTTTCGACAATTTAATCCCCAAATGGTGTCACAAAAAAAAAATCAAAACAACAAAAAAAATGCAACACAAAAACACAGCAATAAACATTGCCGGACACAAATGCTCTTGCACTTAACCTCTGGGCAAATAAAATCGATGTCGGGGTTCAAATTATCGCTCTCCTACTTCCCCAAGAAGGCTATAATAGCCGGACCGCTCCACGGGAAGTTAGATTTTCGATGATTTCAACTCATTACGGCATCACCAAAAGGGTTAACACCCACCAAAAATAGGTCCAAATGTTGGAAAAATTGCACATGCTTAACGGTAAACCCTCTAAAGGCATCCTTGCACAAGTCATCTGGGTCAAGCGACTCGTCACTTCTCTCACGAAGGTCATTCCCTCATCAATTCGCCGCTTGAGGGGGTAGTCACACGTAGTCACCAACCAACAATCACACACCCAATTAAGGAAAACGGCATGCATTCAAAGAATCATTGACAAAGACAATCACGCTCCTGCTTGGGGCAGTAAACAAGCAACAATAAAATCAATCAAGCACTTGGCATTTCGTGAATCATGAATACAAGGTTCCCCCTGTGGATAAAACGCCCTTCACTTATTCATGACTGATCAATGTCTAAGTTCAAGTCACACCTCACCAAAACAGGTTAATACTTGAAATAAAATTCCTTAGCTCGTCAGAAGCTAGGATTCAAGAATGCATGCCCTTTCCATACTTGGGGCATCAAAATTTGGTTAGGTTACCAAGAAACCCTAATCATTAGTGCTTTGGTTATCTATTTTTGCTCAGCACTGCGTCACCCGCAGCGCTTCCCAAAAAGGGGCATCTGTAGACACCAAAACAGCACCAATCCAATTATGTGACTGCAAACACTGATTGCTTTGACAAACACAGCCCCCAGGGCAGCCCTCAGAGGTTAAACAATGGTCTTAACCACTTTCATAGTAATTTTGTAAGGTCAAGAAGCAATTTGGCACACTTAGACACTTTGCCCAGTATTCGTCTCACCCAGGGACGAATTCAAAATAGAATCCGTCCCACCCCAGGACGAATTCGAATCCGTCCCTAGGTGGGACGAATTCTAAGCTTAATGGGCAAAAAGACAAATGGCGCCAAGTGGCAGCCCAGAACAGTCAGTTGATGACTCTCGCCTTGCACGCGTGTGTAGGTGGACAGAGGGGCCGTTAGAAGACTATCACAAAAGGCATTTATCAAAGCCCAAGTCAACGGAGGACTCCCCTCCCTCATGGGAAGACAAGACTGCAACATGGCGCATATGACCAACACATGGAATTTGTGCTTCCCTCCCAAAAGAGACCCCTTGGGTCTATAAAAGGTGGGACTTTTCTCACCCAAGATATACAGGTTGAAGGAGATTTCAAGCAACGAAGTCTTCGCCGAGTTGAAGACCTACTTGCATCCATTTTGGTTAACCTTCTCGCATCCACCAATCTCTTTTGCAAGGGAGGCTGTTGGGTGGCCTTTGGAAGCTTGAACCTGACCCGAATCCAACACATAGACACCTGAACCAACCAATTCGTCGACCCCCCAATCCTAAGAGGTTTCGAGCCCATCCCTAGTGGATTGGCGCCGGAATCAAGTGCCAACAGTGGGAGGCCCACTTGGGCACCCCTACACTTTCTAAGTTTTAGAGCATTCTAGATTACTTTTTTAGGTTGCATTTTGTGTTATCATGTTTGGTTAACTCATAGCTGCAAGTTCATAACTTTTGATCAGATTCTAGTATGTTTTGTGTCGCTTTGTTGTTTCACTAACTTGCAGGTGGCGAGATCAAATTATCAAGGGTAGAGGCCAAATTGGGAGAATCCGACCATCTGGGTCATCCCAAAATGGCCCCAATTACATAACACCCTTGTTTGCAGGCGTTTTGCAGGTCTCGAGAGATTGTGGGTTCGGGTCCCACCGTGATCGCCACTGAAAGCACGAGATTTCGGGCGAAGGAAACACTAATTGCGATATAACCAAAACCAAATGCGCTTAAGTCCTAGAAACGTAAAGTGCATGAAATGGAAAAGAAACGCATTGGAAGAGACACAAGCAAATGGAGAAAACATAGCCCTTTCATTAATATCCCTTGATATCTGTTACAATGACGTCTCCTCCCTTTTTGGGGGCTAGGAGCGTTAAAAGAATTCGATTACAATCACTCAATGTTCCTCTTTCCGCGTGCCCACGATAGTATTGGGCGGGCCAAGATGATGCCGTCGCTGATGTCGATGAGTTCTTCACCTTCGCTGCTTCTCCTGCGAACAAAAAAACAACCAAGATGTCAGTAGCACCTGCTGTAAGTGAAAAGTGTTCGTTCTTCTAAAATCATCAAAAGATGCATGCAAACATTTATCTAAAACAAGTAAACAAAATGATTCTAAACGACTCGAAAACTTGACGAGAAGATTGAAAATGTTACCGGAAGGCCATTGCCATTGAGACAAGCGGCCAATCTGCCTTCAACTGGAATTCGTCCCTGGGTGGGACGATTTTTGACTGTAATTCGTCCCTGGGTGGGACGAATTCTTCTGTGTTGAAGAAGCCGACCTGCTGTTGCTCCAATGTCGATTCCCGAGAGTAGAGGCCAAATTGGGAGAATCCGACCATCTGGGTCGTCCCAAAATGGCCCCAATTACATAACCCCCTTGCCAAAAATGCTCCAAGGATTCCCACAATCTCTTGGTCAAACCAAAAAGCTCCAAGGATTATCGTAATCGCTTGGTCAAACCCAAAAAGCTCCAAGGATTATCGCAATCACTTGGTCAAACCAAAAAGCTCCAAGGATTATCGCAATCACTTGGTCAAACCCAAAAATCTCCAAGGATTATCGCAATCTCTTGGTCAAAATCCAAAAAGCTCCAAGGATTATCGCAATCACTTGGTCAAAATCTAAAAAGCTCCAAGGATTATCGTAATCTCTTGGTCAATCCAAAAGCTCCAAGGATTATCGCAATCACTTGGTCAAAATCCAAAAAGCTCCAAGGATTATCGCAATCCCTTGGTCAAAATCCAGAAGCTCCAAGGATTATCGCAATCACTTGGTCAAACCAAAAAGCTCCAAGGATTATCGCAATCACTTGGTCAAAATCTAAAAAGCTCCAAGGATTATCGCAATCTCTTGGTCAATCCAAAAAGCTCCAAGGATTATCGCAATCACTTGGTCAAAAATAAAAAAAATCAAAAACAACAAAAATCATCAAAAACAAAAATACATTGCTCATTAAATCATTGCATCCATACATCAAATATTTGTGGTCGTACATGTCAAAGGCACCATAGGCTGTAATTAATTCGGTAGTCCATCTTGTTCCACACTGTCTCATTTTACAAAAATAACAAAAACACCATACATCGCTTTTACCACATAGAGTTAGTGGTCATTTAATGTATCAAGAGTTTTTCGTGATTCAGTCATCATTTTGCTCTTTAGCCTATAATGTATCAAGTCAAAAGACTTTACGAAGGTAGAGTCATATTTGAAATACACCTTGTTACGTAACATCCCATCACAAGATAAAACACATAAAACAATTCTAGAGTTGTGTGAACGAAAGATGAAACCTGCATAGTAATCCAGTTCACCATAAGCAAAACGGTTATCTTGCTCATCCCCCTGTGCGAATGACCCAAAGAATGCTGAGAGTTGGAAAAAGGACAAGCATCCTCCCTACCCAATTCCCCAGGAATCCCTAATTCTCAATAGTTGCAAAACATCAAAAATTAACATCCTACAGTGCACACATCAAATGCACAAAGCAACAATGATTTTCGTCACTCCATATTTCCAATCCCTTGCTCAAAAGAAAAACAAATCAAAATAAACAGTGATATCATCACTAAAAACGAGCAAGTATCCCAATATAAATGAAGAAAAGAAGGGAGTTGACCTTGAATCCCTGGAACTCTCAGCATTCTAAAAGGTCATGAGGCAAGCCTCAGTACCGATTAGGTTGATAGCCTATCAGTCACTGGCGGTAAACTTCTCGCATGACGATATATCTATCACATTAACTTGTGTATAGATCAATGTTTGCATGTGGATGAGCTAGCTTACGGTATCCTGGATAACACTGCAGATTAATCTAACGAGAATACAACAAAGGAGTTTGTGGAGCTAATTAGGTGATCCTCGATACGAGGTTCGGTTGAAATCCCATCTGGCACTGGCGGTATCCTGACAAATACCACATAAATGAAATCAATTGCACACACAGGGATGTGAAATAACTTGGTCAAAAACAAGTCCGATTCATACCTTGGTCAAAAGTATTGTAAGATAAAGTATAGTCATGGCTAGTGAGCTAAAACCGTCTGAGTCTCAGAAAACCTTAGCTACATTTCTAAACCAACTGCGCTACTTTTCATCTTTGCAAATACCATCAGAAAATACAAAAATAGAAAAACCATGTATACATGTAGAGCCATACATCACAGCAATCACCTAAAAACAAAATAACAGATCTCTAAACAGTCTATGGTGCCATAGCCAAACATCACAAATCCCATTCATCCATTTCATATCTGCATATCACATATAAATAAAAAAAACATTTGCATTCACCATAGCATATGCATCCATCAAAATAAATCAACATGCATACATCCATATTCATCAACCATCATGCATAAGATCAAAGAAAATCAAAACAACAAAACATCACAAAAATGCAACACAAAAACATAGCAATAAACATTTCCAAACAAGAGTGCTCTTGCACTTAACCTCTTGGCATAGAAAAACTGATGTCGGGGTTTACATTGTCACTATCCTACTCCCTAAGAAGGCTACCATAGCCGAACCGCTCCACGGGAGGTCGGATTTTCACCAATTTTAATCCCCAATGGCGTCATAAAAACAACAAAAACATCACAAAAATGCAACACAAAAACATAGCAATAAACATTTCCAGACAAGAGTGCTCTTGCACTTAACCTCTTGGCATAGCAAAACTGATGTCGGGGTTTACATTGTCACTATCCTACTCCCTAAGAAGGCTACCATAGCCGGACCACTCCACGGGAGGTCGGATTTTCGCCAATTTTAATCCCCAATTGCGTCACAAAAACAACAAAAACATCCCAAAAATGCAACACAAAAACATAGCAATAAACATTTCCAGACAAGAGTGCTCTTGCACTTAACCTCTTGGCATAGCAAAACTGATGTCGGGGTTTACATTGTCACTATCCTACTCCCTAAGAAGGCTACCATAGCCGGACCGCTCCACGGGAGGTTGGATTTTCGCCAATTTTAATCCCCAATGGCGTCACAAAAACAACAAAAACATCACAAAAATGCAACACAAAAACATAGCAATAAACATTGCCAGACACAAGTGCTCTTGCACTTAACCTCTTGGCATAGAAAAATTGATGTCGGGGTTTACATTGTCACTATCCTACTCCCTAAGAAGGCTACCATAGCTGGACCGCTCCACGGGAAGACGAATTTTTGACAATTTCATCCCCAAATGACGTCACAAAAGGGTCAAAGCCCACTCAAAAACAACAAAAATGCAACATCAAAACATAAACAATAAACATTACCGGACACAAGTGCCCTTGCACGTAACCTCTAGGCAAAGAAAATCGATGTCGAGGTCCAAATTATCTCTCTCCTACTTCCCCAAGAAGGCTACAATAGCCGGACCGCTCCACGGGAAGTTAGATTTTCGATGATTTCACCTCATTATGGCATCACCAAAAGGGTTAACACCCACCAAAAATAGGTCCAAATGTTGGAAAAATTGCACACGCTTAACGGTAAACCCTTTAAAGGCACCCTTGCACAAGTCATCTTGGGTCAAGCGACTTGTCGCTTCTCTCACGAAGGTCATTCCCTCATCGATTCGTCGCTTGAGGGGGTAGTCACACTTAGTCACCAACCAACAATCACACACCCAATTAAGGAAAACGACATGCATTCAAAGAATCATTGACAAAGACAATCACGCTCCTCGCTTGGGGCGATAAACAAGCAACAATCAAATCAATCAAACACTTGGCATTTCGTGAATCATGAACACAAGGTTCCCCCGAGGATAAAAACGCCCTTTGCCTGTTCATGGTCGATCAATGTCTAAGTTCAAGTTACACCTCACCAAAATAGGTTAATACTTGAAATCAAATTCCTTAGCTCGTCGAAGCAAGGATTCAAGAATGCATACCCTTTCCATACTTGGGGCATCAAAAGTTGGTTAGGTTACCAAGAAACCCTAATCATTAGTGCTTTGGTTATCTATTTTTGCTCAGCACTGCGTCACCCGCAGCGCTTCCCAAAAAGGGGCATCTGTAGACACGAAAACAGCACTAATCCGATTATGTGACTGCAAACACTAATCGCTTTGACAAACACAGCCCCCAGGGCAGCCCTCAGAGGTCAAACAGTGGTCTTAACCACTTTCATAGCAATTTTGTGAGGTCAAGAAGCAATTTGGCACACTTAGACACTTTGCCTAGTAATCGTCTCACCCAGGGACGATTGCTAACTTGAAATCGTCTCACCCAGGGACGATTTTTGAAATCGTCTCCAGTAAGGACGATTTCCAAGTTTAACGGGCAAAAAGACAAATGAGGCCAAGTGGCAGCCCAGAACAGTCAGTTGATGACTCCTGCCTCGCATGCGTGTGTGAGTGGACAAATAGGCTATTTGAGGACCGTCACAAGGGCGATTATGAAAGCCCAAGTCAATGGAGGACTCCCCTCCCTCATGGGAAGACAAGACTGCCACATGGCGCCTATGACCAACACATGGCATTTGTGCTTCCCTCCCAAAAGAGACCCCTTGGGTCTATAAAAGGTGAGACTTTTCTCACCCAAGATAGACAGGTTGAAGGAGATTTCAAGCAACGAAGTGCTGCCGAGTTGAAGACCCACTTGCACCCCTTTTGGTTCACCTTCTCGCATCCACCAATATCTTTTGCAAGGGAGGTTGTTGGGTGGTTTTGGAAGCTTGAACTTGACCCAAATCCAACACATGGACACCTGAACCAACCAATTCGCCGACCCCCCCAATCCTAAGAGGTTTTGGGCCCATCCCTAGTGGATTGGCACCGGAATCAAGTGCCAACGGTGGGAGGCCCACCTGGGCACCCCCGCACTTTCTAGTTTTTAGAGAATTCTAGATTACCTTTTTAGGTTGCATTTTGTGTTATTATGTTTGGTTAACTCATAGCTGCAATTTCGTAACTTTTGGTCAGATTCTAGTATGTTTTGTGTCGCTTTGTTGTTTCACTAACTTGCAGGTGGCGAGATCAAATTCCCGAGGGTAGAGGCCAAATTGGGAGAATCCGACCATCTGGGTCGTCCCAAAATGGCCCCAATTACATAACCCCCTTGTTTGCAGGTGTTTTACAGGTCTTGGGAATCGACATTGGAGCAGCAGCAGGTCGGCTTCTTCAACACAGAAGAATTCGTCCCACCCAGGGACGAATTGCAGTCAAAATTCTTCCTGCCCAGGGACGAATTCCAGTTGAAGGCAGATTAGCCAGCTGTCTCAGTGGCAATGGCCTTCTGGTAACATTTTCTATCTTCTGTCAAGTTTTCAAGACATGTGGACTCACTGTACTTACTGTTTCAGGCAGATGTTTACATGCATACTTTGTTAATTTTAAATAACAAACACCTTTCATTTGCAGTAGGTGCTACTGACATCTTGGTTGTTTCTTTGTTCGCAGGAGAAGCAGCAGAGGTTAAGAACTCATCGACATCAGCGGTGACATCATCTTGGCCTGCCCATTGCAATCGTGGGCACGCGAAAAGAGGAACATTAAGTGATTGTAATCGAATTCTTTTAACGCTCCTAGCCCCTGAAAAGGGAGGAGGCGTCATTGTAACAGAAATCAAGAGATTTTAATGAAAGGGCTGTGTTTTCTCCATTTTCTTGTATCTCGTTTTAATGCATCTTTTTCATTTCGTGCATTTTACATTTCTAGGACTTAAGCGCACTTGATTTTGAATGCAATCGCAATTAGTGTTTCCTTCGCCCGAAATCTTGTGCTTTCATTAAACAGTGGTCTTAACCACTTTCATAGCAATTTTGTAAGGTCAAGAAGCAATTTGGCACACTCAGACACTTTGCCCAGTATTCGTCTCACCAAGGGATGAATTCAACTTAGAATCCGTCCCACCCCAGGATCGAGTTCTGAATCCGTCCCTGGGTGGGACGAATTCTAAGTTTAACGGGCAAAAAGAAGAATGGTGCCAAGTGGCAGCCCAAAACAGTCAGTTGATGACTCCTGCCTCGCACGCATGTGTGAGTGGGCAAATAGGCCGTTTGAGGACTATCACAAGGGCAGTTATGAAAGCCCAAGTCAATGGAGGACTCCCCTCCCTCTTGGGAAGACAAGACTGCCACATGGCACCTATGACCAACACATGGCATTTGTGCTTCCCTCCCAAAAGAGACCCCATGGGTCTATAAAAGGTGGGACTTTTCTCACCCAAAACAGACAGGTTGAAGGAGATTTCAAGCAACGAAGTTCTATCGAGTTGAAGACCCACTTGCATCCCTTTTGGTTCACCTTCCCACATCCACCAATCTCTTTTGCAAGGGAGGTTGTTGGGTGGTTTTTGGAAGCTTGAACCTGACCCAAATCCAACACATGGACACCTGAACCAACCAATTCGCCGACCCCCCCAATCCTAAGAGGTTTTGGGCACATCCCTAGTGGATTGGCGCCTGAATCAAGTGCCAACGGTGGGAGGCCCACTTGGGCACCCCCGCACTTTCTAGGTTTTAGAGCATTCTAGATTACCTTTTCAGGTTGCATTTTGTGTTATTATGTTTGGTTAACTCATAGCTGCAATTTCGTAACTTTTGGTCAGATTCTAGTATGTTTTGTGTCGCTTTGTTGTTTCACTAACTTGCAGGTGGCGAGATCAAATTCCCGATGGTAGAGGCCAAATTGGGAGAATCCGACCATCTGGGTCGTCCCAAAATGGCCCCAATTACATAACCCCCTTGTTTGCAGGCGTTTTGTAGGTCTCGGGAATCGACATTGGAGCAGCAGCAGGTTGGCTTCTTCAACACAGAAGAATTCGTCCCACCCAGGGACGAATTGCAGTCAAAAATCGTCCCACCCAGGGACGAATTCCAGTTGAAGGCAGATTGGCCAGCTGTCTCAATGGCAATGGCCTTCTGGTAACATTTTCTATCTTCTATCAAGTTTTCAGGCTGTTTAGAATCATTTTGTTTACTGTTTTAGATAAATGTTTGCATGCATCTTTTGATGATTTTAGAAGAACGAACACTTTTCACTTGCAGCAGGTGCTACTGACATCTTGGTTGAAAATATGCAAGGCCTAGAAATAGGCCACAAGGGGGGATTGGCATTAGACCCTTATGCCAATCCAAATACAGAATACACACTGGGAGACTACCTCCCATGGTCGACAAACACCCCTGGAAACAACAATAATCCCTCTCCTTTGCTAGAGAGAGGTGAAAGTTCGGATAGTAATCCTCAAAGAGAACATCAACGACTCGCCGGACATCTTTCCCAAGTCTGTTCCCCTTAGAGGTTCCAGATGAAACAATACAGTGCCTAGAGAATCAGGTCCCTCCACCAAGAGTGGAACAATCGCAATGGGACCAGATTAATTCACTGGAACAAGAAGAGTCCTCAATGTCGCAAGCAATAGATGTTGAAGAGGATGAACAATTTTGGATCTATGAAAGCAATTCAGAAGATGAAACTGAAATGGACTATCTCAGACATGCGCGACGACATCACCGCGCTCTAACTCATGAAGACCTAATGGGACAGATGGGCATACCGTCTGGGCATGAATGGCATGTAGACCCAGCGAGGTGGGACCAAGTATTGGATCCATGGATCCAAATTCAAGACGAGCCTCGTCCACCTCGAGATCCCATCATGACAGCAGTGCCGAGGGAAGACCCCGCCCTCATTTTCATAAAATTTGCACCTAGGGAGGATCCATTTGTGCCCGTTCCTGTAGAGCCAGACCCAGAGTATAGAGAACATCTAAAAGAATCAAGTCATCACACCCGCGGTTCTGGAGACCAAATTCATTCCATCCACATGATATCCATTGATTGGATCGCACCCATCCGCAATCTGACCGATCCATCACGGTCATTGTATCTAGACATGGATGCCATCGACTGGGATCGCGTCAATTCACCATTGTCACCATCAGAGTACTGGCCTTTCGATGAAATACTGCATTTTACCCCAAGGACAACTCAGGATGTCTTTCAAGCTGAAGAGGGACCCGAGGTTCCAAACGCAGATCTAAACTCAGTTAATGATATCCACTTGATCCCAACTCCACATCAGTTGGAGGACGAATCCCACATGTCAGTCGAGGAGACGACTGATGTAAATATTGGCACAGATCCAAAGAATCCACAGATTATCAGGCTGGGGGTAAGTCTTGTTAGAGGTGTGAATAGGGTTTAGGATTAATAATAGCTATAAGCTATAGTCCTAGTGTGAATAAGGTTATTATTTAGGGGTTATTTTTATTTTTAATTTTATTTTAATTAATTCCCTTATCACTCCACGTACCACCTTATCCCTCCACTCCATCTTTCCTATCCTAACCTCTCCTCCTTTATTCTCTCTTACTCTTAACTCCTTATCCCTCCACCTTAGCCCTCCACGTCCCTTCTATCCCCTTATTCCTCCAACTTCCGCCGCCATCCTCATCTCTTCCCTTATCCCTCCGCAGCCCTTACCTATTTTCTTTCCAACCTCCACCTTCCCGACTAAAAAAAACATATTATAAATAATAGACGTTTTATTTAAGGTTGAGTTTTGCTTTTGTAAAGGTTTGGAGTGTGAATAAATATATTCAGCACATTTTTTTTTCTGTATTTTTTGTCTGTATCCTTCTCGAGCAGCGTGCATACAGGTTTGGTACCACATCTGGTATCAGAGCCAGGACTACTGGCACGGATCCCGAGGCGCGACCAGGTGCAGCAGTCGAGGCTCGGATCCCGAGGAGGATCGAGAGCAGACTCGGGCACGGATCCCGAGGAGGACGTGGACAGACAGGTGGCAGAACGCGACACGTGGCAGAGTGAGCTGAGCTGGCTGCTGAGCTGTCGTGACACGTGGTGGCTGAGGTGGCGGTGACGTGGCAGTGAGAGAGGCCAAAATTTTGCCACGTGGCGGAGTTTGACTAGTTGGCAGGGTGTCCACGTGGCGGGTTGCGGTTTGCTGTTGATTGACGGCAAAAGGGCGTGTGAAGGGTCGACCGCCCGAAGGCAGTCGACTTAGGTAACGTCGACTGAGGGTTAAAAACCCTCGTTGCGTCCATCACCGGACGCATGTGGGATTATTCCCACTAGTTTTTAAAAAAAAAAAAACACCGCCCGAGAGGACATAAATTCATAGTCCTCACTCTTTGTTCGCAGCCAAGCCGCGTGGTGTAGCGGCAAGGCTCCTTCGTTCGAGCGCAGGAGGTCTGGGGGTCAAATCCCGCCAGCGACATTTTTTGTTTAAAAAATTTTTGCCACCTATAGTTTAAGAGGAAGGCGCTGCGCCTTCTCTACCAGCTGGGCCGTGCGGTGCAGCGGCTAAGTCCCTAGCTTGTGGCAAAGAGGTACCGGGTTCGAATCCCGTCGTGGAAAAGTTTTTTTTAAAAAGTTTTTTTTTGTCCGCAATTTCGCCGAGAAGGAGATAAATTGAAGGCTCTCGCCTTCAATACATACCTAGGCTGTGTGGTGGAGCGGCCAAGTTACCCGCTTTGTAAACAGCAGGTCGCGGGATCGAAGCTCATCAAGGAGCCTATAATGCTCTTCTCTCAATTTTGAAGAGAGAAAATCCGGAATCCTTTGACCGGAGGGTTCAAAACACAGGACTTCACACTGTGTTTAGTCAGCTGCAGAATCAGGTGATTGCTCACCTGAGAAAGCCTGATTCTGGTTACGAGGGAGGTTCGGAGGATAACATCTTCGGACAAAGGATTGAGGAATCCGACACAGTGCAGTTTGTTTCGGATGTTCGAACTGGTGCTAGTTGTACACCAAGTGTACCTGTAACCGAATCAAGTGAGAGCTATACTCCACGCTCTCCAGAACCCGAACCTGAACCAGAACAAGAGGAAGAAGAGGAACCTGAAGAAGTTGAAGCAGAAGAAGAAGCAGCAGCAGAAGAAGAAGATCCAGAGGAGGTGGATCCTGAGGAACCAGAGATAATTGTCATCAGTAGTGACGACGAAGCAGTAAACCCTGCTCCTCCCAAAAGGAGCAATCCTTACACAGAAGAACACTCACAGACTGAGCGTTACAAAAAGGCGAGATTTGATCTGAATAATTAATATCTTTCTGTACTGCTTTGTATTTCCAGTTAGCATCAATAAAACTTTGTTTTGTGAAATGGCTGCAACTGCTAGTCTACCCATCCCTGAATTTAATGGTAGTGATTATGATTATTGGGCAATTAAAATGAAGACTTTATTGATTGGGAAAGGTCTTTGGGATGTAGTAGAAGAAGGTTATGAGGAACCTAGTGTTGCAGAATGGGTAGCCTTTTCAGCTGCTGATAGAAGATTAAGAAAAGATGCCCAAAAGAATAACTCATTTGCCCTATATCATATTCATGCTGCTTTAGATAAAAGTATCTTCCCTAGGATAGCTTCATATGTAATCGCCCAAGATGCATGGAATGCCCTCAAAGAAAGCTATCAAGGCACTGACCAAGTGAAGCAAGTGAAACTCCAAACTTTGAAACGAGAGTTTGAAAATCTCCGAATGTATGAGAATGAAAGAGTTGGAGATTACTGCGTGCGTGTGAAAGCCGTAGTAGATAAGATGGTCACATTAGGGGAAGATATCAAGCCTGAGATAATGGTTAAGAAAGTGTTGAGAACACTTCTTCCTAGATGGAACTCAGTAGCCATTATTATTGAAGAGTCTAAAGATTTGACTACATTGTCCTTTGAAGCTCTAATTGGTTCGCTTCTCTCACATGAAGAGAGACTACAGGAGACTACTTCCACTAGCTATGGAGGTGATGATAGAGCATTCGCTTCACATGAAGGTAGAGGCAAAGGCAGAGGTCGAGGAAGAGGACAACAGAGAGGCAGGGGCAGAAACAATCAAAGAGGTGGTACTCCTAACAGAGGAGGAATGACAAATAGAGGGGGAAACCAGAACAGAGGAGGTCAACAGAACAGAGGGAGACAATCAGGTAAAGGAAGAGGAGGAGATAAATCTAAACAAGTTTGCTACAACTGTGGCAAACTAGGCCATTACGCTCGTGATTGTTGGTCAAAGGCTTCGCAAGCAAGTAGCAGCAATCAGGGCAGTCAATTTGGAAACTTTGGAGAAGAGGAAGAGGCTTCAAATCTCTTTCTTACATATGATCAGGCAGAACAGAACATGAATGACACATGGATTTTGGACACAGGGTGTTCAAATCACATGAGTGGCAAGGAAGAACTCTTTGCTACAATTGACTCCTCCTACAAATCAAGCATTCGGTTGGGCGACGACAAGTCATTGACAGTAGAAGGCATTGGAGCCATGGAGGTTCCAACAAAAGAAGGAGTAAAACGAGTAAGTGATATCTATTACACTCCTCATCTTCAACATAATCTTTTAAGTGTTGGACAAATGCTAGAAAAGAATTATAAGTTGATTTTTGATGAGGGTAAATGCACTATTTTTGATAAGAATAATAGTAATAGAATCATTACTCAAGTACCAATGTCCAAAAATAGGCTCTTCCCTCTAAGATTTGGCCAGCCAAGGGGAGAAAAGTTAGCAAATGTTGCTATTACCAATCCAAGTGTCCTATGGCACTTGAGATATGGTCATTTGAATACAGCTAGTTTGAAATTGCTAACTTCACAAGCAATGGTGTCTGGACTTCCAAAAGTTCAGGATACTAAGGAAGTTTGTGAAGGGTGTGCTTTGGGCAAGCATGCCAGGTCAAAATTCCCTCGTGGAGAAGCATGGCGGGCCAGTTATCCACTCCAACTTGTACATACAGACATCTGTGGTCCGATGCAGACCAAGAGTCTTGGAAACAACTCTTATTTTTTGCTTTTCATTGATGATTGCACACGAATGTGCTGGATTTATTTTTTGAAACATAAGGATGAAGCTTTTGCATGCTTTATCGATTTTAAAGAAAGAGTTGAGAATGAGAGTGGATATTCCATTAAGTGTTTGAGATCGGATAGAGGAGGAGAATACTCCTCTAATGATTTTTGAATTTTTGCAAGAAACATGGCATCAAGAGGCGGTTCACAGCTGCCTATACTCCATGACGAGAATGGTGTAGCGAGAAAGGAAGAATCGCACCATAGTGGAGATGGCAAGATCAATGCTTCGGACGAAGCATCCGAGTAATTCCTATTGGGGAGATGCAACTAAGGCGAGTGTTCACATTACGAGCAGGGAGTCCTACATCAAGTTTAAAAGGGAAGACACCTTACCAAGCATGGTATGGTAGAAAACCAAATGTCAAATATTTCAGGGTATTTGGTTCACTGGCTTATTCTCACATTCCAGATGAGCAGAGAAAGAAACTAGATCCTAAGAGTCAGGCTTGTATTTTTGTTGGGTATTGTGAGAATACAAAAGGATACAGACTCTACAATCCACGGACTCGGAAAGTTATCATTTCCAGGGATGTGATTTTTCGATGAAGGGGGAGAATGGGGTAAACCCCAAATATACAGTGAAGTTGAGGCACAAGATGCTAGTTCTAAGCAGGTACAGCAGCAGTCACCACAGAAAGAAAAGAGGTCTCCACCATCAAGTTCTAGTCCAAGTTCTTCCTCAAGTTCATCTCCACCAAGTCCTTCTCCTCAAGGACAGGCAAGTTCCTCACCAATGGACGTTGATCCGTCATCCAGAGGTAAGAGAACTTTACAATATCATCCTGCACATCAAATGTTAGATACAGATTTTTCAAGAAGATATCTTAGAAGTCAAGCTAGTGAAATGGGTTCAGTTTTGCAAAGATTAGAAAATTTGCGTTTGTATGGAGATGATGAGTCACAACAAGAACCTAGAGGAGATACAGTTAACTATGCTTTGTTAACTAGTTCACAGCTTGAACCTTCAAGTTTTGAGAAGGCATGTACTCAGAAAGTTTGGCAGGATGCCATGAGAGAGGAGATAACCTCTATAAAAAACAACGACACCTGGGAGCTCGTGAAGCTTCCGAAAGGAAAAAAATGTGTTGGTTGTAAATGGGTCTTCAAGACCAAATACAATGCTGATGGCAGCATTGAAAAGCATAAGGCGAGACTAGTAGCAAAAGGCTTTACACAGAAGTATGGCATAGATTATGAAGAGACTTTTGCTCCTGTAGCCAGGCAGGAGACAATCAGAACTGTTCTTGCTTTTGCTGCACACAAAGGATGGACAATCCAACACATGGATGTTAAGAGTGCTTTTTTGAATGGTTACTTGACAGAAGAAGTCTATGTTGAGCAACCACAGGGTTTTGTAGAGAAAGGCAAGGAGCACCTTGTTTGTAGATTGAAGAAGGCACTCTATGGCCTCAAGCAGGCGCCTAGAGCTTGGTACTCACGAATTGATGGGTACTTTTCAGATTACGGGTTCATCAGGAGCAAAAATGAACCCACATTGTACTACCTAAAGCAAGCTAATGACATTCTCATAGTTTGCTTGTATGTAGATGATCTCATCTTCATGGGTAGTAATGAGAAGATGAATTTGGAGTTCAAGAACTCCATGATGAAGCAGTTCGAGATGAAAGATCTAGGCTTAATGCATTACTTCCTAGGAATGGAAGTTCATCAGTCAGGTTTAGGGATCTTCATCTGTCAACATAAATATGCTCAAGACATGATCAAAAGGTTTGCTATGGAGCATTGCAAGGCAGTTGCAACTCCAGTTGGACATGGTATCCATTTGAGCAAAGATGATGGAGCACCAAAAGTTGACATGACCACTTTCAGAAGCATTGTTGGGAGTTTGATGTTTCTCGCCAACACTAGACCTGATATTCAGTATGCTGTATCTCTTGTTTCCAGATTTATGGCTAACCCCTCTGAGCTGCATTTGAAAGCAGCTAAAAGAATTTTGAGATATGTAAAGGGTACACTGGATTTTGGAATCCAGTACCACAAAACTGACACTATCAAGCTTGTAGGCTTCAGTGATAGTGATTGGGGTAGCAATATTGATGACAGAAAGTCAACATCAGGGAACTGTTTTAGTCTTGGATCGGGACTAATCACTTGGAGTTCCAAGAAACAAACAGTTGTAGCGCTATCTTCAACAGAGGCAGAATACATAGCAGCTACTTATGCAGGTACTCAAGCCCTATGGCTCAGGAAAATACTTGAAGAGATTGGAGAACAGCAGAGTGGTCCCACCAGAATTTACTGCGACAGCACCAGTGCCATTCAGTTGGCATACAATCCTATCCACCATAAAAGAACCAAGCATTTTGATATGAAGTATCACTTCATTCGTGATATGGTGGAACAACAAATTATAGAGCTTGAATACTGTCACACCTTGGATAACATTGCAGACATTTTCACAAAAGCAATGACAAAAGCACAATTTGTAAAGCTGAGAGACTGTGTTGTCAGTCCTCTCACCTTTAAGGGGGAGAATGTTAGAGGTGTGAATAGGGTTTAGGATTAATAATAGCTATAAGCTATAGTCCTAGTGTGAATAAGGTTATTATTTAGGGGTTATTTTTATTTTTAATTTTATTTTAATTAATTCCCTTATCACTCCACGTACCACCTTATCCCTCCACTCCATCTTTCCTATCCTAACCTCTCCTCCTTTATTCTCTCTTACTCTTAACTCCTTATCCCTCCACCTTAGCCCTCCACGTCCCTTCTATCCCCTTATTCCTCCAACTTCCGCCGCCATCCTCATCTCTTCCCTTATCCCTCCGTAGCCCTTACCTATTTTCTTTCCAACCTCCACCTTCCCGACTAAAAAAAACATATTATAAATAATAGACGTTTTATTTAAGGTTGAGTTTTGCTTTTGTAAAGGTTTGGAGTGTGAATAAATATATTCAGCACATTTTTTTCTGTATTTTTTGTCTGTATCCTTCTCGAGCAGCGTGCATACAGGTTTGGTACCACAAGTCTTTCCCCCAAATAGCAAGCCAATTACATTGCCCTTCTCAAGGAGAAGAAGGAGGTTTTTGCATGGTCGTATAAAGATATGCCAGGACTAGACCCGCAGCTAGTCATGCACAATCTAACGCTTGATTCGACAATCAAGCCTGTAAAGCAAAAACTACGCAAGATGCACCCAACAGTGGCCTTGATGGTCAAAGACGAATTGCAAAAGCTATTGGATGCACAGTTTGTCATCTGCATGGATTATCCGCCATGGTTGTCCAACATGGTTCCCGTCAAGAAGCCCGACGGGAGGATTCGCATATGCACCGATTTTTGAGATCTAAACAAAGTGAGTCCTAAGGATGATTTCCCCTTACCCAACATCGACGCGTTGGTAGACGCTACAACAGGTCATGAAATGCTCTCCCTAATGGATGGTTTCTCAGGATATAATCAAATTCGTATCAATCCTGAGGATCTATTCAAAACAGAGTTCACAACGCCTTGGGGGACATTTTGTTATAAGGTCATGCCTTTTGGCCTTAAAAACGCTGGCGCTACATACCAACGTGCCATGACGTATATCTTTCACGATTACATGCACAAAACTCTGGAAGATTACATGGATGATTTGTTAGCCAAATCTCTTTTGCGCTCAGATCATCTCGGTGACTTAAGCAAGATTCTCGATCGCCTCAGAGCATAAAGTCAGACTGAATCCCAAGAAGTGCGTATTCGGCGTCACATCTGGAAAACTCTTGGGTTTTATATTCTCAAAATGAGGCATCGAAGTGGAGCCAAACAAAGTCAAGGCAATCCTTGAAATGGCTCCCCCAACCACTATCAAGCAGCTTAGAAGTCTGCAAGGAAAGGTCGCGTCGATTAAACGCTTCATAGCGCAATTATCTGACAAATGCCGACCAATGAACAAATTATTGCACAAGGGGGTCACATTTCATTGGGATGACGAGTGCCAGTCAACCTTTGACGAAATCAAACAATACTTGGCTTCACCGCCAGTATTGGCACCACCTAGACCAGGAGTGCCGTTCTACTTATACATCTCAGCTATTGAGGTGGCACTGGGAGCCATGCTAGCCCAGAAGAATGAACTTCACAAAGAACAGGCTACTTACTATCTTAGCCGCACCCTGGTCAGTTACGAACTTAACTATGCATACGTTGAGAAACTCGCTGGCGGTGGTGTTTGCTACCAAGAGGCTACGCCACTACATGCTGAGCAACACTACGTATGTTGTGTCTAAGGAAAATCCATTGCGATACATGATGAGTCGTACTTATCATAGTAGTCGCACGGCGAAATGGATCATGTTGTTGACGGAATTTGACATTGAATTCATTGAACAAAAATCTATCAAAGGACAAGTCATAGCCGATCAACTAGCAGAGGCTCCTCTTAAAGACGATCAGCCTTTGGTAATAGAACTACCCGATGAGGGGGTCTTCCATGTCTCATAATCGCCAGATTCTGATGAGCCAAAGTCACAGGCCGACATAACCCTGTTCTTCGATGGTTCTAAATGTGAGCAAGGTGGTGGTGCAAGAATTGTATTCTTCACACCGCAGGGCGCTCCAATGCCCCTGTCATTTAAATTAAACTTCTAGTGCACCAACAATAATGCAGAATATGAAGCCTTGCTCCTAGGTCTTCAAACAACAATCACCATGAACATCAAAAGACTGAACATCTTTGGCGATTCGCTGTTAATCGTCAATCAAGTCAAAGGGGTATATCAATGCAAATGCCCGATCCCGAAGGCCTATAAAGCCCTTGTGGACAAATTCCTGGCAAAACTTGAGTGGTATGACATCGAGGCACTCCCTCGATCATCAAACCGTTTTGCGGATACAATGGCCTCCCTGGGGTCACTAATTCCGCAAGACCTTTCGGGTGATATGACAACCATCCAAGTCAAAACCTTATCGCAATCCATGATGGAGCGTGCAAGCCTAGAATTGATGCCAGGAATCCACATGATCCAGATCGAACCATCCTCGGATAAGTTCTTTCGAATCCGAGATCGTCTGAAACGTGCCAACTGGGGGTCCTTGTTTTCCCCTACTCCCATTAATAGCAACACAATGCTATTTTTACAAGTTTTATCCCAATCAGCATTTGTTAGGGAAGAACTTCAAAAGGGATTGGTGGTTCATACTGTCGAGGTTTCTGATCAACAGGATTGGTATTTACCCATAAAAGACTACCTCAAATTAGGTAATCTTCCCTTTGAATTGATGCACGCCGCAAAACGAACATTCAAACAAAAAGCGGCAAAATATGTCTTGATAGGAGACATTTTGTATCGTCGAAGCTATGAAGAAATTCTTCTTCGTTGTCTGGACCAGCAAGAATCTACTTGGGCAATCGCCCAAGCGCACGACGGTACATGTGGCGGCCACTTCAGTGGTATGGACATTGCAAAGCGCATTCTCCGCATAGGCTATTATTGGCCATCTTTAGAGCGAGATTGTTGCGAGTATGTCAAGAAGTGCGTGAAGTGTCAACATCATGCTAATTTGATGCACGTACCTTCCCAGGCCCTACGAGACAGTCCGATCCGCTTGGCCATTTTTGCGAGTGGGGCCTCGATCTAATCGGAAAGATCTCCCCTACATCGTCAGGCCGTCACACGTTTATCATAACGGCCACAGAATATTTTACCAAATGGGTGGAAGCAATTCCGTTAACCTCAACGAAAGGACCCCGCATAGTGGAGTTCATCTTGCATAACATCATATGTCGTTTTGGTATTCCATCCAAAATAATCTCAGATAATGGGCCATCATTCAAGAACAAAGACGTGCGTGCTTTGACCACAAAGTACAAAATTCAGCACAACTTTTCAACGCCCTATTATCCGCAAGCAAACGGGCAAGCAGAGGCATCAAACAAAACACTAGTCGCCATCCTTAAAAAGACAGTCGCAGACAGTCATAAGGATTGGCACATACAAATCCCACTTGCCCTTTGGGCTTATCGCACTAGCATTCGGACGCCCACTGGGGCAACTCCGTTTTCGCTCGTGTATGGCTCAGAGGCAGTAATGCCTCTCGAGTTGGAAATTCCTTCCCTTCGCATATCAATGCAGGAGTTTATCGATGATGACACTGCGCGGCAAGCCCGATTAGACCAACTTACGTTGCTGGATGAACGACGCGTTAATGCTCTCGAGCATTTACGTATCTATCAAGAGCGACTAAAAAGGGCTTACAACATGAAAGTTCACCTAAGAGACTTTCGGGTTGGTGATTTGGTTTTGAAGGAAAACCAACAGAACTCAAATTTGCCGTCCCACATGAGGGACAAATTCACGGAAAATTGGTTAGGTCCATATGTCATTGATAGTATAATAGGACCCGGGACATACCGGCTAGCTTCTCTGGATGGTATCAAGGAAACAGAACCCTTGAATATCAGTCATTTGCGACCATTCCACATCTAAGAAAGCCATATCCTCAAACAACTCCAAGGATTATCGCAATCACTTGGTCAAAAAAAAAAGCTCCAAGGATTATCGCAATCACTTGGTCAATCCAAAAGCTCCAAGGATTATCGCAATCACTTGGTCAAAGCAAAAAGTTCCAAGGATTATCGCAATCACTTGGTCAATCCCAAAAGCTCCAAGGATTATCACAATCTCTTGGTCAAAATAAAAAGCTCCAAGGATTATCACAATCACTTGGTCATCCCAAAAGCTCCAAGGATTATCGCAATCTCTTGGTCACCCAAAAATCTCCAAGGATTATCGCAATCTCTTGGTCATCCAAAAAGCTCCAAGGATTATCGCAATCTCTTGGTCACCCAAAAAGCTCCAAGAATTATCGCAATCTCTTGGTCACACAAAAAAGCTCCAAGGATTATCGCAATCTCTTGGTCACCCAAAAAGCTCCAAGGATTATCGCAATCTCTTGGTCACACAAAAAAGCTCCAAGGATTATCGCAATCTCTTGGTCACCCAAAAAGCTCCAAGGATTATCGCAATCTCTTGGTCACCCAAAAAGCTCCAAGGATTATCGCAAATTCTTGGTCACCCAAAAAGCTCCAAGGATTTTCGCAATATCTTGGTCAAAACCTAAAAAGCTCCAAGGATTATCGCAATCACTTGGTCACCAAAAGGCTCCAATGATGTCCACAACCACTTGGTCAAAAATAAAAAATAATCAAAAACAACAAAAATTTGCATCTCATTTCTAGGCATAATCAAATTCATCAATCGAAATCTCTTCTCACACCTCATATTCATATTCACAAAAATCAATCCATCAAAAATACAAAAATATGTAGCTGCATTAGCATTGCATCCATACATTGCATATTTGTGGTCGTATATAGGTCAAAGGCACCATAGGCTGAAATTGCTCTGATAGACCATCTTGTTCCACACTGTTCTATTTTACAAAAACAACAAAAACACCACGCATTGCTTTTACCACACTAGAGTCAGTGGTCTGTTAATGTATCAAGAGTTTTCGTAATTCAGTCATCATTTTGCTCTTTAACCATGTAATGTATCAAGTCAGATAGATTTTACGAAGGTAGAGTCATACTTGAAACAAACCTTGTTACGTAACATCCCAACACATATCAAGAGACACAAAACAATTCCCAAGTTGTGTGAACGAAAGATGAAACTGCAAACTAATCCGGGTCACCAAAAGCGAAACGGTTATCTTGCTCATCCCCCTGTGCGAATGACCCCAAGAATGCTGAGAGTTGGCAAAAGGACAAGCATCCTCCCTACCCAATTCCTTAAGAATCCCTAGTTCTCAATAGTTGCAAAACATCAAAAATTTGCAAAACGTCAAAAATCAAATATTTGACATCATAAAGTGCGCACATCAAACGACACAAAAGATAGTGATTTTCATCACTCCATACCCCCAATCCCTTGCTCAAAAGAAAAAAAAAACAAATCAAAATAAACAGTGATCTTATCACTACAAACGAGCAAGTATCCCAATACAATTGAAGAAAAGAAGGGAGTCGAACTTGAATCCCTGGAACTCTTAGCATTCTAAAAGGTCATAAGGCAAGCCTCAATGATCGGTTTGGTTGATAGCCTATCGATAACTGGTGGTAAACCTCTCGCATGACGATATATCTGTCACATTAACTTGCGTACAGATCAATGTTTGCATGTGGACGAGCTAGCTTATGGTATCCTGGATAGCACCGCAGATTAATCTAACTGAATACAACAAAGGAGTTAGTGGAGCTAATTAGGTGATCCTCGATATGAGTTCGGTTGAAAGCCCATCCGGCATCGGTGGTATCCCTGATAAATACCACAATAACGAACTCAATTGCACACACAGGGATGTGAAATAACTTGGTCAAAAACAAGTCCGATTCATACCTTGGTCAAAAGTCTTGTAAGATAAAGTACAGTCATGGCTAGTGAGCTAAAACCGTCTAGGTCTCAGAAAACCTTAGCTACATTTCTAAGCCAACTGCGCTACTTTTCATCTTTGCAAATACCATCAGAAAATACAAAAACAGAAAAAACATGTATACGTGTAGAGCCATACATCACAACAATCACCTAAAAACAAAATAAAGAGCATCTTAAACAGCCTATGGTGCCATAACCAATCACCACAAATGTCATTCATCCATTTCACCTTGAATCTCACATATAAATCAAAAACATTTGCATTCATCATAACATTGGCATTCATCAAAATAAATAAACATGCACAACAAAATCACATCATCACATGTACAAAACCATAATAAAACCGGTATATATATATATATCGTCAAAAATATGCCCGCAGGCTACACAAATGGTCCTCAGACCCCGCAATCATACCCAAAAACCCACCCTAAAACGTCCACCAACATGATCACGCAAGATCGGTGCGACGAGAACTACCCCCCGTGGTGTGGGTCCTATGGGACCCTGCAGGGCGACTACTGCTAGCCCCCGCATCATGCCTACTACCACCTCCCTCATCTAACCGCCTGCGACGAGATGATGTTGACTGCTCAGTCAGACTATCCCTTGTCCGCCGTGAAGATCCACCGACCGAAGGCTCAGGTAGCCGCCCACCAAGGCGGATGACCTCCCTCTCCAAGTCTATCCGGTACAGACACCACTCTGCCTCTCGCCGATGATAGATAGACAATGCATCATCGCGCTGCGCCAACACTCTATCCCGCTCTGCCAACTGAGCCCGCAGAAGATCCCTCTCCTACCGCGCATCCCCCAGCTCCTATCGTGCATCCCCCAGCTCCCGCCTCGCATCCCCCAACTCCAGATCTCGCATCCGCAGTAGCTCTGTCAGTCACACAATCTCAACGCCTACATCCGACCCCACCTCCTCTGTATCTGCCGAACGCATAGGACTCACGGGGACAGTAGCCTGCTCAGGCTCCCACTGCTCCTCCACATCCTGCATGTCCGGCTGCTCCGAAACACCCAAGCCCACATCCTCATCTCCCACATCCACCATGTCCGCATCATCCATACCCCCCCAATCACCCCCTGCTACCTCAGCATCCTCCACTGCCGCCTCCGCACCTCCCAGTGGCCCCTCTCCTCTCTAGTGTCGCAGTACCCACCATGAGTCATACTCAGTGGTAGTCCCGATGTCATCCACATCCGGGACCTCAATCACTGCGTCGAACTCCTCGCCCAATGGAGCAATGACCGGTGGCTCTAATCCTCTCTCATCTCCCCGTCGTCGATAGACCACGGGCTCACCAGGCAACCACTGGTGCACCCCAAACTATCATGTAACCCGACGGTACGGAAAGAACTCATGCTCCGTCCCATGCTGCCCAGTCAACCACCGCTCCCTGCGTACCCATCGGAGCCACTCTCCAGCCTCAGGCCAGGCTGGACAGTCCCGATAGGGATGCCAAAACACCTCCCCTGGAGTGAGCCGAGAAAAGGCATCAGTGTAGTGCTCAACGACACCTGCCCATCGCCGACTCTGCCCTCGCTCGCAGACCGCCACCACAAAACTGCATAACCAATCTCCTCATCCTCCATCGCCGCCCGAGTCATCCACGGTAACCCGGTAGGCCTCTCAACGACTATGTGCTTGCCAACCCCAAGATCGCAAAAAAAATCTGCAACTGACACCCTTTCGCTGTCGACAGCGGACCCCATACTGCTCCCCGTAGAGCTGTGCCAACAAAGTTTGTCCCCATCTCAGAATCAACGGTGCCTCTATTGGGCACTCTGTCAACTGCCACACCAAATCCAGCAGGTTCCACGGGAACCTCGTGCCTGACGAATCAGGGAGAAGAATGTTAGAAACGAGGCCCATCAAGAATGCGTGCCTCACTCCTAACACCCCCCTCTCCTGCCACCAACTAACCAAAATCCCGCCAGCCTGGAAATCCACCTCGGCTGTCTCCACTGGGTTTGCTACACCCAGCTGCCCCCCATGCCCAAAACATCTCGTAAGTATAGCAATCCAGCGATCAAACGGCGATGTCCTAATAGGCGAGACCATCTATCGAAATCCGAAGTAGCCGATAGACGTCCTCAAGAGTCACAGTCAACTCCCCAGTCGGGAGATGGAAAGTATTGGTCCGCGGATCCCAAAGCTTGATCGGGGCCGTCGGATAGGCCTGATCAGAAACCACTAGCTCCAGTCGAGCCACCTGCTTGAGCCCAAGGGCATCAAGCCATTCCCAGTCATCATCGGTCAATGCCAACCGCACCTCAGTAAATGCAGCGGGTACACGGTACCGGCTCCTAACAACCTGCAAAGCAAAAAAAAAACAACACAAACACAAAAAAATAAAAAAAATAAAAATAACAAATCAAATTTTCAGTTCTAGGGTTTCTAACCTTAACCGTTAAACAAAAACATCACAAAAAATCTTAAAGTTTTGAAAAGCGTCAACACAAAAACAATACATCAAATAAAAGCAAAATAAACTCTAGGGACACTTACAGGTTTCGCTTCGGCTCCGCCGCTCGAACCAGTTTGTGCACTCATGATAGCAGAGAGAATTCCAGCAGCGCTTCGCTTCGCAGAATTACCTCCTCCTCCCAGAGCTCCAAAATCGCAAGAAAAAAATGACACAAATGAGCCCAAAATCAAGTTTTGGCCATTAAATAGGCCTTTTGCACTGGAATTCATCCTTGACTGGGACGAGTGCTCTGATTAGCGCTCGTCCCACCCAGGGACGAATTCTCCAGCTGGAATTCGTCCCACCCAGGGACGAATTCAGGCCAACACTTAAAAAAAAATCAAAAAATGACTAAAAATGCACTAAAAACAGACAATAAAATTGCCCGACAGGATTGCTACTGCACCTGACAACAAGGGCATACAAAATTGACATTGGAGTCACAAATTGTCACTATCATACTCCCTAAGAAGGCTACCATAGCCGGACCGCTCCACGGAAGATGGATTTTCGACAATTTAATCCCCAAATGGTGTCACAAAAATAACAAAAACAATAAAAAAATTCAACAAAAACAGACAAAAAAAAAAAAAAAACATTGCCGGACACAAGTGCTCTTGCACTTAACCTCTGGGCAAAGAAAATCGATGTCGAGGTTCAAATTATCACTCTCCTACTTCCCCAAGAAGGCTACCATAGCCGGACCGCTCCACGGGAAGTTAGATTTTCGATGATTTCACCTCATTACGGCATCACCAAAAGGGTTAACACCCACCAAAAACAGGTCCAAATGTTGGAAAAATTGCACACGCTTAACGGTAAACCCTCTAAAGGCACCCTTGCACAAGTCATCTTGGGTCAAGCGACTTGTCGCTTCTCTCATGAAGGTCATTCCCTCATCGATTCGTCGCTTGAGGGGGTAGTCACACTTAGTCACCAACCAACAATCACACACCCAATTAAGGAAAACGACATGCATTCAAAGAATCATTGACAAAGACAATCACGCTCCTGCTGGGCGATAAACAAGCAACAATCAAATCAATCAAACACTTGGCATTTCATGAATCATGAACACAAGGTTCCCCCTGAGGATAAAAATGCCCTTTGCCTGTTCATGACCGATCAATGTCTAAGTTCAAGTCACACCTCACCAAAATAGGTTAATACTTGAAATCAAATTCCTTAGCTCGTCAGAAGCAAGGATTCAAGAATGCATGCCCTTTCCATACTTGGGGCATCAAAAGTTGGTTAGGTTACCAAGAAACCCTAATCATTAGTGCTTTGATTATCTATTTTTGCTCATCACTACGTCACCCGCAGCGCTTCCCAAAAAGGGGCATCTGTAGACACCAAAACAGCACCACTCCGATTATGTGATTGCAAACACTGATCGCTTTGACAAACACAGCCCCCAGGGCAGCCCTCAGAGGTTAAACAGTGGTCTTAACCACTTTCATAGCAATTTTGTAAGGTCAAGAAGCAATTTGGCACACTTAGACACTTTGCCCAGTATTCGTCTCACCCAGGGACGAATTCAACTTAGAATCCGTCCCACCCCAGGACGAATTCTGAATCCGTCCCTGGGTGGGACGAATT
The DNA here is from genome assembly GCA_028583015.1 of Wollemia nobilis. NCBI lineage: Eukaryota > Viridiplantae > Streptophyta > Pinopsida > Araucariales > Araucariaceae > Wollemia > Wollemia nobilis. Next base: position 130,343 of record JAQPPZ010017034.1, on the reverse strand, counting down.
CTAAGTTTAACGGGCAAAAAGAAGAATGGTGCCAAGTGGCAGCCGAGAACAGTCAGTTGATGACTCCTGCCTCGCACGCGTGTGTGAGTGGACAAATAGGCCGTTTGAGGATCGTCACAAAGGCGATTATGAAAGCCCAAGTCAATGGAGGACTCCCCTCCCTCATGGGAAGACAAGAGCGCCACATGGCGCCTATGACCAACACATGGCATTTGTGCTTCCCTCCCAAAAGAGACCCCATGGGTCTATAAAAGGTGGGACTTTTCTCACCCAAAACAGGCAGGTTGAAGGAGATTTCAAGCAACGAAGTGTTGCTGAGTTGAAGACCCACTTGCATCCCTTTTGGTTCACCTTCCCACATCCACCAATCTCTTTTGCAAGGGAGGTTGTTGGGTGGTTTTTGGAAGCTTGAACCTGACCCAAATCCAACACATGGACACCTGAACCAACCAATTCATCGACCCCCCAATCCTAAGAGGTTTTGGGCCCATCCCTAGTGGATTGGCGCCGAAATCAAGTGCCAACGGTGGGAGGCCCACTTGGGCACCCCCACACTTTCTAGGTTTTAGAGCATTCTAGATTACTTTTTTAGGTTGCATTTTGTGTTATTATGTTTGGTTAACTCATAGCTGCAATTTCGTAACTTTTGGTCAGATTCTAGTATGTTTTGTGTCGCTTTGTTGTTTCACTAACTTGCAGGTGGCGAGATCAAATTCCCGAGGGTAGAGGCCAAATTGGGAGAATCCGACCATCTGGGTCATCCCAAAATGGCCCCAATTACATAACCCCCTTGTTTGCAGGCGTTTTGCAGGTCTCGGGAATCGACATTGGAGCAGCAGCAGGTCGGCTTCTTCAACACAAAAGAATTCGTCCCACCCAGGGACGAATTACAGTCAGAAATTGTCCCACCCAGGGACGAATTCCAGTTGAAGGCAGATTGGCCAGTTGTCTCAATGGCAATGGCCTTATGGTAACATTTTCTGTCTTCTTTCAAGTTTTCAGGCTATTTAGAATCATTTTGTTTACTATTTTAGATAAATGTTTGCATGCATCTTTTGATGATTTTAGAAGAACGAACACTTTTCACTTGCAGCAGGTGCTACTGACATCTTGGTTGTTTCTTTGTTCACGGGAGAAGCGACGGAGGTGAAGAACTCATCGACATCGGCGGCGACATCATCTTGGCCCGCCCATTGCAATCGTGGGCACGTCGAAAGAGGAACATTGAGTGATTGTAATCGAATTCTTTTAACGCTCCTAGCCCCGAAAAGGGAGGAGACGTCATTGTAACAGAGATCAAGGGATATTAATGAAAGGGCTGTGTTTTCTCCATTTGCTTGTGTCTCTTCCAATGCGTTTCTTTTCCATTTCATGCACTTTACGTTTCTAGGACTTAAGCGCATTTGATTTTGGTTATATCGCAATTAGTGTTTCCTTCGCCCGGAATCTCGTGCTTTCAGTTCTGAAAGCACGAGATTCCGGGCAAAGGAAACACTAATTGCGATGCAACCAAAATCAAATGCGCTTAAGTCCTAGAAACATAAAGTGCATGAAATGGAAAAGAAACGCATTGGAAGAGACACAAGCAAATGGAGAAAACACAGCCCTTTCATTAATATCCCTTGATCTCTGTTACAATGACGTCTCCTCCCTTTTCGGGGGCTAGGAGCATTAAAAGAATTCGATTACAATCACTCAATGTTCCTCTTTCCGCGTGCCCACGATTGCAATGGGCGGGCCAAGATGATGTCGCCGCTGATGTCGATGAGTTCTTCACCTCCGCTGCTTCTCCTGCGAACAAAGAAACAACCAAGATGTCGATAGCACTCGCTGCAAGTGAAAAGTGTTCGTTCTTCTAAAATCATCAAAAGATGCATGCAAACATTTATCTAAAATAGTAAACAAAATGATTCTAAACAGCCTGAAAACTTGACAGAAGACAGAAAATGTTACCAGCGATGCCATTGCCACTGAGACAGCTGGCCAATCTACCTTCAAGCGGAATTCGTCCCCGGGTGGGACGATTTTTGATCGCAAATCGTCCCTGGGTGGGACGATTTCTTCGTGTTGAGGAAGCCGAACCTGACACTGCTCCAATGTCGATTCTCGAGGCCTCCAAAATGCCTGCAGACAGAGGGGTTATGTAATTGGGGCCATTTTGGGACGACCCAGATGGTCGGATTCTCCCAATTTGGCCTCTACCCTCGGGAATTTGATCTCGCCTCCCGCAAGTCAATGAAACAACAAAGCGACACAAAACATACTAGAATCTGATCAAAGGTTACGAAATTGCAGCTATGAGTTAACCAAACATAATAACACAAAATGCAACCTGAGAAAATAATCTAGAATGCTCTAAAACTTAGAAAGTGCGGGGGTGCCCAAGTGGGCCTCCCACCGTTGGCACTTGATTCCAGCGCCAATCCACTAGGGATGGGCCCAAAACCTCTTAGGATTGGGGGGTCGGTGAATTGGTTGGTTCGAGTGTCCATGTGTTGGATTTGGGTCAGGTTCAAGCTTCAAAAGCCACCCAACAACCTCCCTTGCAAAAGAGATTGGTGGATGTGAGAAGGTGAACCAAAGGGGGTGCAAGTGGGTCTTCAACTCGGCAGCACTTCGTTGCTTGAAATATCCTTCAACCTGTATATTTTGGGTGAGAAAAGTCCCACCTTTTATAGACCAATGGGGTCTCTTTTGGGAGGGAAGCACAAATGCCATGTGTTGGTCATAGGCGCCATGTGGCGGTCTTGTCTTCCCATGAGGGAGGGGAGTCCTCCGTTGACTTGGGCTTTGATAAATGCCTTTTGTGACGATCCTCTAACGACCTATTTGTCCACCCACACACGCGTGCGAGGCAGGAGTCATCAACTGACTGTTCTCGGCTGCCACTTGGCACCATTCTTCTTTTTGCTCGTTAAACTTAGAATTCGTCCCACCCAGGGACGGATTCAGAATTCGTCCTGGGGTGGGACGGATTCTATTTTGAATTCGTCCCTGGGTGAGACGAATACTGGGCAAAGTGTCTAAGTGTGCCAAATTGCTTCTTGACCTTACAAAATTGCTATGAAAGTGGTTAAGACCATTGTTTAACCTCTGAGGGCTGCCCTGGGGGCTGTGTTTGTCAAAGCGATCAGTGTTTGCAGTCACATAATCGGATTGGTGTTGTTTTGGTGTCTACAGATGCCCCTTTTTGGGAAGCGCTGCGGGTGATGCAGTGCTGAGCAAAAATAGATAACCAAAGCACTAATGATTAGGGTTTCTTGGTAACCTAACCAACTTTTGATGCCCCAAGTATGGAAAGGGCATGCATTCTTGAATCCTTGCTTCTGACGAGCTAAGGAATTTGATTTCAAGTATTAACCTGTTTTGGTGAGGTGTGACTTGAACTTAGACATTGATCAGTCATGAACAAGCAAAGGGCGTTTTTATCCTCAGGGGGAACCTTGTGTTCATGATTCACGAAATGCCAAGTGTTTGATTGATTTGATTGTTGCTTGTTTATTGCCCCAAGCAGGAGCGTGATTGTCTTTGTCAATGATTCTTTGAATGCATGTCATTTTCCTTAATTGGGTGTGTGATTGTTGGTTGGTGACTAAGTGTGACTACCCCCTCAAGCGACGAATCGATGAGGGAATGACCTTCGTGAGAGAAGCGACGAGTCGCTTGACCCAAGATGACTTGTGCAAGGGTGCCTTTAAAGGGTTTACCGTTAAGCGTGTGCAATTTTTCCAACATTTGGACCTGTTTTTGGTGGGTGTTAACCCTTTTGGTGATGCCGTAATGAGGTGAAATCATCGAAAACCTAACTTCCCGTGGAGCGGTCCGGCTATGGTAGCCTTCTTGGGGAAGTAGGAGAGTGATAATTTGGACCTCGACATCGATTTTCTTTGCCCGGAGTTTAAGTGCAAGAGCACTTGTGTCCGGCAATGTTTATTTTTTTGTTTTGTTCTGATTTTGTTGAATTTTTTTTTATTGTTCTTTGTTACTTTTGTGACGCCGTTTGGGGATGAAATTGTCGAAAATCCATCTTCCGTGGAGCGGTCCGGCTATGGTAGCCTTCTTAGGGAGTATGATAGTGACAATTTGTGACTCCAATGTCGATTTTGTATGCCCTTGTTGTCAGGTGCAGTAGCAATCCTATCGGGCAATTTTATTGTCTGTTTTTAGTGCATTTTTAGTCATTTTTTGATTTTTTTTAAGTGCTGGCCTGAATTCGTCCCTGGGTGGGACGAATTCCAGCTGGAGAATTCGTCCCTGGGTGGGACGAGCGCTAATCAGAGCGCTCGTCCCAGTCAAGGACGAATTCCAATGCAAAAGGCCTATTTAATGGCCAAAACTTGATTTTGGGCTCATTTGTGTCATTTTTTTCTTGCGATTTTGGAGCTCTGGGAGGAGGAGGTAATTCTGCGAGCGAAGCGCTGCTGGAATTCTCTCTGCTATCATGAGTGCACAAACTAGTTTGAGCGGCGGAGCCGAAGCGAAACCTGTAAGTGTCCCTAGAGTTTATTTTGCTTTTATTTGATGTATTGTTTTTGTGTTGACGCTTTTCAAAACTTTAAGATTTTTTGTGATGTTTTTGTTTAACGGTTAAGGTTAGAAACCCTAGAACTAAAAATTTGATCTGTTATTTTTTTTTTATATATTTTTTTTTGTGTTTGTGTTGTTTTTTTTTTTGCTTTGCAGGTTGTTAGGAGCCGGTACCGTGTACCCGCTGCATTTACTGAGGCGCGGTTGGCATTGACCGATGATGACTGGGAATGGCTTGATGCCCTTGGGCTCAAGCAGGTGGCTCGACTGGAGCCTGTGGTTTCGAATCAGGCCTATCTGACGGCCTTGATCAAGCTTTGGGATCCGTGGACCAATACTTTCCATCTCCCGACAGGGGAGATGAATGTGACTCTTGAGGACGTCTATCGGCTGCTTCGGATTCCGATAGATGGTCTGCCTATTAGGACATCGCCGTTTGATCAGCGGACTGCTATACTTACGAGATGTTTTGGGCATGGGGGGCAGCTAGGTGTAGCAAACCAAGTGGAGAAAACCGAGGTGGATTGCTAGGCTGGCGAGATTTTGGTTAGCTGGTGGCAGGAGAGGGGGGTGTTAGGAGTGAGGCACGCATTCTTGATGGGCCTCGTTTCTAACATTCTTCTCCCTGATTCGTCAGGCGTGAGGTTCCCGTGGAACCTGCTGGATTTGGTGTGGTAGTTGGCAAAGTGCCCGATAGAGGCACCGTTGATTCTGAGATGGGGACAAACTTTGTTGGCACAACTCTACGGGGAGCTATATGGGGTCCGCTGTCGACAGCGAAAGGGTGTCAGTTGCAATTTTTTGTTGCAGTTCTGGGGTTGGCAGCACATAGCTATTGAGAGGCCTACCGGGTTACCGTGGATGACTCGGGCGACGATGGAGGATGAGGAGATTGGTTATGCAGTTTTGTGGCGACGGTCTACGGAGCAGGGGCTGAGTCGGCGATAGGCAAGTGCCATTGAGCACTACACTGATGCCTTTTCTCGGCTCACTCCAGGGGAGGTGTTTTGGCGTCCCTATCGGGACTGTCCAGCCTGGCCTGAGGCTGGAGAGTGGCTCCGACGGGTATGTAGGGAGCGGTGGTTGACTGGGCGACATGGGACGGAGCATGAGTTCTTTTCGTACCGCCGGGTTACACGATAGTTTGGGGTGCGCCAGGGGTTGCCTGGTGAGCCCATGGTCTATTGGTGACGGGGAGATGAGAGAGGATTAGAGCCACCGATCATTGCTCCATTGGGCGAGGAGTCCGACGTAGTGATTGAGGTCCCGGATGTGGATGACATCGGGACTACCACTGAGTATGACTCATGGTGGGTACTGCGGTGCTGGAGAGGAGAGGGGCCACTGGGAGGTGCGAAGGCGGTAGTGGAGGATGCTGAGGTAGCAGGGGGTGATTGGGGGGGTATGGATGATGTGGACATGGTGGATGTGGGAGATGAGGATGTGGGCTTGGGTGTTCCGGAGCAGCCGGACATGTAGGATGTGGAGGAGAAGTGGGAGCCTGAGCAGGCTACTGTCCCCGTGAGTCCTATGCGTCCGGCAGATACAAAGGAGGTGGGGTCAGATGTAGGCAATGAGATTGCGCAACTGACAGAGCTACTGTGGATGTAGGATCTAGAGTTGGGGGATGCAAGGCAGGAGCTGGGGGATGCGCGGTAGGAGCTGGGGGATGCACGGCAGGAGAGGGATCTTCTACGGGATCAGTTGGCAGAGCGAGATAGAGTTTTGGCGCAGCGCGATGATGCATTGTCTATCTATCATCGACGAGAGGCAGAGTGGTGTCTGTACCGGATAGACTTGGAGAGGGAGGTCATCCGCCTTGGTGGGCGGCTACCTGAGCCTTCGGTCGGTGGATCTTCACGGTGGACAAGGGATAGTCTGACTGAGCAGTCAGCATCATCTCGTCGCAGGCGGTTAGATGAGGGGGGTGGTAGCAGGCATGATGCGGGGGCTAGTAGTAGCCGCCCTGCAGGGTCCCGTAGGACCCACACCACGGGGGGTAGTTCCCGTCGCACCGATCCTGTGTGATCATGTTGGTGGACGTTTTAGGGTGGGTTTTTGGGTATGATTGCGGGGTCTGAGGACCATTTGTGTAGCCTGCGGTATATTTTTGACGATATATATATATATATATATCGGTTTTATTGTGGTTTTGTACATGTGATGATGTGATTTTTGTTATGCATGTTTATTTATTTTGATGAATGCCAATGTTATGATGAATGCAAATGTTTTTGATTTATATGTGAGATTCAAGGTGAAATGGATGAATGACATTTGTGGTGATTGGTTATGGCACCATAGGCTGTTTAAGATGCTCTTTATTTCATTTTTAGGTGATTGTTGTGATGTATGGCTCTACATGTATACATGGTTTTTCTGTTTTTGTATTTTTTGATGGTATTTGCAAAGATGAAAAGTAGCGCAGTTGGCTTAGAAATGTAGCTAAGGTTTTCTGAGACCCAGACGGTTTTAGCTCACTAGCCACGACTGTACTTTATCTTACAAGACTTTTGACCAAGGTATGAATCGGACTTGTTTTTGACCAAGTTATTTCACATCCCTGTGTGTGCAATTGAGTTCGTTATTGTGGTATTTATCAGGATACCGCCAGTGCTAGATGGGCTTTCAACCGAACCTGTACTGAGGATCACCTAATTAGCTCCACTAACTCCTTTGTTGTATTCAGTTAGATTAATCTGCGGTGCTATCCAGGATACCATAAGCTAGCTCGTCCACATGCAAACATTGATCTGTACGCAAGTTAATGTGACAGATATATCGTCATGCGAGAGGTTTACCGCCAGTTATCGATAGGCTATCAACCAAACCGATACTGAGGCTTGCCTTATGACCTTTTAGAATGCTAAGAGTTCCAGGGATTCAAGTTCGACTCCCTTATTTTCTTCAATTGTATTGGGATACTTGCTCGTTTGTAGTGATAAGATCACTGTTTATTTTGATTTGTTTTTTTTTTTTTTTTGAGCAAGGGATTGGGGGTATGGAGTGATGAAAATCACTATCTTTTGTGCCGTTTGATGTGTGCACTTTATGATGTCAAATATTTGATTTTTGACATTTTGCAAATTTTTGATGTTTTGCAACTATTGAGAACTAGGGATTCTTAAGGAATTGGGTAGGGAGGATGCTTGTCCTTTTGCCAACTCTCAGCATTCTTGGGGTCATTCGCACAGGGGGATGAGCAAGATAACCGTTTCGCTTTTGGTGACCCGGATTAGTTTGCAGTTTCATCTTTCGTTCACACAACTTGGGAATTGTTTTATGTGTCTTGATATGTGTTGGGATGTTACGTAACAAGGTTTGTTTCAAGTATGACTCTACCTTCGTAAAATCTGTCTGACTTGATACATTACATGGTTAAAGAGCAAAATGATGACTGAATTACGGAAACTCTTGATACATTAACAGACCACTGACTCTAGTGTGGTAAAAGCAATGCGTGGTGTTTTTGTTGTTTTTGTAAAATGGAACAGTGTGGAACAAGATGGTCTATCAGAGCAATTTCAGCCTATGGTGCCTTTGACCTATACGACCACAAATATGCAATGTATGGATGCAATGCTAATGCAGCTACATATTTTTGTATTTTTGATGGATTGATTTTTGTGAATATGAATATGAGGTGTGAGAAGAGATTTCGATTGATGAATTTGATTATGCCTAGAAATGAGATGCAAATTTTTGTTGTTTTTGATTGTTTTTGATTTTTTTGACCAAGTGGTTGTGGACATCATTGGAGCCTTTTGGTGACCAAGTGATTGCGATAATCCTTGGAGCTTTTTAGGTTTTGACCAAGATATTGCGAAAATCCTTGGAGCTTTTTGGGTGACCAAGAATTTGTGATAATCCTTGGAGCTTTTTGGGTGACCAAGAGATTGCGATAATCCTTGGAGCTTTTTGGGTGACCAAGAGATTGCGATAATCCTTGGAGCTTTTTTGTGTGACCAAGAGATTGCGATAATTCTTGGAGCTTTTGGGATGACCAAGAGATTGCGATAATCCTTGGAGCTTTTTGTGTGACCAAGAGATTGCGATAATCCTTGGAGCTTTTTGGGTGACCAAGAGATTGCGATAATCCTTGGAGCTTTTTGGTTTGACCAAGAGATTGCGATAATCCTTGGAGCTTTTGGGATGACCAAGTGATTGCGATAATCCTTGGAGCTTTTTGCTTTGACCAAGTGATTGCGATAATCCTTGGAGCTTTTGGATTGACCAAGTGATTGCGATAATCCTTGGAGCTTTTTGTTTTGACCAAGTGATTGCGATAATCCTTGGAGCTGTTTGAGGATATGGCTTTCTTAGATGTGGAATGGTCGCAAATGATTGATATTCAAGGGTTCTGTTTCCTTGATACCATCCAAAGAAGCTAGCCGGTATGTCCCGGGTCCTATTATGCTATCAATGACATATGGACCTAACCAATTTGCCATGAATTTTTCCCTCATGTGGGACGGCAAATTTGAGTTCTGTTGGTTTTCCTTCAAAACCAAATCACCAACCCGAAAGTCTCTTAGGTGAACTTTCATGTTGTAAGCCCTTTTTAGTCGCTCTTGATAGATACGTAAATGCTCGAGAGCATTAACGCGTCGTTCGTCCAGCAACGTAAGTTGGTCTAATCGGGCTTGCCGCGCAGTGTCATCATCGATAAACTCCTGCATTGATATGCGGAGGGAAGGAATTTCCAACTCGAGAGGCATTCTGCCTTTAAGCCATACACGAGCAAAAACGGAGTTGCCCCAGTGGGCATCCAAATGCTAGTGCGATAAGCCCAAAGGGCAAGTGGGATTTGTATGTGCCAATCCTTATGACTGTCTGCGACTGTCTTTTTAAGGATGGCGACTAGTGTTTTGTTTGATGCCTCTGCTTGCCCATTTGCTTGCGGATAATAGGGCATTGAAAAGCTATGCTGAATTTTGTACTTTGTGGTCAAAGCACGCACGTCTTTGTTCTTGAATGATGGCCCATTATCTAAGATTATTTTGGATGGAATACCAAAACGACATATGATGTTATGCAAGATGAACTCCACTATGCGGGGTCCTTTCATTGAGGTTAACGGAATTGCTTCCACCCATTTGGTAAAATATTCTGTGGTCGTTATGATAAACGTGTGACGGCCTGACGATGCAGGGGAGATCTTTCCGATTAGATCGAGGCCCCACTATGAAAATGGCCAAGTAGACTGGACTGTCTGTAGGGCCTAGGAAGGTACGTGCATCAAATTAGCATGATGTTGACACTTCACGCACTTCTTGACATACTCGCAACAATCTCGCTCTAAAGATGGCCAATAATAGCCTATGCGAAGAATGCGCTTTGCAATGGCCATACCACTGAAGTGGCCGCCACATGTACCGTCATGCGCTTGGGCGATTGCCCAAGTAGATTCTTGCTGGTCCAGACAGCGAAGAAGAATTCCGTCATAGCTTCGACGATACAAAATGTCTCCTATCAAGACATATTTTGCCGCTTTCTGTTTGAATGTTCGTTTTGCGGCGTGCGTCAATCCAAAGGGAAGATTACCTAATTTGAGGTAGTCTTTTATGGGTAAATACCAATCCTGTTGATCAAAAACCTCGACAGTATGAACCGCCAATCCCTTTTGAAGTTCTTCCCTAACAAATGCTGATTGGGATAAAACTTGTAAAAATAGCATTGTGTTGCTATTAATGGGAGTAGGGGAAAACAAGGACCCCCAGTTGGCACATTTCAGATGATCTCGGATTCGAAAGAACTTATCCGAGGATGGTTCGATCTGGATCATGTGGATTCCTGGCATCAAGTCTGGGCTTGCACGCTCCATCATGGATTGCGATAAGGTTTTGACTTGGATGGTTGTCATATCACCCGAAAGGTCTTACGAAATTAGTGACCCCAGGGAGGCCATTGTATCCGCAAAATGGTTTGATGATCGAGGGAGTGCCTCGATGTCATACCACTCAAGTTTTGCCAGGAATTTGTCCAAAAGGGCTTTATAGGCCTTCAAGACTGGGCATTTGCATTGATATACCCCTTTGACTTGATTGACGATTAACAACGAATCACCAAAGATGTTCAGTCTTTTGATGTTCATGGCGATTGCTGTTTGAAGACCTAGGAGCAAGGCTTCATATTCTGCATTATTGTTGGTGCATTGGAAGTTTAATTTAAATGACAGGGGCATTGGAGCGCCCTGCGGTGTGAAGAATACAATTCCTGCGCCACCACCTTGCTCACACTTAGAACCATCAAAAAATAGGGTTATGTCGGCCTGTGACTCAGGCTCATCAAAATCTGGCGATTCTGAGACATGGAAGACCCCCTCATCGGGTAGTTCTATTACCAAAGGCTGATCGTCTTCAAGAGGAGCCTTTGCTATTTGATCGGCTATGACTTGTCCTTTGATAGATTTTTGTCCGATGAATTCAATGTCAAATTTCGTCAACAACATGATCCATTTCGCCGTGCGACTACTATGATAAGTATGACTCATCATGTATCGCAATGGATTTTCCTTAGACACAACATACGTAGTGTTGCTCAGCATGTAGTGGCGTAGCCTCTTGGTAGCAAACACCACTGCCAAGCAGAGTTTCTCAACGTATGCATAGTTAAGTTCATAACTGACCAAGGTCCGGCTAAGATAGTAAGTAGCCTGTTCTTTGTGAAGTTCATTCTTCTTGGCTAGCATGGCTCCCAGTGCCACCTCGATAGCTGAGATGTATAAGTAGAATGGCACTCCTGGTCTAGGTGGTGCCAATACTGGCGACGAAGCCAAGTATTGTTTGATTTCGTCAAAGGCCGACTGGCACTCGTCATCCCAATGAAATGTGACCCCCTTGTGCAATAATTTGTTCATTGGTCAGCATTTGTCAGATAATTGCACTATGAAGCGTTTAATCGACGTGACCTTTCCTTGCAGACTTCTGAGCTGCTTGATAGTGGTTGGGGGAGCCATTTCAAGGATTGCCTTGACTTTTTTTGGGTCCACTTCGATGTCTCGTTTTGAGACTATAAAACCCAAGAGTTTTCCAGATGTGACGCCGAATACGCACTTCTTGGGATTCAGTCTGACTTTATGCTTTATGAGGCGATCGAGAATCTTGCTTCGACCACCGAGATGATCCGAGCGCAAAAGAGATTTGGCTAACAAATCATCCATGTAATATTCCAGAGTTTTGTGCATGTAATCATGGAAGATATACGTCATGGCACGTTGGTATGTAGCGCCAGCATTTTTAAGGCCAAAAGGCATGACCTTATAACAAAATGTCCCCCAAGGCGTTGTGAACGCCGTTTTGAGTTGATCCTCAGGATTGATTTGAATTTGATTATATCTTGAGAAACCATCCATTAGGGAGAGCATTTTGTGACCTGCTGTAGCGTCTACCAATGCGTCGATGCTGGGCAAGGGGAAATCATCCTTAGGACTCGCTTTGTTTAGATCTCAAAAGTCGATGCATATGCGAATCCTCCCATCGGCTTGAAAACTTGATAGAAGACAGAAAATGTTACCAGAAGGCCATTGCCACTGAGACAGCTGGCTAATCTGCCTTCAACTGGAATTCATCCCTGGGCAGGACGAATTCTGACTGCAATTCGTCCCTGGGTGGGATGAATTCTTCTGTGTTGAAGAAGCCAACCTACTGCTGCTCCAATATCGATTCTCGAGACCTGTAAAATGCCTGCAAACAAGGGGGTTATGTAATTGGGGCCATTTTTGGACGACCCAGATGGTCGGATTCTCCCAATTTGGCCTCTACCCTCGGGAATTTGATCTCACCACCTGCAAGTTAGTGAAACAACAAAGCGACACAAAACATACTAGAATCTGACCAAAAGTTATGAAATTGCAGCTATGAGTTAACCAAACATAATAACACAAAATGCAACCTAAAAAAGTAATCTAGAATGCTCTAAAACCTAGAAAGTGCGGGGGTGCCCAAGTGGGCCTCCCACCGTTGGCACTTGATTCTGGCGCCAATCCACGAGGGATGGGCCCAAAACCTCTTAGGATTGAGGGGGTCAGCGAATTGGTTGGTTCAGGTGTCCATGTGTTGGATTTGGGTCAGGTTCAAGCTTCCAAAACCACCCAACAACCTCCCTTGCAAAAGAGATTGGTGGATGCGAGAAGGTGAACCAAAAGGGGTGCAAGTGGGTCTTCAACTCGGCAGCACTTCGTTGCTTGAAATCTCCTTCAACCTGTCTATCTTGGGTGAGAAAAGTCTCACATTTTATAGACCCAAGGGGTCTCTTTTGGGAGGGAAGCACAAATGCCATGTGTTGGTCATAGGCGCCATGTGGCAGTCTTGTCTTCCCATGAGGGAGGGGAGTCCTCCATTGACTTGGGCTTTCATAACTGCCCTTGTGATAGTCCTCAAATGGCCTATTTGTCCACTCACACACGCGTGCGATGCAGGAGTCATCAACTGACTGTTCTGGGCTGCCACTTGGCCTCATTTGTCTTTTTTCCCGTGAAAAGTGTTCGTTCTAAAATAATCAAAAGATGCATGCAAACATTTATCTAAAACAGTAAACAAAATGATTCTAAACAGCATGAAAACTTTCTAGAAGACAGAAAATGTTACCAACAGGCCATTGCCACTGAGACGATCGGCCAATCTGCTTTCAACTGGAAATCATCCCTGGGTAGGACAATTTCTGACTGTAAATCGTCCCTGGGTGGGATGATTTCTTCTGTGTTGGGGAAGCCGAATTGACACGCTCCAATGTCGACTCCCGAGGTCTCCAAAATGCCTGCAGATAGAGGGGTTATGTAATTGGGGCCATTTTGGGATGACCCAGATGGTCGGATTATCCCAATTTGGCCTCTACCCTCGAGAATTTGATATCGCCTCCTGCAAGTTAGTGAAACTACAAAACGACACAAAACATACTAGAATATGATCAAAGGTTACGAAATTGCAGCTATGAATTCACCAAACAGAAAACACAATATGCAGCATGAGAAAATAAACTAGAATGCTTCTAAAATAAAACTTAAGAAAAGTGTGGGGATGCCCAAGTGGGCCTCCCACCGTTGGCACTTGATTCTAGCGCCAATCCACTAGGGATGGGCCCAAAACCTCTTAGTATTGGGGGGGTCGGCGAATTGGTTGGTTCAGGTGTCCATGTGTTGGATTTGGGTCAGGTTCAAGCTTCAAAAATCCACCCAACAACCTCCCTTGCAAAAGAGATTGGTGGATGTGAGAAAGTGAACCAAAGGGGATGCAAGTGAGTCTTCAACTCAGCAGCACTTCGTTGCTTGAAATCTCCTTCAACCTGTCTATCTTGGGTGAGAAAATTCTCACCTTTTATAGACCCAAGGGGTCTCTTTTGGGAGGGAAGCACAAATGCCATGTGTTGGTCATAGGCGCCATGTGGCAGTCTTGTCTTCCCATGAGGGAGGGGAGTCCTCCATTGACTTGGGCTTTCATAACTACCCTTGTGATAGTCCTCAAACGGACTATTTGTCCACTCACACACACGTGCAATGCAGGAGTCATCAAATGACTGTTCTGGGCTGCCACTTGGCCTCATTTGTATTTTTGCCCGTTAAACTTGGAAATCGTCCTTACTGGAGACGATTTCAGAAATCGTCCCTGGGTGAGACGATTTCAAGTTAACAATCGTCCCTGGGTGAGACGATTACTAGGCAAAGTGTCTAAGTGTGCCAAATTGCTTCTTGACCTCACAAAATTGCTATGAAAGTGGTTAAGACCACTGTTTGACCTCTGAGGGCTGCCCTGGGGGCTGTGTTTGTCAAAGCGATCAATGTTTGCAGTCACATAATCGGATTGGTGCTATTTTGGTGTCTACACAATGTCCTGTCTAGAAAGCTCCAAATGACCTACAAAGTTGGGGTTAGCTAATTGGGGGTATTTTGGGAAGACCCAGAAGGTCATATTTCTCCAATTTGGCCTCTATCACCCAAATTTTGATGGTGCCATCTACAAGTTAGTAAAGGCAAGAAATGATAAAAACATGGTCAAAAATGCTCAAAATGAAGTGAAATTTAAACTACAACCTATTTAAATAACCTAGAATAAGATGCAAAAAGTAAAGAAAGGAAATCTGCCACAGATTTCTAATCGCTCCGGGGTGGGGCGTTTAGAACTGCGACAACTTGGGGGGCGCCCGGGGGCAGGACGCCCACCGTTTGGAACTTTGTTTCAGAACCAATCCACTTGGGATGGGTCCAAAACCTCTTATGGAATGTTGTCAAAAAATTTTGTAGGATATTGTGGCCAAATGTTCGGGTTTGGGTTCCGGATTTGTGCTTCCAATAATAACCCAATAACCTCCCTCAAAGAGAGAGATCAAGGATGTGAAAGGCGCAAATCAAAAGGTGTGTGTATGGATGTAAAATGGCAGCACTTCGTTACTCAAAATGCCCAGTCTCCTCTCATTTTTGGGTGAGAAGTCTCACCAATTTATAGACCTAAGGTCTTTCTTTTTGAATGCGCATGCGAGAGCGCCACTTGAGTTGCATGCCCTATTTTAAGAAAATAAATTATTCCCTGATTTAGAGTCTCCTTGCATGAAGCCTCCAAAATCAAAGACATGCATGACTGAAGTCTCTCTCCTTGATTTGAAGTCGTTCCTCACAATTGCATGGCTTGAAGCTATAGTTAACTGGCGGACTTGTCGAGGTTTGACTTTTTGCCAGTCAAACTCGCTATTCGCCTCACCCCAGGGCGAATGCCGCTATTCGTCCCTGGGTGGGACGAATACCAGTTTGTAATCATCCCAAGGTGGGACGAGTAGAGATCAAAGTGCCAAAAGGTGCCAAATTGACCCTTGACCTTCCAAACTACTGTTGGGAGTGGTTAGGACCACTGTTTAACCTCTGGGGGCTGTGTGTGTCAATGCGATCGATGCTTGTTGTCACATAATCGGATTGGTGCTATTTTGGTGTCTACAGATGCCCTTTTTTGGGAAACGTTGTGCAAGGCGCAATGCTGAGCAAAAATAGATACCTAAAGCACTAATGATTAGGTTTTCTCAGTAACCTAACCAACTCTTGATGCCCCAAATATGGAAAGGGGCACACATTCTTGAATCCTTGCTTTTGATGAGCTAAAGAACTTAATTCAAGTGTTAACCTTTTCAGTGAGGTGTTACTTGAGCTTGGACATTAATCAGTCATGAATAGGCAAAGGGCGCAACCTTTTGTCTATGGGAACCTTGAGATCATGATTCGCGAATGCCAAGTGTTTGATCAGCTTATGATTGTTGCTTGTTTGCTGCCCCAAGCGGGAGCATGATTGTCTTTGTCAATAATCCTTTAAATGCATGCCATTTCCTTGATTGGGTATATTTTTGTTGATTGGTGACTAAGTGTGACTACCCCCTCAAGCGACGAATCGATGAGGGAATGACCGACATGAGAAAAGCGACGAGTCGCTTGACCAAAGATGACTGAGGTAAGGGTGCCTTCAGTTGTTTACCATTGAATGCTTAAGCAGTTTTTGAACATTATGACCTGTTTTGGGTGGGTTGTAACCCTTTTTGTGACGCATTTGGGAGTTGAAATTGGCAAAAATCCGTCCTCCCTTGGAGTGGTCCGGCTATGGTAGCCTTCTTAGGGAGTAGGATATTGAAAATTTGTGACCCCAACGTCTGTTTTGTATGCCAAGAATGTCAGGCGCAAAGGCGCCTTCGTTCGGAAATGTTATTGCTATTTTTGGTTGGGTTTTGACCCATTTTGTGACGTCGTTTGGGGATGAAATTCTCAAAAATCCGTCCTCCTGTGGAGCGGTCTAGCTATGGTAGCCTTCTTAAGGAATAGGATAGTGAGGATTTGTAACCCCGACATCTGTTTTGTATGCCAAGAAGGATAGGCACAAAAGTGCCTTCTTTCGGCAATGTTATTGCTATTTTTGGTTGGGTTGTGACCCTTTTTGTGACACGGAGGTAGGGTTGCGCACTGAGAATGCACGATTGGTGGGGCTGCTTTGGAGGCAAGATGAGGAGCTGGGGGAGGCTCTACAGGAGAGGGATATTTTGCAGACTCATCTAGCGAAGTGGGAGAACGCATTGGCTGCGTATCATTGGTGGGATGGGGACACGAATGCGACACATGAGAGGGATCTTCTACGGACGTAGCTGGCGGAGAGGGAGGAGGTGTTAGCATAGTGCGACGATGTAGTAGCAATGTATCATCGACGAGAGGCAGAGTGGTGCCGGCATCGGATGGACCTGGAGGGAGAGATAATCCGCCTCAAGGGGCGGGTACCTGAGCCCTCCAGAGGTGGGTCTTCACGTCGGACGAGGGGCAACGATACTGAGCAGTCAACATCGTCTCATCATAAATGATTGGATGAGGGGGGGCTAGTGGGCATGATGCAGGGGCGAGCAACAGTCGCCCTGAGAGGTCCCATAGGACCCACACCACGGGGGGTACTTCCCATCGCATCGATCCTGTGTGATCATGGTGGCCGACACCCTAGGCTTGGGGGTTTTTTGAGCTTTTGGATTTTGTTGCGAGGTTAGAGGACCGGTTCATTGTAGCCTACGGGAATTTTTGATGATATATATATATATATATATAGATGATGTTCTTTGTGTTTATACACTTGTCATGATTTATTTTGTTTTTTGTTTATGCACAGTTATTTATGATGATGTATGCATATGCTATTATGAATGCGATGTTTCTAATTTATATGATGTATGCATATGGAATGAATGAAATGAGTTGTTGATAACTTGTTGATGGCACCATAGACTGTATAAGATTTACTGGATTTCTGTACGGATGTGATGAATTTGTGGAACGACTTTGCATGTGAGAACCTTGTTTTTTGTATTTTTGCATATTTTATGGTATTGTTGGTCATCAAATCTGCCTAGGTAAGGATTTTGAGTAAATGTACGTGCCCTAGACCTGGACCAACATTGAAAGGCCGAAGGGAAGAGATGCCCCTCGTGCCAATCTCCGGAGAAAGGCCGGCTCCTATGCTAAACTACTTGGGTGTTTGAAGATAAGAGTGCAGGAAAGAGATAAAAGGAGTTAGGGTTAGAGAAATAAAAAAAGGTTAAGGGAAGAGAGATTGGTGATGTAAGGTGGGAGAGAACAGGAAGCACGATCACTAACTAGCAACTTGAATAGAAGCAAGGAACACCAAGAATAAACAAAATAAATGCAATATCGACCTTCCTATGTATCCTTCAGGCGAGTTTCAGGGTACATTCCCCGATCGCACACCGGACGCAAGGTTCAACATCCAATATACAAGCGAAGAAAGACAAAAGAATCAAGCACAGAAGGCAGCATAAAAGAAAGCCAATACGACGTCTTTCAACTCCTATGTATCCTTCAGAACGAGTTTTAGGGTACATTCCCCGATCATACTCTGGACGCAGGGTTCAACATCTCAGTATACAAACGAAGAAAGACAAAAGAATCAAGCACAGAAGGCAGCATAAAAGAGAAGAATTAAGCTCAAGGCTCTTTAGTATTAATCGTAGGACATCAAGTTACAAAGCTTTCTAGCAGATAGTTCCCCCCCTTTTCTATTACAATGCCTGGGTTTTTATAGAGGACCCGGGCCTCTGAGTCATAATTACATAGCAAAGAAGAGTACGCCCTCGAGCCCTGAGAATTCGGCTCCCCGAGGCTCTCGTGACCGAGCTTTCAAATCTGTTACCAAAACTGGCAACTGCAACCGGGTCAACCATGGAAAGGTGCATTGATGAGCCGTCTGGACGTCCTTGGTCTCCGGGTGCGGTGCTCGAGTGGCCGCCATGCTCGTCGGGCTCTCCATCATGGCGTGATACTTCGTTTTTGATTGCCAAAAATGAGCAGCGGGCTTACTGGGCACGAAAAATTGCATTTATGAGGCACTTGATCACCTCGAGAAAATACCCGGCTTGGAACGCGTGCCCGTGAAGCGCTTCGCTAATTCTTCGTTCACAACTTCGCTTCGCAATGGCTTCGGGCCGAAGCAAAAACTCCTCCTTGGATTATACTTCGCAAAATTGAGCTTCGCAAAACTGCTTCGGGGTGGGGAGTGCCGAAGCATATCTACTTCGCAAAATGGACCTCTTTGCTTTTGCCACTTTGTCGACAAAATTGCTTCGCCGATGCCTTGGAGAAATACTTCGCTGCGATCCTCTTTCAAAACTGTGGTTCGGGAAGATTTCGGCCGAAGCAATTGTCTTCAAAAAATGTTGCATCCCTTTACTTCGGGTAGAAGTACTTCACAGAAAATTAGCCGAAGCAAATGCTTCGCAATGAGCTTTTGGCGAAGTAAAAATGGTTCGCTGATGGAGGGGCCCGAAGTGAGTACTTCGGCAACTTTCTGGCGAAGTACTCTCAATGCTCCTTTGAGTTCCGCTTCGCTAGTTTTCTGGCCGAAGTGACTGATGGAAATACTTCGGATGCGAAGTAGTTTTCTTGCCTTCTCCTTTGTATTTTACTTTGGCAACGCCGCTTCGTAGAAATCTCTCCCGAAGTATTTGCTTGAAGCGCTTCGGGCCCGAAGTTCTTTTTATTGCTATCCTTGTATTTTACTTTGGTGATACTACTTCGCAAAAAACTCCACCCGAAGCGGTGTTGAAAATGCTTCGGGTGCGAAGCTCTCTTTTCTTCTGAATGCCGCTTCGCTCAACTTTCGCCCGAAGTAGCTGCTGGAAATGCTTCGGGCGCGAAGTAGTTTCATTCTCTTTTCCTTGTATTTTCCTTCGGCGAAAACTACTTCGCAAAACTTTTACCCGAAGTAGTGTTGGAAATGCTTCGGGTGCGAAGCTCTTTTCATTTTCCTTCGGCGAAGCTCTTTTCTCTAGCTTGTTCGGCAACGAAGTTCTTTCTTTTCTATTTTTATATACAAAGGGGTGGCATTGGAAGCCAAAATTGCTGCAACTTTTCAAAATAAAAACAACAAAGCAAAAACTTTACACAACACTGTACAAAATTTGTTTTCTTTTTCTACCCCTTAAGAAATGTGACAAAATTGTCAACATTCTTGGCGGCTCACGGGGCAACGAGCTCGTCTCGGTGGGAGGACCCTTTAATTTTGATCCATTGGGCTAGAGTCTTTTCCCGATCCTTCTCCTCCTTCTTCTTGGAGCGCTTCTGCAGCTGGTTCTTGTTCTCCTTCTTCTTCTGCTTCTTCTTCCTCCTCTGCTCCTTCGTCTGCTGGCGTGGCCTCCTGCTGTGGTGATGGGACAAGACGGTCACGGATTCTCTTCATGGTTCGGCGAACATGAGCCCAGACCCCTTTCTGAAATGGTTCTTGGTCTTCGAGTGCCTTGACCAGAACATGGAATCGATCAATCTGCCCTATGTCGACGTGTTTGATTCTTGCACCTAGGTCATTCAGGCAAGCCACGATTCTGCAGTGTCTCAGGATGAAATCAGTGACTTGTCCCTCCGTGACTGGCTCTTCCCACTCATCAATTTTGGAGACGTCACCTTCGAAATGGAGCCACGCCGGCTTAAGTTCTTCCCTGGTGAGAAGGTTCCCATCATCGTCTGTGAAACTCGAGAAACCCAAAGAAGAAAGGTCTTCAAAGTAACTCATTGATGTGCGTTGCTCTTGCTCAAATATATCAAGGAGGTCTTTCACCTTTTGCGCTTTCTTCACCTTGGAGAAGAAAGCGCGAATAGTGGCTTGGGCAGTAGACCAATCCCTAGCCGTTCGACTCATAGCAACGACCTGTAGGTCTTGATATCTGATGCTTTGAACCTCAAAGGCAAGCTTGAGTCACCTCTTGATTTTTTGGATCACCTCATCTATTATTGGTCCCTTCTTAGCGATGGCATGCTGAGCTTCAGTGACAAAAATTAAAATTGATAGGGCACTAGAGGCCCGAGATCTGAAACCTTTGAGTAGGTGAGAGCGGATCTCCTTGATTCTACCTTTATCAAATAGTTCCAGGTTTGCCTTTTCATACAATTGTTGCTGGGCCCGCAAGATCTTGCCCTCGAGCTCTTTGGCTTTTAGCTCATTTTTGGCCTATTTTTGTGCTTGATGCTCGGCCGAAGTCTGCAATTGTAGAATTTGTTGCTTGAGGGCATGCGTTTCCTTTTTGAGCAACTTGCACTGCTTCTACGAATCCTCCAGCTCAGAGCGGATCCTAGCCAACTCTTCTTCCAACTTGATGTTGGCATTTTCTGCTTCAAACCTGCGCTGGTTGGCAATGTTTGCATGTGCTCGAAAAGTTTCAACCCTGACATGCATGGATGCGGATTCGTCATCTATGTTTAAATGCTCCAGGTCCTTGGTCTTCTCCTGGTAGTCGTAGTCAGCTGGAGTCATTTCATCCAGAGGCTTCTGGACCTTAGGGACCTTCCTCACCTTATGCAACTTTCTGCCCTTCAAGTCGAAAACCGCACATTTTTCAACTTGGGCCAGAGATTTCCCTCTTTTCTTTCTTGCCTCCTTTAGCATCTTCTCTGTATTCTGTCGAGCTAGGAGTAGCTTTTCAGCCAGGGGGCACTCCTTTATTGAAGATAAATCTATTTCAGAGAAGGCCGAATCTCCAGCCAAAGGTGTGAACAAATATAAAGAACTAACAGGGAAAGATTCCCCTGACGGCTCGGAGACTGGTGTGGCAGGGACTTCGGCAAGCGGGACTATGCTTCGAGCTATGGGAGAGTGAGTTACGGGGCTTGGTGTTGGGACACTACCTTCGCCTTGACTTAGGATTGAAGGAACGGCGACATGGGTAGGCGAAGGGGTTTCAAAGGGTTTATCCTGGTCAGATGACTCGGGAGGAGTGGGGCTATGCAGGATTGGACTTGCAATGGGCAGTTTTTGAGTGGGGGATTGACCTTGTGGGGGATGGAGAGATTGATGAGGGCTTCCACTCGAGACTACCATGGATGTGTCAGAGATCAAAGCGAAGGGAAGAGAGTGCGTACCTACGTGCCCTCCTGGCAAAGTGGTTGTGGTAACTTCTTGCATGGTTGGTTCTTGGCCCTTTTGGGCTTCAACACTCCCGACCTCCACAACTTCTACTCCTGGGTCTTTCTCTTGTTGGAGGAGTTCCTCCACATCAATGATATCTATTTTGGGGACCGTCTCAGCACTTGGTGGCCCTACATCTTCAATATTTGCTTCAATCGGGCCTGATGTAGGGGATCCAGTAGGAGTACTTGTAGGCTTTGTGCGAGGGCGCTTTGGGTGGCTCGGAGGCACTTGAATTTGCTCCTGCCTTTTCCTTTTCTTTCTCTCCAATGGTTGCTCTACTTCTTCGGCCCCCACTTCCTTTTCTTCCTCCGAGGCATCTTTAGCTCCACCTGGGCTTTCGCCTGATCCTGGGGTAGCTGGGGGAATAAAATCTGCAAAGGATATAGACTTCCAGGTTTCGACATTGGTGTCATAAAGAATTGTGAAGTCTTTATCCGATGCTAAGAGTCCATAGGAGTTCATTTTTTGATGATGGACTCTCATTATCCACCATTCTCGAAGCTTTTCCTCGCTCCAGTATTTTACCTCCTCCTTCAAATCGTCCCTTGCTTTCTTCCAAAATGTGGAGCTTGGGGTCGGGAGGGGATACTGATCAGGGTCGAACTTGACCTCCATAGGATAGAACTCATGCCATGGAGGCAATGTCCTCATCCTTTCTAAATGCCACTCCAGATATTTTCCATTGGGGTTATTCCTTTGTTCCACAACTTCGGGGTGAGGGCAGATGTGGAAGTTCTTGAATTTTAAATGATCCTTCATCACGCCCAAAGGATCATAGAGCCACTGCTGAGGAATCTGGAGTAGGCCAAAATAGGCAAGCTTTTCCTCCAGGAAAATGCCCTATTTTAGGGCAAAGACTTCGATTACGCCCATCCTGAAGGGGAAGTCACAGGTATGTGCCCACTTTCGGCCGTGACCGTATATTGCATTTGTAGAGTCGCTCTGCCGAGCGACTTCCAATGCGAACTGATATTCAGAGGGGTAGACTGGTAACAGGAAGGGCTTCCCAATGAAGCCGAACAGGCGAATCACCAGTCCCTGTGTCAATTGGAAGACGTCCCCCCTTTTTCCCAGCACCACTCTATCTCTCAAACTGAGTGGTACCCGAGGACAAGAGCCTTTCAACAGATGCATGGCGGGTCCCAAAAATTGTTGATTAAAAGGATAATAGGACTCTTCCTTCAATAGGAGGGGAGTCCATTGATACACTGGCAGAGGATTTCCATCCTTGCCGCTTGGAGAGATGGCGATATGAGGAAACCACTTATGAACTTGGTAGAAGTACAGCCAGACAAGAAAAGAACAGGGTGCGAAGTACTGGCCTGCTGCTGAATTCTTCATGCTAGTGAGCCTTGTATGCAGGGTTCGGGCCACCCATTCCGCCCAGTCAAAGAAAACTGGGTTGGTGTTCGGCCTTGAAGCGTCAGGGGCATAAAACTCCCCTCTTGAAATGCATTCGGCCAAAGACACCTGCCAGGGCTGTACTGAAGCATCTGTTGACAAGCCCGCCACCCATGCAATAATGGAGAAAATATCGGTATTTTTGAAGGCCTCCAAGGGTAAGGGCATCTGGGGCAGCTTGTTTGAAGGCAGCCCGCTCTTGAGATTCTCACGCAGGAATTTCAATATGTAGCTGTTGGAGGTGAATCTCTCCATTTGTTCACTTAGGATGACATTGCGAACAGAATAGCCCTTGGGCGGACCCTACTGTGGCGCGAAGGCTGCTTGTACATCTTCCTTCAAGATGGAAAATAGTTTGTGTCCCGAAGCATCTAACACTTGCCTGGACGCAGGTTGGTAATTCTGTGCAATAGCGTAGATCAGCTCGGGACAATGGTGAGCAGGCGGGGTTAAAAACCAGTAAATCTGGGAGTAATATGCAGTAGCTCTCTTATTTTTTGGTGTGAGCCTACTTGTCATGAACTCTATGGTGCGTCGAAGATCGGATACACCCTTAGAGAGCTGTGTGTCTCGGATCTTCTCCCACCCATCAATTGGTGGCTCCACAAGTTGTTCTTCTTCCGAGTCATCCCCCTCTTCCATTGGCTACTTTTTGGGTCGAAGGGGAAGATTTAGCTTCTTCGGAGTACGCTTTTTCTCTTCCTTCCCCTTCTTTGTCTTTTTGGGGCCTGCAACTTCGGGCTCTTTCCCCTTCTCCTTAGAGTTTTTCTTTCCCATGTTGCTAGTGATAGCGGCAGGGTTCTTGATACAGAGGGCTTTAATGTGAATGGCCAGATGCAAAGGACGGGAGGGTTGCAGAGTATCTGAAGGTTCTTAGTCTAGCTCTAACTGATGGACAAATAACTTCCCTCTTGCCAGGAATTCACTTTTATAGCCTAAAAAGGCAACCACCTGAATTTATGGCACCTACTAAAATTAAATTTGTACTTCGGATGAAAGAGGTTGTCGTATTCTCAAACCGCTTCTGCAACGACGTGGTACACAGGGCTGCATGCTTCGATGATTACCCTTTGTACTGGAGACGCCACCCGCTGCCACCTCGTACCTTGGTGCGAGCTTTTCCTTTCCCTTTTTTTGACTCGATCATCTCGGGAAGTGCTCCACCACCCTTTTGCCTTAAATTCATCCGCTTTGTACTCCTTTCAAGGCCATTGTCGGCACGTTCTCCGAGGCACATTTCGAATTCTCCACCTCGCGCGTGTTTGGCTCGACGAAGAGGAACTTGATGCTGAAAATGCTTCACGGTGAACCTTTGGTTCGGACTAGCCTTTTGACGCTTCGGGCCCGAAGTACTTCTCCTTCGCCATGTTGCCGTTCTGCCTTACGAAGGTCGCCGAAGCTTTCCCTTTTGAAAACTGCTTCACAGAATTTTTGCCCGAAGTAGCTACTAAAATACTTCGGGTGCGAAGCTCTTTTCATGCCTTTGTTCGAATTTTGGTTCGGCTTCCTTTCGGGTAACATGCTTCGGGCGAACCTCCTTGCAACTGCTTCTTCATGTAAAAGGTCTCCGAAGGAGATTTTGAAATGTAGTACTTGGCTTTTGTGATCTTGGAAGAGGATGTATACACAAATGCAAACTATATACAAAAGTATATATACACTCATTTTTTTTTTTTTAAAGAAAGAAATTGTACTTTAGCGGTGAAAAGTCTTCAGGTGAAGACCATTGACAGAGATCGACAGAACTTGACCATCTGCATCTTTGAGGATGAATGAATTGGCCGAGTTCACCTTCATAATTTTGAACGGCCCATCCCAAAAGGCATCCATCTTGTCATGATTCCCAGGCTTGGCCTTCCAAGAGTCCCACTTCAATACCAGGTCTCCCACATTGAATGTGCGATCGGATGACTTTTTCTTGAACCAGTCTCGGGTGACCTGAGTATGCTTGGCGAAGTTTTGGTATGCTTCTTCATGATCTTCCTCTAGTCGTAGCAGCTGAGCTAACCTATTTTCCATCGGACTAATTCCATCTTCTGCTTCTAACAGCTACAGTGCAGGGATCTCAACATGGATGGGTAAGATGGCCTCCTTGCCATAGACCAGGGCATAAGGCGAAGTCTTGATTGACCTTTTGACAGAAATTCGATCGGCCCACAAGGCCCGATCTAGAAGGAGATGCCAAGTCCTTTTGTTTGTCTCTATGAGCTTCCTTAGCATTCTCAACAGAGTCTTGTTGGTGGATTCTGCCAAGCCGTTGCCTTGTGGATAGTAATTGGAGGATACTTTATGATATATCCCATATCTGTAGAGGAATTCATTAATTTTAGCACCTGTGAAGCCAGGGCCATTGTCTGTGATGATTGCTTCGGGGATGCCAAACCTGGTGATCAATCCTTCCAAGAAGGTGACTACAGTCTCTTGATCTGCATGTTTGGTAGGAATCGCTTCGGCCCACCTGGTGAAGTAGTCTGTTGCTGTCAGGATGAACCTATGTCCCACGGAGGAGTTTGGTGATACGACTCCTATAAAATCCAACCCCCATTGCTGAAAGGGAGTTTCTACCTGTATCGGGTGAAGGGGCATCGAAGCATTTCTGCTTCGACCGATGAACTTTTGACACTGCTCGCATTTGCGACAAACGGCGAAGGCATCAGCGAAGAGTGTGGGCCAATAATAACCCGCTTTGATAATCTTTAGTGTCGTTGTTCTTCCTGCGAAGTGACCTCTAGATAGCCCTGAATGGAACTCTCCTAGGACTTTTCTTTTATCATCGTCTTTGATGCATTTGAGAAGGACTCCATCAATATTCTTGAAAAATAGGCCTTCGGGGCGTAGGGTGTATCGGGAGGACCGCATCTTGAAATGCCTTCACTGTGAAGCATTTAGATGCGAAGGACAACTGCCAGTGTGGAAGTATTGAACTATTTCACCGACCCAGTCTTTCTCGTCCTCTTCCTGGTTAGCGAAGCATCCTTCAATCGGTAAGTCATCCCACTGAGATTCTACAGCTTCGGCCACTGCGCTCTTTGCTAATTCTTGACATAATGCACGATCATGAACCAATTTTGTGGGCTTGATCTCAATGTCAAACTCCTGTATCTTGTTCACCCAACCAGCTCTTTTGCTTCCCAATTCTCCTTGGATGATGAAATTGCGCACGTCGGGGTGAATGACAAAAACTGTGACCCGACTTTGGGAAATGAACTGTTTGAATTTTCTGAGGGATTTCATTACCGCATGCACCTGACGTTCTATGAAATTATATTTCTCTTCATGGGGGTTGATCACCTGGCTCAAAAACGCGATGGGGCACTCCTCGCCATCTTCCCCCTTTTGTGTCAGGACGACAACATAGCTTTCGGGTTCCCCTATAGCATATAGGATGAAATCCCGACTGTAATCTGGATTGATCAAGACCGGCGCCTGAGCGATTCGAGCCTTAATCTCTTCAAATGCTTCCTTTCTTTCTTTCGTCCAGCTAAATTCGGTGCCCTTCTTCAGGAGTTGGGACATTGGCTTGATGACTTGGGCGAAGTCGGGGATGAACTTCCTTACGAAGTTAATCTGGCCGAAGAAATATTGAAGTCCTTTCTTGTCTGCTGGGAGTGGGAGCTTCATTAGAGCCTCGGCTCTATCAGGATCTATAGCGAGGCCCTTTTTCGATATCGCATGTCCCAACAACTTTCCTTCATTGACTACGAATATGGACTTCTTTGGATTGATTGAGATGCCGAACTCTCGACATTTTTTGAAAACTTGTTGTATATGTAGTGGATGATCTTCCCTTCTTCGGGAGAAAATGGTCATGTCATCTAGATAGATGATGATAACCTTATTTAGAAGCTCACCAAAAGCAAGATCCATCGCTCTCTGGAAAGTGGCACCAGCATTCGATAGGCCAAATGGCATTCGCTGGTAAGCAAATGTTCCCCACTTGGTGGTGAATGTTGTTTTGTGTTGGTCTTCATCCCTGACCCAGATCTGATTGTATCCAGAAAAACCATCGAGCAGAGAGAAGCGTTGAGCTCCAGCCACTGAGTGCAAGATTTGATCGATTTGTGGGAGAGGATAGTGGTCCTTGAGGGACGCCTGGTTTAGGTTGCGAAAGTCCACGCATAACCTTATATCTCCATTCTTTTTTCTGACTGGGACCAGGTTCGCTACCCATGAAGAGTGCTTGATGGGATATATGATCTTTGCCTCGAGCATCTTCAGGAGTTCGGCCTTCATTAGGACCTCGATCTTGGGATTAACCGGTCTTTGCTTTTGTCGGAAGGGTTTGACCCCTTCCTGCAATTCGATTGTGTGTTGAACCAGCTGCCGATTGTATCCCCTGAGATCTTGATAAGACCAAGCAATTATGTCAAAAAACTTTCTGCACAGATTCTGTATCTGTTCTATCTCCTTCGAAGTGCAGTCGGTTCCAACCTTTATTGCTTTTCCAGGTTCAAGCTCTAAATCTCGATACTGCTTTTCATTGACTTTGATCATGTGAGAGAGAGCTCGGTCATTCCGATCAAAGAGGCTTTCAAGGGTGATTAGTCCCTTGGGAACGTGGTTATTCTTCAATTGAATCAGCCCTTCATATTCTCCTTCATCAGAGCTTCGGTCTTCGACTGTGGCGGCTTCTTGGATCATGAAATTTACAATCTGCTCGTCGTTGTCAAACACTTGCCAATGCAGATCTTTGTCTGGGATAGAGGGTCTATAGATCATCCTCATAGCTTTAGGCTTGTGCACCATGTCTTCTGCTGGAGAGTACTTGGCTGCGATGGATGCCAGAACATCGGCATGTCGGTTCTTCTCTCGTGGGATTGACTGTAGATTGAGAGATTCGAACTGGTCAAACAGGTCCCATACCCTGTTGCGGTATGATTTTAGATAATGCTTCTTTGAAGTACACTTATTTGTGACCTGGTTGCAAACCAGTTTAGAATCTCCGAAGATTTGGAGATGCTTTATGCCTAACTTGTCAACTTTCTTGAGTCCTAGGCACAATGCTTCGTATTCTGCTGCATTGTTAGTGCAGCTCCATGTCAACCGGTAGCAATATTCCTTTTGCTCTCCGGAGGGTGAAATTAGAAGAATCCCTGCCCCAACACCATTTTTACATCGGGCACCATCGAAGAACAACTTCCATAGTTCTTCCTGGGCACTTGTTCTATTCCCTGGTTGGGAGTGTTTTTTAGGCTTGGCGATCGCATAACATCCTATCTCGGTCTCCACCATGGCATTGAAGTCTGCTAATGAAAACTCATCTTCATAACTTAATTGCGCAAGAGATTCCTCGACCAGGTCTACCTGCTCTATCTCCTCCACCATTGCATTCACTGGTTCGCTACTTTCTTCTTCGGACATCTTCTGCACAAGAAAGGAAGAAGGCTTTTCATTGTAGATCTTCACCTTCTTTCCTTTGAATGGAATCTCCAGATGAGAGTAATCCATAGATAGATATCCACCCAGCTTTGCCATGAATTCCCTTGACAAGCACATACTAAAATATGGCTCCAAGTCGACTACCACTACCTCTTGTATGATCGTGATCTGAGGCATCTTATGTAGTCGGATAGGAATGTCCTTGATCACTCCTACAGTCTTCACTGGAGTACCATCCAACTGGAGTACACCTTGGCTGCTTCACGTATATTCCATCCCTATTTCTTCGTAGACTGCTCTTGGCATTACTGTTGTAGCGGCCCCAGAGTCGATCATGCAATTATGTACAATATACCCTTCCATTTGTAGGGATAGATAGAATGGAGGTGGTCTGTTCTTCCCCATGATGGATGTGGATAGGGTCTGCACAAGAGCAAGCGGTGTCACCTTTTTTGCTTTAATTGTCTTCAATGATTCTTGCAGCAGGTCTACTTGTCCAGGTAGTTGCAGTGCATCGTACGAGCTGATCTTGGCTGGAATCTTCTTCAACTCCTCTACAATGTTGTACGCCAAGGATTTGAGTGCTTCGGGCTCCTTTCTAGGTTCGTATCTGGTGCGATACTGCTCTGTAGCTTCAACTCTTTGCCGCTTAGTCAGGGAAGGAAACTTGAGCTTTTCCTTAGCCTGTTCCTTAGTTTCTGCCTGAGGTGGTTCGATAGAGGCCTTTTGAGCCTTTTCTTTGATTGGTGCAGGTGGAGGAGCTTCGCTCGGGGCCAAAGTAGATGATTGTCCTTTCTCGGGTCAAACTTGCTCTTTTGAAGGAGCCATCTGAGTAGTATCTACTTCTATTGCCTTCTTTCCTCCTCGGGTAAGCACTGCAACCGGCTCCTCCTCGCCAATTGTTAGGTTCTGACTCATCTGCCTAATGACGTTGACTTGACCGCTATGACTACTGTTTGCCAGCGTTTGTACATAGTGTTGGTGCAGGGTGCAGGTATTCTCTTCATGCGGATCATTGCACGTAGAGCACCAATATACATAATCGGAGGTACTCGAGGCTTCATCAATCGCAGCATTTCTCGTCGAAGCCTTCCCTTGCTGGACTGCTTGGTCCTTGGTAAGCGCAGGTGTAGGATAAGATCTTCTCGGTAGGAACTCCTGTTGCGCTTGCTTCTTCTTTACAATGGTCATGTCATTGGACAACATCTGAACTGTAGAGTTCAGAGACTGCATTTCCTATAGAATTTTGGTTTGTATATCATCGGCTTTCGGAGCGAGTGGTAATGGAGCCATCGTCGGTATTGGAGGCAAGGCGGGGTGTTGAGGTGGTGCTGGCAGTACAGGAAATGCCGAAGTGACAGTGGGCTGTGGAGTTGAAAATGTAGGGAAATGAATTTGTGGAGGGGTGATTTGAGACACGATAGGATTCGGGTTCCAAGATGAAATCGGGAGTGCAGGGGTTGTAGAGATTTGCGAAGCGGCTACGCTTGCATACTAGAATTGAAGGAATTCGAGAAGTATGGGCATCGGCATCCTTTGGGGAAGCTTGCCCATAGCTATCAAATCCATTTTCGCCCTCTTAGCTAACTCATACAACTCGAGAAAAGTATTAACGTTAGAATATCTTACCATGAGACTGATATCAGGATTGAAAGCCCAAAGGAAATAGAGTGTTGCAGCTTCGTCGGTTGGCCGAAGTCCAATCGGCACTCTCTACCAGGTTCGAGCGAACCTAACATTGAAATCTATGATCTCTTCTTGTGGATGTCTCTTGATCGAAGTGAACTGATGTAGAAGAGAAGTAGGATCGAAAGACTCATTGAAGTTTCCCATCATTTGCCCAGCTAACTGGTCCCATCCCGTAATACTACCGGGTGGTAGAGATCTATACCAGTAGAGGAGTTTTCCTCTCAAGGAAAGAACTAGAAGCTTTACCATAATTTGCTCTTCTGTAATGTCATGGATCACCGCCAGAGATATTATGTCCTGGATATGCTCTAGAGCAGTCTTCCCAGTTCCATCGAACGTTGGGATCTTCTTTATGGCAGCAGGCGGCACTTGCCCTTGTCCCGCTAGATTCAGTGGTGACAAAGAATCCCATGCTGGGCACAACCTGGGCGGTTGTGGCTGCTGCATTTGCTGTTGTTGTTGTTGTTGCTGCTGTGCCATACTTGCTCCTGGATTTTGAGAAATAGGAATTCTCGAAGCTCCCCCTTGATTGCTAATAGGGCAACTAATAGGAATGGAGGGACTAGGATGCTTCGGTGAGTTGGGAGGATTGGGAGGAAAACTAGATGTTGTACTATCAAAAGTTGAGCCTTGCCTACCAACAGAGGATGTTCCTTGTAATAGTGACTCGGGGGTGACCAACCTTGATTGTTCCCCAAAGGCGTCAATATCTAGCTCAAAGAACTCGGTTTCCTCTCCTCTATTCTTAACTCTCCATCTTGTTTGCATGAAGGCATAGACTTTTGGTACTGGTCTTTACGACTTAAATATTCTTGGGTAAACAGAGTCGCCAGATGCTAAGAGTCTTTCAGTAATGAGGGCATCGGTCCTCACTACCACTAGTCAAGTGAGACTGACCGGGTCACACCGAGAATAGGTTAGAACTATTGGCCCCGGTGAAGACGGGTTTTGAGATTAAAATATGGGACCTTGACTGGTTATGGATCTTACTGAGACAGACACAGTCGGTCCCACCGGGCGTGCCAAAAACTGTTGGTCATCAAATCTGCCTAGGAAAGGATTTTGAGTAAATGTACGCACCCTAGACCTGGACCAACATTGAAAGGCCGAAGGGAAGAGATGCCCCTCATGCCAATCTTCGGAGAAAGGCCGGCTCCTATGCTAAACTACTTGGGTGTTTGAAGATAAGAGTGCAGGAAAGAGATAAAAGGAGTTAGGGTTAGAGAAATTGGTGATGTAAGGTGGGAGAGAACAGGAAGCATGATCACTAACTAGCAACTTGAATAGAAGCAAGGAACACCAAGGATAAATGAAAGAAATGCAATATCAACCTTCCTATGTATCCTTCAGGCGAGTTTCAGGGTACATTCCTCGATCGCACATCGGACGCAGAGTTCAACATCCAATATACAAATGAAGAAAGACAAAAGAATCAAGCACAGAAGGCAGCATAAAAGAAAGCCAATACAATATCTTTCAACTCCTATGTATCCTTCAGAGCGAGTTTTAGGGTACATTCCTCGATCATACTCTGGACGCAGGGTTCAACATCTCAGCATACAAATGAAGAAAGACAAAAGAATCAAGCATAGAAGGCAGCATAAAAGAGAAGAATTGAGCTCAAAGTTCTTTAGTATTAATCGTAGGACATCAAGTTACAGCAGCTTTCTAGCAGATAGTTCCCCCCCTTTTCTATTACAATGCTTGGGTTTTTATAGAGGACCCGGGCCTCTGAGTCATAATTACATAGCAAAGAAGAGTACGCCCTCGAGCCCTGAGAATTTGGCTCCTCGAGGCTCTCGTGACCGAGCTTTCAAATCTGTTACCAAAACTGCAACTGCAACCGGGTCAACCATGGAAAGGTGCATTGATGAGCCGTCTGGACGTCCTTGGTCTCCGGGTGCGGTGCTCGAGTGGCCGCCATGCTCGTCGGGCTCTCCATCATGGCTTGATACTTCATTTTTGATTGCCAAAAATGAG
Organism: Wollemia nobilis; assembly: GCA_028583015.1. Classification (NCBI taxonomy): domain Eukaryota; kingdom Viridiplantae; phylum Streptophyta; class Pinopsida; order Araucariales; family Araucariaceae; genus Wollemia; species Wollemia nobilis. The sequence goes on along the minus strand of JAQPPZ010017034.1, from coordinate 98,448 downwards.
CAACGAGCTTACTGGGCATGAAAAATTGCATTTATGAGGCACTTGATCACCTCGAGAAAATACCCGGCTTGGAACGCATGCCCGTGAAGCGCTTCGCTAATTCTTCATTCACAACTTCGCTTCGCAATGGCTCCGGGCTGAAGCAAAAACTCCTCCTTGGATTATACTTCACAAAATTGAGCTTCGCAAAACTGCTTCGGGGTTGGGGAGTGCCGAAGCATATCTACTTCGCAAAATGGACCTCTTTGCTTTTGCCACTTTGTCGACAAAATTGCTTCGTCGATGCCTTGGAGAAATACTTCGCTGCGATCCTCTTTCAAAACTGTGGTTCGGGAAGATTTCGGCCGAAGCAATTGTCTTCAAAAAATGTTGCATCCTTTTACTTCGGGTAGAAGTACTTCGCACAAAATTAGCCGAAGCAAATGCTTCGCAATGAGCTTTTGGCGAAGTAAAAATGGTTCGCTGATGGAGGGGCCCGAAGTGAGTACTTCGACAACTTTCTGGCGAAGTACTCTCAATGCTCCTTTGAGTTCCGCTTCGCTAGTTTTCTGGCCGAAGTGACTGATGGAAATACTTCGGATGCGAAGTAGTTTTCTTGCCTTCTCCTTTGTATTTTACTTTGGCAATGCCGCTTCGCAGAAATCTCTCCCGAAGTATTTGCTTGAAGCGCTTCGGGCCCGAAGTTCTTTTTATTGCTATCCTTGTATTTTACTTCGGTGATACTACTTCGCAAAAAACTCCACCCGAAGCGGTGTTGAAAATGCTTCGGGTGCGAAGCTCTCTTTTCTTTTGAACGCCGCTTCGCTCAACTTTCGCCCGAAGTAGCTGCTGGAAACGCTTCGGGCGCGAAGTAGTTTCATTCTCTTTTCCTTGTATTTTCCTTCGACGAAAACTACTTCGCAAAACTTTTACCCGAAGTAGTGCTGGAAATGCTTCGGGTGCGAAGCTCTTTTCATTTTCCTTCGGCGAAGCTCTTTTCTCTAGCTTGTTCGGCAGCGAAGTTCTTTCTTTTCTATTTTTATATACAAAGGGGTGGCATTGGAAGCCAAAATTGCTGCAACTTTTCAAAATAAAAACAACAAAGCAAAAAACTTTACACAACACTGTACAAAATTTGTTTTCTTTTTCTACCCCTTAAGAAATGTGACAAAATTGTCAACAGTGATGTGCGTAATGAAATGTACTAGTTGTCTTAAAATGTAGTTAAGATTTTTTGGGATTAAGATATTTTAACTAACTATCCAAAACTGTACATTTATCTCACAAGACTTTTGAATCAAGGTATAAATTAGACTTGAGTTTGATCGAGTGATTTCACATCCCTGTGTGTGCAATTAAGTTCGTTTATGTAGTATTTGTCAAGATACCGCCAGTGCCAGATAGGCTATCAACCAAACCTGTACTGAGGATCACCTAATTAGCTCCACTAACTCCGTTGTTGTATTGAACAAGATTAATCCACGGGACAATCTAAGGTACCATAAGCTAGCTCATCCACATGCAAACATTGGTCTGCTCACACGCAAAGCTAATGTGGTAGACATATCGTCATGCGTTTAGGATACCGCCATTGCCAGGTAGGTTGTCCACCAAACCCGTAATGAGGATTACCTAGATGGTTCGAATGCTGAGAATTCCAGGGATTCAAGTTCAGGTTTGTTATTTGCTCAACGGTTTAGGATACTTGCTCGTTTACATAGTGACAAAAATCACTGTTTATTTTTCTTTTTGTTTTTCTTTTTGAGCAAGAATTGTGAATAGTGGTGATAACCACTGTTATTCATTTTGCATTGTGAGCTTCGTAAGGTTGAGCTTATGAATGACATTGATCCTTTTGGCCTTGGGGATGACTACCCATCCTGTTCAAGGACATGTAGTACGAATCCTTACGACTTTGGGAACCAAAAAGGGATTATGGAGACTATGAAGTACGGGCATTGATCTCTTAGGCCTTGGGGATGACTACCCATCCTTGTCAGGGGCGTGTAGTACGAATCCTTACGACCTTGGAGACCAAAGGTGATTGGAAATGGTCATGATGATGGATTGTGGGGATGTTGGTTTTGAATGGTCATTGATCCTTTTAGGCCTTGGGGATGACTACCCATCCTTGGTAGGGACGGGTAGTACGAATCCTTACAACCTTAGGGACCAATGGTGATTGGGATTTTTGCTAGTGGTGAAAACCATTGTTGATTAGGGGGAATGGATGGGGAAGAGCTTGTCCTTTTGTCAATTCTCAGCACTCTTGAACCATTCGCACAGGGGGATGAACAGGCTAATATTTCACCTATGGTACCCTAGACTACTTTGTAGTTTTCCTCTTACATTCACACAACTTGGGAATTATTATTATTTTTTTTTAACTTGTGTAGGGATGTTACATAACGAGGCGTGATCCAAGTAAAACTTTCCCTTGTAAAATCTGTTTAACTTTGTATAGTTTTTGGCTAGAAATTTAAAGACAACTGAATGACGAAAACCCTATATACATTAGGAGACAACGACCTATGCTAAAAATGGCGATGGTGTTATTCGGGATGTATGTGTTTATAAAATGGATTTGATGTGGAAAATGATGGAATTGCCGAGTAATTATAGTCTATGGTGCTTTTGACTTGTATGACCTAGCAAATATGCAATGTATGGATGCGATGCCTAATGCAACCTATATTTTTGTATTTTGATTTTTACGAGTATGCATGGAATGGAAATGCAATTATTTTTGTTATTTTGAGTTATTTTATTTTTTTTGTTTGTTTTTGAATATTTATTTTGACCAAGCGATTATGGACACCCTTGGAGCTTTTGGTTTGACCAAAGGGTTTATAGACACCTTTGGGGCATTTTGGGGTTGACCAAGCGATTGTAGGAATCCTTGGAGCTTTTGGGTTGACCAAAGGGTTTATGGATACCTTTGGAGCATTTTGGGGTTGACCAAGCGATTGCGGGAATCCTTGGAGCTTTTGGTTGAACTATGGTTCTCTAGATGTGGAATGGCCTCAAATGACTGATGTTAAAGGGTTCTAGTTCCTTGATTCCTTCAAGAGAGGTGAGTCGGTATGTTCTAGGTCTTGATTAAGGACCTAAGGTTGCGCAAACTTGTCCCTTAGATGGGACAAAAAATTAGAATTATGCTGGTTCTCTTTTAAGACCAAGTCACCAACCTGAAAGTCCCTTAGGTGAACCTTCATGTTGTAATCTTCCAAAGTTTTGTGCATGTGATCATGGAAGATGTACGTCATGGCACGTTGGTAGGTGGCGCCAACATTTTTAAGGCCAAAGGGCATGACCTTATAACAAAATGTCCCCCAAGGCGTTGTGAACGCCATTTTTAGTTGGTCCTCGGGATTGATACGAATCTGATTGTATCTCGAGAAACCATCCATGAGGGAAAGCATTTCATGGCCCGCTGTAGCGTCTACCAATGCGTCAATGCTTGGCAAGGGGAAATCATCCTTAGGACTCGCTTTGTTTAGATCTCAAAAATCGATGCATATGCGAATCCTCCCGTCGGGCTTTTTGACGGGCACCATGTTAGACAACCATGGTGGGTAATCCACGCAGATGACAAACTGTGCATCCAACAACTTTTGTAGCTTGTCTTTGACCATTAAGGCTACTATTGGGTGCATCTTACGTAGTTTTTGCTTTACTGGCTTGACTGTCGGATCAAGCGTTAGATTATGCGTGACTAGCTACGGGTCTAGTCCCGACATGTCTTTGTATGACCATGCAAAAACCTCCTTCTTCTCTTTGAGAAGGGCAATGTAGTTGGCTTGCTCTTCGGGGGATAGACTTACCCCTAGCTTGATGATTTGCAAATTCATTGGATCTGAGCCGATGTCTATGTCAGTCGTCTCCTCGACCGACATGTGGGACCCATCCTCCAACTGGTGTGGAGTTGGGATCAAGTGGATATCATTTGCTGAATTTAGATCATCGTTCGAAACATCAGGTTCCTCTTCAGCATGGAAGACATCCTGAGTCTGTCCTGGGGTGAAATGGAACATCCCACCGCAAGGCCAGTACTCTGATGGGGATGGCGGTGTGTCAGCGCGATCCCAGTCTATAGCATCTAGGTCTAGATGCAATGACCGTGTTGGGTCGGCTGGATTATGGATGGGGGTGGTTAAATCAATGGAGATCATGTTGATGAAATGATTGTGGTCTCCATTACCGTGGGTGTGGTTACTCGGACATCCTAGGTGATCTTTGTGCTCCGGATCAGGCTCTGGAGGTATTGGCACGAATGGATCGGCCTTATGTGCGGATAAGAGGACAGGATCTGCCCTAGGTACTGATGGTGCTATAGGGTCTCCAGGCGGAAGATGTTCCCTATATACCTGGAGTGGCGGGTGCAGTAATTGCTATAACTGTACTTGGTTTAAGTGCCACCTATGCCTGGGCCCTATGTGCATTTGTTCAAACATGTCATCTATGTCCAAGGGATATTGTTGTTGTCGCATATGATTGAGATAAGCCATCTCAGTTTCATCTTCATAATCACTGTCAGAGATCCAAAGGCCTTCGTTGGCTCCAACAGCTATTTGCGACATATGAGGCTCATCTTGCTCGAGCAAATTAATGTGGTCCCATCGAGGTTGTTCCTCTCTCTACGGGGGGACCTGATTCTCTTGAGGTGGCCTATGCTCAATTGGAGCATCCAAAGGGAACATTGTCAGGAAGCTCTCCTGATAATCATCCATAGGAGTCACTTGTGAATGATTGCTATCAGACTCGAAAGGATCCCAAGGTGCTACCTCGTACTCGACTCATCTTCTGAAGACCCTTCTTGGTCTTGTCCATATCCCTCTTGTAGGTGAGTCCTCGAACTTTCTCCCTTTTTGACCGAAGGGAAAGGGTTGTTACGGTCAACAAGGTTGGTTGTTAGCAATGGGAGATAATCCCCCAATGTATATGTTGTGTTAGGATTGGCATATGGATCTAATGCCAACCCATCCTTGTTGCCTATCCCTAGGCCTTGCATGTTCTCTACCAAGATGTCAAGGGGCAAGGGGTGGTTGAACCCTACTCCTGACTTGTCATACGGCATTTGATATCTCGGTTGGCAAAGAACACGCACTCCTTGCTCATACCTGCCCAACCCATATCCATGCCAATTGCATTGGCCAAGATATCTCAATGTGAAGTCTGGGTTGGACAAATAGTTGACGTCCTCAGCAAAGGGCTCTTCATCATCGTCTTCTTGCATGTAAGGTTCAATGCCATTATCCAGGCCCCCATAAACAAAGTTTGTCTGATTGGGTGGGTAGCCTAGAGGAACCACAGAGCCGATGGGGAGGCGAGGTCTCCCCATGTCCTGCATGGACTCAAGTGCGGGTGTTGCTACAATGTTCCACACTAGATACTCCCCCAGGCCCATGTTGGCCATCTCAACGGTGATCGTTGGTGGTTGAGGGGGAGCGAATGGGAGTTCTTTCGGAGTCCACTCCATGTAGGGTGAACTAGGCATCTCGACTTCCATTCGGCTAGGCATCTCTTCGGTAGAGATGGTTGAGACTAGGGGTGGTTCCTCTTCTAGGGGTTTCTTTCCCTTGTCCTTTGGTGTGGCCACCGTAGGTGGCATCGTTGTTGAAGGACCAGATGAGGAAGATGGACCCGACTGGGGATTTGATGGACTTGTCAACGGGGACGCCTACGGAATCGGACCCTGTTTAGATGGATTCAACTAAAAATCCAAATGCATTGATGGAAGGGTCGATTGCGGCATGAATTGCACCGTATTGCAGTACTTGAAGGGCTCTAAGTCTATCGGGACTACATGCACCTGTCCTTCAAATGTATACTTTAGGCACTGATGAGCTATTGAAGGGACACACTTCATGTCCCTAATCCAAGGCCGGCCCAACAAGATATTATAGGCCATCTCACCTTCCAAGATGTGGCACAATGTATGAATAGTCTTTTGTCCCACTTGGATGGGTAGGACAATTGTGCCAACCGTCGAGCATATCGCATCATTGAATGCTCGAAGAGTATAGGTGGAGGCCACGATGTGAGATGCCGACAACTTCAGATGTTTCAATGCTACTGTTGTGATGATATTACTGGATGAGCCAATGTCCACCAACACCCTCTTATACGGAATCCCGTTGACCCGTGCAATGACGTGCAGGGGTGGATCCGCCACATCACCAGTCATCGATTTCAATTCATCTTCTCTAAAGGTGATGACTGGTTCTGTACATTGTTTTACATGTCCCACAAAGTTGTTGAAAGAGTTTGCTTCATGGGGCTACAGCTCGATGGCTTTTAATATCTCCATTAGAGCTTCCCGATGGGGCGCTGATTGTTGAATGAGCTCGTATATGGAGAGCCTAGCCGACGTGGTCCTTAGACTTTGGGTAAGTCTAGTCCGAATCGTGGCCACTGGTCTAGGCAGGGGAGGTTGCGTAGGGTGCTGTTGAGGTTGTGACGTCGATGGAACTTCTCTTGTGGCCGTCGCAGGGGCAGCTCCTGGGTACCTCCTGTTCCTAGTCACTATGCTTATCATCCCTACATACCCCTGCATGGGGCAATTCTGTTGCACCTCATTGACTTGAAGGGGTTTTTCCTACGCATCATGGGCAGGCAAGGGGTCTCTAAAGACTCCCATATGTTGGTTGTTTGGCGCTACGGGGTTGTCCACCGCCAACGTCTTGTTGTCGATTAGGTCTTGCACCAAGCCTTTGAACTTCCAACATGCATTAAGGTCATGTCCCTTCCATCTGTGGAACCTACAGTACAAGTCCTCCCTATACCCCTTAGGCTTTGGTGCATTGGGGTCTATGGTTTGAATCTCTGGCAGGTTGATCAAGTTCGCCGCTGACAAGCGGTCAAACAGGGAGTCCCTGGACTCTGTGTAAGGTGTAAATTGTCGCCTAGGGTGACGCTACTGATTTTGTTCCTGCCTCTGGTTTTCTCTATCATAATTGTTAGGAGGCACCACCTGATAGTTAGCCTTTTGAGGCTGTGTTGCTTGTGCAGGCTTAGGGACGTTTATAGCAACCTGATTGACCGCAGTGGGTTTCTGTTGCGTGGTCCCTATTTTGGTGTTCTTAGGCCATTCTTTCTTCTTTGGCTTGGCAATCTCACCATCCTGTATCTTGATCTCCTCAATGATTCTGGCTTGCGCCAGAGCTTCCTCTAAAGTGGCATATTGTTGCAGCTGCAATAGCATGGAGATCGATCTCAAATAGCTCTTTGAGAACATTTGGGTCAGGTCGGACATGGGAGGGAGGTAGGGTAGCTTTGAAAGCAACGTCCTCCACCGGTTCCCATATGCCACCATGGTTTCTTCCTCATACTTCCTGAGGCTAGCTAGGTCACTTAGTGATGCCTTTTTCTTGGTGTTGAAGGTGAAGCATTCGAGGAACGCATCCACTAGCTGATCCAAGTTACTGATGCTATGTTTTGGTAATTGAGTGAACCAATCCGAGGTAGGGCCTACGAATGTGGTTATAAATGTTCTTAGCAACAAAGCATCATTATCCTGAATGCCAAAGCACTGGCTCAGGAATCTAGTCACGTGCTCTTGGGCATCCTCCTCCCCTCTAAAGAGTGCCAACTGGGGCAGTTTAAAGTGTTCAGGGTATGGAGGTGTCGACACTGACGGATGCACAGGATGACTACGGAGTTGGCGTAAAGTGGGCTTTTGGGGCCCAGAAGTCTTGGTCTCCATAGACTCTAAGCGCTCTAGCAACGCTTTATATGCATCGAAGGATTTGATCTCTTCCTCCTTGGTTTGCTCCCGTTGTGGGTTGCGGGGAACTTGAGGCCTATGGAGGGGTGGCTGGATAACACCCCCTCTGCCTTGGTAGGGCATTTCAGCCCGCTCTTCTTCTTGTTCATACTCCTCATAGGCTTCTTGAGGAGTGCCTGGCCGAGACCTATAAACATGGGTGGGTGCCCGCGGAGGGTGCCCATCATTGTTCCTAGGAGTGGCCTCCCGCTCAGGTCTAGGAGGCCTCGGAGGCAGCACTTGGTAAGGTCACGGAGACCTGTCTCGCACCAAGGGGTTGCGCCTCTCATACACTTCTACTTTATGCGCGCGAGGGGTTGGGACCTTCTCAGGCACATTGTTATGAAGCAATTCGGCTGTCTGACGCTGAATGCGCTCTTTGTTAAGGCGATACAGATGCTCTAACTATTGTTGATCTTGCCTGAGCCACGTGATTTGCGCTTGGTGGGTGGCATGTGTGGCAAATGCCAAGTCAATTTGATCCATCGTCTCATGTTTAGGAAGCCTAGATGCCTCTCCTACATGTCTATCTCGGTCGTGGTGATCCGAGACCCCTATGGGTTGCTTTCCTCTATCGAGGTTAGCTGCATTCACCCGAGGCTCTGGCCTCAATGGGTGATCCTGATACATAGCAGGTGCGGAGGTGCATCGCTCCCATGCTGTGTACTGCTCTTGAGGAACGTAGTGTTCTTCCTCGTACTGCCCTTCATATGCGTGAAAGGTGCGGGCAGAATTGTCTTGCCCTGTCTGGAGAGCCCTGTGCTCTGGATTTGGTCTAGTGTTTCTAACAGTAATACGGGGTAGAGGAGGGATGACAAAATCATGTGGCCCCTCCTTATGGACCCTATGTTGCTCTAGCACTTCATCACTAGGCCACTCATAATGAGCATCTAAGGGAGGCCTCCTGTCTATGTTGAGTGCCACGTGTAGGTTCTCCTCTTGAAAGGATCTATGCTGAGTGGGGGTGCCCCTCAAAGAGGTGCCTCTATAGTCCTATTCTGTAATGGCATGATGTGGACTATCTTGTGTGTCAGGCCGCCAAGGCGGGATGACCAAGTCCTTAGGACTATATCGGAGGTGACTTGTCCCCCTTTGTACACTTTCTGCAGCGCTTGCCCGTGATTGGGCTCGGCTACGGGTGTACACCATGGTGATGCTTACCTAAAGATGTGTACATTTTTATCTTCTTTTATGATTTCTTATGCTACACTAAACAGGAAATATCACACACACAAAACAATGATTATCTCGTTTAAAGATTAAAAGTGTGCCCTAAACCTGGTTTAGTGTGTTTTGATGTTTGTTTTGAAAGCTTTTGTAAAGAACATTTAAATGCAATATGATGGCTCTTATGACTCCCAAAAATGGTCGCCCCTTCGATATACCATTGCCAGGCCGATATACCAACCTCTCTATATACCCGCCCTTACGTGAGGGAAACTATTGGTACGTGAGAGCAGATGGTACGTGGAACATAGGCGGTACGGAAGGGGAATCACTCTGTTTATGACACCTACCATAGAAGACTTATCCTCATGCACTGGGAATCACCCCAGCTACACTTGGTCAGCTTTCATCGGGATTTACGTCTAGCAACAGTCGCGATCGGGGTTATGTATGCGATATCTCAAGCCAAGGTGGTGATGAAATCCACCGTTGGTCTTGCTCAAGGGTTGGGGTTTTATGACCAACTCCTTGTTGTTTTAACTTGCCACGTGGTGTGTGGGGTTCTTTTTAAGTTGCATAAATGAAGAAAACAAGCATTCAAACTCTCCTATGCAAGCAAATAACCAGAGAACAGAAAGCAAAAATTGATAGAAGGTGTTTAGGACCCCTACCTCTTCTCTGCCCAAATCGGATGTCTCTGAATTTCTGCCCTAAAATTGCACAGAGAGCTATTCATCCCGGGGTGAGATGAATAATAGATCTATATTCATTCTAGGGTGAGACGAATTCCTATTCGTCCCTGGGTAAGATGAATTCTAGCTCTGTACTCATCACAGACTGAAACGAACAACAGTCCAGGGTTTGAAAACTTGGTACCTGTAAGCAAAAACAAGTAACTTCTGATCAGAAAGTTAATCTTAAAATCAAGGGACAGAGGTCCCACCGTGATCGCCACTGAAAGCACGAGGATATGGAAACAAAAAGGAAAATGCCAAGTACGATGCGTATAAAACCAAACTTAACGCCAAAAGCCTATATATTGAAAAATGCATGAAAGGAAAGAACATAAATGAATTGACACAAGATAAAAGCAATATGGAATATGGCCCTCTTTATTGATATGCTTTTAAAGTCATGTTACAATACGTCTCCTTCCCTTTTAGGGGATAGGAGCGTTAAATATGTTTCTTATCACATCCATGGATAGCAATCCTTCTTCCGCGTGCCCACATGTAAGATGGGCGGACCAAAATGTCACCACCGCTTGTGTATATGAGTGTTGACTCCTTACTGCTCCTCTGATGTTGGAGACCTATGTTCAAGGAAATAGAAAAGATCAGTAGCACCTGCAGATAGAATAGAACATGTGTTTCCCAAGGCCTACTGTTAGTGTATGCATGAAAATATTAAAACGATAACCAAATAACATCAGAACGACCTAAAAAATTAACAGAAGCATGAATATGTTACCAGGAGGGCACTGCAAGTGGAACAGTCAAGAAATTCCTCACAGATTTGTATTCGCTCCGGGGTGGGACGAATAGACCTGCAATAAATTGTTAGAAAGCACCCTCTTCAATGTCCTATCCAGAAAGCTCCAAATGACCTAAAAAGTTGGGGTTAGCTAATTGGGGGTATTTTGGGAAGACCCAGAAGGTCATATTTCTCCAATTTGGCCTCTATCACCCAGATTTTGATGGTGCCATCTGCAAGTTAGTAAAGGCGGGAAATGATAAAAACATGGTCAAAAATGCTCAGAATGAAGTGAAATTTAAACTACAGCCTATTTAAATAACCTAGAATAAGATGCAAAAATAAAATAAAGGAAATCTGCCACATATTTCTAATCACTCCGGGGTGGGGCGTTTAGAACTACGACAGCTTGGGGGGCGCCCAGGGGCAGGACGCCCACCGTTTGGGACTTTGTTTCGGCACCAATCCACTTGGGATGGGTCCAAAACCTCTTATGGGGTGTTTTCAAAAAATTTTGTGGGATATTGTGGCCAAATTTTCGGGTTTGGGCTCCGGATTTGCGCTTCCAATAATCACCCAATAACCTCCCTCCAAAAGAGAGATCAAGGATGTGAAAGGCACAAATCAAAAGGTGTGTGTATGGATGTAAAATGGCAGCACTTCGTTGCTCAAAATGCTCCCTCTCTCTCTCCTTTTTGGGTGAGAAGTCTCACCAATTTATAGACCTAGGGTCTCTTTGTTTGAATGCGCATGCGAGAGCGCCACTTGAGTTGCATGTCCTATTTTGAGAAAATAGATTATTCCCTGATTTAGAGTCTCCTTGCATGAGGCCTCCAAAATCAAAGACATGCATGACTGAAGTCTCTCTCCTTGATTTGAAGTCGTTCCTCACAATTGCATGGCCTGAAGCTGTAGTTAACTGGCGGACTTGTCGAGGTTTGACTTTTTGCCAGTCAAACCTGCTATTCGCCTCACCCTGGGGTGAATGCTGCTATTCGTCCCTGGGTGGGATGAATCCCAGTTTGTAATCATCCCGGGGTGGGACGAGTAGAGAGCAAAGTGCCAAAAGGTGCCAAATTGACCCTTGACCTTCCAAACTATTGTTGGGAGTGGTTAGGACCACTGTTTAACCTCTGGGGGCTGCCCTGGGGGCTGTGTGTGTCAATGCGATCGATGCTTGTTGTCACATAATCGGATTGGTGCTGTTTTGGTGTCTACATTTATATCCTTTGTGCACATTCCAAGGGAATGGAATGTGGTTGTTGATTACCTGGCCAAAAGGGCTTTTGAGCTGCTGGATCCTTGGAGTATCGATAATTGGGAGAGTCTCTTGTCTGGGGACTCTCAACGCCTGTGGGAGTTGATCCACAAGGATGTATAGACTTAATGTGGTTTGTTCTTGTTATATTTTTTGGGTGTCATTCTAGTCTAGTGGTTTTAGCCTGTTTGGCTATTTATTTGAGTCCTGGTTGGAAGCTCAGTTGTACTCTATAATCCAAACTTTTTATCAATAAATTTTTACCCCTTTATTTAAAAAAAAAGTTGCTTTCTTAATAGAATATTTTTCATTTAACTGAATTGTAGGCAAATAATAGTGTTATGCGTAGAAACTAACAAAATATCATAACATATATCATGAATTATATTTTAAACCCTTACAATTTATTGATGGAAGGTTCTTGCATTCACATCTAAAGAAATTACAATAGATATATTTTTTACATCTAAAGAACTCAAAATAAATGTATTTCAAAGATTCCATTAAATCTTAGTGTGTTTCCACACCAAAATATTTTTTTAAATAAGTACACCTTTAACCAAAAAAACCATGTAGCTCGAGTTAGGGTAGCTTGCTCAATATTAAGATCCTTAATACTTTGGCTTTCATCTACAAAAATATAGTTGACACACCATCATTCCTCACATATTTTCTTATGAAAACTATCCTGCTCTGGTAGTGGTGATCTTTTTTGGTGTTCATTTTTGTGGAGATCATTCAATTTTTTTTTGTCTCCCAAATCTTTGTTTCGAAGGAGATCAAAAGTTTTTTTTAATTACTCTCCTCACATATTTATTGTCAGATGTTTGACTCATTAATTAAAATAGATATTAATATAATGTGTGGCAAGCTCTTCTCTGACATTGCATAAATCTAATGCTTGGAGTGCGATGATTTCATTTGTCTTTCTCTATGGTCATTTGAAACGATCTTAGAGCTCAGCGGAGGCCAAATCTCAAAGATTTTTTCTACACTTAAACTCTAAGCTCGCTTTCTATCTGTTATCAGGAGCTTCAAAATTTTTATTCAAATATTTATATAAGTTGTGTGAATATTGCTCTCTAAACCAAAGCTTTTATTCAGCATCAATATTTTTTTTGAATATGCTATAGTTGTGTTGTGTGAATATTGATTCTAGAGCTACTTATTTCACGTATCTGTATTCTTTTTTTAAGTACAACGAACACTTGGCATCCGCTTGACGTTCCTCTCTCTCCCTGTGCCATTCAAAAATTCAAACTCTTTACCATTCGTATGTTGCATTGCGATTCAAGAAAATAACCTAGGTATTATTTTTTTATAATTATCTCTTTTTTTATCTCTCGAATGTAGTAATATCACAGGTACATCATGCTCCTTTTGAAGAGTGTGCAGAATAGTCGCAGTGTCTTCCTTGTTGTTCGAAGAACCATTTTTTGGGAGTCCTACCTTGGAAAATGGAGCGATCATTTGGAGCGCTCCTTTCTCTTTTTTCGCAGACGATTCCCTCATTTTTCAAATTTCTTTTAGATTTGATTACTCGGTACTGTGAGTTACGTTCTCCTTCGAGTCCTTCGATGACACATCCAGATCAAGTCAGGTATTTTTTAGAAGTCTTGGAGTACCTTATCTCAATTAAAATTTGTCTTTTGTAAAGTTTGATATCTGGGCCCTAACAAAGCCCCAAGAGCTCTCTTCAACTTCTTCATTATTTGAAGAAAAGATCTTCTATTCGACTAGTTTTTTTAAAAACTAGTACTAAATAGAGATATGTTCTTCACATTATAAGTTATCAAATCACTTTATATTGCTGTATTTTTCTTCTTTAGTGCCTATGTTTTTGGCCACTAAAGAGAAAATAAAAAGACAAGTTTGTAACCTCTTTAATAAAATTTTATTTGGGGGGTTTTAAGGGTGCCTTTTATGCACATGTGTTATAGGATTCAAGGGGGGTTGTTAATATTGGTCAAAAATTCTTATTTGTCTATTTGATTTTATTATTTTTTTTAAGGAAAAATTCATACTTCATCAAATAAGGGAATATATTTGGATGATAAACTAATTTATGGTTTATTTAAAAATTTAATCATAAATTTCATTTCATTTCAATTCCTTGTTTTTAAGAAAGTAATATAATAAATATTTCCTTTCTAAAATAATAAAAGAAATCAAATATTTTAAACAACCTCCATTATAACCTACATTCCAAGTATTGCACTTCTCAAAACTCATAGTTTCCCTCACATAAGGGTGGGTTATTGAGAAAAACAATATATGGTTTCGTAGATAAAAATTTCAATCAAAATCCTAAGTTCCACGTACCATTCCTCTCATTACTTATAGTTTCCCTCTCGTAAGGGCGGGTACTAAGAAGAATAAGTATAAAGGCCTAGCCTAATATTTTTTGCTTCATTAGCCTAAGTAAGGTATATCACCCTCCTCATTTACTTATAGTTTCCCTCTCATCAGGGCGGGTAAATTGAGTAGATTGGTATTACTCTCAGGATTTTGTTTCAACCTTTAAAAGCTTATTTTAATTTGAAGTTAAGGGGGGGATTATTGGTTCACTTCAAATTTCTTTGGCAAAATGAATACAATAAATATAATTGATCCTCTCACCCCTCATAACTATCATACATGGAAACCCAAAATATTAAATCTCATTTCTCAAAAAGGGCTCACACACCTGCTAGAAGAGAAGCAACTTGAATTTGAAAAAGAATATGAAATATTTATTCATAAAGGGAAAATGTATGAAACAATGGGTATTATAAGCACTAATGTAAATGAAATCTTATGGTTTCACACTACGGATTGTAAAACTCCTTATGAAATTTGGGAAAAACTAAAGAACTTATTTGGAAAAGTAGATCAAATAAGGTCAATGCAATTAGAGGCAGAATTAACAGCACTATCTTCTAAAGACTTTAGCAATGTTGTTGACTTTCTCACCAAATTTAAAGAATTCCTTACTCAGTTTAAAGGCAGTGGCAAGGATAAAAAATATGAAGAATACACTTATCTAATTATTTCTAACTAAAATGGTGTGTTTCAAATATTCGCAACCACCTTTCTATCTACAAAATATGCTCTTGGTGCAAGTTTCAAAATGCCCTCCTTAGAAGAATTTTGTGAGAGACTAACTAGAGAAGAAAAAAACTTGCAAAGTATGAGATCTCTTCCTCTTCCTCTAAAGCCTTAGTAGCATCCACATCCACTAAATAAAAATTCAAAAAGAAAGAAAGAAGTCCCATAACTTGTACTCACTACAAAAATAATGGTCATTCTACAAATAAATGTTGGAAAAGATTACATCAACTAGAGGAAGCTATGAAGGATAAAAATATAGATAATAAAAAGTAGATAGTAAAAGCCCTAAATGTTCAAGGGAAGTCCACCAATACTTCTTCTAATTACTAGGTACTAGATTCTGGAGCAACTCATCACATGACTACTTCAGATGAGTCATTCTCTTCTATCTCCTCAAGTTCAACATGTAGCATAGAATTTGGTGACTCTTCCTTTATCCTAGTAAAAGAAAATGGTGACATATCTATTGATGGTGGCTCTATCAATAATATTATCTATATTCCAAACATTGCAACAAATCTCCTCTCCATCTATCATATTTGTACTTCTGGAAAGGGGAAAATTGTTCTCTTCTCTCCAACATGAGTTGAGATAAGATACTTTCAAGACCCCCACTCTATTATAGCCAAAGGAGATATTGATCACAACACTCGTCTATTTCACTTTAAAGGATTCAAAAATACAAAAGGGGCCTCCTATTTTGTGGCTCATGGAGATCTTGAAAGCAAAATTTGGCATGAAAGGTTTGGTCATCTCATTTATAACTACCTAAAGGAATTGAAAACCCATGAAATGGTAACAGGTCTACCTCAAGTCTTTTCTATTGATGGATTATGTCCTGGATGTGGTCTTGGAAAGAAACATCAAGATCCTTTCCACCCAAGTGGTTCTCTAAAAGACTCATCCTCTCTAGAGTTAATCCATAGTGACTTGATGTTTTTTTTTGGAGCCTTCTTTTAAAGGAGCAAAATATGCTCTAACCTTCATTGATGACTTTTCCAGAAGAACTTGGGTCTACTTCCTAAAATACAAAAGTGATGTTTTATCCCACTTCAAAATATTCAAAGCCTTAGTTGAAAATCATGCCTCTTGCAACATCAAGCAAATTCGCACAGATAATGGGGGGAATATTGCAGTAATGAGTTCTCAATATTTCTATCAAGTCATGGCATCATTCATTAAAATTCTATCTCCCATAATCCGTAGCAAAATGGCATTGCAGAGAGGAAAAACCAAACATTGAAGGAAATGGCAAACTATATGCTCCATTCAAGAGATCTTCCAAAGGTTTTTTGGGTAGAAGCTATTAACTGTGCAAACTATATTCAAAACCGCACACCTCATAAATATTTTGACCATTTAAATATTGAGGAAGCATGGATTGGTTCAAAATTGGATGTCTCCTTCTTCAATATTTTTGGGTGTACTGCTTGGGCGCACATCCCAAAGAAGAAAAGAAAGACTCTAGATAAGAAAAGCAAAAAGCTCATCTATGTTGGTTATTGTGAGGAAATGAAAGCATACAAGCTCCTTGATTCCTCAACTTATGAGGTCTTTTTCATAGAAATGTCAAATTTGATAAAACATTCCCTCAGAAAGATCCTCAAACATCCTCTTCCTCTATTGAGCCTTCTCCTATAGTAGAACCTCAATATAATGAAGAATCAACTTTAGAGATTAATTTAGAGATTGATGATCAATATGAGGAACCTATAAATCCAAATCAAAGTCTTTACATTCCTTCTACTCCTTCCACTATGCCAAAATGGGCCTGCACCATTGTTAAAAAAGCTTGCCTAGTAGCCAAATGTTTCTCTCAAATTGAAAGAATTAATTATGCTAAAACCTTTGCACCAGTTGCCAAAATGGATTCTGTTAGATTGGTTCTTGCTATGGCTACTTCCCAAAAGTGGCCTATATTTCAAATGGATGTAAAAAGTGCTTTCTTACATGGGGACTTAAAGGAAGATATATTTATGGAACAACCTGCTGGTTTCACTCAAGACTCCTCTCTTTTTTGTAGGCTAAAGAAGTCTCTCTATGGCCTCAAACAAGCTCCTAGAGCTTGCTATGAAAAAATGGACTCCTTCCTTCTTTCCTCAGGTTTTTCTCATTATGAGTCTGATAACATAGTCTACATTTGAAGAGATGAAGGAAAAATCACCATACTTGTTCTATATGTTGATGATCTGCTACTCACTATCATACTATAAAAGACTCCCTCTCTAAAAAAATTAATATGGCTGATCTGGGTCTAGCAGATTACTTTCATTGTGTCAATAAAAATACACTCTAGATCTTCTTCAAAGGTTTAAAATGATAGATTGTAAACTGTCTCCTACACCTTTCAAGTCTGGAGTCAATCTAAGTACTTCTTGCACATCCCCTCTATGTGATGCAACTCTATACGGTCAACTTGTAGGGAGTCTATTATACCTTACTCATACTCATCCAAATATCTCATATGTTGTTGGCTTAGTATCCAGATTCTCACATCAACCTCATTTCAGTCATTGGCAAGCAACAAAAAGGATCCTTCGCTACTTGCAAGGAACTACTCACTTTGGGCTCTTATATGAGGTAAAATCCATGGATATCATTGGCTATATGGATTCAAATTGGGCAGGTTTAGTAGAAGATATATGTTTAACTTATGGCTATGTTTTTTGTCTTGGTTCTTCTCTAATTGCTTGGTTATGCAAAAGACAACAAGCAGTGGTCTTATCATCTACAGAGATAGAATACATGCCAACAGTTTTAGCAAGTCAAGAAGCTCTTTGGATTTGTTATATTCTAAAAGAACTTAGGTTTTCCAATAAAAATCCTATTACTATTTGGTGTGACAATCAAAGCACAATTCATATTTCATGCAATCTAGTTGAGCATCAGCGCACCAAGCATATTGAGAGACACATGCACTTCATTCGACAACATATTCAGAACGAGGACATATGCTTGGACTATATTCCAACTAAAAATCAGGTTACAAACATATTCACCAAGTCATTTCCTTCTCTACGTTACATACAGTTACGAGATAAACTTGGAGTATTACAACTACATTGAAACAGAGGTATTTTCACCTCTCCTTTTATTATTGTATTCTTTGGAGGATGGTTTTTTCCCATGTGGATTTTTTTATCATCACTCCCTTATATATTGTACATGAGTACCTCATTAGGCCATGTTGCCGAGACTCATTATTTTTTTGTGTTATTAAGGATAAGATTCGTCATTCGAAGACATGCATCTTCATTTTTTCCTTTTGATAGATGGTTTTTCCCATGGGGTTTGTACCATATTATCAAAATTAAACCATTGTACATGAGTACCTCATCAAGCCATGTTGTTGGGACTCACCATTTTTTTATTACGAGGACAATCTTTGCAAACCGAATACATGTCTCTTCCTTTTTTCCTTTTGATAGATGGGTTTTCCCATGGGGTTTTTACCATCTACTCAAAATGAAACCATTGTACATGAGTACCTCATCAGGATTTGTTGTCGGGACTCATTTGTACAATACAACCATAGTATCACTTAAGGGGGGTGTTAGAATAAATAATTATTCTCTTCAGTTCTACTAGGATAGACTTACTTGAGTTTCCACTCCTTTATGAGTCAGGTGAACTCTCAGTTATAGTCTAGATCAAATTTGATGAGTTGTTGTAATCCAACAACTCTCAATGATCAACTTTGTTATTTATACAAAGTTGATCTATGGAATAATCAATCAGTTCTATTTTTGTTTCTTCAAATCTTGTAATGCTTTGCAGTTCTACTCTTGGGAAATTCTAATAGGAGGGTTGGTCACAACCAAACTATTTTTAGTAACTGACAAGTGGAAGGTTCAAACTACAGGGGCTCCTCTCACCAAACCTATTTCACCCCGTTATTGTTGATCCAGCATTAAGGGGATCACTAGTCACTTAGGATTTGTACCGTTATCGTCGATATGGTGTGCACTTAGAAGATTCATATCAGAATACTACCTTTGCAAATAGGTTGCCCCCAAGGTTAGGTCTGAACCTGGGTGTCTTCTAGGTAACAAGTGGAACTTATTTTAATCTCATAAAAACAATTAAAAAATATATGAACTATACTAGTAGGTCCTTTGTATTTAATGATTGAAATATAAGGATTGTATTTCCTAGACATATAATAAGCATTTATTCTTGATGGTGCAAATAATAGTGATAGAAAATTATTTAAATAGTGCTAGAAATAATTAAGAATGAATTAATTATTTGTGTGTTTATAAATAAAGTATATATATTTAATATGATTTTATAAAAACATGTATCCATGTGAAATTTTAACTTTATCATAGAAATAATGTGATTAATATACTTATAGATAGTCTCGGTGTGTGTGGTTGTGTGTTAAAATATCTATTGATAAGCTTATCTCTTCTCCTTATTATAGTGAATCAAACTTGGAATATATTATCAAATAGAATAACTTGAAAATACTCACAAAATAATTGCATGGATTTTCTTATAATTTTGCACATAGAATACTGAAAAAACAATTGAATAAAGGTAGACTAATGTAAGCATAAAGATATGCATGTTCCACACATATTACAATTCTTTGTCACAAATATATAATTGTATGTGACTCCTCATATGTTGCACTTTTGACCTTCACTCTTCTTTGCAACTCTTCACTTTCCTATTCTAAGGATACATGTGCACACTTACATATTGGACACTTATGCACATTTACACTCATAACACTTGCACACATATTTACATGACACTTGTGCATTTCTTGCACATTATTACATTACATGAAATATTAACTCACTCACTAATGTTATATTCTCCAACACCCCCTTGTGTTAGTCTTCAATATACTCTTCATCCTTCATGTGACTTTGATTTTGGATTTGATATTGACCCGATTCTTCTTCTTTTTATTGTCTTCATCCTTTTCTTATTTAATTTGTAGAAGGTTTTGTAGTGCAATATGTTAATTGTCCTCTCATATTTTTTATCATCTTAAATTTTGGATTAACCTAATGTCTTCGATGGTAAAGAGATTCTTGATTCTCACTTTCTATAATTTATCTCTTAGAATATTCAATAGTATTATTTTGAACTAAAACAAGATCTTGAGAGAATCCAATTGAGTCTAAAGCATAAATTCCATTTTTAATTGACCTTGTAGCTTCTATCTCATTTTTATTCTTAATGAGACACTTATTAACTCCATTTATATATTTTAACTCAATCAATCTTTTGCTTTCTACTAGCTTAGTTACTAAAATGAGATTAGTTGTCAATCTAGGAACATACATGACATCATGTAACACAAAGTCTGAGAATGATGTACTAGGTGTTACACATCCACTTCCATGAACAAAATAATTGTTTACCATCTGCAATTTTCAAGCTGAAATCATCTTTAAATTCTAAACAATCAAATAATTGTAAATTGCCTATCATATGATGATTAGCACCAAAATATATGTACGAAAGATCTCTCTCTTTTTGAATCATATAATTATCTCTAATTGAGACTATTTTTCATTGTTGATGAAAATATTAAGTGAACTTTGACCTTTAACTTTTCCATAATGTCTTTTATGTTGATATATTCCTCTTAATAATTTATCCATTAGTTTTTATTAGTTTCCTTTGGTGTAGTCTACCTTATGTCTCCCTAGGTTTTGAATATTAAACTTTTCAAGGGTCTAAATTTTCAAAAACCTATGATGTTGAATTCCTTATGGCTCCCTAATTAATTAGAAACTAGAAAAATAAGAATATTTGCAAATTTAATATTTCTAAATTTGATGTAGACTTCCTTATCTCTCCACAATTAAATAATTTATAAAAATTCTATGTGCCTTGAATTTCAAATAAAGTAATAAATCTTTCAAGTAAATAAATTTCAAAAAGTTTCATATTAATTTATATCAATATCTACTTATCACTCCAAGATTTTAAAAAACTGACTATTGACTTAATTATCCTTATTAATCTTTTTATCTCTCCATTTGATTTTAATAAACCTTAGCAAAATCAATAATTAAATTTATGAACTCCTTATTTCTCCTCTAACCTTAGAAATAATCATAAGTAAATATTAAATCCTAATATACATCCTTAATGGCACAACTGTTTGAAAAAATCTTTGAAATTGTGATTTGGTAAGTGTTTCACTAACCTCCAATGAGTTGTGTTTCATTATCCTCCAATAAGCTATGTTTCATTGTCCTCCAATAAGTGCTTGAGATTTTCACTGTCCTCCAATGGGTGGTGTTTCATTATCCTCCAATAGGCACTTGAGCATTTCACTATCCTCTACTGAGCGGTATTTCACTATCCTTCAATGATTGCTTGGACGTTTCATTGCTCTTCATTCACTGGTGCTTCAAACAGGTGAGGATGAGTGGGTATTCTTTGCACAAATCCTTTCTTGTAACATTTCACGAAACACTTCAATATTTTCCCGTCCATATTCCTTATGTCAACGTGGTAACTTAGCAAAGTGCATGTTTTTAGTTAACGCTTCAACGTTTCAATTCAATCGTTTCACTTATTTGGTGCTCAAGTCAAGGTTTGGTTCTCTAATGCTTGGCTTCAACATCCAAACAACTCTAGATATTCTCTTAGCTTAATCCTTAACTCTTAGGCTTGTGCATCACTTATATTCCTATGTAATACGTTTTGTTGCTCAACCATTTGTCTCCTACATTACTTGAACTTTTGTGCACCTCGTTCAACCCCTACGATCCTTCACTAGCGCTTCTATTGTGGCTTATGCACACCTTGGTTGAAGTTCGATCTAGATGTATCTTGGTGAGCACTTGATCCTTCAAATGCTCATCTCTTAGAGTTCTTTGTGCTTGAGTAACTAAAAATTTACCCATGCATTACTTAAATTTTCCATGATGCTTAGATTAACATTGTACATTTTAGAATTATGTGCCTCTTCATTTCTTAGGTTACCACTTAGATTCTAACATCCCTTGTCCTTATATGAACTTGTGGATGGTGCTTCAGCCTCTGCACTCCTACTAAACCTTTAGGAAACTTTTGTGTCTTGGCTTGAGTTCTCCTTGGTACTGAACTCTTGATACTAGCTCAACACTCATCTTATATTGTTATGTGCTTGGCTTCTTCTTCTTAGCACTCAGCAGTTCAGATGCTATGCTTTCCAATACTCAACGCTTTAGGTGACTATATTTTTCTAGCGCTTGCTTGTTCCAATGTGACACTATACTTTTTGCAAAATAATATCTTTGCATTGTGCTGACTTAGGGGATTTAGCTTCACTTCCCTAGTTCCTTGCTTCTCTACATTTTTAGCTCTTTGGTGCATGTCGTTGGAACTTGAATTTCTTCTTTGATGTCTTAATACTTGGCTCTTCTTTCACTCTATCAATATTTTACTACATTCTCTTATATTTATTTATTGGTGTTCTAATCTCCTTCCTTCATTTAATATTGAAGATGCAAATTCGGATGCTAAAGCTTCAAAGTAGAACATCCTTACAAGCTTCAAAATTTTAAAATTTCCTTGAATATTACCTTTATCATACAATTTTCTTCATAATGGTTTTCCAATATTTCTTAAAATTACCTTCTTTCATGTTGATGCTAGGTTGAAATTCGAATGCTTTAATGCTGCCAAATATTTTCTTCTTAATGTTGTTTTCTCATTTTTTCAATAGCATTTTATGAATGTTGTTTTGCTCTTCTCCTTTTATCATTATGAATAGCACTTATCTGACAATGCCACTACTATGACATTCTTCTTGTTGACCTGATCTCTTTTAATCTCTATAGAACAAGCTATAATAATAATATTTTTTTATTAAGAACCTCCAACTCTATATTTTTTCTTCTTATATATACTTTCACTTTGATTGCTCCCCCTTGTGCTTGGTTTAATTTTAAGCATTACTTATCTATATCTTAATTTTATGGGCTTGTCGTCGAATGGCAATGATTGTCCCAAATCCAATAAGATATTTTCTAGAAACTCTTCTAATAGAACCTCTCTATCTCTTTCTTCTTGTAATACTTCTTTGACTTCAATAATATTTTTCTCTAGCTTCAATTCTTCTTGGTTACCTTTCAAAACTTGATGCCCATGTGGTCTTCTAGTTGTTCTACCTTGTACAGTTCTTACATTGTCCTTTAACTTGGATTGTCCTCAAGAATTTTTGTTGTCTTGAAGTCTTTTATGACTTTCAAACTTTGGCAAGATACTTGCCTTTCCAAAAATGTTATCTTCAAGTCTTTCTTGCTTGAAGTCTTCTTGCTACCTTCAAGTTTTCTTCTTACTTGATTTCTATCTCTATAGAGCAAGTTATATTAATGGTCTCTTTTCTTCTTAAGGACCAATAAATCTTTTATCATGGACCTCTTTCTTGAGTCTTCTACAATCTACCTTCAATGGGAATTTTTTTCAAGTCTCCTTTGTCTGCTTCTATGAAACATCTTTGGAGTCTCCTTTCTCTATCAATATCAAGGTCTATCTTCAAGACTTGAATCTATATTGTAGATTGTCTTCTATTTCGAATAGATTCTTGGAATAGGTTAACTCAATATATCTATTAAGGTCTATATTTGAGACCTGAAAATTTTATCAAGATCTATATTTGAGACTTAATTGCAACTTGAATCAATCCTTGCATGAGGAAAGCTCTTGGTCTTCAAGCAATCGAAGATGAAAGTCTTCTCTATCTGTTGTAGGAAGCTTCTCAAATTTTGAAGATCAATTTTCACTGTAGCAGAATCTTTAGATAACTTTTTCTAGCATTACCTAAGAATCCAATTAATTTAAATTATTTGAAGCAGAATAGCAATGATCAACTTTTCTTCTAAGTTGGTTCTCAAAACATGAAACTTATTCTTCACCGATTATTCTTCAACCTAGTGGAAATATCCTTTGCTTCACTGGTTTTTCTTCAACCTAGTGGTAAAAATTCTCTTAAATGGTTTTTCTTCAACCTAGTGGTAAAATTTATCTAAACTGGTTTTTATTCAACCTAGTGGTAAAACTTATCTTCATTGGTTTTTCTTACCTAGTGGTAATATCCTTAATTTTTGCAACTTTCAAAACCTATGCAAGTAACCTTGTTGTGGCTCTGATATCACTATTAGCTTTTGATGAGAACAATATTTAGTATAAATTACCACAAAAAAATAATCACAAGATCGAATATAATAAAGTTGCAATATAAAGAATCAAATAGAATAACTTGAAATATAATATCAAATAGAATAACTTGAAAATACTCATAGAATAATCACATGGGCATTCTTATAATATTGCACATATAATACTAAAAATGCAATTGAATGAAAGTCTACTAATGCAATCATAAAGCTATGCATGTTCGATACATATTGCAATACTTTATCACATATATATAGTTGTATGTGACTCCTCATATGTTGCACTCTTGACCTTCACTCTTTTTTGCAACTCTTCACTTTCCTATTCTAAGGACACATGTGCACACTTACATATTGGACACTTGTGCACATTTACACTCATAACACTTGCACACATAATTACATGACACTTGTGCATTTCCTACACATTATTACATTACATGAAATATTAACTCACTCACTAATCTAAGACACAATCCTAATCTAATATTTACAATGATGTACCAAGGTGGTATATTGACATGTATCAAATAATGTAATATTCTCCAACAAGGATACTTAGCACTTATTTAATTGTTAAGGATGGAAAAAATTATGCATTAATTCCATTGAAGGACAAAGGAAAAGAAGTGTGCAATAGTTCTAAAGTTTATCTTATCTCCATAAAACAATTCTTGAAGGAGAAGAAAAAAAGGGGAATCATATTTTGATTTCATCGCTAAACCCATAGAAGATGGTAGTATGGGTGTCATTCCACGTGAAGAGAAGGAATTGTTTGAAGAATATGCTGATATTATTTTAGAAGAGTTACTTTATGGGTTACCATCTATAAGAAGCATTAGTCATCAAATGGACTTAATACCTAGATCAATTTTTCCAAACAAGACAACCTATAATATGATACCTATGGAAAATGAAGAAATCAAGAGACAAGTCCAAGAGCTATTAGACAAGGGATAGATTAGGGAAAGCTTGATTCCATGTATGGTACTTGTTGTACTAGAACCCAAGAAAGGAGGAGAATGACGTATGTGCATAGACTCTCGAGCAATCAATAAAATTATAATAAAATATAGGTTTTGTTTCCTTGTGTGGATGACTTGATGGATTGTTTGAGTGGATTAGAGTACTTCACAAAGATTTATTTGAAGAGTGGTTATCATTAAATTTTAATAAAATAAGAATATGAATGGAAGATTGTGTTTAAAAACCAAATAAGGCTTGTATGAATGGTTGGTTTTGCCATTCAGGTTGACAAATGCACCTAGTACTTTTATGAGGTTGTTGAATGGAATCTTGAAACATTTTATTGGTAATTTTATGGTGGTTTAATTGGATGATATTTTGGTGTTTAGAAAGATGAAAGAAAAATACATAACACATATGAGGTTAGTTTTGCAAATGTTGAAGGAGGAACAAGTGTTGGTTAATTTGAATAAATATAGTTTTATGAAGAAGGAATGTATATATTAGGGTTTTTTCATATCCAAGGATGGTTTGCAGATGGGTCCAACAAACGTAAAGGCTATTATGGAGTGGCCATCACCAAAGAGTATGTTTGAAGCCAAAATATTTATTGGTTTGGCAAGTTTAATTTCATAGAAATTTCATCAGGAATTTTAGTGGAATTTATGCTTCAATCATGGAAATGATGAATGAAGGTAGACATAAGTTCAAATGGATGAGTGGAACATAAATGAGCTTTCAAATGTTAAAAGATAAATTCATGGAATAATCAGTTTTGGCATTGCCATACTTTATCAAGGTTTTCCAAGTAGATTGTGATGCTAGCAAGACAACTATTGAAGGATTTATGAGCTAGGAAGGTAGACCCATTGCTTACTTCAGTGAAAAGTTAAATGAGGTCAAGAAAAAATATTTAGTTTATGATCAAGAGTTTGATGCCATTGTGCAAGCACTAAAGAAGTCAAGGAATTATCTATTATTGAATAAATTTGTGCTATTTATGGATCATTATGCATTGCAATTCTTTAATAGCTAGAGAAAATTGAACCAAAGACACACGAAATGGGTGGAGTATCTTCAAAGTTACTCATTTCTTTTGAAACATAGAAATGGTAGTTCAAATTGGGTAGTTGATGTCTTGAGTAGAAATTTGTTGATGAATACAATGAAGATTGAAATGGTAGGTTTTGATGCTATGAAAGATCTTTATATTGATTATTTGGACTTTAAAGAAGCCTAGGTAGCTTGTAATAACCCTACTATAGGATATAGAATACCATGGTTGGATAATTTAATCCAAGAAGGACTATTATTCAAGGGATAATAGTTATGCATACCACAAAGCTCAATGAGAGAGAACCTGATAAGAGAAAAACATAGTGGAGGACTAGTTGGATATTTTAGAATAGATAAAACTTTGAAACAACTTTGTGAAAGCTATTATTGTCCTAAAATAAGTGTGTATGTACAAAAAATTATGCAAAGTTATACAGTCTATCAACATACAAAAGGAAAGAGCCAGAATATTGGATTATATCAACCATTATCAATACTAGAAAGGCCATAGGAGGACATAAGTATGGACTTTATCCTTATATTGCCTCAAACACAAAAAGGGAATGATTTATTTTTTGTTGTTGTTGATCAATTTTTGAATATGGTGTATTTCATACCTTGGAGGAAAATGGATGATGCTACTCATATTGTTGATTTGATATTTTGAGAAGTTTTAGGACAAATATACAAAATTTTTAGGTCACTTTTGGCACACTTTGTGGAAAAAATTGGACACAAAATTAAGTTTTAATTTAGCTTATCACCCACAAGAAGATGGATAAATCAAAGTGGTGAACAAAAGCCTTGGGAATTTGTTGAGGTTCTTAGTTGGCAAGAAGCCAAAGTTACGGGATACCATTTTGGCACAAGAAAAATTCACATATAACATTTCAATAAATAGAATAAAACATAAGAGTTCATTCCAAATTGTGTATGGAATCTATCCAAGAGGATTAGATGATTTATGGAGTACAACTAACTTGTAGAGAACTAGTGATATAGTAGAGGATTTTTCTAATTATGTGCATAACTTAGATTAGGAGGTGAAAGCTGATTTGGAGAAGAATGATAGGAGATACAAGCAACATGTTGATCTCAATCAAAGGAAACAACAATATCAGCTTAGATGCTTGGTTTTAACACATTTGTAAAAATACAGATTTCTAAAAGGCAATTACAACAAGCTCAATTGGAAAAAAATTGGACCTTATAAGGTCTTGAAGAATTTTGCAGCTAATTCATATGAAATTAAACTCCCCAAAGGAGTAGACATTTCACCAATTTTTAACATGGAGGATTTGTATCCATATTATAATATATCCATGGATAATACTAAATACATCATATCTGAATTTCCAATGAAAGAGTGGATAGCACAATTGCTAGAAAAAGATTTGAATGAAATAAAGGCAATGATAGATTCTAGAGTAACCAAGAGGACAAGAGACAAGGTATATTATGAGTATCTAGTCTAGTGGAAGAACTACTCAATTGAAGTAGTGATATGGATGAGTTCTTCCAATATTGCTAAGTATGGTATCTCGGTTACAAACTTCAACAAATTTTCATGAGATTTTTCTCATGAAATATTTCCTCTTACAAGACATGTAAATGTGGGAGCATTTAAATAATTTTAATATTTTCTTATTAAGGTTTGTTAATATAATGATTATGGGTAAGTATTCTAGGTGGTTATTTTGGTAACCACCATTCATGTGTATAAGAGAAGAAGAAGGGCAAGGGACATGCATATAGAGTTAAGAAGTCAAGACAAAGAGAAAAAGAAAGGGTAGAGGTTTTTGGTTACTTATTTATGCATGGTAGCCACGAGAATAATTGGGGAAGATGTTATAATATACAACCAACCGGTACATTGCTAATAACATTAACTTTCCACCTTGAATTTATTCTATGTGTGTGTTTGAATGGTAATTGCATTAAATGCGATCAATTGCATAGATTGGTATTTGTGTAGGATTGTAGGTGAGGACAAGGTATGATTGTAGTTTGTGTGAAGACGTTGTTCGAATAGGAATTGTCATTCAAGAGGAAGTTGTACCGTTCAAGTGGAAGTCAATGTATGAGTGGGAGTGTTGACTAAAAGCTTTATTAGTGAGATTGAAATGAATGTGTGAATTATCCTTTATATAAAGAAATCATGCCCTACAGTTCAATTGAAAGAGGAATAGTCATCTTGAGTGAGGCCATCGTATGGAACTATTGTCTTGTTCATCACTATCTTGTGTCATAGAATATTATCATCTCATAGGACTGTCATCATAAGATAGTGTTGTCATAAAGATTTATCATTTGAATATGCCATCATCCTACATAATTTTATTATATTAATTGTGGTTGTCTTATCATCATGGATATTGTTGTCTTTTACTCTGTTGTCTTGTACAAAGGACATTATCGTCTCATAAGACTATCTTCACAATATTATGCTTTATCATATTGAAACTTTGTTGATCGTACGTGTGATTTTTGTGCATCATGTGGCCAAAGGTTGAGTTGATCGTTTGTGCTACTTGCAAAGGTTATCCTGAGGTAGACTGCCTTCGTTTTTGCATCTATAAAGTTTTGTTATTTGTATAAGAGTAAATTCCAATTGAAGCTATGGATAACTTAAAAAAAGAAGAAAAAACGTAATAGTTTATGAAATAATAAAATATATACAATGATTCATTAGAATGATACATGATTGTCGTTACAAATGTATCTTACTTTATAATGATATCTAAGAATTAATATATTTTTCTTAAAATCACTCATGAATGTATTTTTTAAATTTAATTCACAATTTTTTTTTTAACATATATATATATATATATATATATATATATATATATATATATATATATATTTAACCAATTAAGAGAGTGAATATGAGCAAGGAGCAAGCCTTAAGTATAAAGTTTTTCATCTAAGTATTTCCATGAAATTAAAGAATGAATGATTATCATGAGGAAAATTTGGGTATTAGGGAAGAGAAGTCATTTAAGAAAGCCCTAATTTAAAATAAGGATGGTCTTCTTAGAGGATGTATTTTTTATTATCAATAAAAGAAGAAGAATGGATCTATGGTAATCCCTATCCATAAGATAGATAATTCAACAAAAGTAATTATCAAGAATGATACAATCAAACATGATATAATAATTCTTAAAATATTAAGTTTCATAGGTACTAGCTTAGATTTGTAGAGATACAAAAGTGGGTCAAAAGGAAATGAGAATTAATTTCATATTATTCAATGACCCTCCTTTTGAAATATTTTTTTCACAAACTTAGTTTAGAAGTTAAGAATAAAATAATGGGTGGTGGCCTATGGTCTATGGGAAAAGTGTGCTTATATTGAAAATCATCCAGTGGGAATGTTTTTTAGACCAAAAAGTATTGAAATAATTTAAATGCGGGTTAATATTTTTGGACATTCATAGTAGCTTCCCAATAAGGTAGTTTCTAATAATATTGGTAATACTTAAGGGTGTTTTACATAGAAGGAACTGACTCTAGGGATCAAAATAAAGTTGTCTACACAAATATATATCGTCATTGAATTTTTAGAACTTTACCAAAATCCATTGTGATTGAATATGAATCAAGTGAGCAAGTTCAAAAAATAGAATATCAAAACATTTCATTTTGATACCGTGAATTTCATAGGATGAGACACATGGTGAGAGATTACAAAATAGAAACCATCTAGAAAGAGATAACAAGTTTTGGCCATAGAAAAATATTCAAAGTCTAAGCAACGAGATCATATTTTAATAGAACATGGATCAATTCATGGAATTTCCTTCCTAGAAAGTGGTTATGAAATTTTCTTTACCTAATTAGATGGATAAGATCGTCATGGTTCATTCAGAGCAAACATTGAAAATATTATAAAGGACGTGCTTAATGAGAACTTTAATATGCAAGTTCAAATTAAAAAATGAATTCAATAAATATGTAGGGTTAATTTTAAAATTCAAAAAGGTAAAAAGGACAAAGTTTGATGTAGGTGAACTATTTTTGTTTTTCAAAGAGTAGAAATCCATCTCCATCCAATAAAAGTACTATAGAGGTTATCCCTTGTAGTCTAGAATTTCTAGGGCAACATAGTAGAGTAGCATAGAGGATATTAATTGTACTTAAGGGTCTGTAAGAAAACATAAGAAAGTAAATACTAACGAATTTAACCCTTACACTTTAGTATTTTTAAGGTAGTATGAAAAAAGCATTTTCAAGGTTATCCCTTACACTTTAAGTTCTCTAGGAAAGTAGAAATCTATAGTTGACAAACCAAATTGTGAACAACCAAAGAAATGAAATAAAAATTGAGGATGATATCATTAGTGGAAATGGAAAGAGGAAAATAAGATCTCCAAACCAAGAAAAAATAGAAAATGAAACCTTGAAGGAGATTGATTTAGGAAGCCAAAAATAAATACCACAATGTTAAGAAGAAATGGGGCAAAGCCCAAAATAAGAATTTAAAAGACGATGAAGACAACTTCTTGGAATATTTAGGGTGTGAGTATAGCCTCAAAAAGAGTCATCAATAAATAAATAGGTCATTGTTGTTCTCAAATTATTTTAATGAGAACCAATTATAAGTAGTGAACAATGTAAGGATGCATTAAAAAATATTTAAAATTTGGAAGATTGACTAGTGCTTTCTACTATGGGAACATCGGGAGTTATTATATAAGATAGTTGCAAATGGGATAGACAACTGTGGGAAGCAAAAAGTAATTGGGTTCTTGGTCCTTTTGTAAAAGAGAAAAATATGGAAATCAAAGCTAAAATATATATGCTCCAAATATAGTTACTCTTCAAGATAGACATTGGAAGGACCTCAATTTATTCATAATACAAAGGGAAGAGTCATGTTGTCCCAAATTAAATAGACTAATGTATTTATCTCAAAGAAAAAATATTTATTTTCTAATTATCATAATACAAAGGGAAGAGTCATGTTGGCCCAAAAAATCTATAGAGAGATGGATTAAGAATTGTGATAGAAGTACTAAACATTTTTGTGCAAATGCCAAAATAAATTTGTCCTTTCATCACATCAAAGAAATTTGTAACTCTTGATTGAGGAATTATTGAGGGCAAAGAGATCAAGAAATATCCAATCATTTTCTCAAAGATAATATATCAAAATTTAGGCATGATGAGAAGGCTTAGGCTAAGATTTTTCTAAAATATTCATTGCTTATAATACAAATATATAATAAAATTTAAAAATTATGATAAGTTGTAGATGAAAGAGCTACAAGATGTAATTTTTTCTTTGACCATGACAATATGGACTTTCTATAATTTTCTTTAATTATTTTTTAAATATGTTATATATTTGAAGAATGCCATGTTTATTACATTGGTTCCTAAAAAAGAAGAATAAATATGTAATAAGACTTTATATTGTGATTTGTAAAATAATTTTAAAATTATAGAAAACAAATTAAAGATTTTACAATTGTATTATCTTAGAAAAACAAGATGCATTGAGAAGAACCTTTTTAAGCCAATAAAAGGTAATATCTAAAGTATTTTGATTACATGCAAAAATCCTCCTTATGCTAACAAAAAAAATTATAACAATAAAATATTATTAAATTGAATTATTTTTTAAAATTAGAAATAAATTTTTAAATTTTGATATTGAAATTTCTAGTCTTTATTATTTCACAATCACCAATTCAAATTTTATAAAATAGAAAAAAAAATGCGTACTCTAACTTCATGCACTTGCATTATCAATGATGAAACCTCGTACAATTTATTCGTAAGAACGTCATGCTACTTACATTATCGATAATGAAACTGTTTTTAAAAAATATTAATTAAATAATAATAATAAATAAATAAATAAATTATTTTTTAATAATTTAAACTTTAAACTTGCTTTATAAAAATCCAGTCCCAGGTTCAAATCCCTCCCCCTCATGCATGCGGATATGTAACTCTGGGGTGTGTTAATCCCACCCACCCAGTCAAAAATAAATAAATTAAACAATACGTACAAACTGTTAGCATATCATATGATAGTGCCTAAATTCTATTTCATTATTGGGTGGTTTTATAAAAATAACGCTTAGCGCTCTCTAGTTAATGATTTGGTTGGAGAACCAACTCGGTGGTTCAACCAACCGAACCACCGTGCTTCCTCAATAAAGTTGCTTCGTATTTCGTGAATACTACATATTTCTATATGGTACTAGAGCTTGGAGAGTTGGCAGATACGGTTGGAGAATGCGGTTACTACAACTGGTCCACTGCACACAGATCAAACACCCTGGGCACAACAAGGCAGACGACACACATAAATCAATGAATGAAGCAGACCAGACGACACACAGACCAAGGCAGATGACACACAAAAATTGATGAACAAAGCAGACCAGATGTCACACAGACCAAGGCAAACGACACATGGATGTAGGAGATCCGCTAAGTTGGACGACACATAAGAGGCTAAGTGGACGCAGGAGAAAGGGACGACCGTGGCAAATTATCATTCATCGACGAGAGGCAAAGGGCAACGGAGGGGTGATTGCCCAAAGGCAGTCACTGCAATAGTGGTGCATTTCGAGTTTTAAACAAGGCAAATGCATCAACATGATGCATGTGGGATTATTCCACATTTTTTTTAGAAGCAAAAACTCTTAGCTGCTTTAAGATTTCCCTTGTTGTTTCTTCTTCATAGCCAGCGCTGTAGCTTGTCTGGTTTGTCTGCTTTGTGTTCTAGTCACGGTCGTCGATTCGAATCTCGGGGGGTCCTAGACGTTAATCATTTTTTTTTTACAGTGGGTATTTTCTTTTGACGCTGTGACGGTGCTATGATGGTGGGTGGTGATGTTTTGACGCCCCATGCATGTTTTAACGATGGGTATTATATTTTGACGCCCACAATGCCCTGTTGATGCCTAGAACGCCATTTGATGCCCTACAATGCCCTGTTTGATGCCAAAGACCATCATTTGAAGCCTATGCACTCAATTTTGATGCTTTGAAGGCTTCAATTTTTTTTTTAGGGGTTCAGGTACAACAATTTTTTTTAGTTCTTCTCTCTTCTTTGTTTATTTTGCAATCACAAGGGGGGATCATAGTATTCTTTTGTAAAATTATAAGACAAAGGGAGGAGATAAAAAAAAAATTGATGAAAGTGATTAAAACTGGTATTGTAATAGGTGCATTTTTGGTGGAAACCGACACCTAGAGTAGTTCAAATTTATGGGCATTTGTGATTGTATTTATTGCATGTAAATATTTTGTTTTCTTGCATTAAAAATCATAAAAATAAAAAACAAGACCCCAAAGTTTTTAAAACCTGTTCGTGCAATTCAATTGCACAACAACGTTTGGTATTTGTGATACCTCTGGCCCACACTTACAGGTAATGTTGTCGTGCTTTGGGCTACTGTAACCGCTGCCTAATATAGCTGCAAAAATGATGTATGAGCTTGTTCTCTATCAATCGTTGGGAAGAAATACGGCAAATCAGTTCTATTGCTAACTTCATTTCATACCCACATCGTGATTGTTGTTAGGCATAAATTTTGATGAAAGTTTTTTCCAAAGTGTTTAGGGGAAGTTACGCCCCATGCATGAGGAATACAAATTTCTATGGTATGTATCATTAACAACAAGATGCCCTTTCAGTATCGTCTAAGTTTGACATATTGTGCTTCTCATATGTGCTTATAGTCTCCCTCACGTAAGGGCGGGTATATATTGAATGGTTACGATATAAAGATTTGGCAGGTATAAATAAAGGGAGACCAATTGGTGATATAAGAAACCTTCATAATGGCCAGTGTTCACAAGTATATCTCAGATTCATAGTTACTGAAAGGTCCTAACTTCATTCCATGGAAGACAAAGATGAGAGCAATTCTTCAGGTGGAAGATTTATGGGATGTAGTGAATGACACTACAAAATGTCCTCAAATAGCAAAAACAGATCAAGAGGCTTAGGATAAGAAGGACAAAAGAGGTCTCATGTTTCTCCTGCTTGCTACATCAGATGAGGTCCAGCCTCATATTTGTGATGCTAAAACCAGTAAGGCAACTCGGGATGCTTTGATTACTGTGTATGAAGGAAAGAATCAGTCCACTATTCTAAACCTTAAAACTCAACTACATACTCTTAGTATGAATTATGGAGAGACAATTGATCTATTCCTTTGCAGAGTGGTTGACTTGAAAGCAAAATTGAATGCTATGGGAAAACCATTAGATGATGATATCTTGAATTCTGTCATTTTGAGAGCATTGCCAGATTCCTACAAGATGTTGATAACTTCTCTCAATGTTTCTGGTAGACAAGAATCTTTTGTGGAATTGGTATATTTGCTTCAGATTGAGGAGAAAAACCAAGTTTAGAAAGATGAGGTGCCAGATAATTCTCTTTTTACCCAACAAAGGGGTAAGAAACAAGTTCAATTTCAAAAAGGGGGCTCCTCTTCCAAAGGAAAAGGGAAGAAAAATTAGCAGAAGGATAAACAATATTAACCATGACACCAACAGGTGTTGGTTCAAAAACAAGCAACAAAATGACCAACCACCTAATAATAAAGAGAAAGAGAAACAAAAATATAAAAAGAAACACAAGCAACATAAGGGACATGTTGCTTATGTTGAATCCAACTCAGACTCAGATTCCCCTGGGTCTGATTCATATTCTGACTCTGAAAGAGCACACAAGGTGCTCATGACCCATAATTCATCTTTCCAGATAGATTTTGTATGGTATATTGATTCAGGAGCAAGTAAACACATGACCGAAGACAAATCATGGTTTGAATATTTTGAGGAAAAAGAAGGTAAACCAGTCACAATTGCTGACAATAAAGTCTACCAGGTGAAAGGTGAAGGGGATGTTTTTGTCTCTCTTCCAGATGGTAAATGTCAGATAAAGAAGGTTCTCTATGTCCCTAGATTAGCCAATAATCTATTATCTGTTCCACAAATGTTGGATAGAAATATGGATGTTGTGTTTCGAGTTGTGAAAGGCAAGAAGAGATGTTTCATAACCCATAGAGGTAAACATGTTGCAATTGGATCCTACAAGCATGGCTTGTTCATTTTAGATGCTCTGATACCATATAGAAATATGTAGTATTCATGAAATACTACTTGGTTATAAGATCTATCAAGCGATATCCCTTTGAAAACTCATCATAACCAATAAAAATACATTTTAGAGATGTAGTATTTGATGAATATTCCACATCAGATATCATATCTACAAATGTATACCTTGAAGAAGAAGAACCTAAGAAAGAAATCTCATCTCCAAAGAAGAAGGTTCCACAATGGTATACTAGTACAATGAGAGATTCTAAACTGAATACACTTCTATATCTAACTCAAGATCGACCATGCACTCGGAGTATGACACAACAGAGAAGAGCAGAGACATCATATTCAGAGGTTGATGAGCTTTATCAACAATTTGATGATCTATCTGTAGATGCAGAGGAAGAAAGAGACACAAATATGGATAATGAACAGGTTTATATGACAACTTTAGATGAAAATGAGCCTGTAACAGTTCAAGATGCACTTAGTGAGCCTTAGTGGAAGGTTTCTATGGAAGCATAACACACATATCTCATGAAGAATAATACATGGAAGCTAGTAGATCTGCCTATAGGAAAGAAACCCATTGGTTGCAAATGGGTGTTCAAAGTAAAGTATAAAGCAGATGGTACTATTGATAAGCATAAAGTTCATCTTGTTGGAAAGGGCTATGCTAAAAAAAAAGGCATAGTCTATGAAGAGACTTTTGCCCCTACTGCAAAGATGACTACCATTCGAGTACTTTGTGCTATGGCAGCTCAATTTGGATGGAAGCTCCATCAGATGGATGTGAAAAGTGCCTTATTGAATGGTGACTTATAAGAAGAAATATATATGACCCAACCAGAAGGATTTGTGGTTGAAGGGCAAGAACAAAAAGTTTACAAATTGATCAAATCATTGTATGGGCTCAAACAAGCTCCTCGAGCTTGGTATATCAAGATAGATAGTCATTTAGTGCAGCATGGATTCAAAAGAAGTCCTTCAGATGCGAATCTCTATATTAAGAACAATTGTTATGATATAGTGATTATGGTATTATATGTAGATGATCTAATCATAACAGGAAGTCCAAAGAAAATGATTGATGCAATAAAAGATGATCTGAAACAATCTTTTGAAATGAAAGATCTAGGACTTCTTCACTATTGTCTTGGTTTGGAAATAACTCAGGAAAAGCACCATATCAAAGTTACAAAAAATAAGTATGCCAAGACATTAGTCGAAAAATATCGAATGACTAACTGTAAGTTTAAAACAACTCCAATGGAGCAAGGACTTAAGTTATCACGATATGATCAATCACCTCAGGTAGATGGTACTCTCTATCGCCAGCTGATTAGGAGTCTCCTATATCTAACAAACACCAGGCCTGATCTCAGTTTTGTTGTGGGTTATCTTTCACGGTTCATGCAGGAACCCAAAATAAGTCATTGAAAAACAACAAAAAGAGTTCTACATTATATCCGTGGTACAACAGATTTTGGCTTGGAATACAAAAAGAATAACAAGTTCTATCTACAAGGATACACAGACTCCGACTATTCTGGATCCATTGATGATCGAAAATCAACTTCTGGATACATATTTCATCTTAGGTCTGGTCCTATCTCATGGTATAGCAAGAAGCAGCAGGTGGTTGTTATCTCTTCTACAGATGCAGAATATCGTGCAGCTAGTGGAGCAGTCTGCGAGGTAATATGGTTACGTCACATTCTTACCAACATGGGCCTTCCAAGGAATCTTCCATTGCATTTGTTTTATGACAACCAAGGTGTTTTGAATCTTGTCAAGAATCCAAGTTTTCATGATCACACCAAACACATTTACACTCGCTGTCATTTCATTCGTGATGAAGTTCCAAAGCACCACATTCAGCTCCAATACATTCCCACTGATGCGCAAGTTGTAGATATCTTCACCAAGACACTTGGACGTGTCAAATTTAAATTGTTTCGCAATACTCTTGGTATTTGCCAGTAATGTAATAAGGGAGTATGTTAGCATATCATATGATAGTGCCTAAATTCTATTTCATTATTGGGTGGTTTTATAAAAGAAGCGCTTAGCGCTCACTAGTTAATGAGTTGGTTGGAGAACCAACTCGATGGTTCAACCAACCGAACCACCGTATTTTGATTGTATTTAAACCACCATGCTTCCTCAATAAAGTTGCTTCGTATTTCATGAATACTACATATTTCTATGCAAAATTGTTAAAAAAAATTAAAATTAAAACATAAACAACTTAATTGTAAAGCCCTAAGGTAGATTACCAACCCACCTCTTTCCCACATTTATAGGTGAGACCACCAAATGAACTTTGGTTAGCTTTATTAGCTTTATTCCCATGTGTCGATGTATCTCAGATCCTCATTTGCATGTGTCAAAATTGGATCTATCTACTTTAAGATGAGTATATGAATAGCTATGGTTAAAATATTATAAATAGGAGACTCCACGTACGTCCAAATAAGTCTCCTCGATTTTAAAAGTTTAAATTTACGTTTGAATCTATTTTTTTTTGGAAAGAGAGTTAAATTTGAATCTCCAAAGGTTAAAATTGAAGGATGTTTTTTTAAAGAAAAAATCGAAATAAAATTGAACTTTCAAAAAATTCTTATATGATTTTCAATGTATATATTTGTAGTTAATGAAATACATTTAAGCAATTACATATGCAAATAGTAATCACATATATTGGAATACATTTAAGCAAATATCAATAACATAGTGGTATTGATATTGTATTGATATATGTATGTTTTCTTTGATAAGAGTTTATATATTTTCATTAATCCATTCTAAACAATACACATAGCATTTAATTGACAAGAGTTTATATATTTTTTTAATACATGAAAAACAATACACATGATAATTAGAAAATTAATTACAAATAAAGTATATTATATTTTAAAAAATGATTTTGACAAAAGTTAACATAAAT
Organism: Wollemia nobilis; assembly: GCA_028583015.1. Lineage (NCBI taxonomy): Eukaryota > Viridiplantae > Streptophyta > Pinopsida > Araucariales > Araucariaceae > Wollemia > Wollemia nobilis. The sequence continues at coordinate 60,523 of JAQPPZ010017034.1, read as the reverse complement.
GAATTATATGTTTTAATAAAACTCAAATATTTTATCTTTTTTTTTTGATATATAGAAGCAATGGTTACAATCACGATTTTTAGTAACTACCAACACAACTGGTAGGGTTCAAACTATCTACGAAGGCTCCCAGGACTTCCACCGTCTCAGTACATGGTAACCCGGCGTGAGATGGGGACCGCCGGACGCACAGGGGTTGCACCGTCGTCATCAATCTGGCGCACCACTCAGAGGAATCGGATCTGGGCTACTGTCTGTGCATGGGCAAGCCCGTGGGATTAGAACCTAGGTCTCCTCTCGGTAAGCGCCCCAACTTACCAATCCACCTAGACCCACGGACCAAACTCAAATATTTTATCATTCTAAATTAATTCTTTATTAAATGGTTTGAATAATTTTATAATTATGAGAGTTATTATTGTTCATGGAGCTAGACGTATCTCTCATATTCAATTTGTTGATAACCCTACTCTTTTAGGTAAAATTACAGTTAAGGAAGCTTCTAATATTAAGCAAATTATTAGTTGTTTTTCTAAGGTTACCAGACAATTGATCAATGAAGATAAATCTAAAGTCATTTTCTTTCACTGCTCTGTTTGACAATAATCCATGGTCTTGGATAAATTAAAATATAAGAAGACCTCCCTTACTATCACTTATTTAGGTATTCCCATCAATATTCGAAGACAGAAAAAAAGATTGAAATTAGTTGTTAGACAAAGTCAAGAAGAAAATTGGAGAGTGGACCAATAGGTGGCTTTCTTCTAAGGGTAGAATCACCTTGGTAAAATAAGTCCTTCAAGCTATTCCTATTTATGTTTCTACCATGTTGAATATCCTAAACGCTTATTCGAGAACTAGATCAAATTAGTCATCGATTCCTTTGGAGTGGTACTAAGGAGAAAAGAAAATAAACCTTGATGAAATGTGATACTTTATGTCTTCCTAAGAATGAATGGGGTTAGGATTTCGGTCTGCTATTAATAACAACAAAGCTTTAGCTGCTAAATTATATTGGAGGATTTTGTATAACCCCAATGCTCTTTGGGCCAAAAATCTTCGTGCTAAATATGTTGAGAAGAAAAGTCCTGAAGACCTTGTTTGCTATCAATTGCCTTCCAAAGGTTCTCCCATTTTAGATGTTCTTAAGACTAGTGAGGATTTAATAAAGTAAAAATTATTTTGGATCATTCATAATGGTCAAAAGATAAATTTTTGGACAGATTCTTGGGATGGTCACAAGCCTTTGATAAATCAGTTTCCTGATTAGAGACCTTAGATGGAGGAGCTTCACCGAGCTAACTGGATAAAGGTGGCTAATTATTGTCGGTACCATACTGGTAATTTAGAGGTTGGTAGATATTGGATCCCTATTGAGGATTGGCCTATTCAAATCCCAAAAAGGCACAAACAAGATATCCAATGCATCCTTCATATGAGATATCTCTTTTGGTCCCATTATAAAGATTGTTCTGAATGGAACAACACTACTAAGGGTGAGTATTTAGTTGCTCAAGGTTATTTGGCCTTATGCCATAATAATCCCAACCAATCATTTGACATTTTTCTCAATTGTGGGCTCAAAAGCTTTGGCCTAAGGCGAGGTTCTTTACTTGGATTTTATTGCATCGTTGGGTGCTTATTGGGGAGCATCTTATGAAGCGTGGTTTTCATGGCCTTTTTAGATGTGAAATGTGTGGAGAGAATGTGAAAAATTTAAGCCATATTTTTATTGAGTGTACTTTAGCCTCTGATCTATGGAGGAGAATGGCCACTTTACTTGGCTTACAGTGGTCCAATTCTTGAACAACTTTGGAGGATTAGCCTAAACAAGAGGGTGTTGATCATTTTATTAGGTAGTTAGTTTGGATGGGTTCTACCATTCTTCTTCGAAATATCTGTAATGAAAGGAACAACCAAATTTTTAATCAAGAAAGGAAGGATTTTCACTATATCTATAAAAATACCATTGTGAACTTAGTTGAATCAGTCCAACAACTCCTTAATCACCCCCAAAACTCCCACCAAAGATGGGATCCAGTGATGCAAATATTGAAGATTAACTCTTCGAAGGGCAACCAACTTAAAGGGAATGTGAGTAATTACAAGAATGATAGAACAAGGAATTGAAAACCTCCTCCTAAGGATTTTGGAAAAGTCAATACTGATGGAGCCTCTAGAGGGAACCTTGGAAAAGTTAGTGCGGGAGAAATTGGTAGAATTTCATATGACTCCCTAGTATTAACTTTTGTTGAGAATTTGAGTATTTTATCCAATAAACTTGTTGAGGGGTATGGTATCCTTAGAGGCCTTCATGAGGCTAATAAGGTTGGATGGGAAAAGGTGCTATTTGAGTCTGACTCTCAACTCATGATTAATATTTTGAATACTCTTTCTAAGAACCATAAGGTTGATTGGAGAATAAAAATAATTATTGAGAAGATTCAATTGATCCAAATGAGATTTTTGAAAGTTGATTACAATCATGTGGTAAAAAATAAGAACAAGAGTGTTGATGCTTTAGCTAATTGGGTTTTGGACAAAGGTGATCTTACTTTCTATGACCACCCTCCTAGATGGTGGGCTTCGAAAATAAAGTTCTTTCTATCATTTCTTTGGATGACTCTAGTTCTGAAGGTACCTAGTTTCTTCTTGCTTTATTTTTGCTTCTCTTTGGTTCGGTCAGGGTATTTTAGTTCCTTAGCTCAAACTAATATTTGTTTTTGTTTCCTTTGTTGATTCTTGACTTAAAAGTCTTTTGGTCTAGAAAGGTCATTGTTGTGTCATATTTTTTCTTTTTTTCTTTTTTGTTTAGTTTTTTTAGGTGTGTGTGTTTTTTGTTTTGTTTTGTTTTTGTGTTTTTTTGTTGTTCTTGTGTTTTTTGTTGTTGTTCTTGCTCTTGTGTTTCTGTATGTTTATGTTAATTGGTATTTTTGTGTGTGAGTGTTTTCTATGTTTTTGTTTTTGTTTATTGTCTGTTAGTTGTTTTTTTTTTTAGGTTTTGGTTGTTTTTGTTTTTCATGTTTTTGTTGGTTGTGTCTTTGTAGCGTTCTATTTTTTTTTGTTATGTTTGTGTTTTGTTATGTTGTTTTTGTGTTTTTTCTGTATGGTTCATGTTGTGTGTTTTTTTTTAATCTTATTGTGTGTGTTTGGTTGTACTTTATCTTTTTGACACACTCAAGAAGATTTTTTTTTTAATATTTTTGTGTGTTCTTGTTTTTTGTTGTTTAAGGTCTGCTCCTTAAATATTTCAAAGGTGGTAGGCCAAATGTGAGCTTTAGGTGACTTTGGCGGAAGAGATACCCTTGCCTCCTTGGGTCTTACCCGAAAGTGGCATCCCTTCTAAAATGTTTTCCAAAAAAAAAACTATAACTAAAATGACTCACTATCTCATTATCTCTTCTCTTTTCTTAATAAAACATAAAAAGAAAAAAAAAATTATAGTTAAGGAAGCTTCTAATATTAAAATTACAGTTGAGGTATTCAATTTGTTGATAACCCTACTCTTTTAGGTAAAATTACAGTTAAGGAAGCTTCTAATATTAAGCAAATTATTAGTTGTTTTTCTAAGGCTACCGGACAATTGATCAATGAAGATAAATCTAAAGTCATTTTCTTTCATTGCTCTGTCAGACAATAATCCATGGTCTTGGATAAATTAAAATATAAGAAGACCTCCCTTACTATCACTTATTTAGGTATTCCCATCAATATTCGAAGACAGAAAAAAATATTGAAATTGGTTGTTAGACAAAGTCAAGAAGAAAATTGGAAAGTGGACCAATAGGTGGCTTTCTTCTAAGGGTAGAATCACCTTGGTAAAATCAGTCCTTCAAGCTATTCCTATTTATGTTTCTACCATGTTGAATATCCTAAACGCTTATTCGAGAACTGGATCAAATTAGTCATCGGTTCCTTTGGAGTGGTACTAAGGAGAAAAGAAAATAAACCTTGATGAAATGTGATACTTTATGTCTTCCTAAGAATGAAGAGGGTTAGGATTTTGGTCTGCTATTAATAACAACAAAGCTTTAGCTGCTAAATTATATTGGATGATTTTGTATAACCCCAATGCTCTTTGGGCCAAAAATCTTCGTGCTAAATATGTTGAGAAGAAAAGTCCTGAAGACCTTGTTTGCTATCAATTGCCTTCCAAAGGTTCTCCCATTTTAGCAGTTCTTAAGACTAGTGAGGATTTAATAAAGAAAAAAATATTTTGGATCATTCATAATGGTCAAAAGATAAATTTTTGGACAGATTCTTGGGATGGTCACAAGCCTTTGATAACTCAGTTTCCTGATTAGATACCTTAGATGGAGGAGATTCACCGAGCTAACTGGATAAAGGTGGCTAATTACTGTCGGTACCATACTGGTAATGTAGAGGTTGGTAGATATTGGATCCCTATTGAGGATTGGCCTATTCAAATCCCAGAAAGGCACAAACAAGATATCCAATGCATCCTTCATATGAGATATCTCTTTTGGTCCCATTATAAAGATTGTTTTGGATGGAACAACACTACTAAGGGTGAGTATTTAGTTGCTCAAGGTTATTTGGCCTTATGCCATAATAATCCCAACCAATCATTTGAAATTTTTCTCAGTTGTGGGCTCAAAAGCTTTGGCCTAAGGTGAGGTTTTTTACTTGGATTTTATTGCATCGCTGGGTTCTTACTGGGGAGCATCTTATGAAGTGTGGTTTTCATGGCCCTTTTAGATGTGAAATGTGTGGAGAGAATGTGGAAAATTTAAGCCATATTTTTATTGAGTGTACTTTAGCCTCTGAGCTATGGAGGAGAATGGCCACTTTACTTGGCTTACAGTGGTCCAATTCTTGAACAACTTTGGAGGATTAGCCTAAACAAGAGGGTGTTGATCATTTTATTAGGTAGTTAGTTTGGATGGGTTCTACCATTCTTCTTCGAAATATCTGTAATGAAAGGAACAACCAAATTTTTAATCAAGAAAGGAAGGATTTTCACTATATCTATAAAAATACCATTGTGAACTTAGTTGAATCAGTCCAACAACTCCTTAATCACCCCCAAAACTCCCATCAAATATGGGATCTAGTGATGCAAAGATTGAAGATTAACTCTTCGAAGGGCAACCAACTTAAAGGGAATGTGAGTAATTGCAAGAATGATAGAACAAGGAATTGAAAACCTCCTCCTAAGGATTTTGGAAAAGTCAATATTGATGGAGCCTCTAGAGGGAACCTTGGAAAAGCTAGTGCGGGAGAAATTGGTAGAATTTCATATGACTCCCTAGTTTTAACTTTTGTTGAGAATTTGAGTATTTTATCCAATAAACTTGTTGAGGGGTATGGTATCCTTAGAGGCCTTCAAGAGGCTAATAAGGTTGGATGGGAAAAGGTGCTATTTGAGTCTGACTCTCAACTCACGATTAATCTTTTGAATACTCCTTCTAAGAACCATAAGGTTGATTGGAGAATAAAAATAATTATTGAGAAGATTCAATTGATCCAAATGAGATTTTTGAAAGTTGATTACAATCATGTGGTAAAAAATAAGAACAAGAGTGTTGATGCTTTAGCTAATTGGGTTTTGGACAAAGGTGATCTTACTTGCTATGACCACCCTCCTAGATGGTGGGCTTCGAAAATAAAGTTCTTTCTATCATTTCTTTGGATGACTCTAGTTCTGAAGGTACCTAGTTTCTTCTTGCTTTATTTTTGCTTCTCTTTGGTTCGGTCAGGGTATTTTAGTTCCTTAGCTCAAACTAATATTTGTTTTTGTTTCCTTTGTTGATTCTTGACTTAAAAGTCTTTTGGTCTAGAAAGGTCATTGTTGTGTCATATTTTTTCCTTTTTTCTTTTTTGTTTAGTTTTTTTAGGTGTGTGTGTGTTTTTTGTTTTGTTTTGTTTTTGTGTTTTTTGTTGTTCTTGTGTTTTTGTTGTTTTGTGTTTTTTGTTGTTGTTCTTGCTCTTGTGTTTCTGTATGTTTATGTTAATTGGTATTTTTGTGTGTGAGTGTTTTCTATGTTTTTGTTTTTGTTTATTGTCTGTTAGTTGTTTTTTTTTTTTTTAGGTTTTGGTTGTTTTTGTTTTTCATGTTTTTGTTGGTTGTGTCTTTGTAGCGTTCTACTTTTTTTTTGTTATGTTTGTGTTTTGTTATGTTGTTTTTGTGTTTTTTTCTATATGGTTCATGTTGTGTGTTTTTTTTTAATCTTATTGTGTGTGTGTTTGGTTGTACTTTATCTTTTCGACACACTCAAGGAGATTTTTTTTTTTAATATTTTTGTGTGTTCTTGTTTTTTGTTGTTTTAGGTCTGCTCCTTAAATATGTCAAAGGTGGTAGGCCAAATGTGAGCTTTAGGCGACTTTGGTGGAAGAGATACCCCTGCCTCCTTGGGTCTTACCCGAAAGTGGCATCCCTTCTAAAATGTTTTCCAAAAAAAAAACTATAACTAAAATGACTCACTATCTCATTATCTCTTCTCTTTTCTTAATAAAACATAAAAAGAAAAAAAAAAAACTTTACATAAAAATAAAAAAAACAATATTATGAAACTAACACTCTCTACCAGTTAAAAAAACAAAATAAGGTAAGTAAGGAGTAAAACATCCATAACTAAATATACATAAGAATAGAAGCTAATAACACCAAAAATATTATAACTATATCTTCTTACAATACATCCTTTAAAAATATTTTCTATAATATTTAAAAAAAATGACCATAAAAAAAACTTTAAAACATAAAACAACTTAATTTAAAGCCCTAAGTTAGATGACCAAAACCGAAGTCCATTTAATGGGCTTAACCGACCTCTTTCCCACAGTTCTAGGCGACAACACCAAATGAACTTTGTTTAGCTTTATTCCCATGTATCGATATATATCTAAGATCTTCATTTATATGTCAAAAGTATATCCACGATAGACGAGGATGCGCACGGCTATGGTTAAAATATTATAAATAGGAGATTCCACGTAAACCTCAAATTTTAAAGTTTAAAATTACTAACATTAAGTCTGGTTTGAGTCGAGAGTCTAAATTTTTTTAAAGAAAAATTAAAGCCTGTGTCTTACATGGATTTAATATTTAAATTTGGAAAGGTTAAAAAATTGAAGGATGTTCGCTAAAAAGAAAAACCGAAATAATATTTAATGTTTGATTTTTTTTTTAACTTGCCGTTATATGCTTTTCAATAGGTAATATATTTAAACAAATTAAAAACTATGTAGTGGTATTGATACATATGGGTTTTGTTTGATAAAATTTTAAAATTAGTTTTTTTTAAATTAAGAAAATAATTAATTAAGATTAATTAATAAATAGATAACTAAAATTTAATTATTTTTAATTTTTTATTTAATATTTATTATTAAATTTATTTAATAAATTTAAATAAATGATTAATAATAATTTTATTATATAATATAATTTGGTTGACTTTTTGATAAAAGTTTTAAAATTTTGAATAAACATTTAAAATTTAAATTTTGTAGGATAAAGTTGTATACCATAGTTTATAAATAATTTTACCTTATCATGTACAATTTTATCATACAAATTTTTGTTGGCATAGAATTTGGTATAAACCATAACTTGTTGGGTAAAGAAGAAGTCAACAATTGTTTAAGGAATCAAACTAGGAGCAGTCCACCACGAAGCACTTGATCGCTACCAACTGGTCTTTTTCCTTTTGAATAATAATGAACAATCGGGGTGGTCTTATTCCTTTTGGATACTAATGAGCAATCGGGGTGGTCCCTTTGACGTCATATTAAACAACAACGAGGTGGAAACCCCAAGACTTGAACCCTCCTTGATAGTAGACCCCTTTGTATGGAAAAAAAATCTCTTTGATGAAACTAACTTTATTGGTTTTTGTATAAAGTGAAACTCAACCCTTAAAAAAACAATAATAAAAAAAACGATAAATTTTAAATACCTTACTTTCATTGTTTTGAATTAAATACTGTATAATGTTAAAAGAAAAATTATTATCAAAGGGGACAGTGCAACATTTGAGGCTTTGTCTTTTTCTTGGAAGTCCAAGATTCAAACCAGAACATGGGTGATTGTGCAAGGGATGAGTATGTATAACTTTACATAACAAGAGTGATAAAGACTTTAACTTTTTATATAAAATTGTAGGTTCAAACCCATCAATATAAAAAGACTAAAATCTGTATAAACTCATAAAAAATTAAATATATATAAAATTATAAAAAGATAGATATTTACACCCTTAATTTTTTTCGTAATGAATGCCCCTACATTACTTATCACTCCGACTTAATCTAGTTATCCGCTGATGCACCATACTATCCCGTCTTATTTGCTAGTTCCAGATTAGAGTAGCATTGGAAATCTCTCTTCTAAACTCTACATTATTTTAATATATGTATTTTTAACAAGTTTATTTATACGGGGTCTAATTTTTTTTTTTTAAATTACATACTCCAAAAACAAAGTGCCTTGTTTTGTCCTGGTTTCCGGCTCCTTCGATGCACATGCGTTTCGATAATAAAGACATAATCGAAAGAAAAATATTATTGAGATTTTTTTCACAGTAATTTTTTATAAATGTTAGATTTTTAGATAAAAACAATATTAAAGAAACTTTAATTATTAAAAACAAATTGATCATAAAACTGTCCTGTTTGGTAAATTATGATAGAATATTCTCAATTGACGGCAGACGCGGACAAATAACGTCCACAGAGAAAGCACGACAACAAGACAACAGCTTGCAAACTATTTGAACACGCTTCAAACATAACAAAAACCGCCCCTCCCCTCGTATACGTGTCTTTTATTGTGTGAACGACCCGGGCAACAAATGTTTTAAATTGTATTTAGCTTGTCCATTTAAGAACAAATACTGCTAGCAGAGACTATAAATAAAGCCCGTAGCGACGTTCCGCTATCGAATCTTCAGGGTAGTAGTAGGCCTTCACCAGGAAGAAGATATAAGATACAGTGTTTCCGTGTGGAGAAGGCCATGGAATCTCAGACTTCGACTTGTCAAGGAAGAAATCGTGTACCTCCGCCTTTGGAAGTGAGTACTCCACCAACAAGTTTGGGCATCATGAAGATTCCAATTCCTCTGTTATCACCCCTCTTCTCTCCGCATATTTGCGGAGAACGGGATAAAGCCGACATCGCAGCTCAGGCAAATAAAAATGAAATTGCTGGAGGAAAGCGTAGGGCGTCTTTATTTGGGAATTTAAGTGCAAACGGTTGGCAGAACCCAGCGGCGCCAGATTTCTTAAAATGATGTACATGTGAGTGCGATGCCTGTAAAATTGATACTCCAGGTTGCCTTCTGTGGGCCGGGATCGAATCCCTCTGTGTTCGTTGCTATTCCTATGGAATTATAATGTTTTCTAGATGGAAATCATATACTTTTATTTATTTATTTCTATTTTACTCGGATCCAGATCTGTTCCCAATCTGATTTTCAGTATATTTACGCGTGGTCCCAAGACTTTCCAGATCTGTTCCCAACTTTATTTTCTGTAAACTTTTTAAAGGGGGTACGCTTCTTAAAAGGGATTATTACGCTTAACTTAAGAATCATTTACAATTTTTTCCATGGAGATTTTAGTCAGTATGGAAGAGTCCCCGTAAGATTATAAAAACATTTTTATTTTTATTTTTTTTGTGAAGTACCGGGGAGTTTCTTAAGATTATAAGACGATCTAATGGTCTTCCCTTATAACATGATCTATTTTTTTTTATCACATTAAAAAATCAGTAACATAATTAGACATTATTAGTAGGATTCATTATAAATCCTAGTAGATTACAACCTCTCAAAATAATAATACATGATTATGGTTATGAATGGATTTAATTAACTTAAAAATATTATATATATAAAATATGTTTTAAAAGGTTAGGTGGATTGGTAATTGTTTGTTTGGCAAAATATTTATAAAGAAAAGATCTATATTCTTAATAAACTTTTATATTTATATATATATATTTTAAAAGGTTAGGTGGATTGGTAATTGTTTGTTTGGCAAAGTATTTATAAAGAAAAGATCTAGATTCAAACCTTAGTGGCATGCCTATTGCAAAGGTAGTAGTCTGATCTGAATCCTCTAAGCGATCGGTGGTCCTTCTCATGTCGGGTCATCAATAACAAGGTGCTATACACGACGATGGTACGAATCCTGATCGATGGATGGTACCTTCATATCGAGTCATCAACAACGAGGTGAAATAAACTTGTTGGGAGCAACCCCTGTGGTTTGAACCTTGCACTTGACAGTTACTAAAAATAGTGCGGATGTAATTAACTCTCATATATATCCATGCAAAAAATAGTACTTAAGAAAAGTGCCTAAGTTGTAATAAACCTTTTGATATTTTATTTTTTCTTAATTTTAATCAAGAGAGTAAGTAATGAAACTAGAACATATTTAAATTGTTTTTTAATATAGAATAAAAAATTTAGACATAGATTTATAATTTAATACATTAAAAATTTACAATTCAACACATTAAATATTTTAGAGTAGGATTTTATATTTTGTCAATGGACGTCTAAAGTGAGTGGTCTCATCTCAAATTAATCATACTCTTGTAACATGCCCTTCATGCATCATCCTCTATGAGGCCACCAAACCCACTTTATTCGTTATTGTTTTCTCTAAACTCCTAAAGGTCTTTACTTTTGAACTTCGAAGCAAAATTCATTTTTACATGTGCATGTGCATGACCTTGGGTTGTAAGAATATAATATAAAATTTAGGAGAGCACCACATATTTTTAAGGTAGAACTCCTTAAGGCCTAATACCAACACAAATAGTAGAAACTCCTTAGGAACCAACACCTAAAAGGATAGCAGAAACTCCCTAAGATTCAAAATATTTTTTGGGATACAAGGTGCAATCTCATCCTAAGGAAAACTATAAAGGTCATGCTATAGAAAGAATTAGAATTAAAAATTATTTATAAAGGTCCTCCATAGAAAGAATTAGAAAGGTGATTGTGATTATTGGTAGTCAATAGGAGAGGCACAACATCTCCTATTGACTGTTGCTAGTCAATAGGAGATGCGAGTTGTCTAACCATTTTTTCAATATTCCCTATCCAGCTAGACTAATTCATGGTGCAATTAAACTGATTTTGTTTTGCTGTCTTGTTTTTTTTTTGAAAAAAACTTGTATTAAAACAAAGATCAGTTACAATTGGGAGAAGACACATCCCAACCGAAAACAATGAAAGCACATGATTACAAGAGAAGAGGAAGATTTGCACTAGATCCAAATCTCTTGAACCAATACCAAGCTAGCTAAGAGAGCTGATAGGTCTGTTACAACAACTTATCGCGAAAACGCGCAACAAATACCAACTTCACCTCTGGCCGCGAAAAAGCTACAAGTTGCGAAATCGTGACACAAGACTCCTCTGACCGCAAAAAAGTCAACCTGTTGCGAAATCGCGACAAAAATCCATCCTTGGCCACGATGGAGCAACATGTCGCGATATCGCGACAACTATCCGCCAGCGGCCGCAACGACGCAACACGTCGCAAAATCGTGACAACTTTCCTCCAGCGGCCGTGACGGCGTAACATGTCGCGATATCATGACAACTTTCCTCCCTTGGCCGCGACGACGCAACATGTCACGATATCGCGACAACTTTCCTCCCTTGGCCGCGACGGCGCAACATGTCGCGATATCGCGACAACTTTCCCTCGGCGGCAATGATGGCGCAACATGTCGCGAAATTGTGACAATTTTCCTCCCTTGGCCACGACGGCGCAACATGTCACGATATCGCAACAACTTTCCCTCAGCGGCAGCGATGGCGCAACATGTCACGATATCACGACAACTTTCCTCCCTTGGTCGCGACGGCACAACATGTCACGATATCGCGACAACTTTCCTCCCTTGGCCGCGACGGTGCAACATGTCACGAAATCGTGACAACTTTTCCTCGGTGACCGCGATGGCGCAACATGTCACGATATCGTGACAACTTTCCCACATTGGCTACGACAGCGCAACATGTCCCGATATCGCGACAACTTTCCCTCGGCGACAGCGACGGTGCAACATGTTGCGATATCGCGACAACTTTCCTCCCTTGGCCGTGACGGCGCAACATGTCACGATATCGTGACAACTTTTCCTCGACGACCGCGACGGCGCAACATGTCGCGATATTGCGACAACTTTCCCACATCGGCCATGACAGTGCAACATGTCGCGATATCGCGACAACTTTCCTCCATCGGCCGCGATATCGCAACATGTCGCGATATCGCGACAAATTTTCTCCAGCAGTTGCGACGACGCAACATGTTGCGATATCGCGACATGTTACCGCCAATGGTCGTGATGGCGCAACAGGTCGCGAAATCGCGATAAAAACCACCCTTAGATTTTTCATTGATCATTGTCTCAAGGATATTTCAAGGCCCTGCCTAATCACCTCATCTTCAATAGGCATGTCACTGTGTAGCTGCACCCCTACCTCTTTCGCAAAGCACCCATCTTAGCCAGGAAATCGGTCGCTTTGTTTAAATCTCTGCTCACATATATTAGAATCACATCATCTAATTCCCTCCATAATTTCTTGATTTGAGAGACCGGAATCCTCAAACTCCAAGCGTTCAACGAAAAGTTCCTCATGCGGTCTAGAGCTCCAACCGGAATTTGAGAATTAGATTCAAGAATTATCCTCCTATGACCCTGAGTAACTGCCCAAATAGAGGCGATTTGATAGCAATGGCTTCGCTTCATTATTTGTGGCTCTACCTAAACCCTGCGAGTTCCCAATAGAGCACCGATCCCTCATGATTCCAGCAGACCACGCCAATACCGGCGCTACCCGGATTGCCCTTTGCAGCTCCATCAGTATTGATTTTAATCCAGCCTTCTGGGGGTGGTTTCCAACTGGTTCTGTTCTGTCCCTCTCACTTTTCAACTCCCTCTTCCATTGGCCCAGGAACAACCCTGAGTTTTCTCTTTAGCGTAGACGACAACGGTTTCGTGACTTTGCTCCAGATGACTCGCCAAACTCCATCTAGCGAGGAAAAGGTTTCTCTAAAAATTCTAGCGTTTCTCTCCAACCACACTTGCCACCAAATGAAGTATAAACCAAGCTCCCACCCAATTTGAAGAGCTTTGGATTTAAATCTACCCTGCTTCTATATTTCCCAAATATTAGTCCGATTCATGTCACCATTAACCTAGATTTTATAATGAGAGAGCCATCGCTTCCAAATATGACGCGTGAAAGGGCACTCAAACATCAGGTGATCAGTTGTTTCTTCGTTCTTGTGGCATAAAACACATTGAGAAGGGCCGATGATTCCTCTACATTTGAGATTGTCAAAAGTGAGAATACCATTGTGCATAAACTACCAAGCAAAAAGTTTACTTTTGGCCAGCCCTTAGAGTGCCAAATCTTTCTCCAATCCTCAATCGAAAAAGAATGGGGGGAGGGTCTGGGAGGATCTTGTCATATCTGTCCTTCACTGTATAAACACCAAGGCTCCCATAGCCCCAAGCTAATTCATCCTCCTCGTCTCTCCCCGTGAGAAACCTTTCTGTCAAGATTTTGGTTAAGATGGGTGCCAACTCCGGGGGATTGGAATTGGCCACTCCTCCAACCTCTTAAACTTCTTAAACTTATACTCCCCCAGGTGAGAAGTGTTGAAATAACTTTCAATTTGGACCCAACCCATGATTTCTATGGCAGATTTTATTGGAAGTAACTCGGGGAATTCAACAATGATGGGTGGGTACTGATCCCAAGAATCAGTCCAGAAATAGGCCTTCTCCCCTCTCCCCACTTTCCAAAACAGTTGATATTTAATAACCTGAGAACCTAGCTTGAGATCCTGCCACACTAAGGATCCAGTACCATCCAGAGGGAAATGGCCCACCTCATTGGGGTTAACTTGACCCAAATATTTACTTGTTAGAATTCTACTGAATAAGGAAGTTGGTTGGGAAATCCACCTCCAGTACAACTTTCCAGCCAAGGCTTGATTATTTAACTTGGATCCTCTCAGTCCCAGCCCACCTTTTACCTTGGGCTGGGTGACTTTATCCCAACCCACTAAGGCCCACTTTCTTTTTCCTTTAGCTCCTTCCCATAAAAACTTCCTAGCCATCCTGTCCAACTCTTTCCATATTGTAAGCGGGGCAGCCAGGATAGAAAATTTGTAGATTGGCATGGCTTGAATGACTGACTCTAAGAACATTAATCTGCCACCATAACTTAACCACTTGTGAGACCAGTGATTAATTCTATCCTTGATACACTCCAGCATATTCCTCCAAGTGTCTATTTTCAGCCTCTTGAAGTGCAAGGGGATACCCAAGTAAACCACAGGGAGAGAAGTCCTAGTGAATCCCAGGATTTCTAAAATTCTGTTCTGAAGCCTCTGCTCCAGTTAAAAAAGACCACTTTGGATTTCTTGTCATTAATGACCTGTTGAGTAGCCCTGAGATAGACATTAAGAGTATCCCTAATCGTTCTAGCTTCCCTGATGCTGGCTACTCCCATCAAACCAGTGTCATCCACAAACTGCAGGTGCGATACAACTTCATCCCCCACCCTAATACCCAATAATCTGCCTTGCTATCTTCTCCTCGAGAAAAGTCTGCCAAGACCTTTAGCCAAAATGAGAAAAAGATAAGGGGAACAGGGATCCCCCTGGCGCAGACCCCGAGAAGCTCCAAAAGGTTGCGAAGGAAGGCCCTTGATAAGCACAGAGTAAGTCGGGGAAGAGACACGACTCATGATCCACTCAATCCAGCCCTGAGAGAAGCCGAAGGATGCCATCATTTTAGCCAGGAGGCTCCATTCAACCCTGTCATAAGCCTTTGACATATCTAATTTAATGAACATCCCTTTATTACCAGAAGTGTGCATTGAATGGATTTCTTCCTGGGCCACAACCACCCCATCCAGAATCTGTCGTCCCTCAACAAAGCCTCCTTGCTCAGAGGAGCTAATGTTGTGAAGAAGAGGTTTTAGGCGCTCAGCCATTACCTTTGTGATTATTTTGTACACCACATTACAAAAGGCAATAGGCCTATAATATGAAATATGAACCCCCTCCTCCCCTTTTGGAATAAAGGTAATGAACGTGTGGTTTATAGCTTTAAGCATTCTCTTATTTTCTTTGGATTCTTCAACAACAGCCCTTACATCTTCCTCTAAGCAGTCCCAGAAAGCCTGAAAGAACTCAATTGGGAAGCCATCTGGACCAGGAGTTTTACCAGTGCTCATTCCAAAGACCACAGTTTTCAATTCATCCCTATCAATGGGTTTGAGGAGGGCCTGATTTTCATCCTTCGAAATAATAGCAGGTATGTGTTGTGACTAATCCACAACACACCCCAAAATTGGGGGCCCACCCTTTTGCATGCTTTCAAAGAAGAAAACAGTGACCCAGATGCTAAGAAAATCAAAGAAAAAGACAAAAATTTCACTGAGAAAAGTTGTCGCGATATCGCGACATGTCGCTCTGTCGCGATCGAAGGTTGTCGCGATATCGCGAAATGTCGCTCTGTCGCTACCGAAATGAAAAAGTGTCACGATATCGCGACATGTTGCTCCATCGCTGGCAGAAATGAAAAACTGTCGCGATATCGTGACATGTCACTTTTTCACGGCCCCAAACAACCAGATGGTACGAAACGAAAAAGCGTCGCGATTTTACGACATAAATCAGCTGGACAGCCCGAAACGAAAAAGTGTCACGATTTCGCGACAGGTTGCAGCGAGATGGCCCGAAAGAGAAAAGCATCGTGATTTCATGATAGGTTGCAGCGAGATGGCCCGAAACGGAAAATGGTCACGATTTCGCGACAGGTTTGCATCTGCATGGCCCGAAAGAGAAAAGCGTTGCGATTTCACGACAGGTTACAGCGCAATGGCCCGAAACGAGAAATGGTCGTGATTTCGTGACAGGTTTGCATCTGCATGGCCCGAAAGAGAAAAGCGTCACGATTTCGCGACAGGTTGCAACAAGGTGGTACGAAACGGAAAAGCATCGCGATTTCGCGACAGGTTTGCATCCGCATAGCCCGAAAGAGAAAAGCGTCACGATTTCGCGACAAGTTGCAGCGTAATGGCCCGAAACGGGAAATGGTCGCGATTTCGCGACAGGTTTGCATCTGCATGGCCCGAAAGAGAAAAGCGTCGCAATTTCGCGACAGGTTGCAGCAAAATGGTACGAAACGAAAAAGCGTCACGATTTCACGACAAGTTTGCATCCGCATAGCCCGAAAGAGAAAAGCGTAGCGATTTCACGACAGGTTGCGACCGAAGGCATACCGAGTGAAAAACGTCACGATTTCGCGACAGGTTGTGGCTGAGGCATATGGAGATGAAAAAATATCACGATTTCACGACAGGTTGCATTGGCAAGGCTGTTGGCAGGAAAATGTCACGATATCGTGACATGTCGCGTTTTTGCGATGAAAGCAAGGGAGCAAAGCTGCATGCATAAAAACGTCACGATTTACATGGGGCCGTTACAGAACATGCAGAAAAGCACTGAACACGTGGCACAAAGGCATGAAGGTCATGATAGCGCTTCAGATCGACAGTTACAGTTAGCAGAGAAGACCAAACATTTTAGGCTCGAGCAAAAGGTCAAAATAGCAAAGAAGCAGGAAAATGAAACGAAGCGATTTGGGAAATGAAACGAAGCGTCACGAAGCGAAACCAAGAGCCGCAATGAAAGTTTAAAAGCGTAGCGAATGTAGATACCAGGGGCTGGAAATTGTAAGAAGAAAAGATTTATTTTTGTGAATAAAAAGGAGTTTATTTGGCAAGAGTAACTTTTGTGTGTGAAACCAAAAAAAGATTGAAAGCTAAGACTACTGTTATCTTTGTAGATCTTTCCTTTGCATTATTCTTTCTTGTATCTATTTGTTTACACCATAATCTGGGTTACGATAGGTGAATGATAGAGTGTTGCAATTATTTATTTCCTTAGAGTCTTGCATCTGATCTGATTCGACTATGTTTTATTGCAGGTCTGTTAGGTCAGGTTGTTTTAGAGCTTCATCTCTTAACTTGGGGTTTTACAGGGAGGAGATTGCTAACCAAATTAACGTCCTGTTTCAGTTTTCCAACTGATTCTCATAAGCAACGTTTCTGTTTTAGGCTCTAATTTTATTTTCACATTTTTTTATTCAAAGATTGGCATTTCGGATTCTGGTGCATTCCAGAATACGTTTTCAATTTTACTAACTCCAAAAGCTAACATAGAAATAGCAGAACAGTTAAATAAAAAGATAAAATGAACTAGTTAACGATAAAATGAACCTCATGTTAAAGGCACGGAGCTTAAAATGAAGTGGCTTATACCACACATTTTCTCATTTGAAATCTTTCTTTAAGCCAAAAGATAAAGGAGGTTACTAATTTATTTTTGGGTGGGTTTCATTAATTTCAAAGAGCATAAAAGAAAAAAGGATTTTTCTTTCTTTTTTTACGCGGGTGGTTATTTTAACAGTTTAGGGTTACAAAGTTTGTTGTGAATCATTAAAGGCCCCTTGTTAACAGTTACTTGCAGGATTTGAGTTATTCTAGGATACATTCATTTATTTGCATTAAGTCTTAATTGGTTATATGCATATGAATGTTTGTTCACAAGAACCTTGGAGAAATTTAAAAATAACAAATTTTCTTTGCAAGAAAGAGTTTCCTATCTGAGACTCTAGTTGCATGTTCATTTTGTAATAGGACAAAATATTCACTCAACAATATGACAGAAATAACTTCATTTTGGGCCTCTACATCTTGAACCACACTTTCCTTAAAAAGCTTTGAAAAATAATCCATAGCATGGGAATGAATACCTGGAAGGGTATCAAAGGAATGACCGTTCTCATCTTGAAGGGCCTCCATCTTATTCATCCTGTCTTCGAGCACAAGCGATCCGATGAAATTTTTTTGTATTTCTATCCCCTTCTAATAACCAGGAAGTTCTTGCTCTCTGTTTCCAATAGATCTCCTCCTGGTTGTCAATGTCCTCAACTGGGAACGCAAGGCATCATCCTCAACTTTGAGCTGATCAGTTATTACTCCTTCTCTAAACTGTTTTTGGACCTCATCCCAGCAGGCCACCAACGGAGTTCTTTGGGTCTAGAAGTCAGATTTATTAGAATGCCTCCAATACTTCAACTGAGATTTGAAATATTGAAGTTGTTTATGGATTCTAAACATAGCTCTCGCATAAGCTAGGTGGCCATATTCCCACCACTATGGAATTTTCTCTTGAAGTTCTTCTTTCTAAAGCTAGAAATTCTCAAATCTGAAAGGTTTGTGATGGATCCCCATCCTAGTCCCGCTTTCCAACAGAATAGGACAGTGATCAGAAACAGGGCCTGCCAAAATCTAAAAATTGATATTCCATTTTACAAACACCTCCTCTGAAAGCAAAAAGCGATCTAGCTTCACCTTCCTACTATGTGGCTCCTGCATTTTATTAGTCCAAGTGAAGTTATTGCCAGGACATTTAATGTCCACTAAGTGCAAATCCTGGACTTGAGCAATCATGAAATGGTCCCTTGGATCCAAAAGAGGTGTTCCCCCTTCTTGGTCTCTAGAAGATAATTTAGCATTAAAGTCCCTCGCTATAATCCAGTCTATATCTTCCCTTGATGCTCGCATGTCATGCACAACCTTCCACTACCGCCTCTGACCCTCTAGATTTTGAGAACCATAAAAGTTAGTGACAAGAATGAATTCTGCAGAGACATTATTCCTAAAAAGAGAAGTGAGAACACCCCTCCAGGCAAGGTGTTCTATTGCAGACCATTCCAGAGAGTTCCACGGAGTAACAATCCCCCCGAGGCATCTTGGGTAGCCACATCCATATGACCAACACCCCTCCAAATTTCGTTGACTGTTTTAGACATAAGATCCAAAGACATCTTGGTCTCTTGTAAAAGCAAAAAATCAGTATTGCTATGCTCTAATAATATTTGAACAACAGATTGATGGGTTCTACTGTTTAAACCCCTCACATTCCAAGATTGTATAATCATGGGTTACCCTGGGAGCAATAAGAGTCAATTGTCCTCACCAATCCTCCCATGATCAATTTGTCTCCCTGGGGCTGCTAGCGCCTCCTTATTGGATCTTCTACCAGCTCCCCGAGAATTACTATTTTTTAATCTTTTTTCTATCTGGGTTATCCCCAAAGATGGCCTTTCCCTATTTTTCTCTGCTATCCCCATGCGAACATCCTGAGAAACTGTCTTCTCTTGGTTATGGACTACTAAGGCACTAGAACACACTGGCTGTGATACCTCAGAGGGATCAACTATCTGCTGAATGACAGGAGAAGATGAGAGGGGGAGTTGCCCAGGAACAACAGAGGTTTCCTTGAAACCCTCCAAGCCCTCCATAGATTGATCCTCTTCATCAACCAATGACTTAAAAATCTCATACCTATTGGCAGGCTTGAGATGAGATTGCTCCTTTCCCTCCTTTTTCTTTGTCCGTATTTTTCTTCTAGGCTATTCAAAACCCTCTCTCTGAGCTTCCTAGCCCTGATCGGTGCTAATAGGATCTTTATTGGGTGCAACCTTATCCTCTTTAGGCAAGTTTGGAATTCCTGAGGGGTCCTCCATATTGGCATTCATATTAAGAGGACAGAAATGGGCCAAATGTCCATGCTTGTGGCAAACCCGACATCTAAAGGGTAGGGCCTCATAGTCCAACTGTTGAATCTAGGAAAGACCTACCAGTTCAATTTCCAACTCTGTCGAAAAAGGCTGGCTCAGATTCATCTCCACATATATTCGAGCATACACCGCAATGCTCCCTTCAATAGTGTCTCTGGCAACACCCAGATGTCTACCAATCAAATTGCTAATCATTGCCAGTACCTGATCACCCCAGAATTCCATTGGAAGAGCATATAATCGAATCCACACTAGGACAGCAGTAGGTTCAACATGAGGATTGAATCCTACCCTCCATGGTTGAACAAATAGCCCTGTCGGGCCATGGTTTTTCTTCTCCGACTCAAAAGCCTTATTTCTATCGGCCAAAGCCGAGAAGCTGACAATAAAATAACCATTACTAATAAACCATAATGAAAACTCACCGTGGGGCTCCCAGTTCTGGCGGATCCAAGAATGCAAAAAGCTCAGGGAAGGGTGAATACCCATGAACTTGCAGATTATATCATGTCTAGCTCTATAGAGGACAAACTCCTCAACCATGCTGGGATTAATGACAATTTTTGGCCTGGATTCGGCCTACGGTAAACAACCATTCACATGCCGTGCTGAAGACCTATTCCCAGCAGTTGTGAAGAGCTTTTTATATGCCATCTTTTGGGCTTCGGCATTCTTCGAAGGAGAATCTTCTTTAAACAAATCAGCATAAGAGCTAGTACTTCCTGGAAAATGAGCCGGAGGAGTCCCCATTGGACCCTCTTGGGGCACCGATCAAACCTTCAGAACCACCGTACCCCAAAGACACCTCTGCAAGCCAGCAGAAGCCAGAGATTTTTCAAAAATCTAAAAACCCTAGTTCAGATTCAAAAATTGCCAGAGCTCATTTTCCCGCTCCTAACCGTTTTCCCATGTTCAATCAACATATATGTGTTGTCTTGTTATTGATGTCATCAGGTCATATTTTACTGAGTTGCTTAGCTTTGTATAGCCTCATCAATTTTAGGAATAATTCTCTAAATTTTAGGAAGCTTTAGCTCCAAATTTATAGGAAATATATCTCTTAATTCTAAGTTGGTTCCATGCATGTTATGCATGTTCGAATTTATAGGAGTCACTATTTTTTTTGAATAGACTTGTAACTACAGGTTCTTTTTGCATTGCAATCCATAGTAATGAACTGTAAGTGACCTATTTGAAATAACAAGACTCCAAAACAACAAATTGCATGGAAAGATAGCAAATAACAATCATAAACATCACATTTACCTTTCACATCTAATCCATTATCATTCAAATATAAAACATTCCATTCAAGAAAAACTATTAAAAATGTCCATAAAATTTCTTCAAAATGATCAGTTTGAGGTATGTAATTAAGGCTAAAGACTCTGAAATCCTAGCCTTTTTTCTAACTTATCATGTGGAGATTGAGGTATCCCACCATCCATGGTTGTGGTAATAGTTATTGCATTAACATAATTTGTATTTGATTTATTTAGATTTTTACTAATGGGTCATTGATTATACTAAGGATTATTATTAAAATTGGATTGATTAAGGGACATGAAACTAGAATTAGGGCCTTGCAATGGGTTTGAAGGTCCTCCATCAAAAGTAATATCTCTTTCCAAGGCTCCTACCATGATCTGTTTGTTGTGTCTTAGAAAGACTACAATATGATTCATGGAGTTAAGGTTAATCTACCATAAGCATATTTCTTAGTATTAAAGGAACCTATGGTTGAATTTCCATCATCTTTATCTTCAAATTGGTATTTTTTCTAGAATCTTGTGTTAGGATCCTATCCTAACATTAATTAATAATAATAATAGTAATATATTTTATCCTAAGGTTATAATAATAAAATAATATAATAATAAATAATATAATAATTAATTATATTAATTATTATACAATTTATTGAAGGGACTTCCCGAACAATATAAAAAGTGATTCTTTTAGTATTAGGTTTATTATTTATTTATTTATCAATTTATGTGGAGCCTTATGGATCCAACCATATGGGATATAAATATCAAGGGAATGAAAAATGACATCGCAGAATTTTTAAAAATAAATGAACAATAAATGGAATGTTTTGATCATATTATAGAGTATTTAATAAAAATGCAAGAGGAGGAGACCCTAGCCATGGAATTCGATGTAGAGGAGGAACCCATAGCCATGGAGGAAGAATCTATATCCAGGGAATCCCAAACGATACCCATTGCTCTCCCCAAGAAAGAAAAAAATGCAACTGAACAAATTACTTCAAACCCTAAATTAATTGTTTCTTGGATAAGACCATAACAATAGAACTTCCGAAAATACCTATTGCACTTCCGAAAGAAAGTAATCGAAACCCTAATAAATTAAAAGAGACAAATAATGAGGAGGATATCCAAGACAAAAACTTGTCAAAATTATATTTTGTAGATCTGCCTAAGGGTGATGCACACAACCAAAAGATGAATTCAAAAAATCACTCAAGTAATTTCTCTTTCGAAACTGGACAACAACACTGCAAAGGGTTACATGAAAACAATGATTTTAGATTACCCCATATGAGAGATAAAAAGGGCGTTGCCCCATATTATTTTCTATCTCCCTTGAGGCCACCTCCACCTATATGAACTCTGCTGGATGAAACTATGGAAATTGCTAGCAAATAGCAATCTGGTTTCAAATGGTTAGAGTGTGCAGTGTTTTGAAAGTAGAGGCATTGACATTATCAATAACAAAAATAATAAATGCATAATTACAGAACACGAATATAAAAATGAACAACAAGATTCAGTTATATGTTTCCTATAAACCCAACAAGTTGTATTTTATGTACTTTTTTGGATGCTTGCCATTTTCCAAATAGTGACCAAATCTACCTAGAAAGAAGCGATAAGCTGGAATTACCATCTCGGCAATTGGAAATGCGCAACTCAGTCCTAAGTTGATCATCAACAACAGTCCAAGCAGACTGTGCTTTGTGGATTTCTTCAAATAAGTTGTTGAAATTCTTGAACCTTTCTTTAAGCACTCCCCTAGAAACGCTACCGAATAAATTTCCACTGGCATGTATCCCATCATTTACATGCCATCATTTTTAAACAAGATAGGACTTTACCCCATGCAATCCTTCAGTAGTTTTTGTGATATTGTTGAACTCTTGATGCATGCTTCCGCAACCAATCATCACTTAATAAACCATCAATTTCACAAATTACAGAACGGACTTGGCCTCATATGTCTTGCGGTGTGTATCCATTCTTGCTATCATTTGGTTTACAGACTATGTTTCTCTTTCTCTCTTGAGAGAGATCGTATACTGAGAACGTTTCATCCTATGGCCAGAGGCATTTCACGTATTTGGCTGAATCACATACTGTGACTATAACCTATTTTAACATATACAAGTCGAAATGGCTTTGCTGTGAAAATCAAACCCATGGTACAAGATTCAATTTAAATTTTCGTATGAATATTTACTGAGCCTGAAGCTTTATGGCAGAATTTTAGGCAAGCACGGAACATCAATACTATCTACTCTTGTCTTGTTTCTTTGCTTATGCCGATTTTAAATAAAGCTTTTCTAACTACAGGGAGGTGTGAAAGATCTTGTATACAAAAATAAAACCTCCTAATTGAAGCATTTGCAATCCAAATGCACAAAAAAAAAAAGAATAACAAATCTACAAGTGCAGATAACACAATACCTGTCCATCCGCTCAATCCATATATCAAATGAAGTATTATGCCGAGAACCCCTCCACGCCCAGAATGGCCATGTTTCTGTAAATAATAGCAAAAGGCGCTTTGTACTGTCCCTGTGGATTTCCCATGTCAAAAGTGAGCGGCGCAATGATGCATCCCATGGTATTACCAATGAGTTGGCTTATAAACATGGACCTCGGTGAAGAAAGTGTAAGGTGGCCGGTTTTGAAATCGTGCATTAGATCTGTTGCAGTTTGGACGAGGGACTTCACTATTCCGCACAAAACAAGGCTGACCAAAACTCCTCCGTGGTCTCTCCCTGACCAGAATGTGAACACAAATAGTGCAACCTTCCGTAATTGTATGTTATCACATTAATATCGAATTCGTGGACGTCTTCGCTCGTCACTACATGACAACAATAATGGATATAAGTAAATACGATACAGTTGAAGTGAATTACATTGCAAATGTCATCGACAGTGAGAACTATTTTTATGCTATGGTATTTTCCTTTTACCCTAACTGCTATCTACGACTGTCACCTACAATTCTGCATGTGTTGGTGAAGAAAACGATTATGACTCTTGCATGGAAATAGGAGCTGTATGGTGTGGCCCATGATTACCTAAATAGTTTTCTCCAAAAATAGTCCTTATCGAGGATGCTACGACCATGTCACTGGCCCCTAACTTGAGGTGCATGAGATCACCGTGGCGCTGAGACAGACGATAGAGGGACTGATGTGGATTCAAGCCCACATCCAACATGGTTCTTAGAATTGACAAAACCTCATGGTTGCTATTTCATTCTTTGGTTTGAAGCTTCAAACTGTTAGGAGAGCCGACTCAGAGGGAACGGGCCATTCAACGCTCCTACAAGGTTTCAACCAACAGATAGGATTGTATCCTTAATCACCGAAACAGATCCAGTACCTTGAACAACATTGATGCTCGATACAACCGGGGTTTATAGGTTTCCCATTGTGGAACACGATGTTGGTTGTTGTTGACGAAGCGGTCCTCACATTTTCTAGCTGGATTTCCACATGAATATATTGGAGTACGCCCAAATTTGTGATGTTGGGCTTGCCAAAATGACTTCAATATGTAGCAAGCGGTTGCCCACAATACGAGTGATGTCGATTAGTGTAAACATAAGAGGCAAAACATCCTCATTAAAAAAAAAAAAACTCATTTGTTTAACTTATTTCCATCAGATACGCTGGGAGTAATCTCAAATATTGGGATTTATTAACATCCATATAACTGTGATGACACCACTACAAGACAACTATCTCCTCTAGAAAATAAGAATCACAAAACACAAGCCAATATTTATTATTAATCAAAGGGTTTTAGCTAGGCTTGTGCTCATCTACCTTGAACCTTTCACTTGTGGTGAAATGGCTACATTGAGCACGGTCTACAGATGTAATGCTTAATGAGCACATGACCATAACCATCTACGTCAATACCGTCAATATAGGAGCTATAAGATGTTGCAACATTAGAAGATAATTATTCTCATAACAAGGTAATTTTAGTAACAATGGAAGAAATTATAACATTGCTTGATATTTGATCATCATGAAGTCCAAAATAATACTATCTACCCTATCCAACCGACCTTCTTTGAAAAAGATGATCGAAGCGTAACAAAGACTATTTTCAAAATTTCCAAGCTTTGAGGACAAAGCTGTTCCAAGGAGGGGTGGCATGTTAGGATCCTATCCTAAAATTAATTAATAATAATAATAATAGTAATATATTTTATCCTAAGGTTATAATAATAAAATAATATAATAATAAATAATATAATAATTAATTATATTAATTATTATATTATTATAAGATTAGGGTTAGGAAGCATTGCAACCTTTCACCTATAACCCTAGAGTGGGTATAAAACACTATACAATTCTATCATTTGGAAATATCCATGAAATATTAAATATACAATTTATTGAAGGGACTTCCCAACAATATAAAAAGCGATTCTTTTAGTATTAGGTTTATTATTTATTTATTTATCACTTTATGTGCTAGGAACCCTAGGTTCCTACCATCTTGGTTTTCATTATCATCTCATATAGGTAGTTAACTAGGATCTATGATTTTCTTTCCACTAAGAAGGTTATACTCTCATTGAACCATAATGTTTAATAATTTATGGAAAGTAGGTAAGAATATTAATTAATTAAAGGTTTTAATAAAGAGAAAAGGACTTTTGATATATTCTACTAGTATACCTTAGGAGGGCCTCTTGAACCTACTTGATATAACTACTCTCTCAATATACCTATCGATAAGTGGAATGATCTCTATTCCCTTGATATGTGTGGTCATACATGATGATAAAGCTTGAGGTACATGAATAAGGAATGGTACAAGGATCAACAACACCTAGATACATAGCCAAGGATAATATGAGAGATAAAAGTTACTCATTGTTAATCTTGATTAAGTTAGCTATTCTACACAAACAAAAATTAGGTGGTATTCTTTAAGTTCAAATAAATTTTATGTTTTCTAAGTGAAAGGTTAGGATAATGGAGGTATTTAGGTTAAGTTCACCAAATATGTAGGCACACAAAATTAGGGATCCATGAAATAACCTCATGGGTATCCTACTCTCAATGTAAGGGTTGTAGTTTGAGAGTGTTATAAGTTTTGTGGATATTTTAAAAAACACCTAAGTTTGGTTTTGAGACTAAATCCTATGCTATTTACAAAATAAATTTAAACTATAGTGCATCAAAAAAATGCATAAAATAAAATGTCTACCCTATATGGATTTTAATTCTTGCTAAAACAGGAGTTACATGAAACTAAATTCTTCTTATTTTTCTTTCTAATAAGGGTCAAGAGAATGGGAAAACAAAGGCTATCCTAATGCAAAACTACATACAATTTTAAATTTAATACCTAAGCTAACAAAAGAGATAAAAAAATTAAAAGAAGCTAAGCTAGAAGTTATTTGACTTCCTTTGTTTCTTTTAGATGTGTTAAAATAAAGTAAATTTAAAAATAACCTAAATATTCCTCGATTCTTACTACTTAATATGGCCTAGAGTAAAGCAAAAAGATACAAATATATCAAACAAAAAATAGAGGCTAAATATAAAAAGAAAACTACAAGTGCTAACAAGAAATCATTGCAACCCATGGCTGAAGTAGAAACATACCTTGGGTTTCCTAAGCCATAAATTTATGGTATTGCACCCCTCAAAATTAAACTGTGATTTTTTAGTACCTATAAAATATAAAGAAATTAGGCAAGATGATTTGTCTTTTGAGGTTTTTCTAGATAGAGAAAATAGACAACTTTGTTATTTTTGAAGGAAACCCCCAAGGTCCATTAGTTGACCAAAAACAAGTACAATAAATTGACCAAGGATGCATGTGAAACATAATAACTTCGCAGGGACCCTACTCTAAATGTAATGGTTGTAGTTTGAGAGTGTTATAATTTTTGAGGAATCTTTTGAAAACACCTAAGTTTGGTTTTGAAACTAAATGCTATGCTAATTAAAAAATAAGTTTAAACTATAATGCATCAAATAAATGCACAAAAACAAATGTCTACTCTATATGACTTTTAATTATTGCTAGATTACGAGTTACAAGAAACTAAAAGTTTTCTTTTATTTAAGAAAGGGTCACAAGAATGCATGTGTGTAGGCTATCCTAATGAAAGACTACATGTAATTTCAATTTTAATTCTTAAGTTAACAAAATAGATAAACAAATTAAAAGAGACTAAGCTATAAGTTCTTTAAACTCATCATTTTATTTTAGATGTGTTAAAATAAAGCAAATTAACAACTAGCTTAAATATTCCTTGATTTTAACTCTTTAATGTGACCTAGAGCAAAGCAGAAAGAAACATATATAGTATACAACAAATAAAGGTCAAATATCAAAAGAAATCTAGAAGTGCTACTAAAAAATCACTTCAACCTGTGGTTGAACTAGAAACATACCTTCAGTTTGCTAAGCCATGATTTTATGGTATTGTACCTCTCAGAATTAGACTACAATTCTATAGGATCTAAAAAATAGAAGGAAACTAGGCAAGATAATCAATTTTTTGGGGGGTTTACTAGATGGACAAAATAGGGAACATAATTTTTTCTAAAGTCAACTCCTCGCGGTCTTTTAGTTGACAAAAAAATGTGTAAGATTTAATCAAGCATACACATGAAGTAAAAGCATGACCTATAATTTTATGTAACTATTCTTCCCTACAAGCAGGATGTAGAAATATGGGTAGAGTGTAGGTTAGAAATTTATTAGTTTGAGTAGGGAAAAAAAAGGGTAAGACTCAATTTAAGGATATAAAATTATATAGAAAGGGGGAGTTCATATAAATGAGTTAGATGGTTACAACAAATGTAATTGCACCTTGTGCATGGTAGGGCATGTTTCTTACTTGAGAGATAATGTGGGAGTAACATGGGAAAAGTATATAGACTCAAGTAGATAGAGAGTAGGTATAAAGTAAAGAAAAGTGATGAGAGGGGTAAAGGTTAAGACCAACAAGGCAAGAGGGTGAAATCTTGCCCCCAAGACTTGGGCAAGCAGAATCATCTCACAAAGTCAAAGCATATTTTTCCCTATGAAATTGCATAGGGAATAACAAGCTTGATAGATGGGGTCAGGTTGGTAATAGCCAAGGGATATCTAGAAGATAAAAGAACCTGGGAGCAAGACCTTGCTAATGCTGCAAAAGTGAAAATAATCCACTTAAAATGACAAATTAAAATTGTAAGAAGATGCTTAAAATTACAAGAAAATAAATTGAATAGTAAGGTAAATGATATCTATCATACAAATAAGATGTTAGTATGCATGAATTAAATATTTTTTTTTCAAAGAGGTAGAGAGAAAATGAGAGCACAATGAACACAAAGAAATCTTAGAGCATAAGAGAGCAAATGAGATACCAATGTGTTAGAGTGTTCTTAGCTTGAAATTATTTGCTAAAGAGGGAGTCCAAGGCATAAATTTATAGATTTTGTGACCTTGGGAGGAGGATATTGGAGCATTTATGATTTATTCGGGATGTAGACAATATTTTCAACTTAGAATCTAAGCATGGTAAAGCATATAAAATATGGGACCTTTAGGAGATAAATGTAGGTTGAGGATATCCAAAGGAGATGGTGCCATTAATGATATAACACTTGAAAAGGGAGGAGGATCCAAAATTATTAGTCATTGATCTCATATCATGGAATCACATCTTAACTTTTGAGATTGCGATTCTATGGATATGATCATTGTAGATTGGCTAGGAATAAGGGGACTATAACTTGAAAAATGAGTGGGAATATTCTAGGCACAAAATTTCCCTTCAATTCACAACCCATATTTTTCTTGAGTATACAAAGGGCAAAAAAAAATAGGGTCATAAGGTTACATTATGTTATTTTTATGCTTGATGCATAACTAAACAAATTGGGTGATCTAATTTTAGGTGTTTACATTTACCCCATTTTATATGATGAGTAACCTCATGCATTTTACAAAGATTTTATTTGATAGGCTTAGAATCAGGTTGAACTACAAGGTGATGGAGCACTAAGGAAGAATCCAACCTAGGCATGTCAGCATAAGACCAATCAAATATATACTAAAATTTAGTTAAAATCCAAGGTTAAAACGTTTCCTAATATAAGGATTTTGGGTGAATCATATGTTCTAATGTTAATGTAAACTATTTCTTCAATGACGATGTGAGATTCATGCTTTAATTGAGGAAGGGTTGGTAATATTCCTAAATGTTTGAGATCTTCAAGAGTAAGATATGGTTGATCACCATCCTCGAGTTTAAAAGTTTCAATGGTTGTTACATCCATCAAAGAAGTTATCTTGAAAAATTTCCTCATGGGGAATATCACATAAAAAATTTCCCCTAGAAGCTCAAAATGAACCAAGGTTATGATATTTATGGTAGCATGTTGAATCGTATAGCCTACGAATTGGTTCATATTCAGAACTTGACGAATTTCCATAATTACAAAAACTACAACTATTTTGATGATGGCCCATAACTACAACTATCTTCATGATGGTCCATATTATTAATTGTGCTTGTAGTGGTTCTTATTTGTAGTGTGGTAGTGGTCTCGATTGGTCAAAAATACTTATTACATAAAGCTTGAAAACAATAATCTTTTATAATTATAATTACCAGAGCTGAATGATGACCTCTCACTATCTCCTAATTGAATCTTCAAAATGACCCATAATAGCCTATCTTCCAAAGGGCATAACTTTTGATCCGATCGTTGGATTGACTTGAAATTTTATGTGGAGATAGATAAAGAGGAGGATGATGTCATGGCAAGGTTTATGTAGAAGTATTGAATATTTTTAGTGTTTTATCAGCCTTAATTCCTTCATCTAGTGCCCAAAAAATACGATTTAGTATTTTTTGAAGAACACAAGCTTATACTGAGAGGGGGTGAACAGTATAAGACCACTTTTTACTTTTCTTTCCCAAACAATATTATCCAATATATCAATGGCAATATCAACAATAGTAATCAAAGCAATGCACAAATCATCACACACAATAGAGACACCAATTTAACGTGGTTCACCCAATGTGGGCTACTCCACGGAGAAAATATTTCACTAAAATTTTCTCAACAAATCTCTTGGGAATCCTTCCCTATTACAATGTTTATGGACCTCTATCCAAAGGAGACACCAATCCCCTAATCAAGTTCATGGATATCTATCCACAGGAGAACTCTTTCCCCTTTTTTGGTTCATGGATCTCTATCCATAGGAGAACTCCTTCTCCTCTGCTCTAGCTGGTGATCCTCTAGAAGACTACTGCCTCCACTGCACTGGCTTGTGGATCTCTCTCCATTGAAGACCTCTGTCCTCACTCAGAATACCTCTATCCTCACTACCCTGGCTAATGGATCTCTATCCACTGGAGACTACTATCCTCTACTCTATCACCTCCAAAGCTTACTCTCAGCTCTGCTCAATATCTATCTCAAATCTGCACTAAACACTATCCTTCGGTCTAGCACAAATCTGCTCACAAGTCTATCTCTGGTCTGGCACAAATATACCCTCAAATTTGCACCAAAATCTATTCTCAAATCTATCCTCAAGCCTTAACATAAAGCTTGATCCAATCATAAATCAACTCTGCTAGATCTTCCCCAAGCCTTAACTCAAAGCTTGAACAAATAAATCAATCAACTCTGCTCTCAAGTCTTCTCAAAGACTTACCTCAAATCTATCCACAAGTCCTCTCAAGAACTTGCTCAATCTGCTCTCAAGTCTTCACTAAGACTTACCTCAAATCTGCTCAACAAGTCCTCTCTAGAACTTGTCCAATCTGCTCAACAAGTCTTCACCAAGACTTACCTCAAATCTTCAAAAGTCTCTCTAGAACTTTTAATTTATTACTTCAATTAAAGTCCTCTCTAGAACTTGTCCAATCTGCTCAACAAGTCTTCACCTAGACTTACCTAAATCTCTTGTAAGCTTTCACAAAATCTCATACAAATCTATCCTTAAGCTTTCAAAAACTTACTCAATTTTTCCCTTAAGTCCCCTCTAGGACTTACTCAAATTTTCCAAGCTTTCAAAACTTGTTATTCTTAAGTCCTCTAGGACTTACTCAAATCCACTAGCTTTCACAAAAGCTTATTCAAATCAATTGCAAAACTTGCATACAAAACTCAACTTAATCTCTTTCAGAAAACCTCTTCAATCACACAAACAAGTTTCACTCAGAATCTTGTTTAACCATAGAAACATATAGAGAATGATTAGAGACTCAATATGTTTCACACTCACAAATCACTCAATCACTTTCAAACTCTCTTTCAAATCAATTTAGAATAAAGAATAATTTGTTTCATAAAACTTGAACTATCACTCCAATACTTAAACTCAATACTCTTCCAACTTCACTCAACCATTCACTCAATGAAACACAACTTGCTTACAAACCCTAACCAAGTGTTTCACTATACTTCCAACAACTCACACTATGGAACTCAAACCTTGACTCAAGATGATTCCAAATTCACATAACAATGATACTCATGTTCTTTCACAAACCCTAGCTCAAGATAGTTCTCAATCTCTAAAATGTTCTCACAAACATTCACCAATCATGCATATGAAAACTCACTCAAACATTTCCAACAATGCTTATCAAACAATCCTTTTCACTCCAACTTTGCATTTCACAACATTCAATCCAACAATATTTCACTCATAAGGAAGATGTGCCCATACCTTTTGTTTTGATGGAGATATGTCTTCAAAACCTATCTTAATCACAATCAAATCCTCTTTGCCAATTTCAATGTTAGATAGCAACAATCTATCTCAAAATCTCCACAAAAATTCTCCTCAATATTTATTTCACTATACAAAAATTATCAAGTCTCAAGTACACCTTATAATCTCCAAACTTCTCAAATAAATATTTCAATTACTCACTTTCACTATAACCTCCTTCAAAAATTTAATGCATAGATTAATCAAAATTTCTTACTTATGTCTCCCTACTCAAAAATTGCATTTCAAAATAATTGACATCACAATCCAGAAATAATGCAATTCACTTTTAAATTAAAATTAAAACATTTACCACCTTTAACTAAGGTAAAAATAAAATTTACCTTAACCTCCTTATATCTCCCTAGGCGCTCACTATACAACCTTAGACCATGCGCTCAATAAAAAATAATAAAATTAAAGTACCTTTGCACTCTCCTCGGTGGGATTCGATCCCAGGTCGCACTACCACTAGTCCTAGCCATGACCTAACTACCGCATGAGCTAGGTGCTCACTTGGGAGGGAAAAGTACCTCGTGCGCTTAGTACCTTCGATCGGTGCCAAAACAAAAAATAAAACCTTACCCCTTCATATTGTCGAGACTCAAACATGGAACCTCCGCTCACCCTACGCCTTACACAATGACGACTTGCCACTAGCCCAACTAGTTGGTTGGTGACAAGGCTTTAAGCCTTGATCAATTTATTCATCACATTTTTTGCTTTAAAAATTAATATCCTCTTGTCTTATGCTCATGAATTTTGCAATCAAAAAACTTTTCCCTTTCACACATGCATTAATTTAGAGACTTGCATTTATGTGGCAAGTCTTATGGTATTTATACCATATGCCAATTTCCTTCGAATGTCGATAGGGGGAAGAAATATTAAAATGAATTTGCACCCAACCCTAACTTAGGGTTTAATAATATTATTTTATAAATTAATTTATAATATAAATATTATAAATAATTTATAAATGACCTTAGGCTTTATTTTTAACCTTTAATATTATAATAATAAAATATTATAATATTATTTCCTTTGGGCCTAGGTATTTTTCTCTTTCACCCTTAGACCTTATCTGACCTCCTTTAATATTATAATAATAAATATTATAATATTATTTCCTTTAGGCCTAGGTATCCCTTTCCTTTAGGGTATTTAACCATCCTTTTGACCAATCATGTGAAGCTCTTAAACCAAATCTCTTGGGCTTAAAATATAAATATTTTAACCCTCCTTTTGCCAAGTCCTGCACTGATCACTAACATTGACTCTTGACATCAATGACAACACAACTACTCAAAATTTCCAACAATCTCCCCCTTTGTCATTGATGGCAACCCTTTCTCTGTAACCATTCCTTTTTCCTTTTTTCAAAATTGCTCCCCCTGACTGAATGCTCTCCCCCTAACTCAAATCTCTCCCCCTTTGACATCAATGGCAAAGGGCCACCTTTGGGGCTTGGGGCTAAATATAAGACTCTTAGCTCAGCCCCTCCCCCACCTCCTCTCCTTGAGGTGGTTAATTTTGGGGTGGGAGTATCTCTACTCCCAGCATACACTGCTCTTTACCTTTGTCCACCTTCTTCCTCAACTGATCCTTCTGATTCCTCTGAATATTCCTGTTCCTACTTGTCTCTGGAAATTCTTCTCTACACCACTTAGCCATATGCCCAACATTATTGCACTTATAACACTTAATGTTGTGATTCCTTGAAGGTGCAAATATCTTGTAGTTCCTCTTGGTGAAGCCATATCCATTCCTATCATGAACCCTACAATTAACTACCTTATGACCAAACTGATTACAAGAGTAGCAATACCCTTGAAAGAGATGCCCATTTCTAAAATTTCTATTGGTGAAACCATATCCCTATCTTTCATGTGTCTTGCACTGTGTAGCCTTGTGACCAAACCTATGATATGAGAAGCAACATCCATTGAAGAAACCTTGCCTTGACCCCATTGGTCTCTTAGTCTCTTCTTCCCTGTGTTGTTTCTTGTTCCATCTGTTCCTCATTTGTGCATTGTTCCTTTCCTTGTTGAACTTTCTATTTTCCAACTTATCCTCATAAGTCTCACTTTCTCTTACACTCTCTTCTTCTGAAGCTTCTTCTTCTTTGGAGCTTGAGATTGACTCCTCTCCTTGTTCTCTATGTTCCTCTTCAAAACCAAGTCCTGTCTTGTTTGATGAAGATCTTTGTACCTTGATAATCTTATCCAAGGTCTTTGAGCTTCTCCCAAACCTGTGTAGCTTGTTTTTAGACTCTTTTACTTCCTTCCTTAGTGAAGCTACCTCATGCTCTAATATTTCACATTCTAAAACCTTTGCCTCTAACTTCTCTTTAAATCTCCTTGTCTTAGCTATTGAGTTGGTTAGATCTTCTATAAGCTTTCCTTTCTCTTCATCACATTCTTGAAATTGAAGCTTGAGTTTTGAGTTCTACTTTCTTACCTTCCTTAATTCCTTAAGAGCAAAAATAAGCTCACCCTCAAGATCAACTTCTCCTTCCTCTGATTCTACCTCTATTCCTTTACCTTTAAGATCATCTTCATTCCTTTCTGATTCATCTTCAATAGGAGCACTTCCTTCTTCTTCTATTGCCATAAGAAGACTTTCTTCTTCTAGACCTTCAAGAGCATCTTCATATTCATCTTCACTGAAACTGAACCCATTCCTTGTACAATGATCTTCAAGATGACCAAAGTTACCACACCTAAAACACTTGAGAATTATTGGTGCCCTTTTTGCTTCTTTTCTAACATCTTCTTTTTCTACTATCAAAAATAGAATTTCTTCTTCTTCATTATCTGAGGACCTTCCATCACTATCACTTGAACTCTTACCTACCTTATCTGCATAAAAACTCTTCTTATACCTTTGGAAAAACTTCTTTCCTTGCTTGCCTTGTCCATCCCTACTTCTCTTTTGATACTTGTATTTTCCTGCTTCCCTGTTCTTATGATCCTATTTCTCATCATCATTGCTACTTCCAGCTTCTGGACAATCAGATGCATAGTGACCATATTTACCATAATTGAAACACTTAACTATTTTTGTACCTTTATACTTTCTTGTGTCCTTGTTCCTTCTGCCATAGTTTACTTCTTCATCACTGGATAACTCATTACTTGAATCTGACTTCTTACCCTTTGTCTTCTTTGTAACTTTGAAGGTTGCTTCTTTCTGGGGGATAGACTCCTCTTTTATTCTCATCTCAAAAGTTGTGAGAATTCCATGTAACTCATCCCTTGTCAAAATTTCAATATCTTTTGACTCTTCTATGGCTGAAATATTTTCACTATACCTCTTAGGGAGTGACCTTAAAATATTTTGACAAACATCTGTTTCTTCAACTTTAAACCCAAGTCCTTGCATGGAGTTAACAACCTCATCCACATGAAGTAGGTATGTAGCAATGTCTTCCTCATCCTTCATCTTTAGGTCTTCAAATGTTTTCTTGTGATTTTGCAATTTTGCCATCTTGACCTTTTTGTCTCCCT
The DNA here is from genome assembly GCA_028583015.1 of Wollemia nobilis. Lineage (NCBI taxonomy): Eukaryota > Viridiplantae > Streptophyta > Pinopsida > Araucariales > Araucariaceae > Wollemia > Wollemia nobilis. Next base: position 25,319 of record JAQPPZ010017034.1, on the reverse strand, counting down.
CATATATATTTTTTAACTTTTCCCAAATCTCTTTTGCTGATGTGCAATGCATAACTTTTACAAACTCTGTTTCACGTAAACCATTTAAGATTCCATTCATTACCTTTGAATTATTCAGTTGTAGGAGCTTACCATATTTATCTGTAGGTGGAGTAGCTGGCGGTGTGTACCCATCCTCAACTGCTTGCCATATATCATTTCCTAGTACCATTAGGTAAATATTCATTCTCACACTCCAAAATGCATAATTGTTCCCATCGAACAATGGTGCCTTATTCCCTGAATATCCACTCTGAGAATCCATCTGTGTTCCTGTAAGATTTTCCTTCAAGTTGTTAAACTCTTTCGAAGGAACCCACTCTGATACCAATTGAAGAACACAAGCTTATACTGAGAGGGGGGTGAATAGTATAAGACCACTTTTTACTTTTCTTTCTCAAATAATATTATCCAATATATCAATGGCAATATCAATAATAGTAATCAAAGCAATGCATAAATCATCACACACAATAGAGACACCAATTTAACGTGGTTCACCCAATGTGGGCTACTCCACGAAGAAAATATTTCACTAAAATTTTCTCAACAAATATCTTGGGAATCCTTCCCTATTACAATATTTATGGACCTCTATCCAAAGGAGACACCAATCCCCTAATCAAGTTTATGGATATCTATCCATAGGAGAACTCTTTCCCCTTTGTTGGTTCATGGATCTCTATCCATAGGATAACTCCTTCTCCTTTGCTCTAGTTGGTGATCCTCTAGAAGACTACTGCCTCCACTACACTGGCTTGTGGATCTCTCTCCACTAAAGACCTCTATCCTCACTTAGAAGACCTCTATCCTCACTACCCTAGCTAATGGATCTCTATCCATTGGAGACTATTATCCTCTACTCTATCACCTCCAAAGCTTACTCTCAGCTCTACTCAATATCTATCTCAAATCTGCACTAAACACTATCCTTCGATCTAGCACAAATCTACTCATAAGTCTATCTCTGGTCTAGCACAAATATACCCTCAAATATACACCAAAATCTATCCTCAAGCCTTAACACAAAGCTTGATCCAATCACAAATCAACTCTGCTTAGATCTGCCCCAAGCCTTAACTCAAAGCTTGAACAAATCAATCAATCAACTCTGCTCTCAAGTCTTCTCAAAGACTTACCTCAAATATATCCACAAGTCCTCTCAAGAACTTGCTCAATCTACTCTCAAGTCTTCACTAAGACTTACCTCAAATCTGCTCAACAAGTCCTCTCTAGAACTTGTCCAATCTGCTCAACAAGTCTTCACCAAGACTTACCTCAAATCTGCTCAACAAGTCCTCTCTAGAACTTGTCCAATCTACTCAACAAGTCTTTTTCCAAGTCTCCTAAACTTACCTCAAATCTCTTGTAAGCTTCCACAAAATCTCACACAAATCTGTCCTTAATATTTCACAAAATATTCCTTAATTATCCTTAAGTCCCCTCTAGGACTTACTCAAATCTGCTCACAAGATTTCACAAAATCTTGCTTAACTCTGTCCTTAAGTCCCCTCTAGGACTTACTCAAATCTATCCACTAGATTTCACAAAAGCTTATTCAAATCAATTGCAAAACTTGCATACAAAACTCAACTTAATCTCTTTCAGAAAACCTCTTCAATCACACAAACAAGTTTCACTCAAAATCTTGTTTAACCATAGAAACATATAGAGAATGATAAGAGACTCAATATGTTTCACACTCACAAATCACTCAATCACTTTCAAACTCTCTTTCAAATCAATTTAGAATAAAGAACTAATTTGTTTCACAAAACTTGAACTATCACTCCAATGACTTTCAATCAATAATGCTCATCCAACTTCACTCAACCATTCACTCAATGAAACACAACTTGCTTACAAACCCTAACCAAGTGTTTCACTATACTTCCAACAACTCACACTATGGAACTCAAACCTTGACTCAAGATGATTCCAAATTCACATAACAATGATACTCATGATCTTTCACAAACCCTAGTTCAAGATAGTTCTCAATCTCACATAAAATGTTCTCACAAAATTCACCAATCATGCATATGAAAACTCACTCAAACATTTCCAACAATGCTTATCAAACAATCCTTTTCACTCCAACTTTGCATTTCACAACATTCAATCCAACAATATTTCACTCATAAGGAAGATGTGCCCATACCTTTTGTTTTTATGGAGATATGTCTTCAAAACCTGTCTCAATCACAATCAAATCCTCTTTGCCAATTTCAAGGTTAGATAGCAACAATCTATCTCAAAATCTCCACACAAATATTCTCCTCAATATTTATTTCACTATACAAAAATTATCAAGTCTCAAGTACACCTTATAATCTCCAAACTTCTCAAACAAAGATTCCAATTACTCACTTTCACTATAACCTCCTTTAGAAATTTAATGCATAGGTTAATCCAAATTTCTTACTTATGTCTCCCTACTCAAAAATTGCATTTCAAAAATAATTAACATCACAATCTAGAAATAATGCAATTCACTTTTAAATTAAAATTAAAATCATTTACCACCTTTAACTAAGGTAAAAATAAAATTTACCTTAACCTCCTTATATCTCCCTAGGCGCTCACTATACAACCTTAGACCATGCACTCAATATAAAAATAAAAAATTAAAGTACCTTTGCATGCTCCTCGATGGGATTCGATCCCCTGTCGCACTGTCTACCAGTGCCCTAGTCATGGCCTAACTACCGTGTGAGCTAGGCGCTCACTTGGGAGGTAAAAGTACCTTGTGCATTTAGTACCTTCGATCGGTGCCAAAACAAAAAAAAAACTTGCCCCTTCGTAGTCGTCGAGACTCGAACGTGGAACCTCCGCTCACCCTGCGCCTTACACACCGACGACTTGCCACTAGCCCAACCAGTTGGTTGGTGACAAGGCTTTAAGCCTTGGTCAATTTATCCATCACATTTTTTGGTTGCCCTTTAAAAAATTAAAATCCTCTTCTTATGCGCTCACGAATTTCGCATTAATAAACCTTTGCCCTTTTCACATGCATCAATTCGGAGACTTGCATTTAGTTGGCAAGTCTTATGGTATTTATACCATATGCCAATCACCTTCGAACGTCGATGGGGAGGAAGAAATATTAAAATGAATTTGCGCCCAACCCTAACTTAGGGTTTAATAATTTTATTTTATAAATTAATTTATAATATAAATATTATAAATAATTTATAAATGACCTTAGGCTTTATTTTTAAACTTTTAATATTATAAATATTATAATATTATTTCCTTTGGGCCTAGGTATTTTCCTCTTTCACCCTTAGACCTTATCTGACCTCCTTTAATATTATAATAATAAATATTATAATATTATTTCCTTTAGGCCTAGGTATCCCCTTCCTTCAGGGTATTTAGCCATCCTTTTGACCAATCATGTGAAGCTTTTAAACCAAATCTCTTGGGCTTAAAATATAAATATTTTAACCCTCCTTTTGCCAAATCCTTGCACTGATCACTGACACTGACTCTTGACATCAATGACAACACAACTACTCAAAATTTCCAACATTTTTTTAGAAAAATTGGAAGAAAGAAAATTTGGAATTTAATGACATTTTAGACATGGATAGGTGTTGATATTTTCTAGGTCTAATATGGTAAATGCAATAATGTGTGTTAATTTTATCCAAGATTTTTTGGTGACTTACTAAAAATAGGGTAATTTTTGACCAAAAATAACAAATTGCCCAAAAATAGTATTTTTTTTAGGGAGGAAAACTCAAGTTGGATTTTGAGGATCCAACACAGGCTCTGACTGGGATAGGTGATGAAAATACTTTTGAAAATGATTCACTTGAGAATTCCAGAATCTTCAATAGACCACAAAAACTTAAAAACTTGCCTAATCACCTAAAAAGGACTCCTTAATCACCTAAAAATTGAAACCTTAATCACCTAAAAATAACAAGATTGAAACACACTTTTTTTAAAACATGAATCACCTGATAATTCTAGAATCTCCAACAGACCACAAAAACTCAAAAACTTGCTAATCACCTAAAAAGGAGTCCTTAATCACCTAAAACTGGAACCTTAATCACCTAAAAAGAATAAGATTGAAACACACTTTTTTTTGTGGCTTCTCAAGCCCTCAGTGCTGAATAATACAATTTCAAATGTTGACCATTGATAGGATTTTAAAATTCCACATCATCCAGAGTTTACAATTTGTAAGTATGCTGACCTACATTCTAGAGGATTTGACAGGGGCTAATCCATTTAGGTTCCCATTTCCATTTTTCACCATGCTTGTCATTTTTTGGGTCCTAGTACAACACTATATCTCCTTCTTGAAAAGGTTTACCTATGGATTTCTTATTGAATAACTACACTATTTTGTGAGCTTGCTCAATCATATTCATTAATGCATCCTTTCTATCTTCTTGCAACTTTGCAATCTGATCAAGTCTTCTCTGCAAGACGTTTTAATTTTCATCATCTTGAAGAAGTAAAGATAAAACATAACTTTCCACCTAATGGGGTAGTACAGTATTCTCAACATATACTAGTTCATAGGGAGATTTTCCTATGCTTCTTTTGATAGATATTTTGTCATCCCATTAAACATACTTTAGCTCACCATCCCAACTTCTTTTGTTTCTGCCTAATTTTATTTTGTTTCTTGTGATCAAATTCTTATTTGAGAATTATGCTAAACCATTCCCTTAAGGATAGTAATTTGCAGAATGAGAAAGCTCTATGTTTTACCTAGCACAAAATTCAATCATCTCAAAAGAAGTGAAGTAGTTACCATTGTTTGTGATTATCTTCCTGGGAATCCCAAATCTTGACAATATGTGCTCTTCTAAAATCTTGATGACCACTTCTATAGTGGATTTCTTGAGAGGTGCTACTTCTACCCACTTGGTAAAATAATTTATTGCTGTAATAATCCACTTATGACCTCCAAAAGAATTGGGATTAATATCACCTATGATATCTATTCCCCATTGAGTAAAAGAAGCTTCCATAATCATTGGCTTTAGGGCATGGCTGATAAATTATTCTTTCTTGCAAGAATTTGATAATTATGACAACTTCTAAAAAACTAGTAATTATAGGTTTGAGGTGTAGACCAATTGGTTTGACCAAACCTCGTAAGGGGTGGAGGTCTAAGGTTTAAATCTCGATCTTCATCGAATTGAATGCTTGTCCATTTCCTAGTGCTTTTAGCAGTGTAAAGGGTTTAAATTTATTATGGCATGGTGGTTATAGGGGTGGACTTTGCAAAGAACTATATGGTAGCTTTCGGGGTAGACAACATAGAATACTGTGGCGACCATAAAATCTGGACAACATGCCCAGATTTGTGTTGGCTACCGATTCCACCATGTAAATTAAAAAAAAACTAGTAAACATACTTAAATAGGGGGGGCCAATAATAACCAACTCTCATGATCTGGTGATCAGTAGCCTTTGGATGAAAGTGACCCCCACAAAATCTAGAATTATATTCTCTCAGCACTTGAGGAACCTCTTTCTCAAACAAACAAAGAAGCAACACACCATATGGATGCCTCCAATATAGTCTACCTTCTTTAGTGTAACACCTTTGAGCCAATTGTTTGATAGACCTTATTTTGTTTTGGGGTATATCTCCTGGAAATGACAAGTTTTTAAGGTAAAAGATAATGCCATTGTACCACCTACAGTCAAAATTATCAACTTCTCTTACTTCATGTTATTCATCTACTATTATAGTGTTATTCATAGCCTTTCATTCTTTGTTAGATAGATACTTCACCAATCCCTATCCTCTGATAATATGTACTACTTTAAATTCCACATCATACTACAATTTTTTAGCCATCCACCTTGCATGATTGCCTAAAGGTTCAGTTTGAGTGAAAATATCTTTAAAAACAATGTAAGGGATACATGCTATTACCTTATTGGACCCAAAAAATACACTTGAAATGATCCAATGCTCTGATAAATGCATAAGCATATTTTATAGCAATGAGTATTTTAGTTTAGCACCCTTCAAATGTTGTACTCAAAAAGGCTACGAGCCTTACATTTTTCTCTTCATCTTGCTAAGCTAGAACTGCAACAATAATGTGTTCTGAAGCAAATGAGTAAATTTTGAAATCTTTGGAGTAATTAAGACAGTTTAGTACAGGAGCCTTAGTAATTGCATCTTTGATCTTTTGAAAAGTTGTAGTATTTTCCTTTGTCCACCTTATTTCTTCATTTTTCTTGATCATGTCATTATTTGGCTTGGCAATATTAGCAAAATCAGGGACACATATATTAATGAAGTTAATCTTCCCAAATAATAATCTGAATCCCTTAAGATTTTTAGGAGGGGGAATTTTAGTGATTGCCTCTATTATTTGTAGATCAATGCTAATTCCATCCTTTGAAACAATATGCCCAAGCAGTTTACCTTGTGTGGCCCCAAACATACATTTTATAGGATTCAAGGATATGCCAAAATCCTTGCACCTTTCAAACACTTGAGTTAGATGTGCAAAATAATCTTCAATATTTTGGAAAAAAATGTAATGTCATCAAGATATATTACCTCTATCTTGAACATCAACCCCTTAAATGCAACATCCATCGCTCTTTGAAATGTTGCCCCTGTATTCATCAACCCAAAGGGCATCCTGAGATATTCAAATGTTCCCCATAGTGTGGTGAAAGTTATTTTGTGTTTATCATCTGGATTCACTACAATTTGATTATAACTTGAAAAACCATCCAATAAAGATATTCTTGATGATCCCACCACTGCTTGAAGCAACTATTCCATATTTGAAAGTGGGTAGTTGTATTTAAGAGATATTTTATTCAAATTCCTAAAATCTACACAAAGTTTTATCTCACCATTCTTCTTTATAACTAGAACAAGATTTACCAACCAATAATAAAATCTCACCTTCATGATTATCTTGGTATTTAGTAACTTCTGCACTTCTTCCTGCATAATTAGATGCAAAGTGGGATTGAAATTTATTTATTTCTTCCTCAAAGGTTTGGTATCCTTCTGAAGGGGTATTATGTGAGTTATTACCTTTGTATTGAAGGTATTCAAATCATAATAACTCCAAGTAAAAGAATCCATTTTCTTTTTCAATAATTTGATATACTATTGCTTCTATTTTCCTGTTAGAGCTTTATTGATCCTAACAATCTTGGGATCTTCCTCTGTTTCAAATTAACTTCATCAATTTTATATTCCTAAAAAAAATATTTATATGCTCTATCAAAGTCATCAAACAGGCTCTCAAAAGATACCAACCCCCTAATAATCCTATTGGTCTTAAGTTGTATGACTTTTGTGGGTTCTCCAATAACATCCTTCAACTTTTCCTCATCACTTTCATCCCAAATAACATCAGAAAATTCATTCTACATAGTCATAAAATCATTAATGTGTATATCATAATGAAGAACTTGTAAATATACCACATTGTCAAGGATAGATGGCTTATAAAAAAATATGGTTGGAAACCTTTCCATAAACCAAGTTCTATCTCAAGGTTTTCTGCTCCAAAAGCATTAATGGCCAAAATATTAGCAATGTGATTTTGTGATCTAGGAATAGATTGCATATCAAAAGCCAAGAATCTATCTATTTCATCCAACACTACTTGCTTATATTGCTTTAATATATGGTGTTTTATTTGATAGTTCCCTTTGATTTATTGAATTATCAGCTAAGTATCCTCACTAACTTTGAGGTAATTAATACCCAATTCCTTGGCTTTTCTTAGCCCTAGAAATAAAGCTTCATACTTTACAACATTATTTGTATAAGAAGATTCTAACTTGTATGGTATACCAAGATAACTGCCATTGATGTGTATCAACAGTACTCCAGCTCCAGCTCTTGCTTTAGATTTTAACCCATAAAATGTCATAGTCCATAATTTTGAAGTTAAAATTCTATCAGTTTTTGCATCTACTTCAACCTTCAATTTTGGATCAATATTCTCAGCATCAAGTACTTCTAACAAGAAAGGAAAATTCCAAATAGAGTAAACCCCTATGTCCTTTTCCTCAATAGAATTCATGTTATTAACCATATTATCATTAGGATCTCTAAATTCAATTGAATACCTATTGAAGGGTTCTCTTTTCAATATCACTTTTTCCTTACCCTACATTGGGATAGTGGCATATGACCAATCCAACTAAATAGTGCCACCTAGCTACTCTACCCAATGCCTAGAGAGTAATATGGAAAATAAAGGGTCCACATCTACAACTGCAACATCCATTACCACACCCTTCTTAGGATATTGTTCAAGATGGACAAGAAGTTTGGTGATAATGCCTACACAAGGTACTCTCTTATTATCCATTACATAAATAAGGGGATGCTCTTTCTAACAAATCAAGCCTAATTGATCAACTACCTATTTTGACATCACATTCATGGAAGCACCACTATCAAGCATGCAATTATGAATAACATATTGGTCCCCATAGCTTGATGTGTATCTTAGTGATATATAAAATGGCTTAACTGAATATGGGGCTCTAACTACATTGTTCACAAGGCCTATGGGATTTTGAGGTTTTCCTCTTGACTGATCAACTAATTTGAAGGCTCTACATACCTGATACTGATACTTTGGAATAGTCATTAATTATCCAAAAGTGATGCTAATGTTTTGCTTGGAAAATTCTATATCTAGATCAAAATGATATTTTTTATCATCAATTCCTTTTCTAGCTTTCTAATTAGCCAAGTCATTTTGTTGCTTTTGGATAATTTCTTCTACATAAGGCTCTTTAGGAATTATTTGCAGCTTCATATAATTTATCTTTTCTTGTGAAATCATTCATGTAGCTTTCTTCTTTTGTGCAGGCCCTTCATCAAAATTTTCCTCCACTGTTATGTTCTTGAGATTGATAACATGTATCCTTTCTAAATACTCAACCTCTTCTATTGTAGGTACAAGTTTTCCATGCTTTATTCTATCAAATTTGGTATTAGGAGGCTCACTTGAGGTTGATGCCTCTCCAAATACTAAGGCTATTTGCTCATAATTACTGGTACATATGTCCATGTCCCTTTCAAATTCTTGTTCTCTGGTTTCATCCTCATGAGTCCAACATACATTAATTATAATATCTTCATCTTCAAAATTAGCATTTAAATCAACATTAGAATGCATACTTAGATAAATACCACAATCAAAAAGGTTATGTGGTGCATCACAAATAGAATAATAAAAAGGATGATATGATGCTATATTATTTGATGGCATGGGATTTGGAACAAAATCTAGATCTCTCTCTATTTATTTCTTTTTCTAATTTCCATTTTGATTCCTATTTCCCTCTTCATTTCCATTGTTATTCTAGTTTCTATTGAAATTTCTCCTAAAAGGAGGTCAGTTATCTTCTTGTTTTCTATTATTATCTTGTGAAATTTTTGCAATGTTATCCTTGTATTTTTTGAGTCTAGCCAACCTGTTATTAAAAGTAGTAAACATCTCACTCAAATGATTAGCTATTTTGTTCATAGGATCCTAATTTGTTTCTTAGGGATAGAGAACTCAACCTTCTTGGTATTCCTTTTAGGTTTATTGGGGTCTAAAGAGTATGCTTTAATATTACCACTATAAATCATGTGTCTCTCTATTTCGATAGCCCTTTCCATACATATATCAATGGTGGTTGCTGCTTATTGTCTCAGCTCATAACTAAAATCTCTAGGGAAAGCATTTTTGTAGAAACAAATGGACTGATCATTATTTGGCCTTAATGCTACTAGAATATTCTTACTGGTCTTAAATATTATTCTATTGAAATCTTCCATTGATTCATTTTCTTTCTTTTTCATGGTAGCAAACTTTGTTAGTAAGGACTGTTCATTCTTTCTCTCTCCATATTTCCTAAGGAAAGTGTTCTCTAGCTCTTGAAAATTATGGATAGTACCAACTCCAAGGTTGTTAAACCATTCTCGAGCATATTTCTCTAAACTTTGAAAGAATAATCTTAGGATAACATCTTCATCATATACCTCAAGACTATCCATGGCATATAGAAAATCTCTAATGTAATCTTCACCGATGACAACATTGTTTCCTTGGAATTTAGGCAAGTACTTATCATATTTACCAGGGAGAATATTCAGATTTGCAATTAAAACAAAAGCTCTATATCTATTGGTCCTCAACTAATTAACATTAACATTGGCATTTTGATTGAAATTTTTATTTACATTGATATTTTGATTTTTATTAGGAGCTTCCATACTCACTACAGGTTGATTCACTATATTTACTTGGTATATAAAAGGAGAATACTGATTCAAACCAAGATTTGGGTTAGAAACATAAATAGTATGAATTGGAATTGAATATTTTCTATGAGACTTAAAGAATACCTCAGGATTCAACACTCCAGTAAGCACTTCTTTGCCACTTCTTCTTGTGGATGCTAGATCCAACTCCTTTGTTTTTAAAAAAATTGAGTTCATTCAGAGTCACCAACATAGATGTACAAAGAAAGAACAAGATATTCGATAATACTTGGGCCAAGATTGCTCAGCCTAGTATTCATTCAACTCTCAAAAATTTCACTCTATGAGATACTAAGAAACACAAAAAATACAATAATACTAAGCCACCAAAAACTATTGGTTGATTGTTGCTACACAAAAAGTTCTAGAATCATCCCTAACAACGAAACCAAAAATTATTGGGAGAAATTCCTACACCCTTAATAGATTTGTCACATTGCAAGATTTTCTTGATCCAGTCAGCACTATGGAATCTGGTGGATCCACCTATTTAACTCGAGAAATATTTATCCTAAGACTCTAGATAGATCAAGTACAGTAAGGAAAACCCGAAGGTGAGCCTACAATATTTCTTATATGCTCATGCTCATCCAGGTTTGCAAAAATAAAATAAAACTACAACATAAAATTTGACCAAGTTTGAAAGTAACTCCTAGCTAGTGCTTCAAGATGTAGACGAGTGCCTTATCCATTGGTAAATTATAGCCAAAATTAAAATATAATGAAGATAAAAGGGGGAGAAGATAGAACTAATCCAATCACATCCATTCAATTAATATAATAGAAATGATTCAACATGTAAATAAAACAATACACCATCTACACAATCAAATGATGTAATATGTAAATGGGATAACATACAAAATTGCACATAGAACTGCTAAAAGGAGGAAACAAGATTGCATTGAACAACAAATGATTATAATGGGAGTTTGATCAAAATAACCAGATCTCACTAAACCAGTACAAACAAATTCTCCATTCAAATGATGCAATAGATAACTACAACTCTTTGTTCAAATGATGTAACAAAGAGCCTCCTAGCTTCCAAACTCAACCACTGGAAATAATCTCATTAATTGGGTACCTCCTCAATAAAACCTGCACATAATGGGGAAGAAACAAGGATGACTAGACAAGGCATAAAGGAAAATACAACTGACAAGGATGGGCACACTGGTATACCTCTTGCAAAATTATTGTGCAAAAAATTGATCCTTTTTCTATTGTAGCAACTCTCTCATATAGCTTGCAAATTAGTTCTAATTCAAAGCTCGATGATGGTCTATAATTACAAAAACTACAACTGTTTCGATGATGATCCATAACTATAAGTGTCTTCATGATGGCCCATATTAATAATTGTGCTTGTAGCGGTTCTTATTTGTAGTGTGGTAGTGGTATCAATTGGTCAAAAAAACCTGTTATATAAATCTTGATAATAATAATATTTTATAACTACAATTACCAGAGCTGAACGATGGCCTCTTACTCGAATTTTGAAAATGACCCATAATAGCCTATCTTTCGAAGGGTATAACTTTCGATCGACTGTTGGATTAACTTCAAATTTTATGTGGATCTAGATAAAGAGGAGGACAATATCGTGGCAATTATTTTCTAAAAGTCTTGAAGATTTGTTAGTTTGTTATAGGGCCCTAATTCCTTCATCTAGTGCCTCGACAATGGGATTTAGTATTTTTTAGAAAAACTGGAAGAAAGAAAATTTGAAATTTAATGAATTTTTAGACATGTATAGGTGTTGAGATTTTCTAGGAGGCATAATATGGTAAATTCAATAACGTGTTTTAATTTAGGGGGCTATCCGAGATTTTTTGTGACTTACTAAAAATAGGGTAGCTTTTGGCCAAAAATAACAAATTGCACAAAAATAGTATTTTTTTAAGGGGGGATAAAATCAAATTGGATTTTGAGCATCCAACATGCTCTTTGATTCCTTGCTCATGGGACCTAATGCTTTTCCCTTGATATCCAATGTTTGAAACCATTTGCTTGGGTAAAGGGTAGAGTTAGACAAGTACCATGTTGTAAATTTCCTCTAAAAATGATAAGGGTTATAACAATAGAACTCCCCATTAGTACAAATATAAATACCTCATATGCAATTATGTTAATGCAACAACTATTATCACAACCATTGGTGGTGGGATACCTCAGCCTCAATATACTATAGGTAACCCTACCTCTATAACCCCATATGGAGAACCTTTAAGAACTAATAATAGTTATTCTATGCCCCAACAAACAAATACACATTAAACTCCTCATAAACTATACTATAAAACTTATAATAATCCTCCCTCCAATAATTTTAACTCAACTCAAATTTTTGATCAAAAACCTATAACCAACACACTTGTTCTAAATAATCGTGGAACAAATATACCCATGTCACAACATTATCCTAATTAATTTTTTTTTGCCTTGCAAACTATTTGTCATGACCCTAAGTTTTAAATTTTGGACACCATGGTAAAGAAACTTGTTTAATGCATGGGTATTATTCAATCCCCTAGTTATACATATTCTTATAAATATGTGCAATCGATGCTTAAATCCTAGGGTAGCAAGTCATCTTTAACCTCCTAATTTTCAAGCACCACAACTTTTAATGTATAAGGGTATGGAAGATCCTATTGAGCATGTTAGGGTGTTTTAAACTACTTGCCATGAAATCACTTATGATGATACATTACTATTAAAAATATTTTCTAAAATCCTTAGTGGTTTTACCTTAGAATGGTATTATCAATTATCCTATCATTCATTTAAGATATTTGAAAAAACAATTGATATGTTTGTCCAACATTTCACCACTTATGTTGAGAAAAATGTTAGTCTTGAAAATTTATATCAACTTAAACAAACCAACGATGAAAGTTTTTTAAATTTCTTGAAAAAATGGTGAAAAAAAGTAGGGAAACTTCAATTTACATCCCTCCTAAATACCTTTTAGATATCTTCATTAGCAACCTATAAGACCAAATATCTTGAGTTAGAAACTACCACTATAGTATCCTTTGAAGAAGTTGTAGATTTGGCTAGGTGTGTAGAAGCTACCCTTATAATAAGGGGACACTTGAAACCTAAGACGGAAGAAGAGAAGTCCCCTAAGTCTTAGTATAAGAAAAAACATGTAATGGGGGATGGTGTCATAGATAATCACCAAATAATAATGTTAACATTGCAAGAACCCTTCAAAAGTTAGTATTAAATAAACAACAAAAGCATAAGATAAATTTCACTAAGTTAGATCAACCTCTTTATTTTATCTTTAAGCAACTCTTTAATACCAAGATGGTTGAACTTCCACCTAGTAGACCTCTAGACATTACCAGTGATTGATATAATTCAAATGAATACCATAATTTTAATTGAGTGGATGACCATACTACTAATAAATGTAAACACATTAAACATCTTGTTTAAAACTTATTGGATAGTGGTTGCCTTGTCCTTGCTAGCCCTAAATGTCAGGTCTTATCAAATCAAGACATTGGTATCTTCTATAATCCATTACCCAACCATGATCAAAAGGTGGCCAATAATATTTTTGTAGCAACAAAAATGACACCCTAGCAAGATAAGATGACAAAATAAGCAAAGTGCAATAAAATAATGATTTGTATTTTGTATTGAATAGATTGGAGCCTTGATATCCTTTTACAATGATACACTCTAATGTGTAGGGGTCAGATTACAAAAGGATGCTTGCTTGTTTTTGAATACAAATGAGAAAGGGAAAAATCCCCTTTCAAAAATCATGTGAGGATGGGTGCCAAAGTCTTTGTGTAGCAACCAAAAGAGTGTGGGTGGGCTTACGTAACCTCGTGGTCCACCCTTGCTTAAAAAACCTTCAAGAACCTATCACCTACACATAACTACTACAAACAAAAGAGGGTTCATAGCATATGTGGGGACTTCACCATGTAAGGCCCATATTGATATAAAGAAAACACTAAAAACCCTAAAATAGATGATTATAGAAGCGAAAAAATGTGTGAGATGCAAAACAATAAAAAATATAACTTGTTGAGGTACTTGTGCTAATATTGGGTTGATGGTGGTTGATTGGGCCTATGCAAATGCAACAGATTATGTTTGGGATTTTTCAAGCATAGTAGAATATATTTGGTAAATGTAGGTTATGTTTGGGACTAGGTAAACATAGGGCACTGTGTTTGGGGGAGTCTAGCAGAAGGGCTTGAATGATCATTGCTCGACTCCTATGGGTTGGACCTCAAGAAATATGTGATCATCATGGTGAAATTTTGGTAGTGTGATAGTACTTGTTTTGTCCTATTTTAGTTGATGTAATTGTGGGGTATTTGTAGGAGTTTTAGGGGTGAGGGGTGTGAGGATAAGTGGTAGGCTAGGGAAGTCAAGTGGTAAGGACAAGATAACAAAATGGTCTAGGTAGTTAGAGTGAGTCACTTGAGGTGTCTCACTTAGGGGAAGAGGTGGCAAGTGAGGTATTAATGAGGGTGAGATATGTGGCAAGGGGAGGGGTAGTGGTAGTTAGGACACATGGCAAAGGAGGGGACAAGGGATCCTAGGGGGTATTTTACAAATTTTGTTAAATATAGAAAATAAGATAATGTGCACATAAAAATGACCTAAGTGAGACCTTAGGCATATTTTTATTATGCAAAACTTAGGGTATGCAACATGAGTGGTTAGGTTTTGGTGTCTACAAATATCCCTTTTTACATCATGTTGTATGAAACACAATGTGATGCAAAAATAAGAGACACCTGGTTTATTGGGTGGAGAAATTGATTTTGTTGCCCTAGTGCAAATATTGAATGATCAACAAAATTTTTAATTTTGGCTTACCCCTTCAAGTGATGAATGGGTGAAATATGAAACAAATGAAACCCATGAGCCAATTGACCGATTTGAATGGTGGAGTAATATGATTTAATCAATATAAATGTCATAAATCAAGATCAAGTTAATTACCTCAAGTTTGGAGTAGGTATGTGTCATCACAACTTTACTTTTGGTAGAATGACGGGTAATTATGATGTGGTAGATGGACCAACCAATAAGCGAATGCATGTGATACTAAATCATCTAGAGGTTTGGTTTGGTTTTACCACATTGATTTTAGTCATCGCATATAAACCTGTAATTGTAGTGGTATGGTGCATACCAATGTGGTTAAAAAAGGTTTTGCTATGTGCTCCAATAGAAAGGGGTTTTATGATAGCCTTTGGTAAAGTTTATTGGACATATGCAACTCCAAAATCAGGTGAATGAATATTGAATTTTGATTCGAGATACAATTGAAATTTTTTGTAGAATAGGCCATGATAGGTTGGAGATGAGATAGGAAAAAAGAGGAACGCAGTATGAATAGATGGAGAAATTATGACATTTTGTTTTTGTTTTTTTTGAACAAGTGTCCTTATGGTGATTTACCCATCCTACCAGATTGTATGGATAACCAATCACTACAAATGCTAGGTGACTAGAGTAAATCACTAGATACAACATTCACTCGAGGATCTAGGATAGCTAATATATGATCAAAAAGTAAATTATAAGCTATTGCAGGAAAGAAAAAGTTATTCTATATGTTGACCAAAGGGGTTTGGTGCCTCTGGAGCCTTTTGAACTAAATGTGACCAAAGGGGTTTAGTTCCTTTGGAGCCTTTTTGGATTAAAAATGACCAAAGAAGTGTCTCCTTTGGATACCTTTTGGATTGAAAGTGACCAAAGAAGCTTAGTTCCTTTGGATCCTTTTGAATTGAACTAACAAAAGGAGTGTATCCTTTGAAGCCTTTTGGATTGAATTGATGAAAGGGGTATCTCCTTTGGAGCCTTTTTTGAATTTTGATAGAGTATGGCAAATGGCATGATCTTAAAACCTCACAATAGATTATGGATGATGACAAGGCAAAGGGTACAACCTTAAAATCTTATGGTTGAACATGTGATGGAATGAGTAGAATGTAGATGAAATGCATATTAGATGATAATGATTGACATAGATTAGCATATGTTGGGTGAATGAATATTGGCACTTAATTGATTGTCATTCAAGAAAGTTATGGATCGTTATTTAGCAAACTTTATCTTTATTGCTTAATCAGAGACACCAACACAATAATATTGGTTTGAGTCTATGATGGAAAATGCAATGAAATATAATAAATGTGTGGAGTAATTCAATGGTGGTATGGAATTTGGTCTCACTTATCAATTTGTTCATCTTAGCGATGAAGAATCAAGAGTTGTTTTCTAAAGACTCAAACATCCTAGTGACCTCAAACATACATATTTAGTAATCCCACAAATTCATAATATACTAAATTCCAGTGGAGTAAAGTCTATTAAGGATCAATTGTGTGTGCAGTGAATGTTTATTTCCAATTGTAAGCAAGTGTGAACTAATCAATTGTAACATATGCCAATAAGCTAGCCCATCCACAAGTGTACTTGTTAGAATAAGTAATTATTCTCTTAAGTTCTACTAGGATAGACTTACTTGAGTTTCCACTCCTTCATGAGTCAGGTGAACTCTCAGTTAAAGTCTACATCAAATTTGATGAGTTGTTGTAATCCAACGGCTCTCAATGATCAACTTTGTTATTTATACAAAGTTGATCCATGGAATAATCAATCAGTTCTACTCTTTCTTCATATTTTGTGTAATGCTTTGCATGTCTATTTTGGGAAATTCTAACATGGTACGAGAGCAGGATAGATCTTGCTAGCATTCTCTCTTGAAGGTTCTAGGAGCTGGTTCTTTGGATCTTTTGTTGGCTTCTCCTCTTCTCTTGGATTTAAGTCTTCAATAAGATTTTATATATAGTTTTTTGCTATATATTTTTTGAAATATATATATGTGGGTTATTCTGAATATTATTTGTCTTCTTCTCACATTAAAAAAGGGAAGGGAAGATTCATTGACTCTTAGTGTAAATGTTTTTTTTTAGAAAAATTGCCCATAGTCATATATATTAATTATTTTTTTCTTAAAAAAAGGAAACACCTTTTTCAAGCAATTTTTTTTATTAAAATTTTTATATAAAAGCTTGATTAATAGGAATTTTATTTCCTATCTTTAGTGTATCTTTTTTTGTAGGAAAAAAAGGGCTTTGTTCGCTGCCTTATCGTTGCTCTCGGAGAATCACGATTGAGGCTCTCGAATATTGCACAGAGCACCCAATTTTGGGTACCAACATCTCTATTCGTGATGCCTCTCTAATCAATTTCCATATCTCCTTCACTGGAGATTTGTAATCTACGCTCTCCTTTATTTTTGACGCTTGGTGCAACTCTCAATAAAGTCAACTATTATAAAATCCTTTCAATTTTTTTTAATTCTTCCGGTGCGCTCTTAGGCCACGTCACTTCAGTTGCAAGATAAAACATTTTATACCGTTCTATCTTGCGATCTTCCTTGGCGTACCTTTTGTTGCATCGGCGAACTCTGTAGGAGCCCCCTAAAGCTGGGATAGCATTCATTTAACACCAATCGATGGATTTGTTCTCGGTTGGAATATTTGCAAATGACTCTCATTACCTCCTATTTAGTTATCTCCGTCTCTCTTCCTTTCGCATCGTTTTCTTATGATCTTGAGCTTCGTTTATTCTCTGACAAATTATATGTGCAGAGTGTTATTTTCATTTTTCTCAAAGGCGATGCGTCGTGGTGCTGAAGCAAGCAACTAATTTTTTTTCTTATTTTGATATCATTCATTTGCTATCTCTTTTAAAAAATTTTTATAACAGTCTATATTTCCATTTATCGCCTCTCCTATTTTACTTTTGTTCTACAGGTTACAAAAGCTAAGGCGCTGCGTCTGCGAGGAACTACGTCTGCGAGCGCTAGGTCTACGAAGCGATAGGTCTGTGCCTTCTTCGATGCTCTCATTGAAAGCACCAGTGATATTTATCTTCTGTGATGCATCAAAGGAAAACCACTTCTACCTCTCTGTTTCATGGTACCTACCCAAATAATTTTGGGTTTCCTCTTCGTGCGGCAGCAAGATCATTCTTTCAGAAGTTATCTTTGTTCTTTCTTTCGCTTTAGCGTAGTCATGAATCGCAGGCGCCTTGTTTGAAGTATATCTCTTCTATTTATTTTTTGTCTAAAGCTTCTTTGTATTGGTTTTTTATCTGTCCCTTCAATTTCGAAGGTAAAAACCATACATAAATATCCCCTTAGAATTTATGTATTTCGTATTTTATTCTGACTCATTTTTTTTCTAAAGCCTCTTTCTCTATCAAAGGGCTTTAGTGAAAAGAGTCATTTGTAACCTAGTAAATGCAAAGTTTTTTTTTTGAGGGGGGAGGGGTTTAGGGTGCTCAATTTTGCACCTTTTTTGTTTTGTCTTTTAGGGGGGTGTATTCTTATATTTTTTTTGTGTCTATCTTCTTTAAATCGCTCTTCTAAATTTCTTTATAGTGGCTTTTAAATTTCAGAGGTATATATTGTTTAATCTCATTTAAAATCTCCATATGGTATAAGAAGATATTCACTAACTTCTTAAAATTATGCTATCATAATATTGTTGGTTTTTTAAATACACTTCTTTTCAGGTTAATTCATAAAATATAGATAGAAAAAAATAATAACTTTTTTCAAGCCCTCAAAACTAATATAGTTTTATTTTTGGCTTGTTGCTTGTTCTTAAAATTAAATTCTTTTCTATCTATTCCTTTTTTTTGAATACTAAAGAAGTCTATTTCTAATTAAGCAATCCTATTCAAAAAATTATAGTTTCTTAATTTTTTCAAGATATTTTGCCTACGTTCCACGTACCAATATCTTCCATAAACTTATAGTTTCCCTCAAGTTAGGGCGGGTTTTTTGAAAGACTTGGTATACAGGCTTGGCATATATTTTTTGATCACCTTATTTCCAATATTGGATATCTCTATTACTTATAGTTTCCCTCTCGTAAGGGCGAGTCATTGAGATATTCCAATATCTAAATTTGGCTGATCCTACTTGCATTTCAAGCCAATCTTCCAAATATTTTTTCTACTCATTACTTACAGTTTCCCTCAAGTAAGGGCGGGTAATTGAGAAGAATGATATTGGGCCTGACAACTATTTCTAAGCTAATTTTAATATAACAACACTCTATTACTTATAGTTTCCCTCTCGTTAGGGTGGGTAATCTAAGGGTTGTGAAATTAAAAAAAAATCTTGCATTCTTCTTTCAATTGCACTAATATAAACTTGAAGTTGTAAGGGGGGGTATATTGGTTAAAACTTCAACTTTCTTCACAAAATGAATACAATTGATCTTCTCACCCCTCATAACTATCACACTTGGAAACCCAAAATTTTAAATCTTATATCTCAAAAAGGGCTCACTCATTTGCTAGAAGAAAAGCAACCTGAATTTGAGAAAGAATATGAAAAATTTGTTCATAAAGGAAAGATGTGTGAAACAATGGGTATTATAAGCACTAATGTCCATGAAAGCTTATGGTTTCACATTACAGATTGTAAAAATCCTTATGAAATTTGGGAAAAATTAAAGAATTTATTTGGAAAAATAGATCAAATGAGGTCAATGCAGCTTGAGGCAGAATTAACAACTTTATCTCTTGACGACTTCAACAATATTGTTGACTTTCTCACCAAATTTAAAGAAGTCCTTACTCAATTTAAAGGTAGTGGCAAGGATAAAAAATATGAAGAATGCATCTATCTAATTATTTCTAAATTAAATGGTGTATTTCAAATATTTGCAACCACCTTTCTATCTACAAAAGATGCTCTTGGTACAAGTTTCAAAATGCCCTACTTAGAAGAATTCTGTGAGAGACTAACTAGAGAAGAAACAAAACTTGCTAAGTATGAGATCTATTCCTCTTCCTCTAAAGCCTTAGTAGCATCCACCTCCTCTAAAGAAAAATTTAAAAAGAAATAAATAAGTCCCATAACCTGTACTCATTGCAAAAAGAATGGTCATTCTGCAAATAAATGCTGGAAAATATTACAACAACTAGAGGCAACTATGAAGGATCAAAATATAGACAGTAAAAATAAGATAGGAAAAGCCCTAAATGTTCAAGGGAATACCACCAATACTTCTTCTAATTACTGGGTCCTAGATTCTAGAGCAACTCATCACATGACTGCTTCAGATGAGTCATTCTCTTCTATCTCCTCAAGTTCAACATGTAGCATAGAAGTTGGTGACTCTTCCTTTATCCCGATCAAAGGAAAGGGTGACATATCCATTGATGGTGGCTCTATCAATAATGTTCTCTATGTTCCAAACATTGCAACAAATCTCCTCTCCGTCTATCAGATTTGTACTTTTGGAAAGGGAAAAATTGTTCTCTTCTCTCCAATAGGAGTTGAGATAAGAGACTTTCAAGACCCCCACTCTCTTATAGCCAAAGGGGATATTGATCACAACACTCGCCTATTTCACTTCAAAGGATTCAAAAATCTAGAAGGGGCCTCCTGTTTTGTGGCTCATGGAGATCTTGAAAGCAAAATTTGGCATGAAAGGTTTGGTCATCTCAGTTATAACTACCTAAAGGAATTGAACACCCATGAAATGGTAACAAGTCTACCTCAAGTCTCTTCTATTGATGGAGTATGTCCTAGATGTGCTCTTGGAAAGCAACATCAAGATCCTTTCCACCCAAGTGGATCTCTAAAAGCCTCATCCTCTCTAGAGTTAGTCCATAGTGACTTGATGTCTTTTCTAGAGCCTTCTTTCAAAGGAGCAAAATATGCTCTAACCTTCATTGATGACTTTTCAAGAAGAACTTGGGTCTACTTCCTAAAATACAAAAGTGATGTTCTATCCCACTTCAAAATATTCAAAGCCTTAGTTGAAAATTAGGCCTCT
The DNA here is from genome assembly GCA_028583015.1 of Wollemia nobilis. Taxonomy (NCBI): domain Eukaryota; kingdom Viridiplantae; phylum Streptophyta; class Pinopsida; order Araucariales; family Araucariaceae; genus Wollemia; species Wollemia nobilis. The sequence continues at coordinate 4,133 of JAQPPZ010017034.1, read as the reverse complement.
TGCAACATCAAGAAAATTTGCACAAATAATGGGGGGAATACTGCAGTAATGAGTTCTCAATATTTCTATCAAGTCATGGCATCATTCATCAACATTATGTCTCCTATAATCCACAGCAAAATGGCATTGGAGAGAGGAAAAATCGAACATTGAAGGAAATGGCAAACTGTATGCTCCATTCAAGAGATCTTCCAAAGGTTTTTTGGGTAGAAGCTATTAATTGTGCCAACTATATTCAAAACCGCACACCTCATAAAGATCTTGACCATTTAACTCCTGAAGAAGCATGGACTGGTTCAAAACCAGATGTCTCCTTCTTTAATATTTTTGGGTGTACTGCTTGGGCGCACATCCCAAATAAGAAAAGGAAGGCTCTAGATAAGAAAAGCAAAAAGCTCATCTTTGTTGGTTACTGTGAGGAAATGAAAGCATACAGGCTCCTTGATCCCTCAACTCATGAGGTCTTTTTTCATAGGAATGTCCAATTTGATGAAACATTCCCTCATAAAAATCCTCAAACATCCTCTTCCTCTATTGAGCCTTCTCCTACAATAGAACCTCAATATAATGAAGAACCAACTTTAGATATTAATTTAGAGATTGATGATCAAGATGAGGAACCTATAACTCCAACTCAAAGTCTTTCCATTCCTTCTACTCCTTCCACTATGCCAAAATGGGCCCGCAACATTGTTAAAGAAGCTACTCCTTACATCCAAAATATTCCATCATCCAGATCAACCAACTCCATAGGCACTGGTCTTGTCTGTCAATCTATTTCCTCTGATCCTCAATCCTTCAAAGAAGCCACTAGTATTAAATAATGGGATGATGCCATGGAAAATGAATTATCTTCCTTAATAAAAAATGAAACTTGGGATTTAGTTCCCCTACCTAATGGAGAAATTGACAAACACAAAGCTCGCCTAGTAGCCAAAGGTTTCTCTCAAATTGAAGGAATTGATTATGCTGAAACCTTTGCACCAGTTGCCAAAATGGATTCTGTTAGATTGGTTCTTGCTCTGGCTGCTTCCCAAAAGTGGCCTATCTTTCAAATGGATGTAAAAAGTGCTTTCTTACATGGGGACTTAAAGGAAGAGATATTCATGGAACAACCTGCTGGTTTCACTCAAGACTCCTCTCTTGTTTGTAGGCTAAAGAAGTCTCTCTATGGCCTCAAACAAGCTCCTAGAGCTTGGTATGAAAAAATGGACTCATTCCTTTGTAGTCCAAAAAAGAACCATCCGAGTCTCAATAACCATGGTCACGCAGGACCAGTACTACAACTCTCACCCCTACCCTTAGGTCAAGTCTACCAAGAACCCTTTGACCTACTGCCACCTACCATATCCACCCTATGTATAAAGTCGGGCACCCCCATACTAGCTAAATACTATCTTGTGCTACTCCGCTAACTTTTGTATGACCCACTAGTAGATGGATGGACTGGTATGCACCCCCTAAGGTGCACTACCTCATCCTCCAACTCATCAATATAGGTCTACTCCTATCAACATCACACCTAGTAGGTATCCACTAAGCCCTGTAGATGTACCACCTCCTATCATAGCCTAGCCATATCCCCACTTCTAGGTCCCTCCTGACTAGGGCTTTGAGATCTTAGCTATACCCGTAGATATGCTATCTCTACCTAGGCATCCTATACCTATGTCCATAGGAAATATCTCTCTTGCTTGACCCTGATTAGCTCCTCTTGTAGCTCTATATTTGTGTTTCCTCATGTGTCTTACTGTACTTGCAACCCCTAATCTCGAGTATCATAATCCCCATAGTCACCCTGATCTCCTAATTCAAAGAGGTCTACCTGCTCATCTACCATGTGATGAAGCCCATGTCACTCACCTGCCTCTCCTTGACCCTCCTCAGGAGCATCCTATTGAGCCTCCACTATTGCCCTTGCTACATCTCCACCTAATGGTCCCTCCCCTCATCACTAACACATAATCCACCAGGAGTCATACTCCTTTGTAGTCCCAACATCATCCAAGTTTGGAATGTCTCCTACATGATCTACATCCTCCCCAACTACCTCTACTAGCAACCACCTTAGTGTCCTCTCATCCCCGTGGTGCTGGTAGACAATTGGCTGACTGGGCAATCCCTATCGTAGCCCAAAATATCACATAACCTGAGCATAAGGTAACCTCTCCCACTCTATCCCATGTCGACCAACCAACCATCTCCCTTGCCTCACCTGATGGAGCTACACCACATCATCAGCCCATGCTAGGCAATCCTTGTACGACCTCTAGAGTACATCTTCTAATCTAAGTCCTACAAAATACTGGGCATAATGGCCCACATTTCTCGTCCAGTTTTGACTCTACCCTACGTCCTGGGCCCACTACCATAGGATCCCATAACCTATCTCCCTATTTTCCAGTTGTACTCGTGACATCCAAGGCAATCCCTGTAGCTGATCCACAACTATGTGCTGCCACCCCCACACCTGTAGTAGAAAATTGCATCCCAAATCCTTTTGCCCTTGGGAGAGGATCTCATATAGATCATCATACAGATGTTCCAGTAGTATTGTCCCCCACACCATCACTAGTGGCTTCTCCATAGTGCACTCTATCAAACAAAACACTAACTCCAAAAGATTCTAGGGAAACCTAGCACTTGATGAGTCTGGTAGTAGTGTATTAGAGATTAGTGTCATCAAAAAATCATGTCTTATGCCCAATACCCTAGCCTCATACCAATACCCCACCAATATGCCTCCACTGAGAGAGTCCCCTATCACCTCCTTTGTGGCCCTACCAAAGTACCTCTCCATTATTACCTCTTTTTGGTCACAGTGAGTAGACACGATCGACTATCCCTCTATAAAAATGTATAATATCTGGTAGAAATCCTCCAGTGTTTATGTTATCTCCCATATCGATAGGTGGAAGGTGTTGGTGTGTGGATCCCATAAGTCAATAAGCGCAGTCAAGTAGGCATAATCGCCCACCATAGACTCTAACCACATCACATGCTTGAGGCCAATGGCATCAATCCATTCCTAATATTCCTTAGTCAATAAGTCTCTCATGGTCTCAAAGATATTTAGAACTTGATACTAACTCTTAACCACCTGGCAGCGATAGGTCGATCAATATTAAGCATCAAACAGGCTTCAAAATGACCCAAAAATACCCCCAAAAAAGTAAAAATGGCCCCTTTTTTAGGCCATTTTGTGACCGTCCCACCCATGGATGGCCCCCAAGTCTATGAGCATCCCATCCATGTACAACCACTAAACAACCCAGGCTAATCATCCCACCCATGGATGGCCCCCAAATTGGACAAAAATGGGCCTTTCAGGCCACCAAAAACAACAAAAAATAAGAAATAAATAGCCATAAAAACAATAAAATTGCATAAAAATACAAAAACAAGAATAAAAAATTATAGGGCATTCATAATTAGGTTCAATTACCAAGGATTTAGTGTACTCTGCCAAAAAGCAAAAACAACCCATAATTCCACTTTAACACTAGCATACTGTAGTAAGAAATTCAACTCTTACCCACCTTGCATTGGCTCCACCGTTGGAGGAGTCTGCACACTGGCTCATCATGACTATAGGATGATTTTAGTAGCACTCCACTACATAAAATCCTTCTCCTCATCCTCACCTCTCAAACTACAAATTTGCAAATGCACAAATGAGCCTAAATGACCCATTTTGCCTTAAATAACCCTCTCAAGCCCATGATCATCCATGGGTGGTATGAGTGGCTAATTGGCCAATAATATCACCCTGGGATGGTCATGAAGTAGGCCACCATCCCACCCTATAATGGCCACCAAACAATTAGATCAAAACAACTCAAAAATGAACCAAAAAGGGTCCAAAATCCACCAAAAACAACTTAAATTTGGTCAAAATTTAATAGGCATCTAGATGAACCTAAAGTGCTCATGGAGAAATGGAAAGGTCCTTAATTTAATCCCTAATAAGACCATTGTGTCTGGATCGCCCCACGGGAATAAATTTTTCACCTCCTTTCTTTCATGTAGAGTCAACAAAATCACCAAAATCCTCTCAAAAATGCCCTATTTTTCAATGGGTAAAACTGAAGGGAATCCTAATCAAGTCATATGTGTCAAGTGAATCATCAATT